>CM060415.1:3048900-3674327 GCA_030545235.1 Helianthus tuberosus | reverse complement strand
CCAACAGGTGGCTGATGACATCAGAAGAAGGTAGACCAAGAGTCAAGTCCTTGGCTGAGAATTCCGCATCAGACGGGAACTTGCTCACCGGACATCCGTCTCAAAGGAAGAAACAATCCACTCGAAAGGCCTACCGACTAAACGAACGGTCAAACAGGTTGAAGGAGGGAGCCATATTCTACCTTCTAGACACCTAAGTCCAGCATTCCTCCCACATGCAACTTGCATACGGAAGAAACACTAGACTGGGGGGACTTGAAGGGGTATGGTCCCAAATCTCGCGGCTACATAACCGCGGATGACCATTACCCTTATCAAAAACCCCCACCAGCAATAACTCACCTGCGTCCGCACGCGCGAACACAGCGGTCCAATCTATCCAGTGATGAGAAGACTTACCTTAAGGACGGAAACTAATGTTACGCATAGCGATGCGGCCCCGCACCGCATCCTATGAACATTTTCGTCACGACAAGGGATCTGGACAAACAGTAACAGTCTCTCAGCAGGCAATGCGGCATAACACCGCATCCCTCGTAAATCATGGATGGAACAACCAACGCGGGAACAACATCAAGGACCGCAAGCAGCGATGCGGCTTGGCACCGCATCCTGCCTACAGGCAAGTGGGTCTGACACCACAGTGCAAGTGGCACTGGGAACAGTCACCTACCGGGCCCACGTATATACAACAGTCTGACACACAGCAGGACGTGGCATCACCACAGTAACCGACAAGTCTGGCACACCTGCAAATAGCTGTGCGATGTCAGGCTAGCTACTCAACTACCCTCCTCCACCTCCTCGCTATAAGTACTGACCCCAAACCAGGTTTGAGGTATCTCTTATCAACTCTCTCACTTACTACTACTATCACACTTTGCTTCCCAAGCAAATTACTGATTCTCACGCCGGAGAGTGGTAACAAGGAGCACCCCCCACCCCATCCTCCTTGTTGCGAATCACGGCTTGTTTCCTTGTGCAGGAAACCAACCACCACCAGACGATCCAGTCAGCGATCCTCGGAAAGAAGGGATTAACCCTCTTGACGAGACCAGTGAGTTCACCCACCGGTTAACCATTGTTTCATCATTGGCGCCCACCGCTACTCTTAGCACTTTTTTCAACCATCCTTTTCTTTCCAAAAAATCATGTCTGAACGTCTAAAACAACACTACCGGGGATAACATACACCCCACCAACCGAGGGCCAACAGAGAACACCCCCTACCCCCACACGCTGAACATATTGGTACATCGGGACAAGGGGGTGCATCCCTCACGTTTGGTCACGACCTGTCACAATACGCTGCTACCATACCTCCAGGCATGAACCATCATACCTGGTACGACCAACAAACAGCCCTTCTGGCCGCAACATACAACAGAGCGTGCGCAGAAGAACAAGTAGGTGTCGGGCCCACCCCGATACCACGTACACCTGCCGGTCGTATTTTACGATACGACGACAGGGCCCCCACACATCCAGTCTCCAGAAGCAGGCAAGAGGACCGTGGCTCCTCTTATTGTGATGTCCAAATACTCGATGAGGACGACTCCTCATATGGGTCCCGCAGCAGGGGCCCCGTACATAGCCGTTTGGGCCCCCATAACGAAAGAAGCGGGGCAGTCTACAACTCGTCGCGACACCAACATTCACAGCCGTTTGGGACCCCAGTCCCAACCGAGAAGGGTACGGCCATACCGACCCAGACGATGGTACATACCGCGGGGAATCCCATTCCACTAACAGTAAGACCGGGAGGACGCAACTATGTTCCTCCCACTCAACCCCGCACCACATACCTCCGTGCTGCAAAGCACCCCAAAGGCCAACCCTATAGGCCAAAATCTGCGGCCGAAAACTCGAAGTTTGTCCCAGAGATTGCAAACGCCGATGTCACCACCACAAAATTCCCATTAAACATCGGGAAATACAACGGTTTCGACCGACCCAGATGATCACAACAACATCTTCGTCGGCGCCGGGTGCAACGGTAGGTGGGATGAACCCCACTAGTGCCATTTTTTCCCACAGACCCCTAACAGGTCTGGCCAGGGCATGGTTCGATTCTCTACCACCAGGGTCACTGACCTCATTCGAGGAGCCTTACAAGGAAAGTTCCTCGCACACTTTAGCCAGCAACGACGCCATGAACGTGATTCCATGGACGTCATGAACATCTGGCGCAGAGACAACGAATCGCTTGACGCATTCGTTGTCCGTACAATAAAGAGATCCTAGAGATAGGCGACGTTGCCGACCAGATGGCACGTAACCATTTCATTGTTGCGGTCAAAGACGAACAAATGGTTATGAATATTTCCGGCGCGGTACCGGCTTGCCTAAGAAGTGGGAAGATGTCATGGCTGCGGTCAAAACATACGCCCAGACTCAGCGGTCCCTCAGACCGCACATGTCAAAGGCACAACCCCAAGCGGAAGGACAGTCTTCCCGCCAAGAGCCCAAGCGCAGCAATAAGCGTAACAGGGACACATGGAATCGCGGGCAGCGATCCCAGGCCCATATGTCCCCCGGAACAACCAGCCCGACGCAAGGGCTACAATCAACGCCCAACGCGAAAACCGGGCGTCAAAGAAAGAGTCTCGGGATCGCAGCTGGACCGAGATCAACCAGTCTCCAAGCGACGTTCTCCTCACGGATGCGCAATTCTTGCGACCGGCCCAACCAATGAAGTCCAAAAAGACCAGGATCCCGCACTCTTCTGCGAGTATCACAAGGACTCGGGCCATACAACAAAACAGCTGCATCAGTCTCCGACTGGAGATTGAGCGAGCCCTAAAAGAGGGGAAACTGCAACACCTGTTGACAGGCGCACAAAAGCTACCAAGCGCATCACTCCCCACAACGAGGGCACCTCCACGGGTAAGAGGACCCATGTACGTGGCCTCTACCCACATGATCAATGGAGGAAGAGGAAGGCCGCGCAAGGCGGCGAGAAGACCAGAATGTGACTGGAAAGACGAGCAAGTCGTCTTTCCAAAAGTCCGAGGCGGACCGCGCGATAGGCGCGCCGTGGTTGTCACAGGCCACCTGGCTCATTACTGCACCGAGCGATTGTTCATCGACCCGGGCAGTACATCTGATATCATATACGAGCAATGTTTCAACCAGTTCGATCAAGAAGACAAAGATCGACTGGCAGCCAGCGGATTACCCGTTGGCCGGGTTTGCAGGGGAAACCGTGTTCCCCCTGGGTCAGATTACTTTTCCTGTGCGCCTCACCAACGGGAGGCACACAAGAACGGAGGAGGTGAACTTCATGGTTTTACCGCACACCTCCAAGTATGACGTACTTCTCGGAAGAGAGTCTCAGGGCGACTTCAACATGATTACGTCCGTCCCTCACTCTGCCATTGGTTTTCCAACCGAGACAGGGGTCGCCATAATATACGCCCGGCGAGAAGTGATGTCTACGGACGGACCCTGCGTTCCCAACCAAGGTTGCAAGGCCCACCCCCCAACACGCAACCAGAAAAATGGGTGCTTAATGCAAGGACACCCAGAGCAAACGATCACGTTGGGCCAAGCCTTGTCACCTACCATCAAAGCGCGCCTGAAGCAACTCCTCTTCAGGAACCAAGATATTTTTTGCATGGACACCCCACAGACATGACAGGGGTGCCACGCGAAATCGCGCAACATTTCTTGAATACCATGCCAGGTATCAAGCCAGTGATCCAAGGCCAACGCCACCTTGGATCAGAAAAAAACGCGGCGATGGGAGAGCAGGTACAGGAGCTACTCTCCGCAGGTATCCTGCGAGAAGTCAAATACCAGACTTGGTTGTCTAACCCAGTCATGTAGAAAAACCAAGCGGGGGCTGGCGCATGTGTGTCGATTACAAAGACCTCAACAAGGCCTGCCCCAAGGATTGTTACGCGCTTCCGGAGATCGACGAAAAAGGTCGATAACCTCGCACCATTTCGATGGAAGTGCTTTCTCGATTGTTACAAAGGCTACCACCAAGTACAGATGGCAATCGACGTGAAGATAAAACGGCATTCCGCACTCCTACCGGGAACTACTGCTATACAAAAAATGCCGTTCGGGTTGCGCAACGCAGGCGCAACCTATCAAAAATTGATGAACGACACTTTCCGCGGCCAAATCAGCAAAAGTGTCGAGATCTACATGGACGACCTGGTCGTCATGAGCATGGACGAAGACACCATGCTCAACGATATTGAAAGAACATTCCAAACTCTGCGAAGCGTCAACATGAAGCTCAACCCAGGGAAATGCTCGTTTGGATGGAAGAAGGCAAATTCCTTGGGTTCATCGTAACCAAAGATGGATTCAAGGTGAACCCGGCAAAAGTACAGGCGATCGAACGCCATGCCATCGCCTTCTACGATGAAAGAAATGCAGCGGACTAGCCGGCAGGCTAGCCGCACTAAATAGGTTTCTTAGCTAACCATGCAGCTAAATCTTATCCTTTCATCAAGACTCTGCGGAGCTGCTTAAAAAAGGAACAATTCCAATGGACCGCAGAGGCCGAAAAAGCCTTCCGGGAGATGAAAGAGTGTTTGATTCAACTCCCAACCCCTAACCGCACCTCGCAAGGATGAACCACTTATCTTGTACCTATCTGCCGCGGACAACGCGGTAGGGGCGGGGGTACTCATAGTGGAACGGGAAGGAGTTCAAACACCCATCTACTACATAAGCAAAATGCTCAACGACCCAGAGACGAGGTACTCCATCATGGAGAAATTGGTACTAGCACTGGTACACGCGTCAAGACGATTACGACGCTACTTCGCCAATCACGTCATCACAGTGCTAACCAACTACAGGATCGGCCCGATCCTATCCAAACCCGACATCTCTGGGAGGTTAGCAAAATGGGCAATCGAGCTGGGCGCACTTTCACTGAACTATAAGCCGCGCCCCCGCAATCAAAGGCCAGGTCTTGGCCGATTTCGTTGCTGAAGTACCAGCAAACCGCATTCAAGAATGTGAAGAGGAACAAAACCCTGCGTCACCACCATCCTCCGCAGAAACCTGGGCACTATATACGGATGGTGCATCTAACGAAGATGGTGCCGGCGCAGGCCTGCGACTTGTCAGCCCCGATGGCCCAAGAGTTGACCTACGCAATCCGCCTCAATTTCAAAAGCACACAATAACGAAGCGGGAGTATGAGGCTCTACTGGCAGGGCTGCGTTTGGCAGTCAAACTTGACGTCAAACATTTGGAAGCACATGTCGGACTCACTACTGGTTGCAGGGCAGATACGCGGTGACTATGCCGCAAAAGGGGATATCATGATCCTCTATCTCGAACAAGCCTTGCAACTGAAATCCAGGTTCACCTCCTTCAATATTCGCCATATCAATAGGAGTGATAACAAACCTGCAGGATGCACTATCAAAACTTGCATCCACCAGTTTCCAACACCTGGCAAAAGAGGTACGCATCGAGATTCTGCAAAATCCTTCAGTACCCCTACGCCAAGTCAACGTCATCCAGTACGGTACAGCATCCTGGATGACACCGATAATTGCATACTTACAATCAGGTGTTACTCCCGAAAGCAAGGCAGAAGCACGGAAGCTACAATATAAAGCGTGTCATTACCAAATGGGAGACGGTATCTTATACCGTAAATCATACCTGGGACCCACTCCTACGATGCGTCAACCCCCAAGATGCCACATACCTTATCAAAGAAATTCACGAGGGAATATGCGGCATACACGCGGGGCCCACGCATGGTCGTGGCCACAAATCATGAACGCCGGTACTATTGGCCCGGCATGCACCTGGACGCAGTCAAAGTCTTACGCAAATGTCTCAATTGTCAGCGACATTGCTCCCAAGACCTTGCGTCCCAAGAACAACCTGATCCCCGTCACCACCGGCATGGCCATTCCAGAAATGGGCAATCGATGTAGTGGGACCATTCCCAGACGCACCAGGTGCAGTGAAATTTATCATAGTGGCTGTTGATTACTTTACAAAATGGGTAGAGGCAAAGCCACTTGCATTAACCACCGCTATGATAACAAGGAAATTCGTGTGGGAACATATCATCTGCCGTTTCGGCCTACCAATGTGCATCGTCACCGATAACGGTACCAACTTCGCCGCCGATGACTTTCAAAAATGGCTAAAGGAGCTAAACATCGAACACATATTCTCCTCAGTGGCGCATCCACAAGGGAACGGCCAAGTCGAGAGTATCAATAAAAGCTTAGTCGAAGGCATCAAAGCACGGTTCGGAACAGCAGACGCGGCTGGGTTGATGAACTCCCAAGTATTCTATGGGCTCACAGGACAAGCCCAAAAACAAGCAACGGCGAGACACCTTCAGCCTGGGTCTATGGCACCAGAAGCGATGATTCCCGCAGAAAATCGGCCTCCCCTCACCTAGAATGTTGGCTATCAACAAGATAGACAACAATGAGGAACGCCGGATAGACTTGGACCTCTTGGAAGAAAGGGCGCAAAACGCCGCCATCAACGAGGCCAAATACAAAACACCAACTTGAAAAGTACTACAATGCACGCGTCCGCATTTGTACTTTCAACCGGGAGACTACGTCTCCGCGACAACGAAGCATCAAATGCGGAACGCCCAGGGAAACTTGCCCCCAAGTGGGAAGGACCCTACCTCATCCAAGAGGTCCTGGGCAAAGGCGCGTATTAAACTTCAAACATTAGAAGGCGAAACTATCGCACGCACATGGGAATGCACAACAGCTTCGACGCTGTTATATGTAAGCCATGTTTTTTACACACACCATGTAACCTATCGGGCCGCAGGCCATTTGCAAATAAATAAATAGATGATTCAATGCAATATTGTTTATTTATTTTCTATTAACAAATGATGTGTTTCACTCTGCGGTATTCACAAAAACAGATTAGCAAAATCCTCATTCGTAATACCCATACAGAGTGATAATTACACGCAACTATTGTAATAGACCAGCAATGGCAACACTGTTTGTCCGGCCGGACACAGTTCTTCATACTTGCATATCATCTAGATATGCAAAAGGCAATTACAGGGTTAGTGTTACTCACAGTAACATTAAACTCATACAAATTCAAACATGCAAGTAATAAAAAACTTGTACAAATTGAACAGAAGGTTTGAAACTTTATATTCAAAAAATTTCTACACCCACGCGGTGCACAAGGAATTTACATAAAGTTTTCTGACATTTACATGAGGAAACACAAAAGGCACGCAGGCCAACCTAGTCTTTCGTCCCGCTGGGACCCGCACCAGCTGTGCTCTCAACAGCAGGCTTCTCCTCATCTTCTTCATCAGCGTATACACTCGCAAGCGGTCCACTTAATCCTCCGCTTCTAGACATTTTTCAAGCTCCTTCCAAACCGGAAAGGGTTGTGTTGTTATACGCTGCAACCGCAGCATCAAGAAGCGCTTCAGTATCCACACCGTGGGAACCCGGATCGCTCATCAGTATATCCGCCCTGCGCTACAACATTCAGATGACCAATAGCGCGATTATAGCCAACCTTAAAACCAGCATCCCGGGCACGCTCCTTAATCTCATTAACACCCGCGACATTCTCAGGTGCGTCAAGGATGGCCGTAACAATCTGCAAAACAAGAATACAAGGTTATTAAAAACAAACCTATAGCAAAAATACCAAAGGCAACGGATACTTACATGCCCAATCCCGCGCATACGCATCCATTCCCGGTCAGCCTTGAGCAGCTCAAGTGACGAAGCGAGGCTATCTCTAGACTCCTCAGCCTCTCTGCCCGCACTTCAACCTCTTGAATACGGGCAGAGACCTCTTTAAGGGTATCCCCCCGAGTCCCGCACTTCAGCCTGTTAACAAAACAAAAAACAAGTATACAAAAAAAATCAACATACTTGTGAGATAGACAAATTCAAAAGCAAGACCAATTATACCTGAGGCCCAAGATAGTTTTCGATAAATTGGTACGATCGACATTTGCTCCTTCAAGAGCCTTTGCAGTGCGGGCCTCCGCCTCCTTCGCTTCTTCAAGAGCCTTTGCGGTGCGGGCCCAACCTCCTTGGCCTCTTCCAGAGCTTTCGCAAGGCGGAGCCTCGGCCTCTTTGGCCTCTGGGCAGCCGCAAGAGCTGCGGTGTTCTCTTTACCAGCGCAACATTTGCTGCCTTAGCATTAACAAGCTCCTGGCGAACACAAAAGAGAGTTTCATTCTGTTTTGCCCAAGAAACTTTCCAAGCCTTGCGCTCATGAGAAAGTGTCTCGCGCTCATTAGAAAGAGACTCTTTCAACTCTGGCGCTCAGTGGAAAGCAGTTTGGCAAGGGTACGAACCTGTTTAAGCTCAGCAGTTGCAGCCCACTCTTCAGTCTGCTTACGCTTTTTTAAACGCACCCCTATCCTTTCAAGCTGCTCGGCACCCTCACATGCAGCCTTCACCAACTCCTCAGCCTCTGCACGCAAGCGTACATTCTCCTCCTCCCTGCGACTCAACACCTTATAGTTTTCCATAATGGTGTTGGCCATTATGGAACTCCCAACAAGCAGGGAAGAGAGTTGGTTCATCTGAACCTCAGTTGGCAAGGCACGGGCCCGATTGACTTCGAATGGGGTGCCCAAACCACCCAAAATCTCCTTACAAGCGGAGGGGTCCGCAGAAATATCATCCCCTTGTATCACAGTCCATGGGGGCGGTGATAACTCATGGCCCGGCCTTCGGTATAAGAACGGTAATAAAACTCCAATTCAGTCTCTCCAGGCTGAATGGGAGTCCCTGTAAAACCCGCATCACCAGAAGCTGAACCAGAAGCCTTCTCACCCGCAGGAGACTTTGGCCCTTCAGTATAAGCAAATTTCAGGTTCAGGTCATCAGCATCCTCTGGGGTAATGACATTGTCATGAGAATCCACCGTATCATGGATCCGGGCCGGAGGCCTCTTCCCAGTATCCTCCGCACAGAGGACTCAGGCATAGCAGCCTTATGAACCCCCACATCCGCAACAGTGTCATGTGGAGGAGGAGGAGGAGGAGCATCAAAAATGGAAAACCCTTCATCTTGGGGTTCTGCAATCAAAGCATAACAACGTTAAACTACAAGTATAAATACAAAATATCTGTCCAACTTATGCACCACATACCAGGAACAACCGCAGGCTTCTTTTGTCCCACAAAAGCTCCGCGTCTGGTCTGAATCTTCGGTTTCTTTTTCTCACCAGTATCAACATCTTTCCCCGCTTTCCTCTTCTTCTCATCACCAGGCTTGGAACCCGCAGTGGTCCCACCTGTGGCCGCACCAGCACCTGGAACACCCAAGCCCTCGAGGGTGTCAGATACTACCACGTAATCGTATATCTGCGGAAATGAGAACGAGAGATACCTGCTGCACGCGGAACCAAAGGCGGAACAACAGGAGCCTCAGGTTTCCCCTTGCCGCGACCCCGCACAGGTTTATCTACATTCCTTCTTCTCAGCATGCTTTTTGGGAGCACCCTTTGACTCAAACTTACCAAGGGCCCCAAGAGTACCTGCATATAGAATATCAGCAACATGAAGATTATAAGGCAAGAAACGCAGGCCATGAATTATACCTTGGCCCTGCGGCAAGGGTGCTTTCATTGCCTCGCGTGTAGGAACGCGGAAGTTATAGAGAATGGTCAAGTTGAAACCCGCATTTTCAGCAGTCTTGACAATATCAACCTTGCCAGTAAAGGTTGGATCAAACATCTTCCACAGCTCAACAACTTCTTCTGATAATACATGTTCAAATTAATGACAAACAAGGGAATAATGAAACCGCACAAGAGTAAGAACCACTTACCACCAGTTTCTTCCCGCAAAACAGGCCTTGCACGCCTATCAGCCCTAGTCAATAACATCCGCAGCATCCACAATTCATTGTTTTGCAACGGCCTATGCTCAATAGTCCTCAACCTTGGGAACCACTCCGCATTCTCCGCATTAGGAATGGTAATATCCTCCGCAGGGATAGGCTCGTTAACATTCCGGAAAGTCATATTGACAACCACCGCAACAGCTTTAACGTAGAAGAACTTGCTCTTCCACTTTGTAATACCCTTGGGAGGGGTCATCAACTTGGTACTTCCATACCGTTCTCGGAAGGAGAAAAAGCCTGTGTTCACCGTCAGCTGATAAAACCCCCGGAAATTATCAACGGTAACCGGCAAACCAAGGGCACGAAAAGTCGATTCAAAGTGTCTAATACGAATAAACCCAAAAGGACTCATCTGGGAAATATGGACCTTGTAAAACTCCAGCAACTCAGCAACAAAAACGGTCAATGGTAAACGAAGGTTACCATCAACGAAAGAATCAGCCCACATGGTCACATAACCGGCTGGAGCACAAGCACCGGTGTCACCGACTTGGGGATAAACAGCCCCAAACTCGGGGGGCATCTGTATACTGGTCATTAGCTGGTCGAACGACGCTTTCGACCACTTCAAAGATGGCAAGCCACCGTCGTCTTCTTCTTCTTCCCCGGCCACCGGAGAGGAAGTTTCAGGGTTTTCACCCTCCACATTGTGTGGGTTAAATGGTTCAACCATCAGAAATATGAGGAAGAAAAGAACTGAGTTGCAGAAACTCGTAAAGTCGCCGGAAATACAGGCAGATTGATCGGAGAAGATGAAGAACACGGTCTCTTTTTCACCGGAGAAATTTTTTGAATTTTGAACAAAGTGAGGAGAAACCAAACGGTTTCCCCTTATATACTCATCGCAATTAATGCGACAGAGTAACCGACTTACAAAGTTCAAAAAGGGCCACTTACGTTACGCCACGTGTTCAGCGACTTTTCAGCTGACGGTTATCACGCGCGCGTGTCCACCCACGCGCCTGACAGAAAGGACCTTTACGCTACGTGCTACAGTGCAGTTATGACCTCGGTCAGTACAAACGTCCTTTCAGATCACCACATGTCAGAATCCTACCAACTTTCAACAACTCACACGTGCCATCAGCCACGTAGGCATGCACAAAAGCGACAAACATTATCTACATATAAGCGGCATGCGGTTTCTCTGGTTTACCGCACCATAACCCATACCGCATGTCGTTTTTTACATACCCCTCAAAAAAGGAAAAAATATATATCTTTAAAAGATGTAAAGGGGTATAAACAATCTCCGCACATACCCACGAGCACACGTGGAATATGCGGAGACGACACACATAAACCCGCACAGGTGTGTCAGATACTCAGAACCAGCATGGTTCTTTGGACTGCGAAAACCGCTTCTCAGGAGTCGGTAGACCGCACTCCATGTAACCTTTTTCAAGGTTCAAATCCCTTATGTCCGGTTCACAACCACGGAGGGGACGCAAACAAGCTTCTCCTTAGGGAAAAGGACAAGCATGCGGGAAAACCGCACATCAGCAACCCTGACTCCTGATCCTTCAAGAGCCACATCCAGGCTAAAAGACTTCTAGAAGCGAGTTCTTTGCTACAAACCACAACCGCTCATGGGTGGCTGCTATAAACCGCAACCATGCGAACGGTAGCTACGGAAGAGCCACGACTAAAGCACCACGCGGTTGAGCAAAGCTACTTTAAGGAAAACCGCTTTCCAACTAAGCATGAAGGAAAGTGGCTACAGAACGGATGCGGAAGAGTTTCAACCAACTTCCCAAGCATCTAAGGTGATCTCCTCCGGCGACACTACTTAAGGGGACACTATCTCCCACAAAAGCGTGAAGGAAAGTGGCTCCAGAACGGTGGTAACAAGTCTGCTTATGACTAGTCACCCACCTACGGACCGCATAGAATAAACAATGGTGGGCACAACCCTGCCTATGACCTTGTTTATCTGCCCATAGTTCAGATTCACATTGTTCGACCAAACACGGCCAACAATGGCGCAACTACCCCACGTTCCCCAAACAAACATGGCCAACAAGGTACGGCAACGAGGTAACCGCAAAGAACGTGCGGTTACTAGAGAGCTAAGCCTTAGAGGACGTGCGGTTACTTGAGAGATAAACCGCAGAGGACGTGCGGTTACTAGAAAGCTTAACTGGAGAACACGAATACCCCACAAAACAGGGATCATCATTGAATGTCCAGTTGCTGAACATAGAGCTTGAGCAAAGTACTTACAACTTTGTACTAGCTAAAGCAGAGGTTACACCTAGACTGACGAAGACATACATCTTCAGTCACGATCTCAGAGGTTGGTTCAAACCCTGCGAACACCTTCAGTCACCGTCTCAAAGGTTGGTTCGAAACACCAACAGGTGGCTGATGACATCAGAAGAAGGTAGACCAAGAGTCAAGTCCTTGGCTGAGAATTCCGCATCAGACGGAACTTGCTCACCGGACATCCGTCTCAAAGGAAGAAACAATCCACTCGAAAGGCCTACCGACTAAACGAACGGTCAAACAGGTTGAAGGAGGAGCCATATTCTACCTTCTAGACACCTAAGTCCAGCATTCCTCCCACATGCAACTTGCATACGGAAGAAACACTAGACTGGGGGGACTTGAAGGGGTATGGTCCCAAATCTCGCGGCTACATAACCGCGGATGACCATTACCCTTATCAAAAACCCCCACCAGCAATAACTCACCTGCGTCCGCACGCGCGAACACAGCGGTCCAATCTATCCAGTGATGAGAAGACTTACCTTAAGGACGGAAACTAATGTTACGCATAGCGATGCGGCCCCGCACCGCATCCTATGAACATTTTCGTCACGACAAGGGATCTGGACAAACAGTAACAGTCTCTCAGCAGGCAATGCGGCATAACACCGCATCCCTCGTAAATCATGGATGGAACAACCAACGCGGGAACAACATCAAGGACCGCAAGCAGCGATGCGGCTTGGCACCGCATCCTGCCTACAAGGCAAGTGGGTCTGACACCACAGTGCAAGTGGCACTGGGAACAGTCACCTACCGGCCCACGTATATACAACAGTCTGACACCACAGCAGGACGTGGCATCACCACAGTAACCGACAAGTCTGGCACACCTGCAAATAGCTGTGCGATGTCAGGCTAGCTACTCAACTACCCTCCTCCACTCCTCGGCTATAAGTACTGACCCCAAACCAGGTTTGAGGTATCTCTTATCAACTCTCTCACTACTACTACTATCACACTTTGCTTCCCAAGCAAATTACTGATTCTCACGCCGGAGAGTGGTAACAAGGAGCACCCCCCACCCCATCCTCCTTGTTGCGAATCACGGCTTGTTTCCTTGTGCAGGAAACCAACCACCACCAGACGATCCAGTCAGCGATCCTCGGAAAGAAGGGATTAACCCTCTTGACGAGACCAGTGAGTTCACCCACCCGGTTAACCATTGTTTCATCATTGGCGCCCACCGCTACTCTTAGCACTTTTTTCAACCATCCTTTTCTTTCCAAAAATCATGTCTGAACGTCTAAACAACACTACCGGGGATAACATACACCCCACCAACCGAGGGCCAACAGAGAACACCCCCTACCCCCACACGCTGAACATATTGGTACATCGGGACAAGGGGGTGCATCCCTCACGTTTGGTCACGACCTGTCACAATACGCTGCTACCATACCTCCAGGCATGAACCATCATACCTGGTACGACCAACAAACAGCCCTTCTGGCCGCAACATACAACAGAGCGTGCGCAGAAGAACAAGTAGGTGTCGGGCCCACCCCGATACCACGTACACCTGCCGGTCGTATTTTACGATACGACGACAGGGCCCCCACACATCCAGTCTCCAGAAGCAGGCAAGAGGACCGTGGCTCCTCTTATTGTGATGTCCAAATACTCGATGAGGACGACTCCTCATATGGGTCCCGCAGCAGGGGCCCCGTACATAGCCGTTTGGGCCCCCATAACGAAAGAAGGCGGCAGTCTACAACTCGTCGCGACACCAACATTCACAGCCGTTTGGGACCCCAGTCCAACCGAGAAGGGTACGGCCATACCGACCCAGACGATGGTACATACCGCGGGGAATCCCATTCCACTAACAGTAGACCGGGAGGACGCAACTATGTTCCTCCCACTCAACCCCGCACCACATACCTCCGTGCTGCAAAGCACCCCAAAGGCCAACCCTATAGGCCAAAATCTGCGGCCGAAAACTCGAAGTTTGTCCCAGAGATTGCAAACGCCGATGTCACCACCACAAAATTCCCATTAAACATCGGGAAATACAACGGTTCGACCGACCCAGATGATCACAACAACATCTTCGTCGGCGCCGGGTGCAACGGTAGGTGGGATGAACCCACCTAGTGCCATTTTTTCCCACAGACCCTAACAGGTCTGGCCAGGGCATGGTTCGATTCTCTACCACCAGGGTCACTGACCTCATTCGAGGACTTACAAGGAAAGTTCCTCGCACACTTTAGCCAGCAACGACGCCATGAACGTGATTCCATGGACGTCATGAACATCTGGCGCAGAGACAACGAATCGCTTGACGCATTCGTTGTCCGTTACAATAAAGAGATCCTAGAGATAGGCGACGTTGCCGACCAGATGGCACGTAACCATTTCATTGTTGCGGTCAAAGACGAACAAATGGTTATGAATATTTCCGGCGGTACCGGCTTGCCTAAGAAGTGGGAAGATGTCATGGCTGCGGTCAAAACATACGCCCAGACTCAGCGGTCCCTCAGACCGCACATGTCAAAGGCACAACCCCAAGCGGAAGGACAGTCTTCCCGCCAAGAGCCCAAGCGCAGCAATAAGCGTAACAGGGACACATGGAATCGCGGCAGCGATCCCAGGCCATATGTCCCCCGGAACAACCAGCCCGACGCAAGGGCTACAATCAACGCCCAACGCGAAAACCGGGCGTCAAAGAAAGAGTCTCGGGATCGCAGCTGGACCGAGATCAACCAGTCTCCAAGCGACGTTCTCCTCACGGATGCGCAATTCTTGCGACCGGCCCAACCAATGAAGTCCAAAAAGAACCAGGATCCCGCACTCTTCTGCGAGTATCACAAGGACTCGGGCCATACAACAAACAGCTGCATCAGTCTCCGACTGGAGATTGAGCGAGCCCTAAAAGAGGGGAAACTGCAACACCTGTTGACAGGCGCACAAAAAGCTACCAAGCGCATCACTCCCCACAACGAGGGCACCTCCACGGGTAAGAGGACCATGTACGTGGCCTCTACCCACATGATCAATGGAGGAAGAGGAAGGCCGCGCAAGGCGGCGAGAAGACCAGAATGTGACTGGAAAGACGAGCAAGTCGTCTTTCCAAAAGTCCGAGGCGGACCGCGCGATAGGCGCGCCGTGGTTGTCACAGGCCACCTGGCTCATTACTGCACCGAGCGATTGTTCATCGACCCGGGCAGTACATCTGATATCATATACGAGCAATGTTTCAACCAGTTCGATCAAGAAGACAAAGATCGACTGCAGCCAGCGGATTACCCGTTGGCCGGGTTTGCAGGGGAAACCGTGTTCCCCCTGGGTCAGATTACTTTTCCTGTGCGCCTCACCAACGGGAGGCACACAAGAACGGAGGAGGTGAACTTCATGGTTTTACCGCACACCTCCAAGTATGACGTACTTCTCGGAAGAGAGTCTCAGGGCGACTTCAACATGATTACGTCCGTCCCTCACTCTGCCATTGGTTTTCCAACCGAGACAGGGGTCGCCATAATATACGCCCGGCGAGAAGTGATGTCTACGGACGACCTGCGTCCAACCAAGGTTGCAAGGCCCACCCCCAACACGCAACCAGAAAAATGGGTGCTTAATGCAAGACACCCAGAGCAAACGATCACGTTGGGCCATGCCTTGTCACCTACCATCAAAGCGCGCCTGAAGCAACTCCTCTTCAGGAACCAAGATATTTTTGCATGGACACCCACAGACATGACAGGGGTGCCACGCGAAATCGCGCAACATTTCTTGAATACCATGCCAGGTATCAAGCCAGTGATCCAAGGCCAACGCCACCTTGGATCAGAAAAAAACGCGGCGATGGGAGAGCAGGTACAGGAGCTACTCTCCGCAGGTATCCTGCGAGAAGTCAAATACCAGACTTGGTTGTCTAACCCAGTCATGGTAGAAAAACCAAGCGGGGGCTGGCGCATGTGTGTCGATTACAAAGACCTCAACAAGGCCTGCCCCAAGGATTGTTACGCGCTTCCGGAGATCGACGAAAAGGTCGATAACCTCGCACCATTTCGATGGAAGTGCTTTCTCGATTGTTACAAAGGCTACCACCAAGTACAGATGGCAATCGACGATGAAGATAAAACGGCATTCCGCACTCCTACCGGGAACTACTGCTATACAAAAATGCCGTTCGGGTTGCGCAACGCAGGCGCAACCTATCAAAAATTGATGAACGACACTTTCCGCGGCCAAATCAGCAAAAGTGTCGAGATCTACATGGACGACCTGGTCGTCATGAGCATGGACGAAGACACCATGCTCAACGATATTGAAAGAACATTCCAAACTCTGCGAAGCGTCAACATGAAGCTCAACCCAGGGAAATGCTCGTTTGGAATGGAAGAAGGCAAATTCCTTGGGTTCATCGTAACCAAAGATGGATTCAAGGTGAACCCGGAAAAAGTACAGGCGATCGAACGCATGCCATCGCCTTCTACGATGAAAGAAATGCAGCGACTAGCCGGCAGGCTAGCCGCACTAAATAGGTTCTTAGCTAACCATGCAGCTAAATCTTATCCTTTCATCAAGACTCTGCGGAGCTGCTTAAAAAAGGAACAATTCCAATGGACCGCAGAGGCCGAAAAAGCCTTCCGGGAGATGAAAGAGTGTTTGATTCAACTCCCAACCCTAACCGCACCTCGCAAGGATGAACCACTTATCTTGTACCTATCTGCCGCGGACAACGCGGTAGGGGCGGTACTCATAGTGGAACGGGAAGGAGTTCAAACACCCATCTACTACATAAGCAAAATGCTCAACGACCCAGAGACGAGGTACTCCATCATGGAGAAATTGGTACTAGCACTGGTACACGCGTCAAGACGATTACGACGCTACTTCGCCAATCACGTCATCACAGTGCTAACCAACTACAGGATCGGCCCGATCCTATCCAAACCCGACATCTCTGGGAGGTTAGCAAAATGGGCAATCGAGCTGGGCGCACTTTCACTGAACTATAAGCCGCGCCCCGCAATCAAAGGCCAGGTCTTGGCCGATTTCGTTGCTGAAGTACCAGCAAACCGCATTCAAGAATGTGAAGAGGAACAAAACCCTGCGTCACCACCATCCTCCGCAGAAACCTGGGCACTATATACGGATGGTGCATCTAACGAAGATGGTGCCGGCGCAGGCCTGCGACTTGTCAGCCCCGATGGCCAAGAGTTGACCTACGCAATCCGCCTCAATTTCAAAAGCACAAATAACGAAGCGGAGTATGAGGCTCTACTGGCAGGGCTGCGTTTGGCAGTCAAACTTGACGTCAAACATTTGGAAGCACATGTCGACTCACTACTGGTTGCAGGGCAGATACGCGGTGACTATGCCGCAAAAGGGGATATCATGATCCTCTATCTCGAACAAGCCTTGCAACTGAAATCCAGGTTCACCTCCTTCAATATTCGCCATATCAATAGGAGTGATAACAAACCTGCGGATGCACTATCAAAACTTGCATCCACCAGTTTCCAACACCTGGCAAAAGAGGTACGCATCGAGATTCTGCAAAATCCTTCAGTACCCCTACGCCAAGTCAACGTCATCCAGTACGGTACAGCATCCTGGATGACACCGATAATTGCATACTTACAATCAGGTGTTACTCCCGAAAGCAAGGCAGAAGCACGGAAGCTACAATATAAAGCGTGTCATTACCAAATGGGAGACGGTATCTTATACCGTAAATCATACCTGGGACCACTCCTACGATGCGTCAACCCCCAAGATGCCACATACCTTATCAAAGAAATTCACGAGGGAATATGCGGCATACACGCGGGCCCACGCATGGTCGTGGCCAAAATCATGAACGCCGGGTACTATTGGCCCGGCATGCACCTGGACGCAGTCAAAGTCTTACGCAAATGTCTCAATTGTCAGCGACATGCTCCCAAGACCTTGCGTCCCAAGAACAACCTGATCCCCGTCACCACCGCATGGCCATTCCAGAAATGGGCAATCGATGTAGTGGGACCATTCCCAGACGCACCAGGTGCAGTGAAATTTATCATAGTGGCTGTTGATTACTTTACAAAATGGGTAGAGGCAAAGCCACTTGCATTAACCACCGCTATGATAACAAGGAAATTCGTGTGGGAACATATCATCTGCCGTTTCGGCCTACCAATGTGCATCGTCACCGATAACGGTACCAACTTCGCCGCCGATGACTTTCAAAAATGGCTAAAGGAGCTAAACATCGAACACATATTCTCCTCAGTGGCGCATCCACAAGGGAACGGCCAAGTCGAGAGTATCAATAAAAGCTTAGTCGAAGGCATCAAAGCACGGTTCGGAACAGCCAGACGCGGCTGGGTTGATGAACTCCCAAGTATTCTATGGGCTCACAGGACAAGCCCAAAAACAAGCAACGGCGAGACACCCTTCAGCCTGGTCTATGGCACAGAAGCGATGATTCCCGCAGAAATCGGCCTCCCCTCACCTAGAATGTTGGCTATCAACAAGATAGACAACAATGAGGAACGCCGGATAGACTTGGACCTCTTGGAAGAAAGGCGCGAAAACGCCGCCATCAACGAGGCCAAATACAAAACCAAACTTGAAAAGTACTACAATGCACGCGTCCGCATTTGTACTTTCAACCCGGGAGACTACGTCCTCCGCGACAACGAAGCATCAAATGCGGAACGCCCAGGGAAACTTGCCCCCAAGTGGGAAGGACCCTACCTCATCCAAGAGGTCCTGGGCAAAGGCGCGTATAAACTTCAAACATTAGAAGGCGAAACTATCGCACGCACATGGAATGCACAACAGCTTCGACGCTGTTATATGTAAGCCATGTTTTTTACACACACCATGTAACCTATCGGGCCGCAGGCCATTTGCAAATAAATAAATAGATGATTCAATGCAATATTGTTTATTTATTTTCTATTACAAATGAGTGTTTCACTCTGCGGTATTCACAAAAACAGATTAGCAAAATCCTCATTCGTAATACCCATACAGAGTGATAATTACACGCAACTATTGTAATAGACCAGCAATGGCAACACTGTTTGTCCGGCCGGACACAGTTCTTCATACTTGCATATCATCTAGATATGCAAAAGGCAATTACAGGGTTAGTGTTACTCACAGTAACATTAAACTCATACAAATTCAAACATGCAAGTAATAAAAAACTTGTACAAATTGAACAGAAGGTTTGAAACTTTATATTCAAAAAATTTCTACACCCACGCGGTGCACAAGGAATTTACATAAAGTTTTCTGACATTTACATGAGGAAACACAAAAGGCACGCAGGCCAACCTAGTCTTTCGTCCCGCTGGGACCCGCACCAGCTGTGCTCTCAACAGCAGGCTTCTCCTCATCTTCTTCATCAGCGTATAACACTCGCAAGCGGTCCACATAATCCTCCGCTTCTAGACATTTTTCAAGCTCCTCCAAACCGGAAAGGGTTGTGTTGTTATACGCTGCAACCGCAGCATCAAGAAGCGCTTCAGTATCCACACCGTGGAACCCGGATCGCTCATCAGTATATCCGCCCTGCGCTACAACATTCAGATGACCAATAGCGCGATTATAGCCAACCTTAAAACCAGCATCCCGGGCACGCTCCTTAATCTCATTAACACCCGCGACATTCTCAGGTGCGTCAAGGATGGCCGTAACAATCTGCAAAACAAGAATACAAGGTTATTAAAAACAAACCTATAGCAAAAATACCAAAGGCAACGGATACTTACATGCCCAATCCCGCGCATACGCATCCATTCCCGGTCAGCCTTGAGCAGCTCAAGTGACGAAGCGAGGCTATCTCTAGACTCCTCAGCCTCTCTTGCCCGCACTTCAACCTCTTGAATACGGGCAGAGACCTCTTTAAGGGTATCCCCCCGAGTCCGCACTTCAGCCTGTTAACAAAACAAAAACAAGTATACAAAAAAAATCAACATACTTGTGAGATAGACAAATTCAAAAGCAAGACAATTATACCTGGAGGCCCAAGATAGTTTTCGATAAATTGGTACGATCGACATTTGCTCCTTCAAGAGCCTTTGCAGTGCGGGCCTCCGCCTCCTTCGCTTCTTCAAGAGCCTTTGCGGTGCGGGCCCCAACCTCCTTGGCCTCTTCCAGAGCTTTCGCAAGGCGAGCCTCGGCCTCTTTGGCCTCTTGGGCAGCCGCAAGAGCTGCGGTGTTCTCTTTAACCAGCGCAACATTTGCTGCCTTAGCATTAACAAGCTCCTGGCGAACACAAAAGAGAGTTTCATTCTGTTTGGCCCAAGAAACTTTCCAAGCCTTGCGCTCATGAGAAAGTGTCTCGCGCTCATTAGAAAGAGACTCTTTCCAACTCTGGCGCTCAGTGGAAAGCAGTTTGGCAAGGGTACGAACCTGTTTAAGCTCAGCAGTTGCAGCCCACTCTTCAGTCTGCTTACGCTTTTTAAACGCACCCCTATCCCTTTCAAGCTGCTCGGCACCCTCACATGCAGCCTTCACCAACTCCTCAGCCTCTGCACGCAAGCGTACATTCTCCTCCTCCCTGCGACTCAACACCTTATAGTTTTCCATAATGGTGTTGGCCATTATGGAACTCCCAACAAGCAGGGAAGAGAGTTGGTTCATCTGAACCTCAGTTGGCAAGGCACGGGCCCGATTGACTTCGAATGGGGTGCCCAAACCACCCAAAATCTCCTTACAAGCGGAGGGGTCCGCAGAAATATCATCCCCTTGTATCACAGTCCATGGGGGGCGGTGATAACTCATGGCCCGGCCTTCGGTATAAGAACGGTAATAAAACTCCAATTCAGTCTCTCCAGGCTGAATGGGAGTCCCTGTAAAACCCGCATCACCAGAAGCTGAACCAGAAGCCTTCTCACCCGCAGGAGACTTTGGCCCTTCAGTATAAGCAAATTTCAGGTTCAGGTCATCAGCATCCTCTGGGGTAATGACATTGTCATGAGAATCCACCGTATCATGGATCCGGGCCGGAGGCCTCTTCCCAGTATCCTCCCGCACAGAGGACTCAGGCATAGCAGCCTTATGAACCCCCACATCCGCAACAGTGTCATGTGGAGGAGGAGGAGGAGGAGCATCAAAAATGGAAAACCCTTCATCTTGGGGTTCTGCAATCAAAGCATAACAACGTTAAACTACAAGTATAAATACAAAATATCTGTCCAACTTATGCACCACATACCAGGAACAACCGCAGGCTTCTTTTGTCCCACAAAAGCTCCGCGTCTGGTCTGAATCTTCGGTTTCTTTTTCTCACCAGTATCAACATCTTTCCCCGCTTTCCTCTTCTTCTCATCACCAGGCTTGGAACCCGCAGTGGTCCCACCTGTGGCCGCACCAGCACCTGGAACACCCAAGCCCTCGAGGGTGTCAGATACTACCACGTAATCGGTATATCTGCGGAAATGAGAACGAGAGATACCTGCTGCACGCGGAACCAAAGGCGGAACAACAGGAGCCTCAGGTTTCCCCTTGCCGCGACCCCGCACAGGTTTATCTACATTCTTCTTCTCAGCATGCTTTTTGGGAGCACCCTTTGACTCAAACTTACCAAGGGCCCCAAGAGTACCTGCATATAGAATATCAGCAACATGAAGATTATAAGGCAAGAAACGCAGGCCATGAATTATACCTTGGCCCTGCGGCAAGGGTGCTTTCATTGCCTCGCGTGTAGGAACGCGGAAGTTATAGAGAATGGTCAAGTTGAAACCCGCATTTTCAGCAGTCTTGACAATATCAACCTTGCCAGTAAAGGTTGGATCAAACATCTTCCACAGCTCAACAACTTCTTCTGATAATACATGTTCAAATTAATGACAAACAAGGGAATAATGAAACCGCACAAGAGTAAGAACACTTACCACCAGTTTCTTCCCGCAAAACAGGCCTTGCACGCCTATCAGCCCTAGTCAATAACATCCGCAGCATCCACAATTCATTGTTTTGCAACGGCCTATGCTCAATAGTCCTCAACCTTGGGAACCACTCCGCATTCTCCGCATTAGGAATGGTAATATCCTCCGCAGGGATAGGCTCGTTAACATTCCGGAAAGTCATATTGACAACCACCGCAACAGCTTTAACGTAGAAGAACTTGCTCTTCCACTTTGTAATACCCTTGGGAGGGGTCATCAACTTGGTACTTCCATACCGTTCTCGGAAGGAGAAAAAGCCTGTGTTCACCGTCAGCTGATAAAACCCCCGGAAATTATCAACGGTAACCGGCAAACCAAGGGCACGAAAAGTCGATTCAAAGTGTCTAATACGAATAAACCCAAAAGGACTCATCTGGGAAATATGGACCTTGTAAAACTCCAGCAACTCAGCAACAAAAACGGTCAATGGTAAACGAAGGTTACCATCAACGAAAGAATCAGCCCACATGGTCACATAACCGGCTGGAGCACAAGCACCGGTGTCACCGACTTGGGGATAAACAGCCCCAAACTCGGGGGGCATCTGTATACTGGTCATTAGCTGGTCGAACGACGCTTTCGACCACTTCAAAGATGGCAAGCCACCGTCGTCTTCTTCTTCTTCCCCGGCCACCGGAGAGGAAGTTTCAGGGTTTTCACCCTCCACATTGTGTGGGTTAAATGGTTCAACCATCAGAAATATGAGGAAGAAAAGAACTGAGTTGCAGAAACTCGTAAAGTCGCCGGAAATACAGGCAGATTGATCGGAGAAGATGAAGAACACGGTCTCTTTTTCACCGGAGAAATTTTTTGAATTTTGAACAAAGTGAGGAGAAACCAAACGGTTTCCCCTTATATACTCATCGCAATTAATGCGACAGAGTAACCGACTTACAAAGTTCAAAAAGGGCCACTTACGTTACGCCACGTGTTCAGCGACTTTTCAGCTGACGGTTATCACGCGCGCGTGTCCACCCACGCGCCTGACAGAAAGGACCTTTACGCTACGTGCTACAGTGCAGTTATGACCTCGGTCAGTACAAACGTCCTTTCAGATCACCACATGTCAGAATCCTACCAACTTTCAACAACTCACACGTGCCATCAGCCACGTAGGCATGCACAAAAGCGACAAACATTATCTACATATAAGCGGCATGCGGTTTCTCTGGTTTACCGCACCATAACCCATACCGCATGTCGTTTTTTACATACCCCTCAAAAAAGGAAAAAATATATATCTTTAAAAGATGTAAAGGGGTATAAACAATCTCCGCACATACCCACGAGCACACGTGGAATATGCGGAGACGACACACATAAACCCGCACAGGTGTGTCAGATACTCAGAACCAGCATGGTTCTTTGGACTGCGAAAACCGCTTCTCAGGAGTCGGTAGACCGCACTCCATGTAACCTTTTTCAAGGTTCAAATCCCTTATGTCCGGTTCACAACCACGGAGGGGACGCAAACAAGCTTCTCCTTAGGGAAAAGGACAAGCATGCGGGAAAACCGCACATCAGCAACCCTGACTCCTGATCCTTCAAGAGCCACATCCAGGCTAAAAGACTTCTAGAAGCGAGTTCTTTGCTACAAACCACAACCGCTCATGGGTGGCTGCTATAAACCGCAACCATGCGAACGGTAGCTACGGAAGAGCCACGACTAAAGCACCACGCGGTTGAGCAAAGCTACTTTAAGGAAAACCGCTTTCCAACTAAGCATGAAGGAAAGTGGCTACAGAACGGATGCGGAAGAGTTTCAACCAACTTCCCAAGCATCTAAGGTGATCTCCTCCGGCGACACTACTTAAGGGGACACTATCTCCCACAAAAGCGTGAAGGAAAGTGGCTCCAGAACGGTGGTAACAAGTCTGCTTATGACTAGTCACCCACCTACGGACCGCATAGAATAAACAATGGTGGGCACAACCCTGCCTATGACCTTGTTTATCTGCCCATAGTTCAGATTCACATTGTTCGACCAAACACGGCCAACAATGGCGCAACTACCCCACGTTCCCCAAACAAACATGGCCAACAAGGTACGGCAACGAGGTAACCGCAAAGAACGTGCGGTTACTAGAGAGCTAAGCCTTAGAGGACGTGCGGTTACTTGAGAGATAAACCGCAGAGGACGTGCGGTTACTAGAAAGCTTAACTGGAGAACACGAATACCCCACAAAACAGGGATCATCATTGCATGTCCAGTTGCTGAACATAGAGCTTGAGCAAAGTACTTACAACTTTGTACTAGCTAAAGCAGAGGTTACACCTAGACTGACGAAGACATACATCTTCAGTCACGATCTCAGAGGTTGGTTCAAACCCTGCGAACACCTTCAGTCACCGTCTCAAAGGTTGGTTCGAAACACCAACAGGTGGCTGATGACATCAGAAGAAGGTAGACCAAGAGTCAAGTCCTTGGCTGAGAATTCCGCATCAGACGGAACTTGCTCACCGGACATCCGTCTCAAAGGAAGAAACAATCCACTCGAAAGGCCTACCGACTAAACGAACGGTCAAACAGGTTGAAGGAGGAGCCATATTCTACCTTCTAGACACCTAAGTCCAGCATTCCTCCCACATGCAACTTGCATACGGAAGAAACACTAGACTGGGGGGACTTGAAGGGGTATGGTCCCAAATCTCGCGGCTACATAACCGCGGATGACCATTACCCTTATCAAAAACCCCCACCAGCAATAACTCACATGCGTCCGCACGCGCGAACACAGCGGTCCAATCTATCCAGTGATGAGAAGACTTACCTTAAGGACGGAAACTAATGTTACGCATAGCGATGCGGCCCCGCACCGCATCCTATGAACATTTTCGTCACGACAAGGGATCTGGACAAACAGTAACAGTCTCTCAGCAGGCAATGCGGCATAACACCGCATCCCTCGTAAATCATGGATGGAACAACCAACGCGGGAACAACATCAAGGACCGCAAGCAGCGATGCGGCTTGGCACCGCATCCTGCCTACAAGGCAAGTGGGTCTGACACCACAGTGCAAGTGGCACTGGGAACAGTCACCTACCGGCCCACGTATATACAACAGTCTGACACCACAGCAGGACGTGGCATCACCACAGTAACCGACAAGTCTGGCACACCTGCAAATAGCTGTGCGATGTCAGGCTAGCTACTCAACTACCCTCCTCCACTCCTCGGCTATAAGTACTGACCCCAAACCAGGTTTGAGGTATCTCTTATCAACTCTCTCACTACTACTACTATCACACTTTGCTTCCCAAGCAAATTACTGATTCTCACGCCGGAGAGTGGTAACAAGGAGCACCCCCCACCCCATCCTCCTTGTTGCGAATCACGGCTTGTTTCCTTGTGCAGGAAACCAACCACCACCAGACGATCCAGTCAGCAATCCTCGGAAAGAAGGGATTAACCCTCTTGACGAGACCAGTGAGTTCACCCACCCGGTTAACCATTGTTTCATCATTGGCGCCCACCGCTACTCTTAGCACTTTTTTCAACCATCCTTTTCTTTCCAAAAATCATGTCTGAACGTCTAAACAACACTACCGGGGATAACATACACCCCACCAACTGAGGGCCAACAGAGAACACCCCCTACCCCCACACGCTGAACATATTGGTACATCGGGACAAGGGGGTGCATCCCTCACGTTTGGTCACGACCTGTCACAATACGCTGCTACCATACCTCCAGGCATGAACCATCATACCTGGTACGACCAACAAACAGCCCTTCTGGCCGCAACATACAACAGAGCGTGCGCAGAAGAACAAGTAGGTGTCGGGCCCACCCCGATACCACGTACACCTGCCGGTCGTATTTTACGATACGACGACAGGGCCCCCACACATCCAGTCTCCAGAAGCAGGCAAGAGGACCGTGGCTCCTCTTATTGTGATGTCCAAATACTCGATGAGGACGACTCCTCATATGGGTCCCGCAGCAGGGGCCCCGTACATAGCCGTTTGGGCCCCCATAACGAAAGAAGGCGGCAGTCTACAACTCGTCGCGACACCAACATTCACAGCCGTTTGGGACCCCAGTCCAACCGAGAAGGGTACGGCCATACCGACCCAGACGATGGTACATACCGCGGGGAATCCCATTCCACTAACAGTAGACCGGGAGGACGCAACTATGTTCCTCCCACTCAACCCCGCACCACATACCTCCGTGCTGCAAAGCACCCCAAAGGCCAACCCTATAGGCCAAAATCTGCGGCCGAAAACTCGAAGTTTGTCCCAGAGATTGCAAACGCCGATGTCACCACCACAAAATTCCCATTAAACATCGGGAAATACAACGGTTCGACCGACCCAGATGATCACAACAACATCTTCGTCGGCGCCGGGTGCAACGGTAGGTGGGATGAACCCACCTAGTGCCATTTTTTCCCACAGACCCTAACAGGTCTGGCCAGGGCATGGTTCGATTCTCTACCACCAGGGTCACTGACCTCATTCGAGGACTTACAAGGAAAGTTCCTCGCACACTTTAGCCAGCAACGACGCCATGAACGTGATTCCATGGACGTCATGAACATCTGGCGCAGAGACAACGAATCGCTTGACGCATTCGTTGTCCGTTACAATAAAGAGATCCTAGAGATAGGCGACGTTGCCGACCAGATGGCACGTAACCATTTCATTGTTGCGGTCAAAGACGAACAAATGGTTATGAATATTTCCGGCGGTACCGGCTTGCCTAAGAAGTGGGAAGATGTCATGGCTGCGGTCAAAACATACGCCCAGACTCAGCGGTCCCTCAGACCGCACATGTCAAAGGCACAACCCCAAGCGGAAGGACAGTCTTCCCGCCAAGAGCCCAAGCGCAGCAATAAGCGTAACAGGGACACATGGAATCGCGGCAGCGATCCCAGGCCATATGTCCCCCGGAACAACCAGCCCGACGCAAGGGCTACAATCAACGCCCAACGCGAAAACCGGGCGTCAAAGAAAGAGTCTCGGGATCGCAGCTAGACCGAGATCAACCAGTCTCCAAGCGACGTTCTCCTCACGGATGCGCAATTCTTGCGACCGGCCCAACAAATGAAGTCCAAAAAGAACCAGGATCCCGCACTCTTCTGCGAGTATCACAAGGACTCGGGCCATACAACAAACAGCTGCATCAGTCTCCGACTGGAGATTGAGCGAGCCCTAAAAGAGGGGAAACTGCAACACCTGTTGACAGGCGCACAAAAAGCTACCAAGCGCATCACTCCCCACAACGAGGGCACCTCCACGGGTAAGAGGACCATGTACGTGGCCTCTACCCACATGATCAATGGAGGAAGAGGAAGGCCGCGCAAGGCGGCGAGAAGACCAGAATGTGACTGGAAAGACGAGCAAGTCGTCTTTCCAAAAGTCCGAGGCGGACCGCGCGATAGGCGCGCCGTGGTTGTCACAGGCCACCTGGCTCATTACTGCACCGAGCGATTGTTCATCGACCCGGGCAGTACATCTGATATCATATACGAGCAATGTTTCAACCAGTTCGATCAAGAAGACAAAGATCGACTGCAGCCAGCGGATTACCCGTTGGCCGGGTTTGCAGGGGAAACCGTGTTCCCCCTGGGTCAGATTACTTTTCCTGTGCGCCTCACCAACGGGAGGCACACAAGAACGGAGGAGGTGAACTTCATGGTTTTACCGCACACCTCCAAGTATGACGTACTTCTCGGAAGAGAGTCTCAGGGCGACTTCAACATGATTACGTCCGTCCCTCACTCTGCCATTGGTTTTCCAACCGAGACAGGGGTCGCCATAATATACGCCCGGCGAGAAGTGATGTCTACGGACGACCTGCGTCCAACCAAGGTTGCAAGGCCCACCCCCAACACGCAACCAGAAAAATGGGTGCTTAATGCAAGACACCCAGAGCAAACGATCACGTTGGGCCATGCCTTGTCACCTACCATCAAAGCGCGCCTGAAGCAACTCCTCTTCAGGAACCAAGATATTTTTGCATGGACACCCACAGACATGACAGGGGTGCCACGCGAAATCGCGCAACATTTCTTGAATACCATGCCAGGTATCAAGCCAGTGATCCAAGGCCAACGCCACCTTGGATCAGAAAAAAACGCGGCGATGGGAGAGCAGGTACAGGAGCTACTCTCCGCAGGTATCCTGCGAGAAGTCAAATACCAGACTTGGTTGTCTAACCCAGTCATGGTAGAAAAACCAAGCGGGGGCTGGCGCATGTGTGTCGATTACAAAGACCTCAACAAGGCCTGCCCCAAGGATTGTTACGCGCTTCCGGAGATCGACGAAAAGGTCGATAACCTCGCACCATTTCGATGGAAGTGCTTTCT
Source organism: Helianthus tuberosus (assembly GCA_030545235.1). Taxonomy (NCBI): domain Eukaryota; kingdom Viridiplantae; phylum Streptophyta; class Magnoliopsida; order Asterales; family Asteraceae; genus Helianthus; species Helianthus tuberosus. Next base: position 3,645,980 of record CM060415.1, on the reverse strand, counting down.
CGATTGTTACAAAGGCTACCACCAAGTACAGATGGCAATCGACGATGAAGATAAAACGGCATTCCGCACTCCTACCGGGAACTACTGCTATACAAAAATGCCGTTCGGGTTGCGCAACGCAGGCGCAACCTATCAAAAATTGATGAACGACACTTTCCGCGGCCAAATCAGCAAAAGTGTCGAGATCTACATGGACGACCTGGTCGTCATGAGCATGGACGAAGACACCATGCTCAACGATATTGAAAGAACATTCCAAACTCTGCGAAGCGTCAACATGAAGCTCAACCCAGGGAAATGCTCGTTTGGAATGGAAGAAGGCAAATTCCTTGGGTTCATCGTAACCAAAGATGGATTCAAGGTGAACCCGGAAAAAGTACAGGCGATCGAACGCATGCCATCGCCTTCTACGATGAAAGAAATGCAGCGACTAGCCGGCAGGCTAGCCGCACTAAATAGGTTCTTAGCTAACCATGCAGCTAAATCTTATCCTTTCATCAAGACTCTGCGGAGCTGCTTAAAAAAGGAACAATTCCAATGGACCGCAGAGGCCGAAAAAGCCTTCCGGGAGATGAAAGAGTGTTTGATTCAACTCCCAACCCTAACCGCACCTCGCAAGGATGAACCACTTATCTTGTACCTATCTGCCGCGGACAACGCGGTAGGGGCGGTACTCATAGTGGAACGGGAAGGAGTTCAAACACCCATCTACTACATAAGCAAAATGCTCAACGACCCAGAGACGAGGTACTCCATCATGGAGAAATTGGTACTAGCACTGGTACACGCGTCAAGACGATTACGACGCTACTTCGCCAATCACGTCATCACAGTGCTAACCAACTACAGGATCGGCCCGATCCTATCCAAACCCGACATCTCTGGGAGGTTAGCAAAATGGGCAATCGAGCTGGGCGCACTTTCACTGAACTATAAGCCGCGCCCCGCAATCAAAGGCCAGGTCTTGGCCGATTTCGTTGCTGAAGTACCAGCAAACCGCATTCAAGAATGTGAAGAGGAACAAAACCCTGCGTCACCACCATCCTCCGCAGAAACCTGGGCACTATATACGGATGGTGCATCTAACGAAGATGGTGCCGGCGCAGGCCTGCGACTTGTCAGCCCCGATGGCCAAGAGTTGACCTACGCAATCCGCCTCAATTTCAAAAGCACAAATAACGAAGCGGAGTATGAGGCTCTACTGGCAGGGCTGCGTTTGGCAGTCAAACTTGACGTCAAACATTTGGAAGCACATGTCGACTCACTACTGGTTGCAGGGCAGATACGCGGTGACTATGCCGCAAAAGGGGATATCATGATCCTCTATCTCGAACAAGCCTTGCAACTGAAATCCAGGTTCACCTCCTTCAATATTCGCCATATCAATAGGAGTGATAACAAACCTGCGGATGCACTATCAAAACTTGCATCCACCAGTTTCCAACACCTGGCAAAAGAGGTACGCATCGAGATTCTGCAAAATCCTTCAGTACCCCTACGCCAAGTCAACGTCATCCAGTACGGTACAGCATCCTGGATGACACCGATAATTGCATACTTACAATCAGGTGTTACTCCCGAAAGCAAGGCAGAAGCACGGAAGCTACAATATAAAGCGTGTCATTACCAAATGGGAGACGGTATCTTATACCGTAAATCATACCTGGGACCACTCCTACGATGCGTCAACCCCCAAGATGCCACATACCTTATCAAAGAAATTCACGAGGGAATATGCGGCATACACGCGGGCCCACGCATGGTCGTGGCCAAAATCATGAACGCCGGGTACTATTGGCCCGGCATGCACCTGGACGCAGTCAAAGTCTTACGCAAATGTCTCAATTGTCAGCGACATGCTCCCAAGACCTTGCGTCCCAAGAACAACCTGATCCCCGTCACCACCGCATGGCCATTCCAGAAATGGGCAATCGATGTAGTGGGACCATTCCCAGACGCACCAGGTGCAGTGAAATTTATCATAGTGGCTGTTGATTACTTTACAAAATGGGTAGAGGCAAAGCCACTTGCATTAACCACCGCTATGATAACAAGGAAATTCGTGTGGGAACATATCATCTGCCGTTTCGGCCTACCAATGTGCATCGTCACCGATAACGGTACCAACTTCGCCGCCGATGACTTTCAAAAATGGCTAAAGGAGCTAAACATCGAACACATATTCTCCTCAGTGGCGCATCCACAAGGGAACGGCCAAGTCGAGAGTATCAATAAAAGCTTAGTCGAAGGCATCAAAGCACGGTTCGGAACAGCCAGACGCGGCTGGGTTGATGAACTCCCAAGTATTCTATGGGCTCACAGGACAAGCCCAAAAACAAGCAACGGCGAGACACCCTTCAGCCTGGTCTATGGCACAGAAGCGATGATTCCCGCAGAAATCGGCCTCCCCTCACCTAGAATGTTGGCTATCAACAAGATAGACAACAATGAGGAACGCCGGATAGACTTGGACCTCTTGGAAGAAAGGCGCGAAAACGCCGCCATCAACGAGGCCAAATACAAAACCAAACTTGAAAAGTACTACAATGCACGCGTCCGCATTTGTACTTTCAACCCGGGAGACTACGTCCTCCGCGACAACGAAGCATCAAATGCGGAACGCCCAGGGAAACTTGCCCCCAAGTGGGAAGGACCCTACCTCATCCAAGAGGTCCTGGGCAAAGGCGCGTATAAACTTCAAACATTAGAAGGCGAAACTATCGCACGCACATGGAATGCACAACAGCTTCGACGCTGTTATATGTAAGCCATGTTTTTTACACACACCATGTAACCTATCGGGCCGCAGGCCATTTGCAAATAAATAAATAGACGATTCAATGCAATATTGTTTATTTATTTTCTATTACAAATGCGTGTTTCACTCTGCGGTATTCACAAAAACAGATTAGCAAAATCCTCATTCGTAATACCCATACAGAGTGATAATTACACGCAACTATTGTAATAGACCAGCAATGGCAACACTGTTTGTCCGGCCGGACACAGTTCTTCATACTTGCATATCATCTAGATATGCAAAAGGCAATTACAGGGTTAGTGTTACTCACAGTAACATTAAACTCATACAAATTCAAACATGCAAGTAATAAAAAACTTGTACAAATTGAACAGAAGGTTTGAAACTTTATATTCAAAAAATTTCTACACCCACGCGGTGCACAAGGAATTTACATAAAGTTTTCTGACATTTACATGAGGAAACACAAAAGGCACGCAGGCCAACCTAGTCTTTCGTCCCGCTGGGACCCGCACCAGCTGTGCTCTCAACAGCAGGCTTCTCCTCATCTTCTTCATCAGCGTATAACACTCGCAAGCGGTCCACATAATCCTCCGCTTCTAGACATTTTTCAAGCTCCTCCAAACCGGAAAGGGTTGTGTTGTTATACGCTGCAACCGCAGCATCAAGAAGCGCTTCAGTATCCACACCGTGGAACCCGGATCGCTCATCAGTATATCCGCCCTGCGCTACAACATTCAGATGACCAATAGCGCGATTATAGCCAACCTTAAAACCAGCATCCCGGGCACGCTCCTTAATCTCATTAACACCCGCGACATTCTCAGGTGCGTCAAGGATGGCCGTAACAATCTGCAAAACAAGAATACAAGGTTATTAAAAACAAACCTATAGCAAAAATACCAAAGGCAACGGATACTTACATGCCCAATCCCGCGCATACGCATCCATTCCCGGTCAGCCTTGAGCAGCTCAAGTGACGAAGCGAGGCTATCTCTAGACTCCTCAGCCTCTCTTGCCCGCACTTCAACCTCTTGAATACGGGCAGAGACCTCTTTAAGGGTATCCCCCCGAGTCCGCACTTCAGCCTGTTAACAAAACAAAAACAAGTATACAAAAACAATCAACATACTTGTGAGATAGACAAATTCAAAAGCAAGACAATTATACCTGGAGGCCCAAGATAGTTTTCGATAAATTGGTACGATCGACATTTGCTCCTTCAAGAGCCTTTGCAGTGCGGGCCTCCGCCTCCTTCGCTTCTTCAAGAGCCTTTGCGGTGCGGGCCCCAACCTCCTTGGCCTCTTCCAGAGCTTTCGCAAGGCGAGCCTCGGCCTCTTTGGCCTCTTGGGCAGCCGCAAGAGCTGCGGTGTTCTCTTTAACCAGCGCAACATTTGCTGCCTTAGCATTAACAAGCTCCTGGCGAACACGAAAGAGAGTTTCATTCTGTTTGGCCCAAGAAACTTTCCAAGCCTTGCGCTCATGAGAAAGTGTCTCGCGCTCATTAGAAAGAGACTCTTTCCAACTCTGGCGCTCAGTGGAAAGCAGTTTGGCAAGGGTACGAACCTGTTTAAGCTCAGCAGTTGCAGCCCACTCTTCAGTCTTCTTACGCTTTTTAAACGCAGCCCTATCCCTTTCAAGCTGCTCGGCACCCTCACATGCAGCCTTCACCAACTCCTCAGCCTCTGCACGCAAGCGTACATTCTCCTCCTCCCTGCGACTCAACACCTTATAGTTTTCCATAATGGTGTTGGCCATTATGGAACTCCCAACAAGCAGGGAAGAGAGTTGGTTCATCTGAACCTCAGTTGGCAAGGCACGGGCCCGATTGACTTCGAATGGGGTGCCCAAACCACCCAAAATCTCCTTACAAGCGGAGGGGTCCGCAGAAATATCATCCCCTTGTATCACAGTCCATGGGGGGCGGTGATAACTCATGGCCCGGCCTTCGGTATAAGAACGGTAATAAAACTCCAATTCAGTCTCTCCAGGCTGAATGGGAGTCCCTGTAAAACCCGCATCACCAGAAGCTGAACCAGAAGCCTTCTCACCCGCAGGAGACTTTGGCCCTTCAGTATAAGCAAATTTCAGGTTCAGGTCATCAGCATCCTCTGGGGTAATGACATTGTCATGAGAATCCACCGTATCATGGATCCGGGCCGGAGGCCTCTTCCCAGTATCCTCCCGCACAGAGGACTCAGGCATAGCAGCCTTATGAACCCCCACATCCGCAACAGTGTCATGTGGAGGAGGAGGAGGAGGAGCATCAAAAATGGAAAACCCTTCATCTTGGGGTTCTGCAATCAAAGCATAACAACGTTAAACTACAAGTATAAATACAAAATATCTGTCCAACTTATGCACCACATACCAGGAACAACCGCAGGCTTCTTTTGTCCCACAAAAGCTCCGCGTCTGGTCTGAATCTTCGGTTTCTTTTTCTCACCAGTATCAACATCTTTCCCCGCTTTCCTCTTCTTCTCATCACCAGGCTTGGAACCCGCAGTGGTCCCACCTGTGGCCGCACCAGCACCTGGAACACCCAAGCCCTCGAGGGTGTCAGATACTACCACGTAATCGGTATATCTGCGGAAATGAGAACGAGAGATACCTGCTGCACGCGGAACCAAAGGCGGAACAACAGGAGCCTCAGGTTTCCCCTTGCCGCGACCCCGCACAGGTTTATCTACATTCTTCTTCTCAGCATGCTTTTTGGGAGCACCCTTTGACTCAAACTTACCAAGGGCCCCAAGAGTACCTGCATATAGAATATCAGCAACATGAAGATTATAAGGCAAGAAACGCAGGCCATGAATTATACCTTGGCCCTGCGGCAAGGGTGCTTTCATTGCCTCGCGTGTAGGAACGCGGAAGTTATAGAGAATGGTCAAGTTGAAACCCGCATTTTCAGCAGTCTTGACAATATCAACCTTGCCAGTAAAGGTTGGATCAAACATCTTCCACAGCTCAACAACTTCTTCTGATAATACATGTTCAAATTAATGACAAACAAGGGAATAATGAAACCGCACAAGAGTAAGAACACTTACCACCAGTTTCTTCCCGCAAAACAGGCCTTGCACGCCTATCAGCCCTAGTCAATAACATCCGCAGCATCCACAATTCATTGTTTTGCAACGGCCTATGCTCAATAGTCCTCAACCTTGGGAACCACTCCGCATTCTCCGCATTAGGAATGGTAATATCCTCCGCAGGGATAGGCTCGTTAACATTCCGGAAAGTCATATTGACAACCACCGCAACAGCTTTAACGTAGAAGAACTTGCTCTTCCACTTTGTAATACCCTTGGGAGGGGTCATCAACTTGGTACTTCCATACCGTTCTCGGAAGGAGAAAAAGCCTGTGTTCACCGTCAACTGATAAAACCCCCGGAAATTATCAACGGTAACCGGCAAACCAAGAGCACGAAAAGTCGATTCAAAGTGTCTAATACGAATAAACCCAAAAGGACTCATCTGGGAAATATGGACCTTGTAAAACTCCAGCAACTCAGCAACAAAAACGGTCAATGGTAAACGAAGGTTACCATCAACGAAAGAATCAGCCCACATGGTCACATAACCGGCTGGAGCACAAGCACCGGTGTCACCGACTTGGGGATAAACAGCCCCAAACTCGGGGGGCATCTGTATACTGGTCATTAGCTGGTCGAACGACGCTTTCGACCACTTCAAAGATGGCAAGCCACCGTCGTCTTCTTCTTCTTCCCCGGCCACCGGAGAGGAAGTTTCAGGGTTTTCACCCTCCACATTGTGTGGGTTAAATGGTTCAGCCATCAGAAATATGAGGAAGAAAAGAACTGAGTTGCAGAAACTCGTAAAGTCGCCGGAAATACAGGCAGATTGATCGGAGAAGATGAAGAACACGGTCTCTTTTTCACCGGAGAAATTTTTTGAATTTTGAACAAAGTGAGGAGAAACCAAACGGTTTCCCCTTATATACTCATCGCAATTAATGCGACAGAGTAACCGACTTACAAAGTTCAAAAAGGGCCACTTACGTTACGCCATGTGTTCAGCGACTTTTCAGCTGACGGTTATCACGCGCGCGTGTCCACCCACGCGCCTGACAGAAAGGACCTTTACGCTACGTGCTACAGTGCAGTTATGACCTCGGTCAGTACAAACGTCCTTTCAGATCACCACATGTCAGAATCCTACCAACTTTCAACAACTCACACGTGCCATCAGCCACGTAGGCATGCACAAAAGCGACAAACATTATCTACATATAAGCGGCATGCGGTTTCTCTGGTTTACCGCACCATAACCCATACCGCATGTCGTTTTTTACATACCCCTCAAAAAAGGAAAAAATATATATCTTTAAAAGATGTAAAGGGGTATAAACAATCTCCGCACATACCCACGAGCACACGTGGAATATGCGGAGACGACACACATAAACCCGCACAGGTGTGTCAGATACTCAGAACCAGCATGGTTCTTTGGACTGCGAAAACCGCTTCTCAGGAGTCGGTAGACCGCACTCCATGTAACCTTTTTCAAGGTTCAAATCCCTTATGTCCGGTTCACAACCACGGAGGGGACGCAAACAAGCTTCTCCTTAGGGAAAAGGACAAGCATGCGGGAAAACCGCACATCAGCAACCCTGACTCCTGATCCTTCAAGAGCCACATCCAGGCTAAAAGACTTCTAGAAGCGAGTTCTTTGCTACAAACCACAACCGCTCATGGGTAGCTGCTATAAACCGCAACCATGCGAACGGTAGCTACGGAAGAGCCACGACTAAAGCACCACGCGGTTGAGCAAAGCTACTTTAAGGAAAACCGCTTTCCAACTAAGCATGAAGGAAAATGGCTACAGAACGGATGCGGAAGAGTTTCAACCAACTTCCCAAGCATCTAAGGTGATCTCCTCCGGCGACACTACTTAAGGGGACACTATCTCCCACAAAAGCGTGAAGGAAAGTGGCTCCAGAACGGTGGTAACAAGTCTGCTTATGACTAGTCACCCACCTACGGACCGCATAGAATAAACAATGGTGGGCACAACCCTGCCTATGACCTTGTTTATCTGCCCATAGTTCAGATTCACATTGTTCGACCAAACACGGCCAACAATGGCGCAACTACCCCACGTTCCCCAAACAAACATGGCCAACAAGGTACGGCAACGAGGTAACCGCAAAGAACGTGCGGTTACTAGAGAGCTAAGCCTTAGAGGACGTGCGGTTACTTGAGAGATAAACCGCAGAGGACGTGCGGTTACTAGAAAGCTTAACTGGAGAACACGAATACCCCACAAAACAGGGATCATCAATGCATGTCCAGTTGCTGAACATAGAGCTTGAGCAAAGTACTTACAACTTTGTACTAGCTAAAGCAGAGGTTACACCTAGACTGACGAAGACATACATCTTCAGTCACGATCTCAGAGGTTGGTTCAAACCCTGCGAACACCTTCAGTCACCGTCTCAAAGGTTGGTTCGAAACACCAACAGGTGGCTGATGACATCAGAAGAAGGTAGACCAAGAGTCAAGTCCTTGGCTGAGAATTCCGCATCAGACGGAACTTGCTCACTGGACATCCGTCTCAAAGGAAGAAACAATCCACTCGAAAGGCCTACCGACTAAACGAACGGTCAAACAGGTTGAAGGAGGAGCCATATTCTACCTTCTAGACACCTAAGTCCAGCATTCCTCCCACATGCAACTTGCATACGGAAGAAACACTAGACTGGGGGGACTTGAAGGGGTATGGTCCCAAATCTCGCGGCTACATAACCGCGGATGACCATTACCCTTATCAAAAACCCCCACCAGCAATAACTCACCTGCGTCCGCACGCGCGAACACAGCGGTCCAATCTATCCAGTGATGAGAAGACTTACCTTAAGGACGGAAACTAATGTTACGCATAGCGATGCGGCCCCGCACCGCATCCTATGAACATTTTCGTCACGACAAGGGATCTGGACAAACAGTAACAGTCTCTCAGCAGGCAATGCGGCATAACACCGCATCCCTCGTAAATCATGGATGGAACAACCAACGCGGGAACAACATCAAGGACCGCAAGCAGCGATGCGGCTTGGCACCGCATCCTGCCTACAAGGCAAGTGGGTCTGACACCACAGTACAAGTGGCACTGGGAACAGTCACCTACCGGCCCACGTATATACAACAGTCTGACAACACAGCAGGACGTGGCATCACCACAGTAACCGACAGGTCTGGCACACCTGCAAATAGCTGTGCGATGTCAGGCTAGCTACTCAACTACCCTCCTCCACTCCTCGGCTATAAGTACTGACCCCAAACCAGGTTTGAGGTATCTCTTATCAACTCTCTCACTACTACTACTATCACACTTTGCTTCCCAAGCAAATTACTGATTCTCACGCCGGAGAGTGGTAACAAGGAGCACCCCCCACCCCATCCTCCTTGTTGCGAGTCACGGCTTGTTTCCTTGTGCAGGAAACCAACCACCACCAGACGATCCAGCCAGCGATCCTCGGAAAGAAGGGATTAACCCTCTTGACGAGACCAGTGAGTTAACCCACCCGGTTAACCATTGTTTCATCACTTCTTAATCACAAAATTAGGGTTATTTCTCTTCTTTCGTATATAGGATTGTTTGGACTTTTACTTTGAACTTGATATTTAATAGTTCCATTCCGATTTTATGTTATCTAGGATGTTGATTATTAAAATACTGAATTAGGGTTTATTTAATTCTGACAGGTATCGGTGATTCATATGGTTTTGGTGGTAAACTACAAAAGTCCTTATAGAACTCAAGATTCGAACCATCCTTGGCATGTAACTCAGGTGAACTTGTAACTACCAAGATGTTTATGTAAAGTTTTTTTTATTTTTGAGATATTTGGAATGTGTGTGATAACTCATCACTGATTCTCTATGTGTTTTTCACATATATGTAAGGTGCTTCAGGAGTTGGGACTAGGAATTTTGAAGAGGTGGGGCGATTGAACTCTAAAATACTATGCAGATGCATTTAATCTCAAGTTGTCATCAACCCTGTTAGTGCGTGTTGGTTTATAGGTAATATGGACCTTCATGGCCAGTTTGGAAACAACTTGTAAGTTTTGGAGTAACTGAGTATACCATAAAGGACACCAAATTTTGGAGCCCTAAGCAAGTTTGGAAACAAACTTGTAAGTTTCACTTTAAATAAACTTTAAAATACTATGCAAAACTTTATGGAAGGTTCTGTGTTTTGGATTAGTTTTCGCCGCCGCTAAATTGAGGTTTTGCGATTGAGGTACGGGCAATGTTGTAGAAGGCGCTAGGCGCTAGTCGGGCGGTGAGGTACAGCCTAGGGATTAATCGGGATTAATAGGGATTAATTGGGATTAATCGGAATGGGATTTTTATATATATTTTTTCAAAATTATATATATATATACCCAATAATATAAAAATAATACTTCAAAATTCACATAAATACTTCAAGTTTCAGATAGTATGGTTCGATTTTGACCGATTTTGACCAATTTTGACCGCCTAGGACCGCCTAGGACCGATTTTGATCGATTTTGACCGACTAATATTGTCCGATTAATCCGATTTTTGACCGCCTAGGACCGATTTTGACCGCCTAGGACCGATTTTGACCGATTTTTGACCATGACCGATTAATTGACCGCCTAGCTCAAAATTAAGCAGTAGATGACCGCCTAGCGCCTAGGCGCCGATTAATCGGCCGCCTAGGCCGATTTCTGCAACCATGGGTACGGGCATGTAGTAAAGTTATAAGTTTTGATATTGGAGGAAGCTTTCAAAATCACTAAATTATACGTGTACTACTGTATTTTGATTCAGTAAAGTTAGATCTAGATTTTTTTTATTCTGTTGCTTGATCTTCGATTGACGTTCTTATCATGTGATTTTTAGATCATAATTGATGGATATTGTTTTAAATTATGTTCAGAATCATGATCTGTAGCTATTTAGTTGTGTTTTTGAGTGTTTATTGGTTATTTTCTGAATCGTAAGCGTTGTATGTGTGAGATTGGATTGAAGATATTTATTGTAGATGGTAACTGTGTTTGTTTGTGATTTGTGGTTTTCTGACTCGTAATTTGGCTTTTACATTAAAAATTGATGAATTGTGTATTAGATTGGTGTGTTTTGAGGATGTTAGATTGTTTATTTAATAATTTTTAGGGTTTTACTTGTGATTTGTGCTTTTAGTCATCATAATTTGGTCTTCACATCGAAAAGAAAATGATAAATTGTTTATCAGATTTGTGTGTTTTGAGTATATTAGACTGTTAATTTAGTAAATTTTTAGGGTTTTACATGTGCGTGTAAGCTCAAAGCTTTAAGCGTTTAGACAGGGTGTGGGAAGTTATGAAGTAACATAGATATGATGGTTAGGAACTTTTAATAAATTGTGTTCTTTTAGTCTTCTAACAGTGATAATGGTTGTTTCGAAATGAAGTGCTTGGAAATTGGCGATCCTGTATGATCACAGATCAACCTTGTTAGGGTGCAAACCTGGTTGTGGTAAATTAGCACAAAAAGTAAAGAGCACTCAGGCTATACTTTAAAGAATGGCCTATGTTCACAGCCTCGCTACCGAGTGTCTTTTTTATTTTGATGTTAAGGCTAGAGTTCACAGTTCATAAGTTCTATATTTATAACCGGAGCTTCGGACTGGACCAGCCAGAGGAAGACTGTTTGCTCTCTCTGATGTTCTACATGCTTCTTTTTGCTGTTAACGTTCTGCCTATATGGGTACTGCAGTTCTTTTGCTGTTAACGTTCTGTTTATATGGGTACTGCAGTTCTAGACATGTCTGATGAGGTGGAGTACCGCTGTTTTATTGGTGGCTTGTCATGGTCAACGTCTGACAGAGCTCTAAAAGACGCTTTTTCAAAGTTTGGTCATCTTCTTGATGCAAAGGTAATATGGTTAATAATGTTATTTTTAAATTTGCACAAGCTGTTTTTTTATAAACTATTTCTTGATATCTACATTACTTCAACAGTGGGGCTCTAGCAGTGTAAATTGAACATTACATTACTTCAACAGTTGACCACTGATAAGAGTGTCAACATGAACACTAGATATAATATAATGAACCCACAAAGTATATGTTACCAATAATTAGCAAAAAGATATCAAAATCTCCCATATAAACCTAGATAAATTACTTAATTTCATCCACTTATACGGCAAAGATGCTAATCAAATCAAAACAAAACAAAAGGTGATAAAAAGGCAAAGTTATCCAATGAAAAGCAACAACCACATTTCCTCCAATTTCATCAGTAACCAGAGATAATATTAAAAAAAACTATAATAAATCAACGATCAGGATCCTAAATCCTAATTATCATCATTTCAAAATTTAACAAAAATAATAAAATGTTGAAATTAGCACTGGAATTCATTATTATTCATTAAACATCATCCAATCAGAAGACTGAAGAAAGAGAGATTGAATTGAAAAGCACCTTTTTTGCGATCTTGGCGACGTTTATCGTGAGCAGGATCATCGGAAAGGTAACCGTCGATGGGGTCAGGGGAGGTGGGGTTGGGTGAAAGGGGGGCAGCAGGGGACGATGGGTGATAAAGAGCGGATAGGTTGCCCATACTGGCACTCTTCTTCATGATGGAGCCATCGGTGAGGCTGACACAGAAGAGTTTGATGCCAGCGGTGGTGCGAGTGGGACATGTGCGAGAGTTGTGGCCATTGTTGCTGCAATGGGAGCATCACCGAGTCATTGTTGACTCGGCTCGGCCACCCGATTTGTTACCAGTTTGTGATTTATTAAGAGGTTTGTTTGATAGATTGCATGTGTGAAGGAGAAGAAGAAGAAGAAGAAGAAAAAAAAAGGAGTGAATGAATTGGGGATGGAGTTTGATTTTAATGTTGAGTGTGAAGCCACTCTTGTGGTTAGTCAAAATAGCTGCAGAAAAATGGTGTCGGCAACAGCTATGTTTGACAGCAGCCATGTTTTGCGGCCTGTCAAAAGAAGTAGGCAGCAGCCATTTTTGTTTGACAAAAACTCTCGTGTAATCTCTATATAAGCAATTCATCTGTATTGTAATTAGTGTGCAACGGAATGAAAGAAATACCTTAGTTGCCCCGTGGACGTAGGTTGCAGTTGGCAACCGAACCACGTAAATTCTTGTGTCGTTTATTCTTTTCTATTTCTGCAGTTGATTGTTCGTGAGTGTGTGTTGCTTCCGCGTGCGTATACCCCAACAACTGGTATCAGAGCTACGGCTCGATTACACACAGTGGTTCTAAGAGATCAGTTAGTTTCTCCAGCAGGTGGCCGGTATTGGTATCGAAGATCAAATCGGACCAGAACAATCAGCAGAGAGGCAGGAGAAGGAGGTGTACAGGAAAGAGAAGATACTGACCTGTGACCGCCGCCGCTCAGGTGAATCACAGCCGTGATTCCGAAGCCGCCGCCGTCAGAACCGCCTCCGTTGCCGTCGATGTTTCTCCGAAGTGGGTTTTATGGTGTGTCGGTAGTTTGAAGCCGACTGGAATCGCCGGAGCCCTGTGAATCGCTGGGTTCTTGTGCTTGTGTTTGAAATGGCAGAAGCCATTCAAGAACTTGAATAATTGCTCGTTCAAATAAATAAGAAAGAAAGTCATATGGAATTTTTTTTTCTAGTTTGTTTTGGTAGAAGACAAAAAGAAAAAGATAGTGATGTTCCCCACATTCAAGAAAAGAAAGAAAAAAAGGAAAAGAAAGTTTTTTTTTGTTTTTTTTTTTTATTTCTTGTGGGTCCAACAACAAATAAAATAAGGAAGGGTATTTTTTTTGTTGTGGGACAAGGTGATCAGTTGGTGATTTAGAGTTTGTGGTTGTCGATTAATTTTTTCGACTGGAGCCGGGTAAACTCTTGGAGATCACCAGATTATTTTTCTTTTTTGCGGACGAGGTGATGGGTGAGAACATGGAGAAAATGGAATCAACAGGGTTGTTGATGTCCACACGAGTGAAAAAAAAAAGTCAATTGCAAGTCATGGAACTATTGCCTGTTGTGGAAAATATCTTTCGGTTAGGGTTTGAGTTAAATGATCGTGTGCACGGTCATAGAATCCTTGGTGCCGCTTGATTTCCTTGAAAGCTCTATTGTAGTTATAACCGTTTGCCGGTTAGCTGGTCTGGAATAGTGGATGGTATTCCTTGTTCGGTGGTGATCAGCTGTTTGACATTTGAGTGGATCTTTGTACTGGTACTGGGTGAAGGGTTTCACAGAAATAGTACGAGTGAAGGTTCGGCTCATGGAGTGTCTTTTGGCATGGGATGGGATAACAGTGACAGTGATAGCTGGGCATAGTTGACTTGTGGGTTGCATGGAGGTTCAGGCATCTTTTGGAGTCGATGTCATGAATATTTGAATTCTGCTTCTGAGAATGCGTCTGGGTTTGATGCATTGGGACTCAGTGGAAGGCAGTGAAGACTCCTGGGTCAAGAATTCTGGTGCTTCATTTCACGCTACCCACAGCAGTGAAGCACTGCAGAATCTGAAAGTAAGACTTTGGAAAGGTAAGACTTGCGAACGAGAAATGTTTGCTGTATATGGTCAGATTACCGTCTGAGGGAGTGACCGTCCCAGTTCAGAAGAGAAACAAAGTCCGGTTCACAGAATCTCGTGACAGAAGGTTTGTTTTGCAGGAGATAAACCCAGAGTCACAGGTCAGATTCAGGTTGAACGTGCTAGGAAAGGTTCAGAAAAACCAGTCAAGGGTATTCGTGGCAGTGGGAGAACAGGTGGTGCTTCAGTCAGTGTTACCAGAAGACAGTGGGTTAAGAGAACCAATATTCCAGCGGTAAAAGTCTCTCCAGTGAATTACCTGCTTTATTCGGAGAGTGTTAGTTCTCAGGTTTTCTCAGAATCAGGCAGTTCGTGTCAGTGGGAGCCGGTAGAGACAGAGAACGGGTCAGGGGCAGATTTAGCCATGACTGATAAGTTGAGGCTCAGTGGGAGCTTCAACGGGCCTTCAAGTTAATTGAAGAGAAGGCCGGGGGTAACTAAGAAGGAATTACAGAAATACAGATGCACAGTTGAAGCATAGGTGAAGATTGTTCCGTGGCTTCAAGTGGGAGATTGTTGAGTGTGAAGCCACTCTTGTGGTTAGTCAAAATAGCTGCAGAAAAATGGTGTCGGCAGCAGCTATGTTTGACAGCAACCATGTTTTGTTGCCTGTCAAAAGAAGTAGGCAGCAGCCATTTTTGTTTGACAAAAACTCTCGTGTAATCTCTATATAAGCAATTCATCTGTATTGTAATTAGTGTGCAACGGAATGAAAGAAATACCTTAGTTGCCCCGTGGACGTAGGTTGCAGTTGGCAACCGAACCACGTAAATTCTTGTGTCGTTTATTCTTTTCTATTTCTGCAGTTGATTGTTCGTGAGTGTGTGTTGCTTCCGCGTGCGTATACCCCAACATTTAATTAAGGAAGCGGTGGGTGTACGTATCGTTACAGATAACGTCCTCCCTGCCCTTCTTGATATACAAATACTTTCTTTGTAATAAATTTCTGATATTATCAATCTGTTGTTGTCTTATAAATTTCTTATGTAGGAAATGAAATCTGGGCATCATGGAATCATGGATTAACTGGGTTCAAAATGATATCGACATTAGAGGTTTGTACTTTATTGGTGATTAATTTTTCCTTTATTTTGTTGTAAACGTGTATTTATATTTTTCATGTAATCAATTTTCTTAGGTTGCTGTTTCTTTTATTTATCTTCATGAGATGTTTGGTATCACTTCCATTATGAACATGGGTTTTAATCAATATGGGTGTAAGATATTTATAGTTATGTGTATGTATGTATGTATCAAAGTAAGCTCATATCTTACAAATTTTTTTTCAGTTAGACACTATAAATCGAGGAGGAGAAATGATTTCCAACTGCTGGAGCAAAGTTGGTTTTTTTTGTTTCTAAGTGCTATACCTATGCTATGGTTATGGCTGCTATGAATCCGAGGATTCCATTGCCACAGCAGGTGTGTACTCTTACTCTATAGTCTTAATAAAAATGCTTGGAGAGAGTATTAAATTTATTTCCAACCATAGTTGTTAATAGCGACCATAGCGGTCGCTATAGCGCGCTTTATGGCGAATCGACCAAGTGTCGCTAAGTTGGTTATGGCGATGACTAGCGAGGTTAGCGACAGCTGGGTGTTTTTTTTTAAATTAATGTCATGTCGCCTGGGTTTTATCTTTGATACCAAAAAAATGCATAAATCAGGTTTGCAAAAACTCGGGCCCGGTTTTTTTCGGAGCTGCATGTTTTTTTTTTTTTTTTAAATTAATGTCATGTCGCCTAAAGCAGTTCACGCGGCCCCGGGGTTTTAGGAGCTGCATGTTTTTTTTTTTAAATTAATGTCATGTCGCCTAAAGCAGTTGTGCAAAAACTGGCACACGCGGGCGGGCCCGGGGTTTTCGGAGCTGCATTCGTGTCCGCAGGACGTGCGGGCATGCACGAGTTCAATTAAATTCCAGTGCGGAAACTCATTTTTTGCACCCCCCCTGCGCGCGGGTAGGACTTGTGGTAAAACATGTCATAAAGCTACAATAGAGTAGTAAAGACTTTACCTTATAAACAACCACTAACTTTGTTCACACACCGATGTGGGACAAAGTCTTTACCACCTTTTGAGACTTTCATTCACACCCAACATATAAGTCCTTTGCTGCTAACTATTAGTTTTTGTTAAATATACATGTAAAATAGCATATATACAAGGGTATTTTGATGTAATATACATATAAAAATTTTCAAAAATCTTTTTCTAGTGTAATCGCTATTTATAAAATAGCCATCGCTATTTGTCGCTATTCGCTACGTAGCCTAGCCATGCCTTGTCGCTATTCGCTATCGACAACTATGTTTCCAACACAGAGGTAGAGGTGAAAGTTTTGATTTATTTTTTTTATATTGGTCTTTTTGGGTTAAATATGTTATCGCAAATGGGTGGGTTGAATAAAAAAAGATTTAAAGAAAATGAAAGGGGTCAAATAGGTTGGATGAGTTAACTGGGTTGAAACTTGAAAGTCATCCGAAGTGTACATTTCAAGCGTACAACCTGCATATTACTAGATTTCTAAACTGTTTTTTAACGTTTTTTTTCATATAAACATTTTTAAAGTGACCCATTTTGACCTGAAACCCGAATCCGTTCTGACCCAACTTGCAAAACACTAACAATTGTAGCAAGTACGAACTAATTAACACTTAAAACACTAACAATTAACGCTCACAACTAACAATTAAGACTTAAAACACTAATAGCAGCAATAAGACGAAAGGCGAATGGTAGAAATAAGAAGAAAGGTATTGAAAAACATGTGGCGCTTCGATTCGATGTGTGTTGATTTCAAAAGCCGATGCATGATGCGCAGTGTGTGAGTTGCGCATCAAGTATGAGAGGCATTCATTACCAAAAAAATATTAAAATAAATTTATAGATGTATTTTAAATTGTTAACTTTTAAACACTGTAATATAAGATATTTTCATCATCTATGGTCAAATTTGTTCAATTGATGGTCTAATTTGTTTAATACTCAAACCTATCGCTCACTAGATACGATACGATGGTATATTTGTTTAATCAGATTTGAAAACTCAGATCCATTGCGATTGAGGGTCTAATATTTTAAAATATTGGTCACGGCAAACACGTCGCATAAGACTGTATCACGCATCAGTCGCATGTGCATCGCGCATTATGCGCTCCTGCTGTGCGCATTTTAAAACCAAGATCATGATTCGTCAAACATTTTTCCTTTTATGGGTGTGAATTTGCTATGCATAGGAACACATAATTTGAATATTGATTATTTATTGACTTTGTATGTAGGATCATAGATATGTATTGCATAAGTTGGATTCATATTCATCTTATGTGGTCTCTTTTTATTCATATGTTTTAGTTTTCAGGGGCATAAGGAATGGATCAATGAAGTTAACTTTCTAGGAGTGGTAAACCATCCAAATCTTGTGAAGTTAGTCGGATATTCTGCGGAAGATAATGAAAGAGGGATTCAAAGGCTGTTAGTTTATGAACTTATGAGCAATAAAAGTTTGGAGGATCATTTATTGGGTCGTGCAAAATCGCCTCTTTCTTGGATGACACGTTTACGAATTGCTGAAGGTGCGGCTCGTGGTTTGGCTTACCTACATGAAGAAATGGACTTTCAGGTTTTGTATTTTGATCTCTATTATTAGCTTATTTTACTTAGTTTATCACCAAATAATTCATGAATGATGAATTAGGTAATAGTTATTGCCTATGCATGAGTAGTTTCTTCTGTAGATGTACTAACAAAAGCCTTTTGCATGAAGTTCCTACAATTGGGAAATATGAAGACTCCGGTTTTCTAAGGACTTGTATTAGGAAATAAACCAATTATATATTTCTATCTTTCATGCGTTTGAGGGAATCCAAATGTTTGCAGATCTTAATGTATGATGCAAAGAGTATGTTATCATACACATGATCCGGCCCACTAAGTCGTTTACGTTCATTACTTATGAGATCCGTAACTCCGAATGTAAGAAAAGTAATGTCCTTTTTTAACTCGGGCCCTTTTGTCGCCGACTTGCCTTTTGTAAGTACAACGGTGGAAAATGGAACAAATTGAAGCATGGGATCAAAACTATCAATCAAGTTTTCATAATGTGATGGGAAAACCAAGAGAGTGCGGAAAAGCAATTATAATAAATATATCAAATGATTAAAGGAATCGAAACATTAATAAAAATCCAACTCCATTCACCATTTCCGATTTCGGATCGACACACAGTTGTGTGTGTTCGTAATATGTATTAGAAATTTTCGCAAAATAAAAGGATGTCTTTGATTCCTACTTCTCTCATCCAATTATCAATCAATATTTGTCGATTCGATTCAATATTCCAAACTGAAAATTTAATTTGATTTCAACCGAGTTAATATCCGTCTTCCAATTCGATGAATGGCACATCATTGTTCTTCGATTTTCTTGATCATAAAGTTGAAGATTACGTGATTTATGATGATACGGGAATCGACGACAAATCAAGGATGGTTGGAAGTGATACTGTTACTGGAAACGTATGGCGATGACCGATTTTGTTAAATATGATGATACCAGAATCGGCGCCAAATCAAGGATGGTTGGAACGGGGAACGTATGGTGGTGGTGAGAGGGCGTTGGTGGGGGGGGGGTGCGTCGTTTGGCGGTGACGGTTTTTGTAAAATGTAACGTTTACTTACTTTTTGTATTGTATGGTAGGGTGGAGATACAATAGGAAGTTTATTTGGCTAAGAAGGCTAGGAAGTGATCTTGACCATCCATTTAGTTAATCAAGGACTAAGATTAAATGATGGAAATTGAAGGGAAAAAAAGAGGCGCGTGAGTTTGTTTAGGGGTATTCTAGTCAATGCAATGCAATAGTTTCTCTCTCCTTCAATTCCCCCTCATTTTTTAAGCGTTAATAACTCTTTCATACGACATTATTTTTTTATAAAAATTGCACAAAAAAACGAGCGTTTTTTTATCTTTAAAACGAGTATACTATTGCTATATTTTCAAAAAAAAAAAAAAATTTAAAAACCCAGTTGCGTAAAACGCAATAGAAAAACCCCCAGTTACGTAAAACGCAATGAAAATAAAACCTAAAAAATGACATTTTTCTAAAACGCAATGCACAAAAAACATAAAGAAATGTATTATTTGTAAAACGCAATGGCCAGAAAACACAAAGAAATGTCTTATTTCTAAAACGCAATAGCCTAAAAACTCAAAAGAAAATGTACCTTCTAAAACACAATGGACTAAAAACACATAAAAATGTGTTTTACCTAAAACGCAATGCACCAAAAACACATACAAATGTCTTATTTCTAAAACGCAATGGCCAGAAAACACTTAAAAAAACTGTTTTCTAAAACGCAATGGACTGAAAACACATAAAAAAGTGTTTTACCTAAAACGCAATGCACCAAAAACACATACAAATGCCTTATTTCTAAAACGCAATGGCCAGAAAACACTTAAAATGTCTGTTTTCTAAAACGCAATTGACTGAAAACACATAAAAAAGTGTTTTACCTAAAACGCAATGCAACAAAAACACACAAAAAAAATGTCTTATTTGTAAAACGCAATGGCCAGAAAACACTTAAAAATGACTCATTCTAAAACGCAATTGCCTAAAAAACAAAAGAAAGTGTTCTCTGTAAAACGCAATGGACTGAAAACACCTAAAAAAGTGTTTTACCTAAAACGCAATGCACCAAAAATACTTCAAGAATGTGTTTTTCTAAAACGCAATGGCCAGAAAACACATAAAAATGATTTAGTTCTAAAACGCAATTGCCTAAAAACACCAAAGAAAGTGTTCTCTCTAAAACGCATTGAACCATGACAATAGTTTTGTCTGTGCTGTAAACTGTCTGAACCAATGCAGCTCAACCCCAGCCAGGGGCTCTGCCCCTTGGACCCCGCCAGGGGCGCTACCCCCGGACCCCGCCAAGATGGTAAAACGCAATGACTAAATCAAAAACCCAGATCGTAAAAATGAAATTAAAGAATTTCTTACATGGATCGAAGTGATTTCTTCAACAATTGACGAATTTTGAATGATTGAAACACTTATCAGCGCTCGAATCGAACGGATCGAGTGATTATCTTCAAAATCACCGGAAAAAACGAGATTTTGTATGAAATTAAACTGGGTTTTCTTCAAAAAAGCTGAAGAACACGTTGATCGGGTGTTTGAATCATTGATTGGTGATGAAAATCGCACTATAATGTAGTGATTATTGAGATAGAAAGTGAAGAAATGGTTGAAGACGGTGGGTTTTGAAAATGAGGGTTTTGAAGTTACTGGGTTTTGAAAAGGAAGAAGAAAGGGTTGGATTGACTAAAATACCCTTTTTCTTTATTTTAAATGTTGCCACATGTCCTAATCCTATTGCTTCCTACACTTCCTAGCCAAAATAAACTTACTATTTGATCTTTTCCCTTGTATGGTAATGGTAATATAATAAGCCAAAAGATCAAATACAAATAATCTTAACATACTTGTTTTGGTCAAAAATCAAGCAATGATAATGCAACCAAACTTTCTGTTGTGAGGTGTGATGCTTGAATCAATGAACAATACTAAGGATCACTCAGAAATGTAATGAACAAGTGACACAAAGATTTATACGAGGAAAAAGCCCTTGATCAATGAATGATCTCCGGCATAAAAAACCTCGGGTGATGGAAACTACCGATCACCAACTTAGATTAAACAAGAAATGTATTACAACTTCGGATGATAGCGAGCTAGTTACAAGGATCACTATAGTGTAATGTGCAAAAAAGTGTGTAATCGCCAAGTGAATTGTCAAGAGCTGGTGAGAGCAGTTGCAAGGGTGTGTGTTAAGCTAAAAATAGCCAAGTGTTTTTATTTAGCTCCCTGTCCCCTTTTTAAAAATGGAAAATATCTAAGCTAACAAACTGTCCGCATTTTGTGCAAGTCTTCCACGACTTCCATAACGTCCACTTCAGTCATGCACGTGTGAAATAAATATGGAATATGCTCCAGGAATATCGCCAAGACCAAGTCCAAGCTCGTACTCCTGCAAAACAACTTCATATTCAAAGCAGACAATCGTTAGTATAAGGATCCTTATGGTGATCCATGATCCTGATCCTACAATACTTTCTGAGGATCATTAATTCAGACAGAATTGAGGATCACTAAGCCCAACAGTAAATAAGGATCACTGATCATTGGAAAATCCTCCCCTAACAATTGCCCCCAAAATATATGGAGTAATTTGTAAATAAACGAGTTATATTTTATTGTTCTTATCCGTAACCAACTAACGGATATATAGCCGTTGTAATCGAACTATCCGTTGCCATCCTGACGTCACTGAAGTGACTACCCTGCAAGATCATCATTATAAATTGAAGTTAGAGATAAGGGTTAGAGAGCATTTAAATTCGTGCGTTTCCTCCTTTAAATCCTCATTCGAAGATCCGATCAGGTAATTCTCTCTCCTTTCTCTCTTCATCTTCTTTCTCTGTTCCTTCTTTCCTCATCTTTATCTGCGATCAAGATGATGTTGAGATCTTCGCCGGCTAAGGATCACCGCAAGGACAGTCCCCTGAAGTCCCAAGGGATCATCAAAGATTCTGCGAAAGAAAGATGCTGCTTTACCGATCCACAGATAGACAGAATCCGCCATTGTTTTCCGGCGAACACCGTTTTCAAAACTTTTAATCCCACCGTCCTGAGTGACTATGTTTCTGAAACCTGGGTGGCTTTTCCGGTCACACCATTTACAATAGGATACTCGTTTCTTTTTCCAGATTTCACCCAATCCTTTTTCTCTCTCGCCGGCATCTCCTACATTCAAGCGATGCCAATGATCTGGAGGGTCTTATATACCCTTGAAAGGTCTTATATACCCTTGAAAGGATCATTGAACATGAAGGAATTGATCTGGGAATGTCAGAGTTTGCAGAGATGTATGACCTTGTTAGCCATGGATCCCACCGATATCTACTCAAACATAAACCTGGTGAAGAACACCCCATCTTCAAAGCCACTATGAATGACACCAACTGGAAACGGCGATTCTTCTTTGTCAGAAGGGATTCTATCCCTGATGGAAAGTATCTGCCTAGAAAATGGACCACCCATGGTAGGATAGGGGATCCCTAGAAGGATCAGCAGATGACCTTGTTTCTGCTGAGGATCACTAACATCCTTTTGTTTCTATTTTGCAGCTATCACTGTCGCATACCTCATCACAACACCTGCCACGAAGGAAAGGCTTGCTGCTTTTCAGAGGTTTGATCCTGAAATAAGATCATTTAAAGCAAATACCCAGGATTCTCAAGAGGTATCCTCAGGTTCTGTTACAATGTCAAGTAAGTATCCCATGTTGTACATAAGTAAATGTTTAAATTAGAATGAAATAAGGATACTTATCTGTTTTGGATGTGTAGGTGCTGGAAAATCATCGAAGTCTGCTACCCGTTTCAGTGTCACCGATCTCACCACTGTTGGTCCCAGGTCCGGGAAGAAAAAAGCTGCTGCTAGCCCAAGTACTGCCATCCCCAAGCCCACTGCTTCCAAAGGAAAGAAGAGGAAAGCCTCTGAGGCTGACAATCTAGAAGGCCTGCCTCTAATTCGCCACCAGTTCCTTGAGTACTTTGCTGATGTAAGGATCACTAACTTAACTTAGTTATCCTGCCCACTTAAGGATCATGTTATCCTAAGCTTTATATTGTCTTTTTGCAGAAATTCGCTGCAATCGAGGATTACATAGGCAGTGTTGAAGAAGTTGAGCAAAAGTGCGTGGATCTCCAAAAGATGATGCTGGCCAAGGATAAGAAGATTGCCTCCCTTGAAAATTATATCAATCTGGTGAAGAGGGAACTTGTCTTGGCTCACATTACTGCTGATCAGGAGAAAAATGAGATCACCAATGATGCTAAAATCTCCGCTGCCATTGCTATGTACAAAACCCAGTTGCAGATGGCCTAAGAAGCTCTGGATCCTGACTTTGACAAGAGCACCTGGGACGTAGAGGGCTGGAAGGCTAGATTGGCTGAGCTGGATGATGAAGAAGAGGTCTTAGCAATCGAGGCTGGCGGCAGTGGAGTCAAGGATCAGGTGGATGATGCTGGAGCTGGAGGAGATGGTGATGCAGCAAAGGTATAAGCTGCAGAAATGGGCGATGAAGGACATTTCTAGACGTAGCCGGAGCCCATTTTTTAGAATTTGGTAGTTTTATTTTGGTTATGGTGTTTTGGAACAATCTTGGGTTGTAATAACTTTAGACAATAGCTTCTAGGGTGAAGGATCATGGATCCTTGAACAATAGGCAGGATAATGGGTGGTGGATGGATCCTCTGTTTGGGGGATGAAGCCACTCGTTATCCTTCCGTCTTTTATTTCCTGCACTACAAAGACCCGTAAACAATGAACACCCTTTGCCAACCCATGTGGACGGGCCACGTTTTGCTGGTAGAAACGTGGGTTGGCAATTTTGACAACCTTAAAGGGTTTAACGTTTTGTGAATAAAATAACTTTAACTTTTTGGCTATCTCCCGTGTTGCTATCCTTGTTAGTACTTTACTTTTCAGTTGTTGTGATATTCATTTTGTCTAAACTTATCAAGTAAAGAAAAAATTTAATAAATATCCTCAAAAAGTTTAGGATATGATCAAGGATCACATATCCTATAGTCGACAAGTTCTGAAAAGTAGTGTAGTTTAAGGATCATAAGTTCAGTTGTCAAAGGATAAGGGCCACTTATGTAAATAATAAATAAAATCAAAGTAATTAAGGATCATATCTGAGAATCCAAGTTAGGATCCTATCCTTTAACATTTATAATTAGGATAACCAAAAGACAAACCTTAGTAGAAGGTAAGGATCAAGGATCCTTGGTCATTTAGCTTCAAAAACCTGAAATAGGATACAACTTGGGACTAAGCCAATATAAGATGAAAGTTAGTAACTGGGGACAAGCCCAATATACTAGGGACAAGCCCAAAGGATAACTGGGGACAAGCCCAAAGGATAACCGGGGCCGAGCCCAAGGATCGTATGTAAACTGGAGTATGGCCCTTACTGGCGACTATCCAAACTTAGTGACATGAAAATGCAAAAACCTTAGCTAACGTGAAAACGTTAGAAACCTTAGGAACGGATGTATGGTACGTCTACCATTATACGTAGGATTTTGAATATAGCCAGTACAATGAAATTGTCAGCCCCTAAAGCGAGTACTGGTCCCATTGCCATGAACTATACCAGGATCATCGTGCGCTACTGGCGAAACTGGGGACAGGCCCAAACTGGGGTCAATCCCAAATAACTGGATGCTTCTGTGGATACTCAATCCTTTGTTAAGGATACCTGAACCTTCAAAACTCAGAGTCAAGTGAAAGGAGGATAAAGGATACAGGATCCTTAAACTTATATAAGATAATAAAAGAATGAAATAGTTTGAGATTAGAATATTACCAAAATGAGGATCATCTGTCCTGTAGGGATCCTTCAAGGATACTTGTCAGGTAAGGATCATGGATCCTTGTTACATAAAGTATCTCTTCAAATGGACAGCATTCCAAGCTCTTGGTAGCAAGTCACCTTCCATTGTTAGCAATCGATATGCCCCCTTTCCTGCCTCAACTTCAATCAAGTAAGGGCCTTCCCACTTCGGTGCCAACTTTCCATCAGCAGGATTGGTGGTATTCTGAAATGCTTTCCTTAACACCATATCACCAACTTGGAATTTCCTGATCCTGACATTTTTGTTGTAGGCTCCAGCCATCCTTTGTTGATAACTGGCCATCCTTATCCTTGCCAAATCCCTGAGTTCTTCTATAGTATCCAAGTCTTGAACCAAGTTTTCAGCATTTTCTTCAGGATCACAGATGCTTGTTCTTGCAGTAGGAACTACCATCTCTGTAGGGATCACTGATTTTGTTCCAAATACCAAAGAAAATGGGGTTTGGCCAATGGCATTCTTGGGAGTTGTCCTATCAGCCCATAGTACATAAGGTAGTTCTTCTGCCCATTTTCCTTTCTTGGATCTAAGCTTTTTCTTCAAATTGTTGATGATAATCTTGTTGGATGATTCTGCCTGACCATTAGCTTGTGGGAGGACTGGTGTTGATGTTATCATCTTAATCCCCCAGCTGTCACAAAAGTTAGTAGTTCTACCCCCAATAAATTGGGATCCATTATCACAGAAAATTTCAGAAGGGATACCAAATCTAGTAATAATGTTTCTCTTAATAAAGGATATAACTTCCTTTTTTCTGAATTGAGCAAAGGCTTCAGCCTCTATCCACTTGGAGAAGTAATCAGTCATAGCAAGCATGAATACTTTTCCACCAGGTGCCTTAGGAAGCTTACCAACTATATCCATTCCCTATCTCATAAATGGCCAAGAAGAGGATATAGGATGCAAAAGTTCTGCTGGTTGGTGAAGGATATTACTGTGTCTCTGACAAGGATCACACTTCTTGGCATACTCCACAGCATCCTTCTTCATAGTAGGCCAATAGTATCCTGTCCTCAGGATCCTTGAGAATAATGCCCTGCCCCCAGTGTGGTTTCCACAATCTCCTTCATGGAAATCCTTTAGGACTTCTTGGATTTCAGGATCCTCAATGCATCTTAGATATGGACCTGCAAGAGATCGTTTATACAACATGTTATTCAATATTGTAAATTGAGATACCTTAGTTTTGAAAGCCCTGGGGTTTTCTCCTATAGGAATCTCTCCATGTTGGATATATCTCATTATTGGAATTATCCATGATCCTGAATGGGATTGTGTATCATCAGTAGGGACAATAGCAGAATCCTCTCCTATCTCCATGGCTACATGATCCTCGATAGCAGGGGTTAGAATGTGGATAATAGGGATCTTGATATCCTCCGGGATCTTCAAGGATGATCCTAGATTGGCTAATGCATCAGCCTCTGCATTCTCTTCCCTTGGTACCTGTGTCAAACTAAAGGAAACAAAAGAGAGTGTCAATTCTTTGACTATCTCTAAATATTTGATTAGCTTTTCACCTTTAACAGCATAGGATCCATTAAAGTGATTAGTGATTAATAATGAATCTACATGTACCTCAAGCTACCTGATCCTCATATGCTTAGCAATTTGCAAACCAGCTATCAAGGCTTCATACTCAGCCTTATTGTTGGTAGTTTGAAATTCACAAGCTATGGAGTGGGGTATTATGTCCCCCTGTGGCGATTTTAGTAGTATTCCAAGCCATGTTCCTTTTACATTAGAGGCTCCATCAGTGAAGAGTATCCAAGGATCCTTAGTTTCTTCAAGCTGTTGGACTTCTAACTCAGCTTCCTTTTGCAAATCACTACTAAAATCTGCCACAAAGTCAGCTAAGGCTTGGGATTTGATGGCAGTCCTTGGTTCATATCTTATATCATATGCACTAAGCTTCACTGCCCACTTAGCCATCCTTCCTGACATTTCTGGTTTCCTGAGAACATTCTTAATTAGAAAATTAGTCTTAACAATAATGGCATGAGTCTCAAAATAATGTCTTAATTTAGTAGATGCCATAATTAATGCAAGGATAAGTTTCTCTAAATGTGAATACCTGGATTCAGCATCAAGTAAACTCTTACTTACATAATAAACAGGATGTTGTGTACCTTGGTGATCCTTAACAAGGACCGCACTTACTGCTTTTGAGGATACTGCTAAGTATAAGGATAATATATCCCCTTTTTTCTGGTTTCATCAAGGCCGGGGCTGAGGATAGGTAATCCTTAAGAGCTTTGAGGGCACTTTCATGCTTCTCAGTCCATTCAAATTTCTTGTTCTTCCTCAGGATGTCATAGAATTCCTTGCACTTTTCTGAGGATTTGGATATGAACCTGTTCAAGGCTGCGATCCTGCCTGTCCATCTTTGCACATCCTTAGCATTGGCAGGAGATTTGATATTCACAATAGCCTTGATTTGCTCTGGACTTGCTTCAATGCCCCTCTTTGTCACCATATAGCCTAAGAATTTACCTGCCTTAACACCAAAATGACACTTGGAAGGATTTAGTTTCATATTAAATTTGTCAAGGATATTGAATGCTTCCTCCAAGTCTTTAAGGTGATCCTCAGCTTTCTTGGACTTAACCACCATGTCATCTATATAGACTTCCATAGTGTGTCCAATTTGTTCCTTGAACATCATATTGACTAGCCTTTGATAAGTAGCACCTGCATTCCTTAGTCCAAATGGCATAGCAATATAACAGTATATACCAGTTGGGGTCATAAATGTTGTATCCTCTTGATCAGACGGTTCCATCTAAATTTGTTGAAATCCAGATGAAGCATCCATAAAAGTCAACAACTCATGACCCGCGGTAGCATCCACCATGGAGTCAATGTGGGGTAATGGGAAAGGATCCTTGGGACATGCCTTGTTTAAATCAGTAAAATCGACACATACCCTCCACTTTCCATTTTTCTTTTGAACAACAACCACATTGGCTAACCATCTTGGATACTTAACCTCTCTTATCATACCTGCCCGAAGTAGTTTATCTACCTCTTCCTGGATAATAGCATTCCTTTCAGGTGCAAACTTCCTCCTCTTTGATGTATAGGCTTGAATAACCTGTCAATGCCAAGCTTATGAGTAATTATATCCTTAGATATACCTGTCATGTCTTCATGTTTCCAGGCAAAGGTGGATTTCCTCCTCTTAAGGAAGGATACTAGATCCTGCTCAATGTTGCTAAGGATCCCTGAACCTATGAAGACTATGGATTCAGGATCATGAGGATCCATGAGGATTTCTTTTACATACTGCTCTCTTGCCTCCAAGACATCTCTTGAAGGATATTTTAATTGCTATTGCTCCCTTGATCTTGAGGCTGGCTTCATTGATGATGTGTAACAATTCTTAGCCTCTTGTTGATCACTCTCAATTTTCACCACTCCCCATGGACTTGGAAGCTTTACACACTGATGATAGGTGGATGGGACTGCCTTCATATCATGTATCCAGGGCCTGCCAAGGATAACATTGCAACAAGATAAGCAATCTATAACACAAAATTTTTTTATAAGAATGCAATCCTTCAATATAGATTGGGAGTTTGATGTCCCCCAATGTATTCTTAGTTTCTCCACTGAATCCCACAAGTACTGAGGATCTTGGGACAATATCAGACTCCGGGATATTCATTTTCCCGAGGACATCAAGCTGAATGATGTTCACAGAGCTTCCTCCATCGATTAAGATCCTGCGAACAAAGTGGTTAGAAATAAAAAATGTAATTACAAGACCATCATGATGAGGATCCTGGTCATCAACACGATCATCCTCATCAAAAGTTATGATCTTATCCTTGGTGACGGTGGAGGTCCGGATGGGTCTGTCCCCATTATCCATCTTGGTTTCCTTAGCATGTCTCTTGGCTGCTAAAAAGGAGGTACCACAAATGTCTGATCCACCGGATATGAAGTTTATAACTTGTGCATCTGCTGGAGGAGCAGGAGCCCTTTCCGGGATCCTTTCAGGATCCTGGATCCTTGACTTCTTTCGTCCCAAAAGTTCCTTCAAATGCCCCTTGCTCAACAAGTAACCAATTTCTTCTCTTAGTGCAATACACTCTTCAGTGAGATGCCCGAAATCCTCATGATATGCACACCACTTGGACTTATCCTTTGTAGCAGCTGGTTTATCACTTTTTCTCGGTCACCTAGCTTTCCCACCTAGATTCTGCATTGCAAGGATTAGTTCATTGTTATCAACAGAAAAACAGTATTCAGAAATAGGAGGATAATCCTCATCATCCTCTTCTTGTTCCACTGCATGCACGTTCTGGTTATCAGACTTGTTGTAGGACTTGGATTTGTTGTTCCTGAAGTAGGATCCTTGTTTCTCCTGTTTTGAGGATCCTGTCAATCTATCCTGGATCCTTTTGTCATCCTCTAGGCGGATAAACCTAAGGGCCCTGGTTCTTACTTCATCAAGATTCCTGCAAGGGGTCATAACAAGATCATCATAGAATAGTGAATCCCTAAGCAATCCCAATTTAAAGGCTTCTACAGCCATAGCAATATCCAAGTTAGGAATATCTAAGGATTCTTTACTAAACTTAGTGATGTAATCTCTAAGTGATTCATTTTGACCTTGTGTTACCCTATATAAATCACTAGTTAATCGTTCAAATTTTCTACTACAAAAGAATTGACTATTAAACAAATTAACTAGATTAGCAAATGAAGTAATAGAGTAAGGGGGAAGACTTAGCAGCCATTTAAGAGCAGATCCTGTGAGAGTGGATCCAAATCCCTTGCATAGACATGCTTCTTTTAACCTCTTAGGAATTGGATTGATCTCCATCCTCTCCCTGTACTGAGCTACATGCTCTTCTGGATCTGTTGAACCATCATACAGCTTCATAGATGGTATCTGGAACCTTTTGGGTATCTCAGCATCACATAAGGGTGGTGCAAAACGAGATATCCTATGGCTACCATCTGCAATTTCAGGAATGGGTTTAACCACTCCTGGTACACTGGATATCATATCCTTAAGCTTCTGTAATTCCCTAGCCATAGCCTGATTGATACCTGTATCCTGCATTGAGCCATGGTTAGTGTTATATGAATTATTAAAAGTGTTACCTCCCGGAGGGTTCATGTTTGGAATTGCGGGTGTGAATCCATATTGACGGGATTCTGGTATGATCGAAGGACCAGATGAAGCAATGGTCTGCATTGGTATGAAATCTCCTTGATGAACATCGGTGCTCGGGGGTTGCATACTTCTTAAGAATCCTTGATCCTGAAAGATGTTGGATCCTTGAAGCTGAGATGATCCTTGAACCTGAAAGGATCCTTGGGGCAGAGAGGATCCTAGAAACTGGGAGGATCCTGGAGCCATGGAGGATCCTTGAAGCTGGAAGGATTCTTGAGCCATGGAGGATCCTTGAACCTGGGAGGATCCTGGAGCCGTAGAGGATCCTTGAAGCGGATGCATTCCCAAATATCCCCCTGAGTTGAAGTAGAATCCCTGATGCTGAGAAGAGGATCCTTGAGGCTGGAAATGAGAGCCAAATGCCTGACTCATAGTTGTTGTTCCATAACGCCTTTCTGATGGACCACTTTGATACTGGATGCCCGGAACTGCCGATTGTAGGGTAGTTACAACTGGAGTATCGAAATCCAATGACCTTGGTATCAGAGGAGAGTGATCCTCCACTGATTTCTTCTGTTTCTTGATATTACCAATCTCTTGGAGGATCCGTTCATTGGTTTTGTCCTGCTCTTGCATGTGATCTCTCATCTGCAAAATTAGAGTAAAAAGGTCATTGGTGGTAGGATTAGAGGAAACAGAAGGAGTTGGTGGTTTTGAGAAAATGGGGGGTTTGTCTCTTCGCAGCATTCTCAGCATTCTTCTGGGATCCAGAAGGTGGTGGAGGCAAAGGAGGAACGCCTTGTGAATAACTGATTGCCGGCATAGAACTTGATGTATTCTTTGCTGAGGAAGCCATTTGCTTGATTGTAACGAACCGAGATGATCACCAGAACAATAATTTCTCAAGAACGAAGCACCAATTGCCCCACGGTGGGCGCCAAACTGTTTTGGTCAAAAATCAAGCAATGATAATGCAACCAAACTTTCTGTTGTGAGGTGTGATGCTTGAATCAATGAACAATACTAAGGATCACTCAGAAATGTAATGAACAAGTGACACAAAGATTTATACGAGGAAAAAACCCTTGATCAATGAATGATCTCCGGCATAAAAAACCTCGGGTGATGGAAACTACCGATCACCAACTTAGATTAAACAAGAAATGTATTACAACTTCGGATGATAGCGAGCTAGTTACAAGGATCACTATAGTGTAATGTGCAAAAAAGTGTGTAATCGCCAAGTGAATTGTCAAGAGCTGGTGAGAGCAGTTGCGAGGGTGTGTGTTAAGCTAAAAATAGCCAAGTGTTTTTATTTAGCTCGATATCCCCATTTTAAAAATGGAAAATATCTAAGCTAACAAACTGTCCGCATTTTGTGCAAGTCTTCCACGACTTCCATAACGTCCACTTCAGTCATGCACGTGCGGAATAAATATGGAATATGCTCCAGGAATATCGCCAAGACCAAGTCCAAGCTCGTACTCCTGCAAAACAACTTCATATTCAAAGCAGACAATCGTTAGTATAAGGATCCTTATGGTGATCCATGATCCTGATCCTACAATACTTTCTGAGGATCACTAATTCAGACAGAATTGAGGATCACTAAACCCAACAGTAAATATGGATCACTGATAATTGGAAAATCCTCCCCTAACAATACTAAACATACAAATTGAAGGAAAACTCAAAAAGACAATGTGGCATTTTTGTAATTACCACCAACTATCAAAGCCACTATACAAATGTGAACTCAACCAAAAATACCTAAAAAACACAATTTTTTTTAATATTTTTTATAAAAAAATCCCTACATTTTGTTAGCAAAAATTTTTTTTTTTGCTGCAACTAAAAGTAGCGATTTTTTAATAAAAAATGTTAAAAAAAATAAAATAATTTGTGTGTGTTTTTTTTATTTTTTTAGGTTTTTTGAGGGTCTAGTTTTTAGCTTGGGTGGGGGGGGGGGGGGGGTTTAGGTTTTTTAGGTATATTTGTAGAGTAACTTTGATAGTTATTGATAATTACAAAAATGTTACCTTGTCTTTTTTAGTTTTCCTTCAATTTGTATGTTTAGTATGTTAAGATTATTTGTACAAGAACTTTCCCCAATATAATAAAGAATCACTTTTTTTATTTATATAACACGAAATAATTAGTTTATTATCATAAATAATTTGATTATCAAAGGTCACTAAAATAGCATTTGCAGCCATCTTAAAAAAAAATCAAGTTTCTTTTGACTAAAATAGCATTTGCAGCCATCTTAAAAAAAAATTCAAGTTTCTTTTGACAGTTACGGTATTTTTTTTTTCATAAATTAAAAAGACAACCATCCAAGAACGGGCACCCTGAAGATGATGTCTTGGGACATGTCGTGTGTTGCGATGGGAATCCGGTTGGTATCGATTTGGCTCGTCATGGTACCCGTATGCTATTGACACGGTTGTGCACTTGGTCTAACAACCGGAAAAAAAAACACAACTTAATAAAATAGTAATATGATCAAAAGATATTCAAACCAATTTTACATCGACCGGAAAACATAAAAAATCAATATCAATAGCGAAAACTAAATGAATATCAAGAGCGGAAAACACAAAATGAATCTATGGTTCAGTCCTTTATCATTTGTCGTACGGCTTTCAATGGAATTCATAAAGCGTTGTTTAATTTGTTTGTGCTTTATATGCTTGTATCTAAAGCAAAGCATGAGAGAGTACACTCTTCTCTCTCATATAAATCATACATACATTATCTAAAAAACAATACATACCACGAAAGGGAAACATGAGAGGAAAATGAAGAAGCGAAGAAAACAAAATACAATTTTAAATCGATGGTTTATTATGATAAATTATATACATACAAATGAAACTATTTTATAGAGTTTGGATTTAATACATGAAATTTATATATAGTAAATATAATTGATTTGAAATATGCAGAAAAAAACAATAAATAGTCCGGTTTGAAAATATCTATGGTTTTCAGATTTAAAGAACAAAAACTACACTATAAAAAAAGATTAGCATCTATCTAAATATCAATGGTTTTCCGATTTAAAGGATAATAATTAATAACTACACTATAAAAAAAAGAATATCAAATCATGAAGAGATAAACATATCGTTTTTCAAAAACCATGTATCGCCCTAGATTATCTGCTACGTTCTTGAGTCTTGACTACGACTACCACAACCACCATCCAACACCAACCGCTACCGGCATAACCACCATTCATCACCGCCACCACCAATCATATCTGGCGCTTCGGTTTTCCGGCGAGAGATAGAGACATCTGATTTCCGGGAAAAAAGAGGTGTTGGGTTGGTTTATATTTTGGTGATGAAAAACGTAACGTGGAGGGCAGGGAAAGAGAATGAAGAGGCGCGGTGGGTTGGTTTGTATTTTGTTGTCGGTCTCTTAATTCTTACCGAAGAGATGCGTCGTGGGTTGGATATCATTGTTTTTATCGGTTGCGTAAGTTGGTTAGATTGGTGGTAGCCGTTATTACACTTAAATCCCTAAGGTTTTAACAATATTATAGATAATTAGTTACACTATTTCCCCTCCACTATAATTCTTTTATGTATTCTTGTGATATCTTTTAAATTATGACATTAAAAAAACATTCGAAGGTACCGTGATGGCCTGCTAATTTTTGTCGGCGTTTCGATGGTTGTCTTGGTCAATATTGACGTGCTGATTAAAATGTACAAGTACATGATACCTTAGTGTACAAGTGATCAAATCCAGCTAAAAGCACTAACATTTTTAAAAGTAAAACTACATTTTTAAAAGTAAAAGTAAAATATTGCGTAAGTTGGTTAGATTGGTGGTAGCCGTTATTACACTTAAATCCCTAAGGTTTTAACAATATTATAGATAATTAGTTACACTATTTCCCCTCCACTATAATTCTTTTATGTATTCTTGTGATATCTTTTAAATTATGACATTAAAAAAACATTCGAAGGTACCGTGATGGCCTGCTAATTTTTGTCGGCGTTTCGATGGTTGTCTTGGTCAATATTGACGTGCTGATTAAAATGTACAAGTACATGATACCTTAGTGTACAAGTGATCAAATCCAGCTAAAAGCACTAACATTTTTAAAAGTAAAACTATTGTTGAATAATCAATTAAACTTTTCTCTACACTTTAGTCAAATATCAACAAAACGTCCTACTTTAAAGGTAACAAAATTTTAACCGGGAAAAACTTTTTAAAATTTAAACTCTAAATTATCTCTATAACATTTACCAATTGCGGTGAACAGTGGTTCACCTGCTTTCTCCAAAGGGTTTTCCAATTGACGGTGGCGGTCCATGTGTTTGCAGGCCTTCTTCTTCCGAAGTTCGTCGCCGGCGTCTGACTACAGGCTAATAAGGAGGGGTGATTTCGATTAAGCGGTTGTGATGACTGAGCTCAGGAGTGTTGCTTGGCGTGGCAGAATCGGAGGACGACAAGTGCGAGGTTCTCCACTTGCAACCTCCATTGCAGCCAAGGCGGTCCAATACGCAGATCTGAGCCGAATTGTTTGACAAAATGTAACAACTCTCATCAAAAGTCATATTTATTAAATTAATTTGTCCAATAGGAAACCCTAATTGAGACACCCAAGTGATTCTGCACAAACCCTAAAATTTTCAGAATAATCAGAATCAGGATCAGGGCCCCTAAAACTCAGGGGGGGTAAAACCCTAGTTACGATTATCTAAATAACTTGTTGTCAGTTTCGAAATTTAAAAATCCGTCAAGTCAACAAGCCTACAAATACATGTAGCTACCCTATGGAAATAGGTGACCATTCGCGTCACGCGAAGCCCCAGGGGTACCCCTCGCGTCACGCGAGGGGGGTCAAATTTTGTGTATAAATAGAGGGGTTTGGGACTGGAATTTGGGCACTTGAACGACGTTAAAACTCAAAATACACGCTGAGATATCGTAGAATTACTATAAAAACACACACGATTCACGAAGTGCTGCCGCAATACAGGGTAATAACTCGATCGCTGCTACGATTCAATGTCCGATTGATTAAACTATCCAATGGATGTTTAAGTGCTGCCCACATTAGGGTTTATGCTTTGTCATTCGTTGTTAATTCAATGGATGTTTAAGTATCGCACTTTGTCATTCGATGTGAGGGTTTGATCTCGTGAGTTATCGTAAATGCTGTATTAAGTTACTAACCGAATTGTGTGCATATTATTAAATTTAGGTTAAAAGGCTAATCAGTAGGCTAGGCTCTGCTCAAAATAAATCTGCAATGTGAGTCATTCTCTTTTTATCGAAGTTATTTACAAAAGCATGTTTATTTTCAAAGTTATAATTACAGGGATTAAGTCTTTGTAGTCACCAAATTACAGCCGGTATGTGGGGTTTTGTATACATTACTTGATAATCTTCACCATTGGGGCAGCCAAGGGGTGATATGACCATAGTCACAGACACCATTGGACAACAGAAGGGCCAATGGGTCGAGTGACAAAATACCGTGGGTAGTTGGTTTGATATCTGGAAACATTGTAATCTCTCTTAATACTGTAAATTATAACAAACGAGTCGTTTTAGCAAAAAGAATGATTCACTCAGTATTTCCCGCTGACAAAACCTTTTTCAAACATGTTTCAGGTGATCTGTGATGATCCAGGAAAAGTGCCGCGTAGCACTACAAGCTTAAGAAAGCGGCTCATTATAAAATAAAGAAACATGTTTTCTAAAATAAAAGATTTCTCCGTGAAATCTTATGATTGTAAATTACCGGAATTTTCTCCCGAGTTGTGAAATAAAATAATCGGGAAATTGCAGTTTTTAAAAGATCCTGAAGAAAACTTCCGCTGTTAAATAAATACCACGGGATTTTCTGTCCCGCGGCTCCTTAAACGGGTCAAACCGGGTCGGGGGCCGTGACAGAATTTATAAGAAAAGCTGTCATCCAACAAGAAGGGAAGTTCATCCCAAACCAAATCCTCAAATCACTCTGTAATTCCTGAAGAAGGAATATTTGTGCGAAAGGCACAATATGAGGAACTACTTTCTCCTAATAAAAGAAGTTTGATTTATAAGAAAAGTCAGGAGAAAATAAAGAAATTCCGAGAAAAGAAGATTAAACAGGAAACCCAGGAATTAACCAGTAAATCACCTTGGGAGGACAAGTTAGATGAAAAATGGGCAGATCTTTATATGCTAGCTACTGTAGCAGTAAATGCAACTCTTTAAATATTTTAACTCAAGTTTTTAACCAGTCTTATTACCTATAATCCAGAAACCTTAATAAATAAATAAATCTAGTGTGTTTTAAATTTTCAGTTGTTTTATTTTGAAATAATATTTAAGGGTTTTCTATGAAATTTTGTTATAAAGTTTTAACTTAATAATTGTGTATATTTTGCATAAACAGCATGAATAACTTGTCTGACGCCCTTCAGAATTTAAATCTCTATCCAGTAAAAATAGAGGTTTCCAGAGATTTCAATAGGTATATACCAGATATAGAAGAACCTATTGAATTCAATGCTTCACCTCCGGAGAAACCCAAGCCCAAGAAAAAGAGAAAATTTGTGGGATGGAGGCGTGTGCGTAGGAGGAAACCCGTCCCTAGAAAGATTCCCAAAATAGAAAATCCTTTAGATAAAGGGAAGGGAATTGAAGTCGGGGAAGAGTCTAGGCAGATGGGAATACAGTTTGATGAATATTCTAAGAAAATAGAAATGGAGATTGGGGGAGGTTCTAAACCAACTCAGATAGAAACTGGAGAAAGCTCTAAACAAACCCAGGAAATGACATTGCAGGAAGAGCTAGATTTTATATTGGCAAGCTGTGATACTATTCAGCCTGTCAATGAAAATGTTTTTACTCGTCCTATTGAAACTCAACTCCCTATAAACTTAGAACCAGCAATCCCAGAACCTATAATCCACACCCAACCTCTGGGAATGGATGAATGGTGGACGAATGATTGGCAATTCCAAAACCTGCTCAAGAGTCCTTATTCCTTTCTTCCTCAGTTTGACCCTGAACCAATACCTAACCCACCTATGAGCAATGAGAATTTAGTTGAACTCCGCCACTTTGGCGAGGAGTTAATGGATGCGGGAAATAGGATCAAGGAAGTAGGAGAACAGATCTCCTGGAAGTATGATGAGAGGGAGCGCCGTTATTAAAATATTAGCTAACGAGGGATAAGGGGGTTATGAGACTGTGGTTGTAAATTAGCAATAATAATATATTCATGTGAAATAACCTAAAATAAAACTTTGTAAGATAATGGTGTGTATTGATGCATACTATTAAATATAAATGGAAATCGAGAAATCGATAATTTTGGCTATATGTGTATATTTGAAATTTATATTATTATTGTGTATAATTGTTATTTAATCGATACTAATAAATTATATATATATATATATTATCAGATGGAAAACGCTAATAAGGAACCAGTTAATGAGGTTAATCAATCTGAGTAACACCCGGAGGATCAATTTCTAAATAGACAAGATATAGAAAATATCGTTGCTCAAGGGATAGCCAATGCTATTCCAGCAATAGTTGCTGCTGTTAGAAATCCAATCGAACCTCAACAAAACATTCCTAGCAAACGTATTTCTGAAGATAACTTCAGTAATAGTGTAAACGGAGGCGGTAATAATCACGATAATAATCCACGGCAGGCTCCGCTCCCTAAGAAAATGAAAGCTGCAACGCCTGGTTGCACTTACAAAGAATTTCTTGCTTGTAAACCATCTGAGTTTGCAGGCAATGAAGGAGCAACTGCGGTACTGCGTTGGTTAGAGAAAACTGAGGCAGTGATTACAATAAGTAAATGTGCCCAGGATGATCAGGTCATGTACGCGTCAAATCTTTTTAAAGAAGGGGCGCTAGAATGGTGGAACACGGTGTTACAAGCAAAAGGAAGGATGATGGCGTATGCTATGAATTGGGAACAATTTAAGAGTCTTGTAGAAAGAAAATTCTGTCCCGAATATGAAAGAGATCAAATGGCGAATAAGTTCTTAAACCATCTAATGATGGGTGTAGATTGTCGCAGTTATACTTCGACATTCTTTGAATATGCTAGAGTGGTACCAACATTGGCTTCGCCAGAACCGGTACTGTAACGATTCTCATCAAAAGTCATAATTATTAAATTAATTTGACCAATAGGAAACTCTAATTGAGACACCCAAATGATTCTGAGCAAACCCTAAGATTTTCATAATTTTCAGAATCAGGATTAGGGCCCCTAAAACTCAAGGGGGGTAAACCCTAGTGGATAATTATCCACTAAAATTCGTGTCAATTAACTGAAATATGAAAGTGGCATGTCAGCTAAGCTAGTCCCAGTCGTGGCTAGTCTATAGGGCTATTTTTCAACCCATACGATGCGTATGGTATGTATGGCATACGATGCGCAGCCAGTTTAAATGGCATACGATGCGCAGGGGATGTATGGCCTACGATGCGCAGGGTTCCAAAATTTCAGCTATAAATAGCAGGCATTGGCATTCGAAATCTGGACACTTTACGTCGAGAGAATTCTCAATTATACATCGAATTAGCTGCTGTACACTTCAATTAACACACACAGGTCTTTAATTGAAGCTGCAATCAGGGTATTAGCACAATCGCTGCTACGATTCATTGTCCGATTGATTCAAATATCCAATGAATGTTTAAGTGCCGCCCACATTAGGGTTATACTTTATCGTTCGTCATTAATTTGACGAATTGTCGTTAATTCGATAGGTAAAGTATTATACTTTATCGTTCGTTGTTAATTCAACGGATTATCGTTAATTCGATGAGTAAAGTATTATACCTTGTCGTTCATTGTTAATTCAATGGATCATCGTTAATTCGATGGACAAAGTATTGCATTTTGACATTCATTGTGAGAATTTGATCTCGTGAGTTATCGTAAATGCTGGATTGATTACTAATTCCAAAATTGTGTGCTTGTTATTGAAATTAGGATAAAAGGCTAATCAGTAGGCTAGGCTCTGCCCGTATAAATCTGCAAAGTGAGTCATTCTCTCTTTTTATCAAATCTATTTACAAAATCATGTTTATTTCAAAGTTATAATTACGGGGATTAAGTCTTTGTAATCACCAAGTTACAGCCGGTATGTGGGGTTTTGTATACATTACTTGATAATCGTCACCATTGGGGCAGCCAGTGGGGGATATGACCATAGTCACAGACACCATTGGACGAATGGGCCAATGGGTCGAGTGACAAGTACCGTGGGTAGTTGGCTTGATATCAGAAACATTGTAATCGCTCTTAATACTGTAAATTATAACAAATGTGTCATTTTAGTAAATAGAATGATTCACTCAGTATTTCCCGCTGACAAAACCTTTTTCAAACATGTTTCAGGTGATCTGTTGTAAATCAGGAAAAGTGTTGGGGAGCATTTCAAGCTTAAAGATAGTGGCTCAATATAAAATAAATAAATGCTTTTGTAATATCACGTTTTTATAGTAAAAACATAATATTGTAAATTATCGGGGTTTTATCCCGAATTATGAAATAAATAAAAGGGAAAAATTTTAGCTTTAAGCGATCCTGTTTCCGCTGTTAAACTCAATTAAATCAATACCGCAGTATTTTCTGCCGCGGCTCTTGAAACGGGTCAAACCGGGTCTTGGGCCGTGACAGAAAAAGGTGGTATCAGAGCCACTGGGTTAAGCTGATTAAGTATTTAGAAATACTCAATTTTTCCTGATTACAGCCACTGGATTAAGCTAATTAAGTATTTAGAAATACTTAATTTTTTCTAATTACTATTATATGATTATATGTTTTATTAGGCTATTTGTTAATTTTAATATGGGCAAATTTTTATTTGATTTATTATTATTAATCGAAAAACATTATATATTTGATTAATATATGGAATTACCTAATATAGTATTACTATATTGTGGTAAAGAAATTATATTTTTTATGTTTGAAGTATACTCTTATTTAAAAAAAAAAAAAATTTTTAGTTAATTATTATTAATAATTTTATTGTTAATAATAATATATTCATAGTAGTGATATTAAGATTATTTTTTAATATTAAGATTATTATCAAAGGCAGATATTGGATAACCTAGCCTTAGTTATGCATGGACTGATCACCTATGCTTAAACAAGGCAGCATTAACCAATATCCACCATGATAATGACTAGTTAATATATATAAAATAAGTCATCATGCTTATTTAGTATATAGATTTTTATATATTGATTTCTGTAAATAGTAAATATAAATCTTTAAATATCCTGATTTAAAGTTTAATATTTTTATTATCTACAGTCTAGAAAATTTATAAATAAATTACAAATAAAACTTAGTATGTTTTAATTTTTTTAGTTAGTTTGATAATATGAAATATTATTTAAAAAGTTGTTCTATAAAATTTTATTATGACTTAGTAATTATGTGTATGTTGCTAAACAGTATGAGTAATCTGTCAGAAGCCCTTCAGAATTTAAATCTCTATCCAGTAAGAATCGAAGTTTCCAGAGATTTCAATAGGTATATACCAGACATAGAAGAACCTATAGAATTCAATGTTTTACCTCTTGAGAAACCTAAGCCTAAGAAAATAGAAATTGGGGAAAGTTCTAGGCAAATGGAGGAATTACCATCTCAAGAAGAGCTAGATTTTATAATGGCAACCGATGATACTATTAAGCCTGTTAATGAAAATAATTTTATGAATTTAGAACCATCTATTCCAAACTCTTCAAATCACTGGAATATAGACGAATGGTTGGATCATGAAATACTGTTACAAAACCATCCCTATAGGCTTTTTCCTAAGTACAATCCAGAACCTTTACCAAATTTACCAATAAGTAACCAGAATAGGACTGAACTCCATCATTTTAACAACATGGATGCTGGGAATAGGATCCAAGAGACTTTGGGACAAATCTCCTGGAAATACGATAAGGAGAAACGCCGCTACTAGAACATCATCTTACAAAGGATAGGGGATTATGAAACTGTGGTTGTGTAATAGTAACAGTAAAATCAGTATGTGTAAAATAAATAATAAAACGGATGTATATAAGAAACATGATATAAGGAAATATTAGAAAAGTTACAATTTTGTTTGTATATTCGTTTATGTGATTATGTGCAATTAAATTGTGACATAGGATTATTTCCTTTATACTAATTATATATCTATAAAATAGATATCAGATGGAAAACGCTAATAATGAGTCAGTTAATGAGGGTAATCAATCTGAACAACAATCAGAGAATCAATATGTGACTAGGCAAGATATAGAAAATATCATTGCTCAAGAGATAGTCAACACTATTCCAGGAATAGTTGCTCAAGGGATAGCCAATGCTATTCCAGCAATCATTGCTGCTGTTAAAAATCCAATCGAACCACAACATGTTGTTCCTAGTAAACGCATTTCTGAAGATAATTTCAGTAATAGCGTAAATGGAGGCGGTAATCATGTTAATCATGATAAACCATGGCAAGCTCCGCTCCCTAAGAAAAGGAAAGTTGCAACGCCTGGTTGCACTTACAAAGAATTTCTTGCTTGTAAACCCACTAAGTTTGCAGGCAATAAAGGAGCGACTGCAGTACTGCGTTGGTTAGAGAAAACCGAGGCAGTAATTGCCATAAGTAAATGTGCTCAAGATGATCAGGTTATGTATGTATCAAATCTTTTCAAAGAAGTAGCGCTAGAATGGTGGAATACGATGTTACAAGTAAAAGGAAGAAGGATGGCGTATGCTATGAACTGGGAAGAATTTAAGAATCTTGTAGAAAGAAAATTCTGTCCTGAATACGAAAAAGATCAAATGGCAAATAAGTTTCTAACCCATCGGATGGTAGATATAGATTGTCGAGGGTATACTACGACATTCTTCGAATATGCTCGAATGGTACCAATCCTGGCTTCGCCAGAATCAGTGCTTATTTCTCGTTATATTTGGGGATTGATTTCCGAGATCCGTAATATCGTCAAAACTGCGAAACCTCGCACGATTGATGATGCGGTGGAATTAGCCAATATTATAACTGACGAGCTAATACGGACAAGAAAGGAAGTAGCCCAAAAGATTACCCAAGAATTCAGTTCGGGTAACCATAATCATTTCAAGAAAAGAGGGAATGGGCAAACTTCTACTAGTCCATTTTGCAAATTTTGCAAAAAGAAGCATTTTGGAAAATGCAAAGGATATTGCAAATTTTGTAAGATTCCGGGGCATCAAGAAGAAGACTGCAGGAGGAAGAAATTTTCAGTTTGTTACAACTGTAGAGAAACTAGACATCTTAGGCCAGATTGTCCAAAACTGAATAAATCATTTGACAATCAAGTCAAACCCGCAGAAGGGGCAAAAAGGAATGAGAGAGAGACTTTCAGCTAACTACTCATGAGGACGAGATGATTCCAGATGTGATAGCCGGTATGTTCTTAGTTTACAATATTTACCTAAAAGTATTATTTGACTCTGGTGCCAACCAAAGTTTTATAAATACTTTACTCTACCAAATTCTTGACTTACCATTTACCAACATTAGATAGATTTCTATATTAGAAACAGCAGACGAGAATTCAGCTAAAATAGATAAGGTTATGCAGAACATAGAAATAAGTTATAAGTTTTCTGCAACCCTATTATCTATGAATTCAATGTTGTGATCATTATCTGCGATTAGAAATTCTTAGAAATTCAAAGAAGTAATTATGATTACAGGAGATAAATCGTGTAAGTCTATGAAGTTCATATCAGTAATGGAAATTACTAAATATGAACAAAAGCAAAGGAATAGTATATATGAATTTAGTAATCATTAATACTAAAGATACAGAAATCAAGGAAATTTCTGTAAATTCCGGAATACCCAGATATATTTCCAGAAGATTTACCTGGATTATCACCAGATATGAAGATAGAATTTAGGATTTATCAAATTCTAGGAATTTTACCGATAAGCCAAGGACCCTTATCGATTAACACAATATTAGTTATTAAGAAAAGTATGGTTCAATAAGAATGTGTATTGATTATAGGAAATTGAATAAGGTTATAATTAAGAATCAATACTCATTACTAAGAATTTATGATCTATTCGATCAATTTAAGGAAGATAGATAGTTTTCTAAGAACAACTTATGTTCCGTATATTATCAATTAAAAGTATCACAGGAAGATGTATCTAAGACTATTTTCAGAACTAGCAATGATCATTACTAGTTTACAATCATGCCCTTGGATTAAAGAATGCAACCGTAGCATTTAGGGACATGATGAATAGGAGCTGTAAACCCTATTTGGATAAATTAGTAATTGTCTTCAAACGACGATATACTTATTTATTACAAAAGTAGGAAAGAACATTGACAGCACTGGCATTTACTCTTAACTTTGTTAAGAAAAGAAAAAGCTTAACGCCAAATTTTCGAAGAATGAATTTTTGGCTGATAGAAGTACAAATTTTTAGGTCATATGGTGAATCATGAAGGTATTCACTTAGATCTTGCTAAGATAGCAGTGATTACCAAATGGAAGATTTTTGAAGTATAAGGTAATACTTCAAAGCTATGATTTGGATATATGTTAATATAACGCAAAAAGGTAATTGCGTAGGCCTCAAGCCAATTGAAAAAAAAAATCCGAAGAAAACTATATCAACTCATGAGTTAGAATTAAGAACCATAATTTTGCCTTAAGATTTGAAGATATTATCTGTATGGAAGTAAGGATACTATCTATACAGATTATAAGAAATTAATATATATATTTATGGGTAAAAAGAATTTGAGGCAAAGAAGATGAATGAAAATCCTAAATGACTACGACTGTGATATTTAGTATCACAAAGAAAAATCTGAAAACGGCAAGAGATAGTCATAAGAA
The DNA here is from genome assembly GCA_030545235.1 of Helianthus tuberosus. Classification (NCBI taxonomy): domain Eukaryota; kingdom Viridiplantae; phylum Streptophyta; class Magnoliopsida; order Asterales; family Asteraceae; genus Helianthus; species Helianthus tuberosus. The sequence goes on along the minus strand of CM060415.1, from coordinate 3,602,120 downwards.
TTATGCAGATATTAGAAAAGCCGTTGGAGTTCGAGTTAGAATACTATTAAAAATATCTCCTTGGAAAGGAGTTGTTAAGAGAAGAAAACTAAGTCCAAAAATATATAGGATTATTTCCAGTAAATTCAACATGTTGGATTAGTTGCTTATAGTTTACAACTACCAGGAAGGTTAGTTGGAATACATGATATATTTTATATATCTAATCTCAAGAAATGTCTATCAGACGAATCTCTGGCAGTACCTTTCTAAGATATAAAGATAAACTAAGAATGTTGAGTAGTAGGATTCAAAGACAGGATCCTAATATACTTGGGAACTGGAATCCAAAAGAAAGAAAAAGTATTCTCAATTATTCCAGTAAATCTCGAGGACGAGATTTTTATTAAGTTGGGGAGAATGTAACGATTCTCATCAAAAGTCATAATTATTAAATTAATTTGACCAATAGGAAACTCTAATTGAGACACCCAAATGATTCTGAGCAAACCCTAAGATTTTCATAATTTTCAGAATCAGGATTAGGGCCCCTAAAACTCAAGGGGGGTAAACCCTAGTGGATAATTATCCACTAAAATTCGTGTCAATTAACTGAAATATGAAAGTGGCATGTCAGCTAAGCTAGTCCCAGTCGTGGCTAGTCTATAGGGCTATTTTTCAACCCATACGATGCGTATGGTATGTATGGCATACGATGCGCAGCCAGTTTAAATGGCATACGATGCGCAGGGGATGTATGGCCTACGATGCGCAGGGTTCCAAAATTTCAGCTATAAATAGCAGGCATTGGCATTCGAAATCTGGACACTTTACGTCGAGAGAATTCTCAATTATACATCGAATTAGCTGCTGTACACTTCAATTAACACACACAGGTCTTTAATTGAAGCTGCAATCAGGGTATTAGCACAATCGCTGCTACGATTCATTGTCCGATTGATTCAAATATCCAATGAATGTTTAAGTGCCGCCCACATTAGGGTTATACTTTATCGTTCGTCATTAATTTGACGAATTGTCGTTAATTCGATAGGTAAAGTATTATACTTTATCGTTCGTTGTTAATTCAACGGATTATCGTTAATTCGATGAGTAAAGTATTATACCTTGTCGTTCATTGTTAATTCAATGGATCATCGTTAATTCGATGGACAAAGTATTGCATTTTGACATTCATTGTGAGAATTTGATCTCGTGAGTTATCGTAAATGCTGGATTGATTACTAATTCCAAAATTGTGTGCTTGTTATTGAAATTAGGATAAAAGGCTAATCAGTAGGCTAGGCTCTGCCCGTATAAATCTGCAAAGTGAGTCATTCTCTCTTTTTATCAAATCTATTTACAAAATCATGTTTATTTCAAAGTTATAATTACGGGGATTAAGTCTTTGTAATCACCAAGTTACAGCCGGTATGTGGGGTTTTGTATACATTACTTGATAATCGTCACCATTGGGGCAGCCAGTGGGGGATATGACCATAGTCACAGACACCATTGGACGAATGGGCCAATGGGTCGAGTGACAAGTACCGTGGGTAGTTGGCTTGATATCAGAAACATTGTAATCGCTCTTAATACTGTAAATTATAACAAATGTGTCATTTTAGTAAATAGAATGATTCACTCAGTATTTCCCGCTGACAAAACCTTTTTCAAACATGTTTCAGGTGATCTGTTGTAAATCAGGAAAAGTGCTGGGGAGCATTTCAAGCTTAAAGATAGTGGCTCAATATAAAATAAATAAATGCTTTTGTAATATCACGTTTTTATAGTAAAAACATAATATTGTAAATTATCGGGGTTTTATCCCGAATTATGAAATAAATAAAAGGGAAAAATTTTAGCTTTAAGCGATCCTGTTTCCGCTGTTAAACTCAATTAAATCAATACCGCAGTATTTTCTGCCGCGGCTCTTGAAACGGGTCAAACCGGGTCTTGGGCCGTGACAGGTACTTATTTCTCGTTATATTTGGGGACTAATTAGTGAAATCCGTAACATCGTTAAAGCGGCGAGACCTCGTACTGCTGTGGAATTAGCTAATACATTAACTGACGAATTGGTGCGCACAAGAGATGAAAATAAGAAAAAGGAATTGGCTCAGAAAATTACCCAAGGCTTTCGCGTGGGTAATAATAGCAACTTCAAGAAAAGAGGAACAGGGCAATTTTCAAATCCACCTTTCTGCAGGAATTGCAAAAGGAAACATTTTGGAAGATGCAATATAACCTGCAATTTTTGCAGAGGTATAGGACATCGGGAAGAAAACTGCAGAAAGAAAACCATAATTTGCTTTAACTGTGGAGAAGCAGGGCATTTTAAAACAGAATGTCCTAAAGTGGTTAAACCAGCAGACAACAAAGCCAAGACAGCCGACGGAGCTACTAAGAAGAATGTTCGAGCCTTTCAGTTAACTACTCAGGAAGCAGAGATGATTCCTGATGTGATAACAGGTACATTCTTAGTTCACAACATTTATGCAAAAGTATTATTTGACTCTGGTGCAAACCAAAGTTTTATCAATACTTCATTCTGCCAAGCTCTTAACTTACCCTTAACCAAACTTAGGCAGATTTTTACAGTCGAAACAGCAAACGGAAATTCTGTTAGCATAGATAAAGTTTTGCAAAAGGAAAATATAGAACTCTCAGGTCATAAATTCTTTGCAAACCTGTTACCTATGAAATTAGCCGAATTTGATGTTGTGTTAGGAATGGATTGGTTAGTAGCCAACCATGCTCGAATTCTTTGTGATAAGAATTCCATAGAAATTCAGGCACCCACCGAAGAAGTTATTATGATTACAGGAGATAAACCACGTAAGCCCATGAAGTTCATATCAGTAATGAAAGTTGCTAGTTATGAACGAAAGCAAGGAATAGTATATATGATTTCAGTAATCATTAATACCAAGGGTAAAGAACTTAAGGAGATTTCTGTAATCTCAGAATACCCAGATGTATTTCCAGAAGAGTTACCAGGGTTACCACCAGATAGGGAGGTAGAATTTAGGATTCATCTAATTCCCGAAACCATACCGATAGCCAAGGCACCTTATCGGTTGGCTCCCACAGAAATGTTAGAACTGAAAAAGCAATTAGATGAATTATTAAGTAAAGGTTTCATACAACCTAGTTCATCCCCTTGGGGAGCACCAGTGTTGTTTGTTAAGAAAAAGGATGGTTCAATGAGAATGTGTATTGATTATAGAGAATTGAATAAGGTTACAATTAAGAATCGATACCCATTACCTAGGATTGATGATCTTTTTAATCAACTTCAAGGAGCTAGATACTTTTCTAAGATAGACTTACGCTCCGGATATCATCAATTGAAGGTACAAGAAGAAGACATACCTAAGACTGCTTTCAGAACTAGGTATGGTCATTACGAGTTTACAGTCATGCCCTTCGGATTAACGAATGCACCTGCAGCATTCATGGACATGATGAATAGGATTTGTAAACCGTATTTGGATAAATTTGTAATTGTCTTCATTGACGATATACTTATTTATTCCAAAAGTCAGGATGAACATTGTCAGCACTTGCATACACTCTTAACTTGTTAAGAAAAGAAAAGTTGTACGCCAAATTCTCAAAGTGTGAATTTTGGTTGCAAGAAGTACAATTTCTAGGTCATATGGTGAATCATGAAGGTATTCATGTAGATCCTGCTAAGATAGAGGCAATTACCAAATGGAAGGTTCCACAATCCGCAATGGAAATTCGAAGTTTTATAGGTTTAGCTGGCTACTATAGACGGTTTATTAAGGATTTTTCCAGGATAGCTGTACCATTAACTAAACTAACCTGTAAAGCAGTTAAATTTGAATGGGGACTTAAACAAGAAGAAGCCTTTAGAATATTGAAGCAGAAATTAACCAATGCTCCAATATTAGCCTTACCAGAAGGAACTGAAGATTTTGAAGTATATTGTGATGCTTCAAAACTAGGATTTGGATGTGTGCTGATGCAACGCAAGAAGGTAATTGCGTATGCTTCAAGACAATTGAAAAAGCACGAAGAAAATTATACGACTCATGACTTAGAATTAGGAGCCGTAATTTTTGCCCTGAAAATCTGGAGACATTATCTGTACAGAAGTAAGTTTATTGTCTATATAGATCATAAAAGTTTAAGATATATATTTGGGCAAAAAGAGTTAAACATGAGACAAAGGAGATGGATGGAAATCCTAAGTGACTATGACTGTGATATTCAGTATCACGAAGGAAAGGCAAATGTAGTTGCAGATGCCTTAAGTCGTAAGTACCATGAGAAACAACGACGAGTTCGTGCTCTTAGGTTAAATCTACAGTTAGATTTAATGGAACAATTGAAGAATATTCAAGAAACAGCAATCAAGGATGATGCTGAAGGAATGAAGGGACGAATAAAGGAATTAGAACAAGGAGCTGATGGAATTTGGAGATTCCACAAAAGCAGAATTTGGGTACCTAAGCAGGGAGAATTAAGAAATAAGATTTTAGAAGAAGCCCATAAATCTAGGTATACCATGCACCCAGGAAACAATAAAATGTACCAAGATTTAAGAAAGAATTTCTGGTGGATAGGCATGAAGAAGGATATAGCTAAATATGTTTCTAAATGTCTTACTTGTTCACAAGTTAAGGCAGAACACCAGAAACCTTCAGGTCTACTACAACAATTAGAAATGCCTGTATGGAAATGGGAACTCATAACAATGGATTTTGTTACTAAGTTACCCAAAACCAGAAAAGGTAATGACGCGATTTGGGTAATTGTGGATCGATTAACCAAATCTGCTCACTTTCTACCCATGAAAGAAACCTTTAGCATGGAAAGGTTGGCCAAGTTGTATATAGATGAAGTAGTATCCTTACATGGAGTTCCACTCTCCATTGTTTTGGATAGGGATAGTCGTTTTACTTCTCATTTCTGGACTAGTTTCCAAGAAGCAATGGGAACTCGACTAAATTTAAGCACTGTATATCATCCTCAAACAGACGGACAAAGTGAAAGGACGATCCAAACTCTAGAAGACATGCTTCGAGCATGTGTGATAGATTTTGGTGGAAATTGGGACGATCACTTACCTTTGATCGAGTTCTCCTATAACAATAGCTATCATTCAAGTATTGAAACTGCCCCATTCGAGGCACTGTATGGAAGAAAGTGCAGAACTCCAGTTTGTTGGGCAGAAATAGGAGAAAGTCAATTGTCAGGTCCTGAAATAGTGCAAGAAACGACCGATAAGATTACTCAAATCAAGGAAAGATTGAAGACAGCTCGAGATCGTCAAAAGAGCTATGCTGATAATCGACGCAAACCAATAGAATTCCAAGTTAGAGATAGAGTACTGTTAAAAGTTTCTCCTTGGAAAGGAGTTGTTAGATTTGGTAAGAAAGGAAAGCTAAGTCCCAGATACGTAGGACCATTTCCAGTGATCCAACGTATTGGACCAGTTGCTTATCGTTTACAACTACCAGAGGAATTAGCTGGAGTACATGATGTATTTCATATATCCAACCTCAAGAAATGTCTATCAGACGAATCTTTGGTAGTACCTCTCCAAGATATAGAGGTAAACGAAAAGTTAAAATTTGTTGAGAAACCTCTTCAGATAGAAGACAGAAAAGTGAAGTTTCTCAAGCACAAACGACTAGTGTTAGTTAAAGTAAAGTGGGATTCAAAGAGAGGAGCTGAATACACTTGGGAGCTGGAATCAGAGATGAAGCGAAAGTATCCTCAATTATTCCAGTAAATCTCGAGGACGATATTTTTATTAAGGTGTGGAGGATGTAACAACTCTCATCAAAAGTCATATTTATTAAATTAATTTGTCCAATAGGAAACCCTAATTGAGACACCCAAGTGATTCTGCACAAACCCTAAAATTTTCAGAATAATCAGAATCAGGATCAGGGCCCCTAAAACTCAGGGGGGGTAAAACCCTAGTTACGATTATCTAAATAACTTGTTGTCAGTTTTGAAATTTAAAAATCCGTCAAGTCAGCAAGCCTACAAATACACGTAGCTACCCTATGGAAATAGGTGACCCTTCGCGTCACGCGAAGCCCCAGGGGGTACCCCTCGCGTTACGCGAGGGGGGTCAAATTTCGTGTATAAATAGAGGGGTTTGGGACTGGAATTTGGGCACTTGAACGACGTTAAAACTCAAAATACACGCTGAGATATCGTAGAATTACTATAAAAACACACACGATTCACGAAGTGCTGCCGCAATACAGGGTAATAACTCGATCGCTGCTACGATTCAATGTCCGATTGATTAAACTATCCAATGGATGTTTAAGTGCTGCCCACATTAGGGTTTATGCTTTGTCATTCGTTGTTAATTCAATGGATGTTTAAGTATCGCACTTTGTCATTCGATGTGAGGGTTTGATCTCGTGAGTTATCGTAAATGCTGTATTAAGTTACTAACCGAATTGTGTGCATATTATTAAATTTAGGTTAAAAGGCTAATCAGTAGGCTAGGCTCTGCTCAAAATAAATCTGCAATGTGAGTCATTCTCTTTTTATCGAAGTTATTTACAAAAGCATGTTTATTTTCAAAGTTATAATTACAGGGATTAAGTCTTTGTAGTCACCAAATTACAGCCGGTATGTGGGGTTTTGTATACATTACTTGATAATCTTCACCATTGGGGCAGCCAAGGGGTGATATGACCATAGTCACAGACACCATTGGACAACAGAAGGGCCAATGGGTCGAGTGACAAAATACCGTGGGTAGTTGGTTTGATATCTGGAAACATTGTAATCTCTCTTAATACTGTAAATTATAACAAACGAGTCGTTTTAGCAAAAAGAATGATTCACTCAGTATTTCCCGCTGACAAAACCTTTTTCAAACATGTTTCAGGTGATCTGTGATGATCCAGGAAAAGTGCCGCATAGCACTACAAGCTTAAGAAAGTGGCTCATTATAAAATAAAGAAACATGTTTTGTAAAATAAAAGATTTCTCCGTGAAATCTTATGATTGTAAATTACCGGTATTTTCTCCCGAGTTGTGAAATAAAATAATCGGGAAATTGCAGTTTTTAAAAGATCCTGAAGAAAACTTCCGCTGTTAAATAAATACCACGGGATTTTCTGTCCCGCGGCTCCTTAAACGGGTCAAACCGGGTCGGGGGCCGTGACACAAAACCTCTGTAAAAACCCTAGCAGCCGCTGTGATTCTTAGAACTGATGGAACTTCGATCACTCGCGTTAAGATCTCCACTAAGCTTTGTCCCCACCGTCATGCTCATTCAACCGTAAACAAACACCAATTTATCAGCTATTTTTTTGCCATATTTTCATAATCGGGTTTTAGGGTTTATTGAAGTTGGTGTGTAAGAAAGTGAGGAACAATAATTGGGTCTACAGGTAATGGAGCGTTGGCTGTTTCTCGCTGTTTGTTAATATTGGTCATGGACTTTAGGTATTTTTTTTCTCAATAAATATGATTTTGAATGCCAGGGACTGATTATAGCATTCTTCTTGACGACGGGCCAATGGGAAAGCCCATTTTACCCGCTTTGGGCTGCCTTCATACGGGCCTAACCGGAAATAAGCCCAACAGTGGTTTGCCTTGCCTACTAAGGCTCTCCCTTTATGAAACGGGCGGGAAACTAGGATCTGGGAGGACAGGTCACATTTAATGCTCGATTGGAAAGGGATCTTTGGCTGGAAGTCGTACTTCCCAGCCGGAAACATTTAATGAAGGTGTCATCTTACCGTTGGGGGTCAGACACGTGTCTGAGCCCCCCGAAGACTCTTAAGATTCGTCGGATTACCTTAACAAAATATCCCAAATGCAAGATAAGGTCTAACACTTGTATAAGAAGGAGAAAACGGTAATGGGGCATCATCGGAGGTATCACATTAAAGACTCTCTCATTTATTTCTTCCTCATTTATTCCGACCAATATTCTTATACATTAAACACACACATACATTTATTGGATTCACACCTTAGAGGAAATATTCCGGTGATCATACTCATCGGAATAGACTCCTCTCACTCTCCGGCAAGTTTACTTACTCTCACGCCGGAGCTTGGTCACGGATCCCCCTCCTGGTGCCCTCCGTGACGAGGCTAACGGTTTATTCTTTTGTAGCAACAAGGATCGGGATATCTGGACGTCAGCGAAGACCCCATTGAACGTCAGCAGGGATTTGGGTATTCGACATTGGCGCCATCCGTGGGATAGCTGCTTGACTGGTGTCTCGAACTCCGACGTCAAAGATAGCCCGTTTCGCAAGCAACGACATGGCAACTCCACCCGGCTCACGTATCATCCAGACGGTACAGAACGACCATGACAAAATAATAGTGGAAGACATAACTCATGAGGAAGAGAATGAGAATCAAGTGGAAGTTCTGGAAAGAGAGGAACCCATCACTCCCCACTTCGTAGCTACACACATGGAAAAACTAAAATAGTGTCTTGAAGATTTAGAAAGACGAGAAAAGCTCGACAGCCTCAGGGCTAGGTTATCCTTCGACACACCTTCCAACCAAGAAGGGGTGGGCCCACAGAACAAAAGCAGTGGTAGTGACCCACTGGAAACATTCATGACGGCCCTCAGACATATGTCCTCAGAGGAGAGGGAGGATCTCATAACGGGAAAGAAGCCGAAAGGGAAAGAAAAAGAAAAGGAAAGCCAAAGCGATGACGGTTTGAATCAACCATACCTCCCGCGGGACCTGGCTGAAATCTCAAAATTCACAAGGAGGATTGCAGAGGCACCAATGCCCCCTAAGACCAAGCTACCCCCAAACTTCGACAGGTATGACGGAACTAGAGATCTCGAGGATCACCTCCATGCCTTCAGAGGTGCAGGGAAACTGGGCCGGTGGCCCATGCCGGTTTGGTGTCACATGTTTGTGCAGACCCTTACGGAAGGGGCTAGGCTTTGGTTCGACAGCCTCCCCCCGGAGGGATCGATAGTTATGAAGAGCTGAGTGAAAAATTTCTTAGAAACTTTGGTCAGCAAAGGAAGGTAGTTAAGAACCTAAACGAGATCTTGCATATAAGGCAGAAGGACAGTGAACGAATAGATCAATACATGGAAAGGTTTGTCAAGGAAAGCATGAACATCAAGGACGTTCCGGAGGTCATGAAGATAAGCAGTTTCATTAACGGGTTAAAGCATGCACAGCTATGTGAGAAGCTGGGAGGAGAGTTCCCACATTCATTTGACAACCTCATGGACAGAGTCAGAGCCTTCGTCAGGGGCAAAGACACAGTCAGCAAAGCCAAGGAGATGGACACCCCACCCCGAAGGCTCGCCACGGCTGCAAAACCTCCTGAAAAAGGTACACCTTACTCAAGAAAACCTGCTTTTGATAGAATGTTGCATGATAGAGCGAGACCCTCGTACTCCTCGTATAGGCCCCGGGGAAGAGGCCCGTCCCCCTACTCTAACAACTTCACCCCTCTCACCAAAACCCCAAGTGAAATACTAGCTACTGAGAGGGTGGAGGGCTCCTTCCCAAGGCCACCACCCATAAAGCCTGGGCCAAAGGCACAACCTAATGAGTATTGTGACTTTCACAAGGGGTTTGGCCATAGAACTGATGATTGCACGTACCTAAAGAGAGAAATAGAGGCCACGGTGAAAACGGGAAAACTGGCCCATTTGGTCAAGGAAATTAAGGAAGGGGGAGAGGACCGTAAAGGGAAAGATGTAAGGGAGCCTGGGAGGGCAGATGTTGATATGATCAGAAGGATGAATGAGTTTGATACCACCAGGAGTGTAAAGGCCAGAATCCTGGGCTCCCAGGACTACATGAAAGCTCCCATCCTAATGCCACATCTAGAGGAAAACGAGGTACAACGGCTCCCGCTCAACATCTCAGCCATAATAGCCGGCCACAAGGTGGCCCGAATACACGTGGATGGGGGATTCGGGGTAGAAGTTATATACGAGCATTGCTTCCTCAGATTTGACAGGGACGTAAGAGATAGACTTGAGGAGGACTCCATCCCCCCTAGTAGGTTTCAATAACAGTGTGTCACACCCCCTGGGAAAGATCAGACTCCCATTCACAGTCGGGGTAGGGGATCGAGTCTGAACTATAAACCTAACCTTCACGGTAGTCCGAGCACCCTCAAAGTACAACGCAATCCTGGGAAGACCTGGGATCGGAGATCTGCAAGCACAGGCATCCACCCCACACGGAGCCTTAGTGTTCCAGACACCAAAGGGCTTGGCTTGGGTTAAATCAGCATACGAAGTAGTTTCTTCCGTATCTGAGGGGGAAACATCCGAGAAGCCCCGGAAGGAGGGGGTCGAAGAGTGGGTCCTTTGTGACAGGTTCCCGGAGCAGACGGTTAAAGCGGGAAGTCACCTGAGTGACAAGTGCAAAAGTGCTCTCAAGGAGTTGCTCCTTCTCAACATAGATGTATTTGCGTTCCAGCATGGGGATATGACAGGAATCCCGAGAAGCCTGACTGAACACCGACTCAATACATACACTTGGGCAAAGCCAGTAAAACAGAAAAAAACGGAGTATGGGCCCTAGTAAGAGGAGGGCCGCCTGTGAAGAAACCAGGAAACTGCTCAGAGCCGGAATAGTAAGGGAAGTGAAATACCCGTCTTGGGTTGCTGACCCGGTTATGGTCCAGAAGAAAGATGGAGGGTGGAGGATGTACATCGATTTTCAAGATCTGAACAAAGCATGTCCCAAAGACTGCTACCCACTCCCGGAGATAGACGTCCAGGTGGACTCATTGTCCCAGTATCCCCAAAAGTGCTTCTTGGATGCCTATAAAGGATACCATCAGATACAGATGTCGATGGAAGACGAGGAGAAGACCGCCTTCGTCACAGACGAAGGGACATTTTGCTATACCAAAATGCTCTTCGGACTCAAGAACGCCGGTGCCACCTATCAAAGGTTCATGAATGCCCTTTTCAGGGAACAACGGGGACGAAACCCGGAGGTATATGTGGACGACATTGTTATCAAAAGCTTAACCGAAATGACCATGATAGACGACATAACCGAGACCATCCGAACCATGCAGGATGTGAATATGAAGTTAAACCCTGGGAAGTGTTGTTTTGGGGTAGAAGAAGGGAAATTCCTGGGGGTAGTAGTTACTAAGGGCAGAATCAAAGCTAACCCTCAGAAAACTCAAGCCGTGGCCGGAATGCGATCCCCCAGGTCCCTTAAAGACATCCAACAGCTGAACGGAAGGCTGATTGCATTAAACCGTTTTCTATCAAAAGTAGCTGACAGGACCCTTCCCTTCATGAAGGTGCTGAAGGACTGCCTTCAAACAGACAGGTTTAAATAGACCCCCGAGGCAGAGGTTGCCTTCCAAGAAATGAAGACTTACATCTGCAAGCTCCCGACCTTGGCCACCCCAGTGCCAGGGGAAGATCTGCTCCTGTATCTATCCGCTTCAAAGACTACCATAAGTGTGGTCATGATGGTGGAATGGGAAGGGAAGCAGATACCAATATACTTCATCAGCAGGACCCTTAAAGGCCCCGAAGAGCATTACATGCCCCTGGAAAAGCTAGCTTTGGCCCTTGTTTTCGCATCCCGGAGGCTGAGGAGGTACTTCCAAGGGCACAAGGTCACCCTGATGACGGATCAGCCCCTTCAAAAGGTGTTAAGAAGGCCGGAGCTGTCGGGACGACTGGCTAAGTGGGCAGTCGAGTTAGGAGAACATTCATTGGAATTCAAGCCTAGAACTGCAATGAAGGGACAAATACTGGCCGACTTCTTGGCAGAGGTCCCTGAGGATGAAGAGAAAGAACTTCTAAAGTGGGAAGCTTTAGAAAAGGAAGAGAAAGAAAGGGAGGATGAGGCAGTATGGAAGTTGCTCACAGACGGAGCCTCCAGCGAAGATGGTAGTGGAGCAGGCATTACACTAATCAGCCCTGAGGGGGTCGAACTGACGTATGCCATCAGGCTGGACTTCGAAAACACCAACAACACTGCCGAATACGAAACTCTCTTAGCAGGGATGAGGCTAGCTAAGAAAATGAAGGCAAAGCATGTGGAGGCCAGTACTGACTCACAGTTGGTAGTCAAGCAGTACCAAGGAGAGTATGAGGCTAAAGACAACACCATGGCCCAGTACGTGGCAAAAGTAAAAGAAACAGCCGAAGCATTCAAAACCTTCAAGCTAGAATACATCCCCCGCGGGAGAAACAGAAAATTTGATGCCCTCAGTAAGCTAGCCTCGGTAGCATTTGACCACCTGGCAAGAGAAGTCAAAGTGGAAGTCCTGACCTCCCCCTCCCTCGGTACAGAGGAGGTAGCTGCAGTTGAGAACGCACAAGAAACATGGATGACACCAATTGCAAAATTCCTGAGGGACGGAACGTTACCCGAGGGAGACTGGGCAGCCAGAAAGGTAAGAGTAAAAGCCTTACAGTATGAGCTGGTTGACGGAGAACTTTACCGTAGATCGTACCTAGGCCCATCCCTGAAGTGTGTTGACATGGAAGAAGCTAAGTATGTGATCAGAGAAATACATGAAGGGATTTGTGGGATGCATTCGGGGCCGAGGACGGTAGTAGCAAAGGCAATGAATGCGGGGTTCTATTGGCCTCGAATGTACGAAACAACATCCGAAGAGATTAAGAGATGTGACAATTGCCAGGTACATGCACCTATGACTCATCAACACAAACACCTGATGATACCCGTCTCAACGTCCTGGCCTTTCCAAAAATAGGCCATCGACATAATCGGGCCATTCCCGGAGGGGTCAAGTATGTGGTGGTCACCATCGATTATTTTACCAAGTGGATAGAAGCAAGACCCTTGGAAAGAATAACCGGGGAGCAAATGAGGCGGTTTGTGTTAGACAATATTATCTGCAGATATGGTGTCCCGAAGGAGCTCGTGAGTGACAATGGCGTACAATTTGCTGGGAAACCCTTCAGACCCTGGTGTGAACAAATGCACATACACCAAGTGTTCACTTCCGTCACCCATGCCCAGAGTAACGGGCTAGTGGAAAGGCCAAATCAAAGCGTTATCAAAGGGATGAAAGGGAGACTCGGAAGAAAACAAAAAGGGTGGCTGGAGGAACTACCATTTGTGCTATGGGCATACAGGACCACCCCTAAGGACTGCAACGGGGAGACTCCTTTCAGCTTAACTTACGGGACGGAGGCTATTATCCCGGCTGAAATAGGATCCCCAACTGCCCGAATGAAGCTCAGGGAGGCCGGAAACGAGCAGGACCTCTGGATGAATCTGAATCTGCTTGAAGAAAGAAGGGAAGTCGCAGCAGTCAGGGAGGCTAAGTACAAGAAGCAGCTCGAAAGCTATTATAATGCCAAAATGAAAAAACTTAGCCTCATTCCGGGGGACTTGGTCCTAAGAGCCAACGAAGCCAGCCTACAAGAGAGCACCGGAAAGCTAGGACCCAATTGGGAAGGGCCCTACCGGGTCATATGGGCAAACGGCAAAGGAAGTTGTAAACTGGAAACGCTCCAAGGCAAGGAGGTCCCCAGGACGTGGAACCTCATGCAGCTCAGGAAGTATCACGTATGAGGGGTCTATCCCCAGGAAAAACGGCCAGGGTGCCACTTTTGTAATAATTAACTATTAATCTGGGGCATACCCCACAAAAGAATCTTTTGTAAGAATTTGTACTTGGAGGTTTTAGTCCCCAAGAAATGAATGACAAACGGACAAATAGCTTGTCCTCTTTTGACAAAGATAACAGGTATTATATCTAGGCAGACGTGCCCAGAAATATTATAAGCCTAACCAATAAACAAACACACGTGTATAAGGTATATTGAACATACCAAAAGCCCGGCCGTGGGGCAAAACAGGGTCTAGCTAACCCAAAGAAAATGGACAAATAAGCCAGAAACATAATCTCACATTATAAGCTTGTCCAGCGATTGGCCTCGAACAGACGATCCTGGTTTATCAAACAAACCATAAACATAACACATTCTTGTAAACAAACTACAAAAAGAAAAGTTTTACTACAAAATGAATGTACAATAGGAAGCCCTATTGGCTTAAACAACCAATATACAAGCCAACAGGCATAACAAACAGACTAAAGCACGGCTCCTTACAAACAGCCCAAAGGTCTTCAGGGAAACGCCAACCTGACCCCTGCAACACAAAAAAAAAACACAACAAAAAACAAGCAAAAAACAAGACGGCAATATACAGTCATAGGTTATATGATTAAGTACCTAGAAGAACCCCAACACAAAGGTTCTCCTTCCAAAATACCAAAAGTTTAAAGTATCCTAGGGTAAGCAGATTATCCAGATTACAACCATATCGAAAGAGGTTAATGTTTAGAAATCACTGGGGACCATCCCCAGACAAAGACGGTGGAGACGAAGGACAAGCGGAGGAAAACAGGGCTTTCAATTCATCTATTGATATCATGGGATGCTCCAAGATCTTCTTGAGAATGGCCGGGGTCCTACTCCCAAACTCCTCATCCAGCTTGGATAGTCTCTTCTTAGCTTTGGAGTTGTAAAACGGAGTCTCTTTTCTGCCCAGACCCTGAGCAGAGTAAATATAGCCATCCTTCAGCCCAGTCTGGTAGCCAACATCCCGGTACGCCCTATACACCTCCTCCAAACCACTTTTAAACTCCTCTGACTGAGAAACGGCAACAAGGAAGGCTCCGAAACCTTCAGTGATTAACCAATGTTTCTCCTTAGCCAACCGCTGATTATCATCAGAAGTTATCCCATAATCTGCATACATAGTGTTCAGCTGCTCCTGAGAAACGGAGCCAACTTCCTTCAGATGCTTTAACTCAGCGGCCAACTCTTCCTTCTCTTCCACCAACACCGCCATCTCTTTTTCCCAGGATCGTTCCTTCCTCTCCAACATGGCTCCAGCCCCCTGGGCAGGAAACATCATGAAAAATCCAAAAAACAGTTGGAAAATATAAAAAAAAAGGAGGGGGAAGGGAAAGGGGGAGAAAGGCTATGTACCTTCTCCTCTTGCAGCCTTCTCTCAGCCTCAACCACTTGACATCTAAGTTCGGCAGCAACAGACTGGGAGGTCTTGAGTTCACCCTTGAGTCCTTCATTCGCCATCCTCAAATCGTCAATCCGCTGCAGCATGCCAGCACCCCTGAAAAAACTCTCACAGAGAGACATGCTATACTGATCCTCAAAAAGATCATCCCTCAAAGCAGAATTCATGAATCTATGGGAGGGAGGAACAGCATGACTCAAAAAATCCCTAGCAGCCTCAGGGGTCCCTATCACCGAAGAATGAGTTATTTTCCATTTAGGGACATAGGTGAAAGCGATAGCATAAGCAAACAGGGGAGCCAAAGGGGACCGATGAGCAAAACCCTCGGGTTGAGTAGGTTTACTGGTCCCAGTAGCATGGTGGGAGAGAGTTCAAAGGCTGAGGTAAAATGAGCCATGCCTACTTCCGGAATCTTGTCCCGAACACGGGAAGATGAGAGACCAGTAGGGATCTCTATTGGATCATGAGAACTCCCCTACACAAAAAAAAAAAAAAAAAAAAAAAAAAAAAAAAAAAAGAGGAAGAAGAGTATCAAAAATCCCCCTAGAACAAAATAAATACGAGGAAAATAGGGAAGAGTGAAAAAGGGGCTCACCAGCAAAGGTGCACTCACAAGACTTGAAGACCTCAGGTGTTTGGACAAAGAACCTTTAACCCCAACGAGGGGAAGTTCGGAAGCAGCCTTTGATGAAGGAGGGGGCTTCTGTCCACTGGCACTCCGGAGCCTTTGCCGGATATCACGGGGAGCAGGGGTTGGACTAGGACTTGCAGCTTTCCTCTTACGAACTAAACGAACCTCCAGAGCTTCATCATCACTTTGATCAGAATGCTTTACGGGGGCGGGATCAGGGGAACTCTCCTCCCCATCAGAGGAGGTTTCCTCACCCCCCTTCCACGGCAACGGAGCCCCCAGCCTGGGCAGACCCCCCGGTAACCTGCATCCCTACACTCCGGTTCAAACCCGGATCAACCTCATCACCAACTACAAACTTGACATCCTTAGAATCCCCTTGAAGCAGTCTCCACAAAGTCAACTCTGCATAAGAAAAATACTAAAGATGACTACACAAATACCAAGAAACAAAAGCAAACAACAGCGAATCCAGGGCAAAAAGGTACCTTTTTTACCGAAAAAAGCCTTAGGACGAACTGAGTAGGAATGGCTCAACCCCCCCCCCCCCCATGGCCAAGATTCCCTCAGAAAAAGTAAAAGCCCTCGTGGGGTTTTCATACATGCGTTTCCACTTAACAGTCTCGATAGCAGACAATGTGGGAACAGTATCTTCAATAACGGCCTTAGCGTCCCTTGGCAGTGGGGACTCTGGTATCATGGTAGCGGAAACAAAGATGAACCTACTCTTCCAATCCTTCGGGTATGTGGAGGTTGGCATGAAGGTGTAACAGGGTTTCGACACACTGTTCTGTCACTTGGCAAAAGTAAACCAATCTCCATCAGAGATCAGTTTATAGAACATGCAGAACAAGGGGACGGATGGCTCACCAGAAATGGCCGCACAAGACAACTCAAAGTGCACCACTCTCATAAACCCTAAGGGATGCAACTGAGAGAAGTGAACCCCGAAGTGACGAAGTAAAGCAACCTTGAAAGGTGAAAGAGGATACCGGACTCCGCAAGAGGGGAACGCCAATGTATAAAGGGGAATTCGGTCCGGGGTACATTCAGCCGATTCGTTAGGGCCCGGCAAGGAGGGAGAAAACCGCTCAGGAATGTTGTACGTCTCGACAAAAGACTTCAAGTCTCTCGCTGTCAAGACCGACCGGATTGAAGAACGACCGGAACGACTCATGTTTAAAGGGGGCGGTGATTGGAGAAATATGACGGAAGGGAAGAAAGAACTAGAAGGAAATAAGAGACAATTTAAAAGATAATAGGGGTATTTAAAAGGAAGTAACTGACGCATAGGGAACCGTCATATCACCCATCCCTTCAAAATTCAAAAAGGTGCACGTGCACCTATGGGATTAACTCCCGCCGCTGGTGAAATGATGAGTTTTAGAAAGAGAAAGGATAATTAATAACTGATCAGAGATGGACCCACACTCGTAGCCCAAGAAAATCAACTTCCGGAACAGTTACGATTCAGCCCCGGATCATGAGCCTCGGGTCTCAGAACCAGGGACTAAAGATGACTTGACGACGGGCCAATGGGAAAGCCCATTTTACCCGCTTTGGGCTGCCTTCATACGGGCCCAACCGGAAATAAGCCCAACAGTGGTTTGCCTTGCCTACTAAGGCTCTCCCTTTATGAAACGGGCGGGAAACTAGGATCAGGGAGGATAGGTCACATTTAATGCTCGATTGGAAAGGGATCTTTGGCTGGAAGTCGTACTTCCCAGCCGGAAACATTTAATGAAGGTGTCATCTTACCGTTGGGGGCCAGACACGTGTCTGAGTCCCCCCGAAGACTCTTAAGATTCATCGGATTACCTTAACAAAATATCCCACATGCAAGATAAGGTCTAACACTTGTATAAGAACTAGAAAACGGTAATGGGGCATCATCGGAGGTATCACATTAAAGACTCTCTCATTTATTTCTTACTCATTTATTCCGACCAATATTCTTATACATTAAACACACACATACATTTATTGGATTCACACCTTAGAGGAAATATTCCGGTGATCATACTCATCGGAATAGACTCCTCTCACTCTCCGGCAAGTTTACTTACTCTCACGCCGAAGCTTGGTCACGGATCCCCCTCCCGGGGCCCTCCGTGACGAGGCTAACGGTTTATTCTTTTGTAGCAACAAGGATCGGGATATCTGGACGTCAGCGAAGACCCCATTGAACGTCAGCAGGGATTTGGGTATTCGACACTTCTTATAAGAATTCATGGTGGTTGGCTTGAAATTATAAGTGATGTTGTTTGAGAATGTGGTTACTTTTTCGAGTGTCTTCCATGTGTTTGTGATAATGCTTGAATGACATTTATTGGCAAATTAAATTTATCTTTCTCCATTTTTCTGTCTATAGATATTTGTAGCATGGTTATGAGCAGAGGCCTCCTTGGTACCATGGCTAGGTACTGATTTTGGATGCCTTGCTTGGCTGAAATATATAACTTCTTTGAAACAACCAGTTTTTATTCCATTCAAGTTCAGTTTCATAATTTTAACTAGCTTCATTTGAACGTGAACGGGAGTTATATAAGGATGTTTGGTTAATTTTGAAATCACATGTTCAGTTGCAACTCTATTATGTGCTTGACCACTTACCTGTATTTGAACCGTCTGGTCTGATCCATCTAACCCGTAATCAAATAGATGCAATTTGAACTCGCCCGTTTTGCTATTTTAGTTCTAAGGTAATTACATCTTTATTCTTTGAACCATATTTTCAAGGGTACTGGACTGTTGCATAAGCCATCAAGTGGATCAAATAAATATGCACTGCTATGTTACAGAGGTATGAATTTACTTCTAAATTCATTAGTTTTTTTATTCCTTGAACCTATTTTCAGGGCTATTGAATTGTTGCGTAAATTACCAACTGCACCGAATAAATATGGAGTTGAAAAATGAAACTAATGGGAAAGAGTGACTCATGTCAGCATTTGGGAAACTCATTAGGGTTAACTTAAATAATTCTTTAGTGTTTAAGTTTGAAGGTAAAATAATTTAAATGAGGCAAAATTGATGGGTTACAACTTAACCAATTTTTTTTGAAAGTATTGATTTTGGACGGTGCAGGTTCGATGTTGCAGGTTTGATATTCTTGGACATTGCAGGTATGATATGTTTTGTTCTTCTAGCATCACCCATATATTAATTACTTAAATATTTTTTTAAAACATGAAGATATATTCAACAATGGTTAGCACGCAGATGATATCATTTATCATTATGTATGAGAAGTTTTTTAAAATCATTTATTTATAAAAGATGTTATATGAGAATTGTAGTTTTGGGACATCCGTGAAAGCTTATGGCAACAATTGCTGCAGAGGTGGACCATAGATATAGTTATACCTTAAACCCATCGCCACTTTGTGATCACCAACAACGACCGCCACCAAGGCCTATAGTTAAATTGGAATTTCTCGAGTGGTTCTGTTAGTCGCGGTGTACTTTACGGATCTGTGTTAGCTGGATGTTGATCTAATCGAAGAAAAAGCAATGGTTGTCACGGAGTAGCTGACCCTTGAGTTGTTGAACGGTGGGTGATATCTGTTTTAGTTTTTGTTTAGTTTGGTTAAGTTTTTCATTATTTATAAATATGAACTGAATATGACATGGACAAGTTCTAATTGCTAGGTAATATGAATCTGCATATGTGACGTGATTGTCGTGGGTCACGCAAATTTAATCCCAAATACAACTATAGATAGCGGTAATAGGGTATCGAACTCAGGGAGTATGTGGAAAATATGTCAATTGTATAGCCTTGCAATTATACTACAATTATCCTAATTTGCAGAAAATTAAAATCAATGATTTGGATTGTTGTTTGAGAAAACTAAATTAAACTAATGGCAAATCGAATGTAGGTTTTAAAACAGATTAAGAGAGAACAATGACCATCCTAGGTTCCAGTTTCTTTAAACGATTGTGTGCAATTCCAACTAGAAAGAGTTACATAGACATAACTCGTGTATGTATAATCGAAGTGATAAAAGGGAACAAAGTACTCGGATTATATAAACGCGAGGTTGTTTCCCGATGACCAATTAATCAATAACCAACCCTAACCCTTCCCGTGATATCTCGATTGCCAACGGCACCAAGAACGTACGATTGAGACTAGAAATTGCAATATCAATTAACAAGTTACAAACAATTAAACATACACCATGACATTCAAGCAACGCAAGTTATCATTCTAGAAATTCGGAAATAAACACACAAAAGTTCAAGAAACATTCACCTAAGATGATCACCGAAGAGTTTAGCCGGACATGGCTCGGTGAATCATCATCATAATCAAACCAATGTTCATACGAATCGAAAATACAAACCGGATGATAAGAATTGTTCACAACCAAGCAAAATCAAGCAAAATCGCCCCTAGTGTCTCCCAAAACCGTCCAATGATGAGTGATAATGAAAAGACACCCAAAAAACCGACTTTAATGAGGCAGTTACAAGTTGTTTCGCAGACACCACCGTAATTTACGGCTCCACCGTAAATTACGGTGGACATGAATTGTTTTACGGCACAAGTCTTCTGATTTACGGTGACAAAATGATGAATTTCAGGCCCACCGTAAATTACGGTAGGACCGTAATTTACGGTGGAAAACTGATATGTCTTCTTTGTTTCACGTGATACCTCTTTCAACCTGCTGATGTCGTGCATCAAAGTCCAAGCCCCCATGTGCCTTTTCTTTGTTTTTCCTAGAAGTGCCGCCCCACAAGTTTCGATGATGTGATGATTATATTCTTCAAACCGTTGATGATAAGTCAAGACCCTCACGTGCCTTCATGTTGGCGGCCCACTTATATTTGATGTCGATGATTATTTTAAAACCAAAAAAAACTCATGTGACTCCAAGTTGGTGTATCTCAAAGTTGGCTGCCAATATTCACGTGTGTTGTATGGCGGCCCAATCCCCTTCCTGTACGTGTATGTATATGCCGCCCAAGAGAAGTCCACCAAATCCATAATCATATGTGGCCCAAGTGATGTCTTGTATATGTATGATGTCTGATGTTGTTTGGCGGCCCAATGAAAGAAAATCCACATGTGTTATGTTGCCCATGTGCCGTGAATCATAATCCAAGCCCACATGTGCCTTAATGATGTCTGATATTTTTCACAAAGCCCAAAAGAAGTCAACAAGAGTCCACCGCCAAAAGAGTCCAATCTCTCCTTTGTCTCCAAAGCCATGTGCGGCCCATGTTCCATATGTGCACCCAATGAAACAAAAGCCCTTCTCATGTTGTGTGGTCCAATCAACATAATTCAAAAAGCCACTTTCACGTGTATATGGCAGCCTAATAAACAAAGACCAAAAGTCCAAGTCTATGATGATGTTCTTTGTGTGCGTTGATGTTGAGATGATGATTACTAGGTTGTTGCATGTGATGTTGTAAATAGATGTTGACTTTAGCAAAACTTCCCCAAAACCCTATGATGCTACACGTGATGATGTCTGCCAAAATCCATTTCCCACCATCCAACATGTTGCATATAATTAAAATGATGTTGTGATGATGATGGATGACTATATGAAACAATCATGGCTCCACCCAATGCTCCTAGAAATCCACATTTTAAACATTATAATGCCTGCACATCAAATCATCTAGTGATTATCATGTTCAATTAATTAACCAAAATAAGCATGGAATGTGCATGTATTTATATCATTTAAGGGTTGTCCCATGGACCACCCGTCAATATGCATATGCATAATGTAACCGTTGCAACGAACCAACACGTATATGTTTGAAAATATATATCTTTATGACCTCTAGAACGGTTTAAAATTTTAACGAGTGAATCTATTTGACGTTTAATGGTGTATATATTTGTCAAACAAATTAGTTTCTTAATCAATAAATTGTTGGGTTGGAATATGGCTTTTATTTTATATATTTGTAAAAAAATTATCTTATTAATCAATAAAATAATCGTTTACGTTGTTACTTAAGTAGATACAGTTGGTGACGAAATGAATTGGGTGACAGATACGATATGTGTGGGTCATTATCTTTATATCCATTATAAATAGGGATGGTAATGGACAAATAATGGTAATCGTTAGTTTGTTAACAAATACATGCTGGGACTTCCTGGCACATTTCGTCTTCAACTGATATTTTTAACACTAGAACAAAGCATTATTGGAAAAGGGTTAATGGAAATAAAATGGATAACCGCAATGTAAAGTAGGGATGGACATTTGGTACCGGACAGGTACCAAATTTCTCTTAATGATTTATTTTCGGTACCCACTTTTTGGCTTTTTCGGTACTGACACTTTTGGTTCGGTACCTGTATTTTACCGAATTTTACCTTAAAATACTAGTACATCGTATAGAGTATTTTAGATACATGTACCCATATTTGGTGATTTTTTATACCGGTATTTTCGCTACCATTACCGAGCTTATCCCTAATGTAAAGTGTCGCTCCCGCAGCATCGCGCGGGCACCCTACTAGTGTATATGATATATGAAAAGAAACTTTTCTAATAGATGTGATTCTTAAACATAACAGACGGTATTATTTAAGGGTGTGATGTAAAGAGACACAACTATTAAGTTAGTCTAACATACCCCAAGTTACTTTTTGTAGGGTTATATAATATATGAGATTTCCCAGCATCAATATCCTTTCTAAGGTATGTGGAAACACAACTACAACAAAATAATGTATCACAAAACCAAAAATAATGAAGTTCATATAGATCATTTTTGTAGCAACACATTACAGTTGTAACGGAAAAAGTCTTCTACAAGGTTATAAATGAGGCGATTCTCCCCGAACTCCGATTCACGTAAACCATTGGTATTAAAAACACTTTCGATAAACCACCTGCGCTTTCACGCGAACATATTTGGTAGCGGTCTGACTGCCATGAATGCATCAACCATCTGCAAAAAAAAAAAAAAAAAAAAACATATTGTTAATATGTAAATTCTTACATATTATTCCCATCCGTGTAACTAAGAGTGTAAACGAATCGAGCTCTAGGCTTGGCTCATTTCATTTTGCGGGAGCAAGAGCTTGGTTTGCTAATTATTTTTCATGCTCGAGATCGGCTTAACCTCAACCTCTGAATATTTAATATAGTTATATATATAATTATTTTTATATGTACTTATGACTGTAACTTTTCTATATATATATATATATATCTTTAATTATTTATACCATAACTTCATTTATACTAATATTTTTTATACATATATTATAGAAAATAATTACTATTACCATATTAATATAAATAAGAGCCTCGCTTAGGTCCACGAGCCTAGGCAAGCTTGTTTGTTAAACGAACTCGAATTTAGACTCGAGATTGTTTAAGTGCGGCTCATTTCAAGCTTCAAGCGAGCAATCTCAAGTAGCTCATTTACATCTCTATTTTATTTCTTTTTCCGGAGTTCAAGTACTCATACCTCATCGGTCACAGCTGCCCTTGCTGCGCGGTGTCTTTCCACAATTTCGGTTAAAACCTCAATTAATCTCCTTTTCACTTCACCTGTAAGAATACGCCCCGAACCATATTCCTGAAATTAAAAAAAAAACATTTTACTTTGGTTGGTAATGAACAAACGCCGCATTATCATATCACGATTTAAAGGCATTGATAGACTGTCATCTTACCTTCCTAATATGTTCAAGTTCTTCATCGTCTTCCAAGAAGAAGCTAAGATATTTGAAAGGTATATCCACCTACACAACATCATACTCAACAAACAAAACATGTTCGAATGCATATAATCTTATAGCATCATTTTATTCAGAAAATAAGATGTTATCGTAATGATATAGTTCAAATTCTAGACCGAGCTACCAACCATTGTTTCGAAAAACAGAAAAATAAACCATCAGGGATAAGTAGGTCAGTCGTACAGGGGAAAAATAAACCATTTATGATTAAGATGGTTCATAAATATAATACATACACATAATTGCATATATCATTAAGGGAAAAAATATAAATAAAAATATAAGTTGCATGTCCGGGTTCTAGTTCCAAATCATTAAACCGCTAAAACCAAACCATATTAGCCTCAAACCGACAACTTGCTTCAGTTCAGGCAGTCATCAGTTTGGGGGGTTTACGAACACCCCTAATGCCAATGAAATTCCAATCTTACTAAAACTTTTAGGAAAAAAAATGTTTGACTATCAGTCAAATGTTTTGTGTATCCTTCAATAACGATAGGAAAAAAAAAGTGTTTGACTATCAGTCAAATGTTTTGTATAGCCTTCAATAAAGACAAGAAAAGTATTACTATTTACAAAACAAAAAAAAACACATTAGTATGGTTATGGTCAATATTCATTCAAAGTGACTTTTTTTTCAATTCAAGGAATCAACAAGTTTATGCTAGAAATCATTAACATACCTCGAGATTCGCTCCATACTTCCTATGATTTTCAATAGAATCTTGCCCTCCCGAGAAGGCATATCTGTTTACCTATATAAAATTATATAATCACCTTACCACCATCAGCAAGTGAAAGAATCAATAAAAGAATTAACATATGCATGTTATTAGAGATATATAGATGCAAACGGTTAAAAAGCCATTTGCACATTAACATTCCATAATATAAAAATTAAGTAAACTTATAACTAAATATAAGATAGGGAACATAGAAGGGAGGTTCAAATGAGAACCATCGAATAATTATGAATCAAATGAACCACCTTTTAGCCCTTGGATCATATTTCAATGGACGGTTGAAACTCCCCCCGTTATGTCTCTTTCACTCTATGAATCGCAACCGTTCCCTCCTTTTGTATGTTCCATGAACAAAGGCTAAAAAAATTATCTTTAGCTCCTAATTATTCTGTGGTTCTTATTTGGACGCGTCCCAAAAGCATAGAAAATCAAGTACCTTCTCCTTAATAGCCTTTTGAGAGTCAGTCACATATATTGCAGAATTCGCATCACTGGCTGACATTTTGCCTGTTTGCCCCTAAAACATTTAGCAAACTAGATAAATATATCATAAACAATACATACATACATACATACATATATGTATGTGTGTGTAAATTGAAAACATAAAACTATAATATTAGGCAAATGTACCTGAAGGGCTGGAAAAAATAGTGACTCAATTAATGCAGGCTTATTGTAACCCAGCCGAGGAGCAACATCACGTGTCATCCTGAAATAAGGATCCTGAAGCAATACAAATATCCAATAATTGATTATTTAATTGATGGTAAAAATGTTTCCATACCTAAAATCATTTTCTACTCGGTTCATTCTCAATTTAGTAATCAAATAAAGTATCACAAGAGTTTGATGATTAACAAGAGCCAGCTTGTTTATAATTAACTACACCATGTATTTCTTCATAATCAATTAGATGTGACAATTTTTCTCCATTCAGTTATTAATCGGTCGGTTTGTGTTGTGTACAAGAAAAACCAACCTGATCAATTGCACAAGGAATCAAGCAGCGAAGTTTATCCTTGCCAGAAAACAAGTGTGGAAATGAACTCGGGAACGACGGAACAGCCTGCAAAAAAGCATGTTCATAAGTATTTCTAAAAGTGTAATATAATACTATGATTTTGTAACAAAATTGTTAGAAGTCTCAAGCATAGTTGTTAATGGAAAATAGCGATAAGGTACCTAACTACTTATATGCTACATAGCAAATAACGATAAATAGTGGGAGCTATTTTATAAATAGCGATACACTAGAAAAAGAAATTATATATGCTATTTTACATATATATAACAAAAATCTAAAATCGAGCTATTTTTAGCTATATTTAATCGCTATTTATATTTAAAAAATAAACTACATTTCGGCTACTTATGGCTACATACCCTATAGCCTTCGACCTATACGCTACGCTATTCGCTATAGCTACCATAGCGACCGCTATTGACAACTATGGTCTCAAGTCCAACATTGCATAAAATGATTGGTTGTGTTTTAATATTTTAAAAAATCATGTTCCTATTTCCTCCGGAGTCAAAAAGCCTTATTCTAAACATATAACTTGCAACTGTAACCATCTTTTTCTTCTCTTTTGTGAACGTAGAATACGTGTAGCAATGTTCAGTTACTAACTTCTCTTAATGGTAGAAGTTTCCAAATATGAATTTAATAAAGTACAAAACTATGTGCAAATATTTGGAAAATGTTGGACCTGGATTGGAGGAAAACTGATCTTTCCAATATGATCTTCACCAGTGAAACCAAATATACCAACAACCTGCATAATTTCAGTAAAGAAAACTTTTAGAATAAAAACACAAATGAAAATTTTGTAACTTTTGTCACTACTAATTCTGACCTTATTGTATGTGACGCATTTTGCAACCTTAACCATGTTCTCATAAAAGGCACTGCAAGTGAGATTCTATCATTAGATAATTCAGTATATACAACAAGCCAGTGGATAATATAGAAAAACTCAGAAACAAAACTAATTTTTTTTCTTTGTTTGTTGAGTTATACACGACCTGTAAACAGTGAGTTTTGATCCTATGACGGTTGTACCAGTTGGATTATAGACCACTGGTAAAACCCTCTACAAGTTTAAGAAGTGGCAATTCGACCCATTCACTTAGGAGATGGGTCAAGGTATTTTTAAAACATAAAACCTTCCAAATCATTTTAGTAAAACAATATAGAGTATTACTAAAATAATATAAGTTTTCCCTGATATTTAAGACTAAATTTTATTTTCGAAACGAACAACAACACGTCAACTTCCGCCAGACCTGTTTTCTATACCAAAGAGTTACCAGTCACCAAATCCACCCAACCCAACCATTATACAACCTCTAATTAGTTCCTATACACATTCTACTAAATTGATTTTTGAGGCATATATAATTTAAAAATTATCATATCTTGGTATTTATAAGTTTCCATTATGAAGAAAGTTACCTATAAGTAGAGCCTGATCTTTTAAGTTGAATTATCTCTAATATAGTCAAGATCACAAACTAGATTTGATTTTATCCGAGTATGTCATTGTTCACATTGCTTCATCTAATTAATTAATCATAGTATAATACTACACAATATTTAAATAATATCACTTTATTTTACATAACGACTCCATAACATCATATACATTCTATCATAGAGGACTCTTATGGATATAAGAAGTGAAGTTTTATGTAAAGTAATATATGAGGAAGTAAAATTTAGTTTTAACTCAGCATCATGATGCGATGCCTATTTAATACTTACCCACCAACATAATCAAAGTCTGAGAAGATAAAGGTCTTTGAGACGTCAAATCCACAAGCAATTATATCTTTGGCATTCTCACGAGCAAGTCTCTTGCTCTCTTCTACTGTAAGGTTCTTCCACATGCATTTTTCATCATCGGTTAGTTGAATGACTAGAGGAACCTTGAAAGCCTCCTGTAAATATCTGCAACTCAGTCTTAGAGTATGTTCTTGAAAAGCTATATCTATTGGAATGGAATATAAATATATCTTACTTGGTGAACATAAAAGGAACAAGATGCCCTAAATGCAAAGCTTCAGAAGAAGGCCCTCTGCCTGTGTAGAGATAGAACTTCTCACCGCGTTCATAAGCATCCAAAATCTCATTCAAGTCCCTATTTCATTAAACAAATGCATCATCATACATTTAACCTAAATAGCTTCAGAATTCACATTTTTTAGTTTAAATCAGAAAATGAAGTAACCTGTGAGCGAAGAAGACGTTGCGGCGGAGAAAAATATGAGGATTGCGATTGGTGAGACGATGAACTCGATCAACGAATGATTGGTCGAGCCTTTGACAACCAAATTGGTCGATGAGTTTGTCGTAATCGATTTTGCCTTTAGCGGACACTTCCCATGGATTGATGACTTGCGTTTGTTCTTCGTCTGTTGTCGTCTCCTTCTCCATCCCCTTTGACGGCTAGGCTGTTGTAACAAATGTGTATGTAAAAAACCCTTGTTTCAAGGCCTCTAATCGCTTGATTTTGAATTTCTAGGATTTAGGGGATTCAATTTTAATCCAAACATCCCTTAGAAGGTGGCAAAATGGATGGGTTGGATTAGATTGGTTGTTGGGTCAGGATGGGTTTGAGTCTAGATGGGTAAAAGAAAGAAGAAGGTCAGGATGGGTTTGGGTCAGGATGGGTTCGGGATCAGGATGGGTTTGGGTCAGGATGAGTTCGGGTTGGGTTTGGGTCAGGATGGGTTGAGAATAAATCAATAATAATAAAAATTATAAAAATTATAAAAAACGAAAAAAATTATAAAAAATTATAAAAAATAAAAAAAATTAAAAAAGGAAAAAAAATTAAAAAAACAATCTGCACTTTTCGTGCATAACATACCTGATGTTATGATGTACCTTCGATCTCTGTTTGATGAGTCTACTACTATATTTAAGGAACCACAAACATAATTAAAATCAAAGGACTAAAATACAGCATGTAAAGACCTCTCTTCATCAGTGGAACCAATAAGAACATAGTGCTACACTAAGGCAAAGAACAAGAACATAACCGCACATCTACCTATTCATTTGTACCCAACCAAAACCCTTGAAATCTTTCAAAATAGCTTATTAATAGGGTAAAATATTCAACAATTACTTATGTTCATAAAATATGTCACTAATTCAGATCAAACAACGAAATAAGAACCACGATACAACCACAATTCATCCAGTTACTAGAAATCCACAGATAACAACCACATAATCAACAAAATAGCTGATTAACAGATTAAAATATTCAACCCGTACAATATGAGAAAACAGAAATTAATAGTAACCAACACTCAATTACTCCCACCATTTCAACACATCAGAGGAGTAAACAGTAGACTTGACCAAAACTTTAAGCAAACAATCAAACATAACATGTACAAACTTTCTTACAACAACACCCACATTAATATCAATCAATCAATCATCAGTTTCCCAACACAAATTACAACAAGACACACACAAATTTCTTCAAAGTAGACTCTATCCATGGAAACAAACAAGGTCAAAACAGGGCCCTTTTTAAAATGCTCAACTTGATTCAGCCATTCAGGTGAGATGAGAACATGTTCTAATCAAAATAGGTTCGGGTTGAAATGTGTCGTTTTAGAAAGAGCCTCACTAAACCGATCCAGCAGTTAATTATTAATCATTAATCGTTCCATAAAATCCAAATAGCAGTCATGGTAGCAAATAAAAATGATATAAACACCCTCTACGGACCTCAAGCTGATGAAAAAGATTAATAATTAATATAAATTACATGTATAAGAATTCAGATACTCATAAAAAAATTTAGACACTTGATTCTTCATATGCAGAAACTGATGACAAAGTTCACAAGATCTTCAGGCCAACAGCAAGAACAGAAACTAGAACAAGTCAAGTTTCAAATCAAACAAGTCAAGAACAAATAAAGAACCTAAATCGAAACAACAACAAATTATCCACTCAATTCAATCACAAAACAGTAAAATCACAACAAATTTTGTAAAATTAAAGAAGAATACCTCGTGTAATCTACCAAATCACACAAATAAACCCTAGAAAACGAACAAGATGAGGTCGATATTTTCTGTAAGTCTGATCAACAAAGTGTGTCAAGATTTAGGGCTTGTTTGGCTAAGCTTATTTAACTCAAAAAGGACTTTTTGTTAAAAGGACTTATTGACTTATGACTTTTTGAAAATGAGTATTTAAAAAAAGTGTTTGGATTAGCTTATGGGGTGGGAAAAGCCAATAAGTCAATAAGTTGTTTTTTAAAAAGTGTGTGGCTTAGCTTATTCATGTAAAATGACTAAAAGGGACATTCTTTTATAAGTCGATAAGTTGTTTTTTTAAAAAGTGTTTGGCTTAGCTTTTTTGTTTCTCTTCCCTTCCTAATAAAATGTTTAATTTAAGAAAAAAAAAAACCCTACAAAATAAAAAATATGTCTTTTACAAACAAAAAAAAAAAAAAACACCAAAATACACAATAATACCACCATAGTTCTCATAGTACATTCATCCATGATCCTAGAATTTTTAGCGTACAAGTGTAACGGATCCTCGAATTCCATGGTACTTACGTGAGCTTATTAAAGGCTAAAACCTTCTTAGTCCAAGTTTCACACCATCTCATTCAACTAAATCAAGTATTTACAAACAACAAAGCACAAGCTACTGCAAAACTGAAGATTTCTTCTCGTTAAGGTTCCGAGTTCCATACCTAAAACCTCCATGAGTTCTTCCAACACCTTAAACTATCTTTACCTACATGACTATCAAGAGATCCAGTCCAGCTACAAGAATGTTCTGGTATGACCTGACTGAATCAATGAATGTCTTACCAAAATTGCCTTTTAAGATAATCACTTAAGCATACCTACTGCTAATATGCACTGAAGATTACAGTCCCTTGGTACTTATTCTTGGTATCATTGGCAATCTGACAAACATTCTTCATTTATAGCAGATCAACCGCATAATGCACTTGTTTGTTTCAGCTTCATTAAAGCAACAAAACTCTCGAATCTCCTAGTAATTTTATAACATATCATTCAGAAATGCTCTCCAACAAGATAGACTGAGGGACTTGTAATCTTTATTCAGTGTTCAACAATTGCAGTCTGTCTATGAAGGTTCAATCTTAAGAGAAAAAAAAAAACCTTTGCTACAACCAGTCAACTATGTAAAGGCCAGAATAACTATTGAAAGATCAAACCTAGAGAGTACTTACATGTTCAAATATAATTTGACCTAAAAACACACAATCGACGAATTGGGAGTCAAATATACATACGACACAACTCCATTGTCGCATCTTCCATTCTCAGATTCCTAAATTCGATTTCTAAGGATCTCTAGATTTGAAAGTGGCAATGCAATTACACAAGAATATGTTGACCTAAAGAAGGCACCCGCAAGAGGTCACAGGCCTCGGTTCTGAAACCAAAAATCACATTGCTACACTATCGTAAAAATTGTCAAGCTACTGGACAAACAGTCATCAAAATTCAGGAAATTTGCAACTAATGAGATAACAGAGAATCAAAGATAATACATATCATAAGATATCCATACTCCTAAAACAATCAAAACTGATTCCAGCTCAATATTTTCGTCACAATTTAATGCAGCAAGCAATCACAAATACGCTAAATGATCGTAAACAATCTACGATGTAAAACATATTCAAACAATCAACAAATTGAACAAACAAAAGCAGAAATTGATTTACAAAAACAGCAGCAGCCGGAACAAATCAATCTGACCTTAGCGGAACAAGGAGCAGGGGACGTGAAACCGATGTCTGGGAGCCGGAACTGGCGTCGCTATTGGCGGCTGTGGAGAAAACGGCTGATCTATGGGAATTATAGTTTAACTTTGAGGCAGAGATAGAGATTTTGGGACTAGAGGTCGGTGTGCTAGGGTTAATTGGACTTTTCTCACCCATTTTTTATTTACTTTTGAATCAGCCCATCCTAACCCGTATGATAATTATAGTTGACCCAAAGTAGCCCATAAGTTTGTTTTTAAAGCCCATAAGTACAAACTTAAGTAGATGGGTTATGATTGCCAGGTCTTGAAGACCCATGTTAGTTTTTCTTTTAAATTCTTCCTTTGTGTTTTTGCATATATATATATATATATATATAGGGGAGGGTTTAAATGAGAACACATATCTTTTGTGAGAACATTGAGAACAATTCTCAGCCAATCAAATTTATTATATTGTTTTTAAGTATAAGGTTAAAAAGGTAATTGTATGGGCTACTCATGATCCAATTCAAAGCAAGTGCCGAGGCCAAAATTGGGGAAAGCGCCGACGGAACTTCCGTCACAGATTTCCACACCGATTTGGATGATGTTGCTCATGAATTAGGTTTTACGCCAACTGAAGTTGTCGATTCAGCACCCATAGTAACATCCCTTTCAAATTTTGATATTTTCGATTTAAAGTCGAACATGATGTTTATGTTGAACCATCTTTGATTTGAGTTTAACAACATGAAGAACTAGCAGAGATCGGCGGGTGATGGTCGTCTTTGGTTGCGGATTTTGGTTTCGTATTTCGGATCTGATACGAGAATTGGAATTAGAGTCGATCGATCCAAGACTGCCAGAGAAAAGGCCAATGATTTTTTTTAAAAGAAGCTACCTTTCGACACCATAATAAACTATAAATTTTCATTCCAATCATTAGGGCAAATTACATAAGGATAGCAGGTAGACGAGCAACAAACTGCGCCGCCATCCCCTTCTGAATAGAAAACCCTAATCTACTAAAAACAAAGCCTCGCCCCTGAGGGGTCGAAAAGTTGCTGTGGACCACACGCTGAACTCTAGACAAGAACCGAACTGCCTCCGGCGCCAAGGAGCCGAACGTGTCAAACGGCAGGGGGACAAAGGCATGTTGATTATCCTCACAAGCTTTCGCGTGCTTTTCCACCTTCTTCGACACCATTGTATCATGTTATTTTAAGGTTTCAAGATATAGAAGTTAGTTCATTTGTTGTTGTTGTTCATCATAATATGCCTTCGACATTGCAATAGTGAGTCACCACGTTTATGAAGAAACGACGTAACCTCTTCACGAAAAAAGGCTCGATTGAAAAACCAAGTTGGAGAAAACACTGCAATCCTTCATAACTTGTTGCTTTCTCACCATCGCTACTACCTTCGGCCGTCTTCATGATTGAGTGTTTGTTATGATTGAAACAGAGGATGAAATTTTGAATGTTGTTATTTACTTGCTCGAAGGGTGATTGTTTCTTCAACAGTGATTGTTGATTTTAGTGCCAACTAGTTGATGTATTTTAAGTTACTGTACGTTATAATATGTATATAATTTTAAATTAGTCTCAAATTTTTAGAATATAATATTATAGTCTGTGTTATGTATGACTATATGAATGTATTTACAAATTTAGTATTAATGAAAATGTGATACTATTAAGTTATAGTTTATCATATTATTCAAGTAGTTTTTATATTTATTTTCCATATTTTAAAAATGAATAACTGGATTTATCGTTTATTTCATATTGTGAGGAACCTTGTTCCTCATTTGATAAGTTACGTACTTGTGTACGATACTGTTTTTAATATTTTTTTATTTAAGATTAGATCGTGTAATTTTTGAACCAGAACCGAGATATAATTGTCCGATCCCAGAGCCGTGCATTGCTTTTTCTAATCCTTCAAGTTTCGAACAAAGGTTATGATGTGAACCACTTACAAATGTGTAAGGTATATTATTTAAGCTTTACATATGTGTAAGTGTGTTTTACATATGTGTAAATGTCGTGTATTTTTATGTAATATGTCTTACACATGTGTAAATTGTTCATTGTCACGTGTTTTTATATATTTGCAACTGAATTACATATGTGTAAATTGTCCTATATCACATATTTGTGTTTGTTTTACATATGTGTAGCTGAATTACACATGTGTAAACTGCTTACTATTACATTTTTGTGTATGGTTTGCACATGTGTCGTAGCTGAACTACACATGTGTAAACCATTCTTTCTCACTTAAATTGTGTTTGTTTTACATATGTGCAGCTAAATTACACATACGTATATTGTTAACTGTCACATATGTGTTTGTTTTGCATATGTGCAGCTGAATTACACATGTGTAAACCGTCCACTGTCACATATATTTGTCTGTTCTATATAGCTAAACTACACATGTGTTAATTGTTCACATTCATACATATATTCTTCTTTTTAAACCATTATGATTTACACATTTATAAACCTTCAAATATGTGATTTACATATGCGTAAACATTCATATCTAAGCTTATGTTATTTTAAACTATTATGATTTACACATGTGTAGACCTTCATATCTATTCCTTTTTTAATCTATTATGATTTATGCAAGTGTAAACATTTATATCTATGCTTATTTTTATAAACTATTATGATATACAAATGCGTAAACCTTTATATCTGTTACTTTTTTAACTATTAATTATTTACACATGTGTAAACTTTCATATACATGGTTACTTTTCAACTATTATGATTTACACATACGTAAACCTTCATGTCCGTAATTCTTTTAATCTATAATGATTTACACATGTGTAAACCTTCATGTATATGTTTATTTTGTTACACTATTATGATTTTCATATATGTAAATCTTCATATCTATTTTTATAAACTATTATGATTTACGCATGTGTTAACTTTCATATATATGTTTATCATTTTTTTACTATTATGATTTACACATGTGTAAAAAAGTTAGGCAAACATCAAGGGTTTTCCTCTAGTTTCGACAAGTATTACTTTATTTTTATTGGTTTTATATGGTTTGTTCAAAACTAGTTGATTTAGTTACCTTAGGCTAAAATATATATATATATTGAACAAATAATAAAGGAAAATTACAAATCCACAAAAAAAAGCCAACTAGCATGAAACTAGGAGAGCTAAAAAACAATCGATCATACAATAAACTTTTTACATCACACTCTTTATTGTGATGTTTTCCCGCCTTGCCCTAAGTTTCATGCAAAGAAAATGTCCTCTGTTACATCCTCTTATCTCTTTTGAGAATGGGATAAATCCTCTTTTGAATAGTTGTTCATTCCCGCATATTCATATTCTCCATAATATTGACATTATGATGCAGATCACCACATTTTTATGCTTCTTTGATAGCTTCAAACTATTGGTGAATGATCGAATTTCTTACCGAAGAGCACCAAACCAAGTTTGGAACATTTGCCCACAAACCAACCGATCACCACATTGCTTTAGCCAATAAGAAAGTCAACAGAGCATTGGTCAATGGACTCAAGTGATTATCTGCATCTCGAACATATTTGATTATCTGCATCTCGAACATATTTGATTGGCGGTTGGTATCCCTCGTTTAATTAACCCGTCACTCCTAATGTTGGAATTCTCCCCGCAACAACTTTCCAAACAAACGCGTTAACCTTAAGAGGACCCGAATTACACCATCTTGTGACAAATCCGACTTGAACCGCATTAACCTTAGGAGGAATCGAATTACGCCATTTTGTGACAAATCCAACTTGAACCGGGTAGTTAGCCGCTCCTAACTCCTCTCGAAATTCTGTAAATGTAAATGTGGAGCTGCCATCTAATCTCCATTTCCAAACATCTTCACAGTCCTTCATTTTGTATCCGTTCAACAACCCCATATATGTACACTCTTGTTTATTTGATTTGTTACTTTTTTAATTGAGTACAAATTCACTTTCTTTCAGTATCCACATAACATGAAGAACATTTGTACCTCACATTCTCAATATTTTATCAAAATAGTCAGCATCCTCATCGGAAACAAAAACAGAGTAATATATTCAAAATGGCGTTAATAAATAACAAACAATTGATATTCCCAACGTATAAATGAGGAAGTGAAGAACATATTTACCGTTTTGACACCAATGGAGATGGTCAAATCTACGTGGAGGAGCTAATTAACGTCCTGAAATCACCCAGATCTGACATGCCTCCCAACACATGAAGCGATTAATCGCTAAAATTAATGTTGTCATCGTTATACTCGTTGGAGTCACAACTTTTAATGTTGTCTTCATCGTATTCAAACTTTTTCCTGCAATTCAAATCGGCGTCAAAAATCATGTCTAGTTTGTTTGATTTTAAGTGCTTACTTTTGTGGCCGGTATCTCCGGCGTCGGCCTTTGGGGGTTGAGTTCATGAGGAAGAATGTAATTTGAGGGTAGACGAGTTATGAGATGTGAGGGTTTTGAAATGTTGTTTTACAATAGTGCCCTTCTAGTTTTTTTATTTTGTATTCCCTCATTTAAACCTACTTTAATCTTAGCCCTTAATTTAAGATGATCTATGGATTAAAATTGTTCTTAGTGTTCTCACAAAAATAGGTGTTCTCAAGATAACCCTTCCCTATATATATATATATATATATATATATAACAACAACAATAATAATATGTCATTCACTCATCCTGTTAACTCTATGAGGGTGAGGGGGGCACTCCCCTAAGAGGGGAGTCCCCTCTCTTACGCACACCCAATCCTCGTGTGCCACGTCAACTCCCCTCTTAAACTCCCCTAACACCCCAATTTGATGGCGCCACTCCCCTCTTAACTCCCCTTGTTTTTTTATTCAAAAAAAAAAAAAAACAAAATGATTTGATTGGTCCACTCATCCTCTCTCCTCCCTCTCTCCTCCCCCTCTCTTCGGTGAAGCCCCACCGCTTTCCTCCCTCTCTCTACCTCACCGCTTTGATGGCGGTGTCTCTCCCGCTCGGCAAGAGGGGTCCCCGAAGGCGCCCCCCACACCCTGATTATTTAAGATAAAGTGGGGCTTGTCAAATTACTAGCTATAGATGTCATTTATTTTTCCTCAACCTACACAAATGCTTTTTGAGGACTTTATACCTAGTAATGTCATTTTGACAAGAATAATATTCGACACTAAACAAACAATATCTTACATTATATATGTTGGTGTAAAGGAAAAAGAAAGATGCCTCAATTTTTGGAATTAGGGATGTACACATTAAGGTTCGGCCGTTATATTTCTTGGTGAATCGATAACTCAAGGTATTTTACAGAAACTAAACTGAACCAGCTAGACGAGACAAAACAATTCGGTTTTGACAGTCTTGGCCGTTTCTTTTTGTTTTTTTACAAGGAATCATACGATTAGATATCCAAAATTAACGTTTTGGCTTTTTAAGCAATTTAACACACCTTTTTTTTTTTTGAACGGCAAATTTGGATCACTGACGGACCGCTGGAGTATTATCGTGCCACCAGCGGAACCACCCGATCATATCCATATCTACTGTTAACAGACAATATCCTAAATTATTTGTTGTTGGTGTGAAGGAAAAGAAAGATGCCAACAACTATATAAAGATAGCCCACTAATAAGGAAGATTCTATTTAAGTTTTAGGTATAGGTCATGTCTTGTTGGACAGACTTGTTTCACTTTGAATATATACTAATTTTCGATTAACCACACATAGACATTGGACGTGGACAATGATTTAAAATAAAACTAGCTACACATAGACATTGGTAGAGGTAGAGTGGTTGAGGAAAGAATTGGTGTTCCTTATGACCTAGGTTCGATTCTCACTCTCTTCATTATTTCCTGCCGCATCCAGGTAAAGAGCTAATACGGGTGGCGCTTGTTCGACTTGGATGGGAGGCGAGGTTTTACTTATTATTCCATTGACGTGCCTTCGGGCGGGTGGAGGTCGGATTTCCGCGCATATGGGGAGAGCCAGGGGGCTGACAGCGGTCGAGTAGTCGACCTTGGCCACAACGCCCGGTGTCACGGTGGTTGATACGGTTGTTCAAAAAAAAACTAGAGGTGGTAATAAAAGTAATATAAAAATGTAAGGTTGGATATTATGAATTTATCATACATGTTGAAACCCTTGTCAATAATGACTTATCCTTAATTTTTTTTATAATTGAATCTAACTTAATTTTGAATAATCTGCATCATCTTTTCCATCCATTTGTAAGTTATGAAGATTCTGATATGACTCACAACAAAGATCTTTATGTTGTCATCAACCATGGGATAAGTTGGGGGTGCTAGCGAGCACGGGTGTTGTGTTGTCAGTGGTGTAGCCGATGTGATCATGGGTGTTGTAGGGTAGGAGAGCCTTGAAACCTAGGGTATAAATGATGGGTTGGCTGCAAAGAGCGACCTTGAAGTGAATATTGAGGCTTCCCAATTCTGAATCCCTAATCGTCTTCATCCACAACAATTACGACGTTGATTTTGATCTTGTGGTCTTGACCCGCACTCGTGCCTAATAGTTTTGTTGCGCGGGTGGGGTCAACCACCGTCTTAGAGTTTTTTAGATGTTGTGGTGGTTGTAACAAGATCATTTGCCAAGGATTATCAAAGAGAGTGTTATTCTTAGCTTGCGGGACCCATATATGGTGCCGATGAAAAAATAAATATTTAAACGAGGGTTCTAAAATGGCACTTGACTTTAATGAAACCTCCTTGGTCGATCCTTAGCTATAAATATGGCGTGAGAATAAGTATGGACTCTTTAAGAGTGAATAAATAAGGTATGAAAGTAAGTTTTAGGGTTGCGTGTGAGATTAAATATATTATTAATGTAATATTTAATCTTGTAGCCTTTATAATCATTTATATTATATAGATCAAAATATATTAATAACCTATTAATAATTAGTTGGTAATTGTTGATGGACCATATTACCCTTATTAACTAATTAGGTTTCCTCTTGGGTGTATAAATAAGGAACTTATTAGAGAGTTAAAAGGTTACACAAGTTAGATAATCTCACAACCCTCATAACATCACAATCGGCTCTCTCTCCCTAATCGAAACTCTCCCTAGTTTCGGTTCATCACCATCATCACCTTACACCCTAAGGAGGAACCAGATCATCCTGACAAGTATGTCGAACTCAATGGCTGCATCTCTGACTGGATTCTCTTCTGGCCTATCTGCTGTAACAGGTATGTTATTCATGTTTTCCATTATGTTTAAACAGAACTGATCAACATGTGGTATCAGAGCATATGTTGATAAATCAGTTCTGTTTTGTATCCATTATTCTGGGATTAAAATCTGGAAAACAGAAAAGTTTTTAAAGACACCTAAATCATGGCTGGTTTCGAGTTCCAATTGAACCGAAATCACTGTTTCGGAAAAATATATTTGATTAAATTGACTCGAGACTATAAAGGGCAAACTAATAACCGAAATCTGTTAACAAAAGTCTTAAAATTTAGATTTCGGAACCCAGAATTATGTTTTTATTTTTAGGGTTCATCACTTGTTTTTATTCCAGAATTACTGTTTTGATCTTAATTTTATCTATTAAAGTTTCTGAAAACTGTTAAAGGATAATCAGTTATTATTTTTGAAATCTTTTGATAAGTTTAGATCAACAATAAAACAGGAAACATTATCCCACAATCCCTAAAATTTCGAGTTTTCAGTTATTATCACAATAAACAGCTGTTAACAGTGGATTCGAGACCATCAGACTACGACTCGAGACCATCAGATCTCGACTCGAGACCACAAGGTCTCGACTCGAAATCATAAAGGTCATCAAATCTTTACAACTTGAGACCAGAAGTTTACAACTCGAGACCAGAAGATTACGACTCGAGACCATCAGGTCTCGACTCGAGACTACAAGGTCTCGACTCGAGATCATAAGGGCTCAAAACTTCACAACTCGAGACAACAGTCTCGACTCGAGACCACTGAGTTTTCGACTAACGGTTTCAATCTTCACAACTCGAGACCGTGGTTGCGACTCGAGACCTCATAACTGACTCGAGATCTCATAAAATGTGATAGTCGAGACCATGGTTCCGACTCGAGACAACAGGTTGCGACTCGAGACCTCGTAACTGACTCGAGATCTCATAACTCAGTCGAGACCTGACTCGAGACCCAACTCGAAACCTCATTATTTTAGGCTGTTTTATGTGAACTAAAATTTAGCTCGGGGCTCCGCCCCGAACCCCGTGCGGGGGCACGCTGTCCCCATGCACCCCCCAGCGAACTCACCGCGGAGTTCGATCCGCGCTAACAGGTGGTTTGCTATTAAATACTTGGTTTTGTAAATACCTAATTGCTTAATTAATCTGAATCAGATAATGTTTTACAAAACCAAAATAGCTTAACTTGAATGAGCTTCTGATGTATTAATTCTGGCCAAAGCTGATTTAATACATCTATTTATTGTTCAAGTATTATAAAAGCTATGTTGAGTATGCATTACAAACGTGAAATGTCTTAATTCTGGCCAAAGCTGATTTAATTCATTTATGTTTAGCATGCTTGACAAGTACATAACTAAAGTGATTGTCTCATTTCTGGCCAAAGCTGATTTGTCACGATTACTTTGCACACATACTTAAATGATTACACTTCTGGCCAAAGCTGATTTGTCTTCGTTTAAGTAGAATTTTTTAACTAAGTCTATTATTTTGATGTTAGTAATAGACAATATCACAGCTTCATAATTAAAATGGTCATTACTTATGCCTGCCTTAGTATAACATGCCCTTAGATCACGTTAAGATTTTCTTCTTAGTATCATAATTCGCTCATCTT
Source organism: Helianthus tuberosus (assembly GCA_030545235.1). Lineage (NCBI taxonomy): Eukaryota > Viridiplantae > Streptophyta > Magnoliopsida > Asterales > Asteraceae > Helianthus > Helianthus tuberosus. Next base: position 3,562,381 of record CM060415.1, on the reverse strand, counting down.
ATTTCCACTATCAGCACCAAATCAGGGGATTCCACCTTTGACTGGTGATAACTTTGCTGCATGGAAGGATGCCCTCATGCTTACACTTGGACTGCTGGACTTTGATTATGCTCTAAGAGAAAATAAGCCAGCGGACCTTACTACTCAAAGTACTGCTGCTGAGCAGATAGTTCATGATAAATGGACTAGGTGTAACCGCATGTCTCTCATGTTCATGAAGCAGTCCATTCATAACTCAATCAGAGGAGCCATTCCTGATTCTGAAGATGCTAAAACCTATTTAGCTTCTGTGGAGGATCAATTCAAGGGAACATCAAAAGCACACGCTAGTACTCTTATCCTCAAGCTGGTGACAACTAAGTATGATGGGAGGAGCGGCATTCGCGACCACATCATGATGATGCATGACATGGCCAATAAGCTGAAGGGCCTAGAGATGGAAATCAGTGATGGTTTTCTTGTTCACTTCATCATCACTTCGCTTCCTTCGTCCTATGAAGCATTCAAGATCAATTACAACACTCAGAAGGACAAATGGACGATGAGTGAGCTGATCGTTATGTGCGTACAGGAGGAAGAGCGTATGAAGATGGATCGCACTACTGATGTTGCTAACTTCACCACCTCCAACTCTAAGAAGAGGAAGCACAATTATCAAAGAAAGGATGCTTCTAAGGTTCAAAAGCAAAATCCAAATCCTCATACAAGTGCACCTTCCAGCTCTAAGAACTCCTTAGGAAAACCCTATTGCAAGTTCTGTAAGAAAACAGGACATAAGCAAAAGGAATGCCCTGACTTCAAGGAGTGGATGGCTAAGAAAGGTAACGATTTTTTCATGATACTTGAGTCCTTTAATTTAAATGTTCCTGCTAATTCTTGGTGGTTTGATTCTGGTTCTATGGTTCATGTAACTAACTCTACTCAGGGATTCCTTACAATCCGGAAGCTGGGAAGAAACCAAAGAACACTTAAAGTTGGGGATGATCGGGAATTAGAAGTGAAGGCCATAGGAACATTACAATTATTTTTTGAAAACTGGTTTATGTATTAAACTTTATGATACCTTATATGTTCCTGAGGTAACTCGGAACCTTGTATCAGGACCAAAGTTAGACATGGATGGTTTTGTCGTTTCTCATGGTCATCGCAAACTCTCTATTCTCTATGATTCCGTTGTTTATGGTACTGGCATTCTGGATGGTGGTCTCTATAGATTAGAACTAGATGATAATTTTTCCAAATCTTTGTTGTCATATAATATTAATGAATCACTCACAAAGATGAAACAGGTTCGAGACTTAGAGACTTCATCTATGTTGTGGCATCAACGTTTAGGCCACATCTCAAGAGAACGATTAAATCGTCTCGTAAAGGATGAAGTCTTACCTCCTCTCGATTTTACTGATTTTGGAACATGTGTCAAATGTCTTAAAGGCAAAATGACATTAGCGAATAAGAAAGGTGCCACTAGGAGATCTAATTTATTAGAACTCATTCACACTGACATTAGTGGTCCTTATCAAATCGCTGGTATAACAGGACATACTTCATTTATCACTTTCATTGATGATTATTCTCGTTACATGTACTTGTATCTTATTAAGGAAAAGTCTGAATCTCTTACAACTTTTAAAGATTATAAAGCTGAAGTTGAAAAGCAATTAGATCGTCAGATTAAAGTTGTGAGATCAGATAGAGGCGGTGAATATTATGGAAGACATACTGATGTGGATCAAGCTCCTAGTCCATTTTATGAGTTTTGTAAGGGCCAGGGGATTGTGAACCAATACACCATGCCTGGTACACCTCAGCAGAATGGTGTCGCTGAACGAAGAAATCGTACCCTTATGAACATGGTGCGCAGTATGTTAGCCAACACTAATTTACCATTATTCCTCTGGACTGAAGCGTTAAAAGCAGCTATTCATATACTCAATAGAGTTCCTTCTAAGTCTGTCCCTAAAACTCCTTATGAACTTTGGACAGGAAGGAAACCGGGTCTTAAATATATGAAAGTATGGGGCTGCATTGCTGAAGCAAAACTCTATAATCCTTTCCTAAGGAAACTTGACCCTAAAACAGTTACCTGCTTCTTTATCGGGTATCCTGATCATTCGAAGGGTTATCGTTTCTATTGTCCTTCCCATGTCACCCGTATTGTTGAAACCAAGCGTGCTGCGTTCCTGGAGGATTTCAAGGTCAGTGGGAGCAGTACCAACCCTTACGAAAAATTGCAAGAAGTACAAGACGCGGGGGGGGAGAGACTCGTCGCTTACCATTACTCAGTTTACTCCTCTTGTACCCCATGCAACTGCACCTGAAGCCACTGCACAAATTCCATCTCCACAATCAGAACCCATTATACCTCATAACGAAGGCACATCAAACGCTCAAAACCAAGACAACGCTGAACCCGATAATCAACTCAGGAGGTCATCTAGGCAAAGAAGGCCTACTAATTGGGATGATTATGTTACCTACCTGACTGAAATGGATGCTGGAAAGCTCAATGATCCTATCTCTTATAATGAAGCCATTAGCAGTGATCAGTCTTCTGAATGGAATAAAGCGATGATTGATGAGCTTGAATCCATAAAGAAAAATGACGTTTGGGATTTAGTCGAATTACCCAATGGTGCCAAACCTGTAGGTTGTAAATGGGTGTTCAAAACAAAACTGGATCCGAATGGGAACGTTGAACGCTACAAAGCAAGATTGGTTGCAAAGTGCTACACTCAGAAAGAGGGAATTGACTATCAAGAGACGTTTTCACCTGTCTCTCGTAAAGATTCATTAAGGATCGTTATGGCCCTAGTAGCTCATTTTGATTTAGAGCTGCATCAGATGGACGTCAAAACTGCTTTCCTTAACGGAGACTTATACGAAGATGTTTACATGAAACAACCTGAAGGCTTTAAACCTGAAGGTCAGGAGCATCTAGTTTGTAAGTTGAAGAAATCCATTTATGGGTTAAAACAAGCATCACGTCAATGGTACCTCAAGTTTGATGAAGTCATGAAGAGGCAAGGTTTTATGAAGAATCAAGTGGATCAATGCACCTACCTCAAGATGAGTGGGAGTAACTTTACTATACTTGTCCTTTATGTAGATGATATTCTATTGGCAAGTAATAGTTTAGACATGTTGCATGAGTCGAAGCGGTTACTCTCGCATAACTTCGACATGAAGATCTCGGAGATGCTTCTTACGTCATTGGCATCGAAATTCACCGAGATAGACACAAAGGAATCTTAGGATTCTCTCAAAAGACTTACACAGATCGTGTTCTTACACGTTACAACATGCAACAGTGCAAACCCTCCGTCGCTCCAGTAGTTAAGGGAGATGTTTTCGGTTCATTCCAGTGTCCGACAACAGAGGTTGAAAAGGAGCAAATGAGCCAGATACCTTACGCGTCAGTAGTCGGGAGCCTGATGTATGCTCAAGTCTGTACTCGCCCAGATATCGCTTATATTGCTGGAATGCTAGGTCGTTATCAGACTAATCCTGGCCTAGATCACTGGAAAGCAGCTAAGAAGGTCCTTAGAAATCTGCAAGGGACGAAAGACTATAAACTGACTTATAGAAGAAGTGGTCATTTAGAAGTGGTAGGTTATTCTGATTCTGACTTTGCTAAATGCAAAGATGACAAGAAATCCACTTCGGGCTACATCTTTATGTTAGCAGGCGGACCTATCTCATGGAAGAGTCATAAACAACAGTTAACTACAACTTCCATAATAATGGCAGAATACATTGCTGTTTACAATGCAACCTGTCATGGAATGTTGCTTAGAAATCTGATCACTGGACTCAAAATCGTTAATTCCATTTCTAGACCATTGAAGCTTTACTGTGATAACTCAGCTGCCGTTAGTTTCTCGAACAGTAACAGTTCGACTGGAGCTGGTTTATATCTCGATACAAAATATTTGTTCGTACGTGAACGAGTTGAGGAAAATAATCTTTGTATTGAGTATATTAGTACTAAAGATATGCTTGCGGATCCGATGACTAAAGGTCTCCCACCTAAAGTTTTCGAAGAACATGTATCGAATATGGGACTTACTAAAGACCTTATTTAATGGTATATTGTACTAACTTATGTTTTAATTAATAAAATTTCCTCAGTTTGGTTTTGTATGTCTCTAACATATGTTCTGCCGGTGTAATGACATATAGACAAATATAAATACAAATCAGACGCTAAAGGGCTTATGCGTATTTTGATCATAACTATTAGGTTTTAAATTGAGGCTATAGTATGACTAATGGGGGTCCTGAGTCGAATGATGATTCAACGGCTGTATTTCTCTCCTATAGTTCTTGGTTTAAGGCTAAAATGAGTGTTAACTCCTGGCCAGGCTTACCTAATACTCATGATAAATGATTACTCGGCTAAGTGGGAGAATGTGAGATTAAATATATTATTAATGTAATATTTAATCTTGTAGCCTTTATAATCATTTATATTATATAGATCAAAATATATTAATAACCTATTAATAATTAGTTGGTAATTGTTGATGGACCATATTACCCTTATTAACTAATTAGGTTTCCTCTTTGGTGTATAAATAAGGAGCTTATTGGAGAGTTAAAAGGTTACACAAGTTAGATAATCTCACAACCCTCATAACATCACAATCGGCTCTCTCTCCCTAATCGAAACTCTCCCTAGTTTCGGTTCATCACCATCATCACCTTACACCCTAAGGAGGAACCAGATCATCCTGACAAGTATGTCGAACTCAATGGCTGCATCTCTGACTGGATTCTCTTCTGGCCTGTCTGCTGTAACAGGTATGTTATTCATGTTTTCCATTATGTTTAAACAGAACTGATCAACATTGCGAGCATGCGGATTTAAATACCCATACCAGAGAGCATTTTACACGTTCAGAAATTTGGGTTTTCCCTTACAAATAAAGATGTATAACGATTTAAATTATGAAAGGCAATTAGAGATATTCTTATCAAATTAATTAATTGGAGATATATTCTTGTTGAACAAGCAATAACACGTAAGCATAGTTCATAGTTAAACTCAACCAGGTTAACCGGGTTAATATGATGGATGATGGTCATTATGGACTTAATATGGGTCATACCTCATCAGTCATTATAAGATGTAATTAGATGGGCAGTTCATGTGATTTATTTGTATAATGATCTTTAAGTTAAATAAACCTTTAGTCCATTTGTTTGCTCAAACGTAATACAAATGCTCCTTAAAATACATGAATGTTAAAGAAAACAAATTGAACTAAATGTGTAAGAAATGAAACTTAGAGACGGCAACTATAAAATGAACTTTCTACAAGTAGGCTTGTAAACGTACTGAACGAAACATGAATGGAGCATGTTTGTGTTCACTTGTTAACTTTTACCGATCAAACACTAACAATTAGACAAACATGGTTTTTTTTTCGAGTTTATTTGTTAATAAAATCAACATGCTTGTGTTCATTTATCTTCGTTCATTAATAGTATAAACAAACAGACGTAAATGAACATAGTTAAAACAAGCATAATTAAACTAAGTACTAACACCTATTAAAAGTAAATACGAATATTAATGTAACTAGGATTTAACCTCGCGCGCGTTGCAGCGCGCTAAACAGAATCATTTTTGGTAGAGCTAAAGGGGCACACACGTATTCAGTACACAAGTCACGTTTTGATTGGGCCCGACATGAATATGATGGACTGATGGCAGCCTGGGAGAAAAACATATTGGGTGTGCCAAATCTATGATAAACAACTCTAGTGCCCAAAATCTAAAACCCAAAACCATGAAAAAAAAAAGCAACCTGTAATTCAACATCTTATAAAATGTAACATCTTACAAATTGAAAATGCTAGGAAAAGAAATTTACAATATGATCTTCTAACCTTCAATGCTATAAGGTGGTTATTCTCAACTTGCAATAGGCCTTTTGTGAGAGTCTGGATCTTCTGCCCACATAAATCATGCTCAATAAATTAAGCCTTTTTACTTTCAAAGAAACCAATAATATTCATCTTAAAATATAAAACAATATTACAAATACCGAACACCTTAGGCTCCATGATGCGATGCCTATACAAACTTTGTCTCACCATTCAAAACCTGTATCATGTTGTGCCACCAATGCAATGAAAGCAGTTTTTAATCTATATGAGTAATTAAGCTCGTAAATAAACTGTAAATACGGCCATACGTACTTAAGGGGCGTTTGGTTCGCGAAATGTGTAGGAATTGTAATTGGAATCCCTATGGGAATTGGAATTTAAATTGATGGAATTCTCGGGCAATGAAGGGGCCATTGCAACCCTACGCTGGATAGAGAAGACCGAGGCAGTCTTAAGGATAAGTAAGTGTGCTGAAGAAGATAAGATATTGTTTGCTTCTAATCTGTTTAAGAATGCAGCACTAGAATGGTGGAACACTATCCTTCAATCAAGAGGAAGTGATAGAACTTACAATATGGAATGAGAAGAATTTAAAAACAAGGTAGAAAGGAAATTTTGCCCACCCAATGAAAAAGAACAGATAGCAAACAAATTCCTAAACCATAGGATGACTGGTGTAGATAGTAAGGGATACACTAAAATATTCTTCGAATATGCTAGAATAGTGCCAACTCTCGCTTCACCAGAACCAGTGTTAATCTCCCGTTATATCTGGGGATTAATCGGAGAAATTAGACATGTAGTCAAGGCAGCTAGACCTCAAACCATAGAAGAAGCTGTAGAACTAGCCAATACCTTGACTGATGAGTTAATCCGTACCCGAGAAGAGGATCAAAGGAGGAACCTAACCCAGAAGTTGACTCAAGAATTTCGTTTTGGAAATTTCAACCGTAGGAACGTAGGTTCTACTTCTGCACCATACTGCAAGGTCTGCAAGAAAAAGCATTCAGGAAAATGCTCCATTCTCTGTAATTATTGCAAGATGTCAGGACACAAGGAAGAAAATTGCAGGAAGAAATCCAGCAATGGATTATGCTACAACTGCGGGGAAAAAGGTCATATCAGGCCAAACTGTCCAAAACTAACCCCAGCTGCAAACAACAAGAATACTAAAAATGCTAGGGCATTTGTTCTAACTGCAGAAGAAGCCAATATGATCCCAGACGTTATAGCTGGTACGTTTTTAGTTAATGATGTTTTTGCTAAAGTATTATTTGACTCTGGTGCAAACAAAAGTTTTATTAATATATCGTTTTGCAAATTTCTAAATCAGTCATTAACTAAACTACCACTAGAATGCTTAGTAGAGATAGCTAATGGAGAAACCGTTAGGATTTCTGAAATCTTGCAGGGAGCAAGAATAGAAATTTTAAATCAGAAATTTATAGCAAATCTATATCCCATGAATCTGGCAGGATTTGATGTTGTTTTAGGAATGGATTGGTTAATAGCCAATAAAGCCAGTATTTTATGTGATCAAAAGTCAATTCAAGTAAATTCACCTAAAGGTAAAATGATCACAATTAAAGGAAATAAGCCATCTAGGTCCACTAAATTCATCTCTGTGATGAAAACTACAAGTTATATAAGAAAAGGTTCTATAGTGTATTTGATTTCCATAATCACTAACACTAAAGGAAAGGATTTAAAAGATATTCCAGTAGTATCTCAGTTTTCAGATGTATTTCCAGAAGAATTGCTAGGACAACCTCCAGATAGGAAAGTTGAATTCAGAATCCATTTAATACCAGGAACTTCACCGATTGCCAAAGCACCTTACCGTTTGGCACCTGCAGAAATGCAAGAATTAAAGAAACAATTGGACGAATTGTTGGAAAAGGGATTCATACAACCAAGTTCGTCGCCATGGGGGGCGCCGATACTATTTGTTAAAAAGAAGGACGGATCGATGCGCATGTGCATTGATTACCGTGAATTAAACAAAGTCACGGTTAAGAATCGGTATCCATTACCGAGAATCGATGATCTGTTTGATCAACTACAAGGAGCTCGATTTTTCTCAAAAATCAATTTAAGGTCAGGATATCATCAATTAAAGGTACAGGAAGAAGACATTCCTAAGACCGCATTTAGAACAAGGTATGGTCATTATGAATTTACTGTCATGCCATTTGGTTTAACCAATGCCCCAGCTGCATTTATGGACATGATGAACCGAATATGTAAGCCATATTTGGATAAATTCATAATTGTATTTATAGATGATATTCTAATTTACTCTAAGAGTAAAGAGGATCATGCAAGACATTTACACGCACTTTTGAGTTTACTACGAAAGGAAAAACTTTATGCTAAATTCTCTAAGTGCGAATTTTGGTTAGAACAGGTACAATTCCTTGGACATTTAGTTAATCATGAAGGAATCCATGTGGATCCCACAAAGATCGAGGCGATTACCAAATGGAAAACCCCTGAATCACCAACCGAGGTTAGAAGTTTCTTAGGATTGGCCGGTTATTATAGAAGATTTATTAAAGATTTTTCTAGAATAGCCATTCCCTTAACTAAGCTAACCTGTAAATCTGTTAAGTTTGAATGGGGATTAAAACAAGAAGAAGCCTTTAGAATCCTTAAGCAAAGATTAACCCATACACCTATACTAGCATTACCAGAAGGAACTGAAGACTTTGTAGTCTATTGTGATGCTTCTAAATTAGGTTATGGATGTGTGTTGATGCAACGACAAAAGGTTATAGCTTACGCATCTAGACAACTTAAGAATCATGAAGAAAATTATTCAACACATGATTTAGAATTAGGAGCTATAATTTTTGCTCTTAAGATTTGGAGACATTACCTTTATGGTAGTAAGTTTACCATATTTACCGATCATAAGAGTTTAAGGTATGTTTTCAAGCAAAAGGAATTGAATATGAGACAAAGACGCTGGATGGAGATGCTTAGTGATTATGATTGTGATATCCAGTATCATGAAGGAAAAGCAAATGTAGTGGCAGATGCTTTAAGCCGAAAGTATCACGAAAAACCAAGAAGGGTACGTTCTCTCAAGTTAAATCTGCAAGTAGATTTAAATGATCAAATAAGAGAAGCACAAAAATCAGTAATCAAGGATGATTCTGAAAAATTAGAAGGTATGCTGAAAGAATTAAAACAAGGAACAGATGGAATTTGGAGATTCCATGAAAAGAGAATGTGGATACCTAAACTAGGAAACCTACGTCATCATATACTAGAAGAGGCCCATAAGTCTAAATATATGATGCATCCAGGAAGTGATAAAATGTACCAGGATTTAAGGAAAAAATTCTGGTGGATAGGAATGAAAAAGGACATAGCAGCCTATGTTTCTAAATGTTTAACTTGTTCACAAGTCAAAGCTGAACACCAGAAACCCTCAGGTTTGTTACAGCAACTAGAATTACCAGTATGGAAATGGGAATTAATAACAATGGATTTTGTTACTAAATTACCCAAAACAAAGAAAGGAAATGATACAATCGGGGTGATTGTAGATAGGCTAACTAAGTCAGCTCATTTCTTACCCATGAAAGAAACTGTTAGTATGGAACAATTAGCTAAATTTTATGTAAATGAAATTGTTTCTTTACATGGCATCCCTTTATCAATTGTTTCTGATAGGGATAGTCGATTTACTTCTCATTTTTGGTCAAGTTTCCAAAAAGCAATGGGAACCAAGTTAAAATTGAGTACGGCTTATCACCCACAAACAGACGGACAAAGCGAAAGAACAATTCAAACAATGGAAGATATGCTTAGAGCTTGTGTAATCGATTTCGGAGGTAATTGGGATGATCACTTACCTTTAATAGAATTTTCTTATAATAATAGTTATCACAGAAGTATCAATGCTGCACCATTCGAAGCACTTTATGGACGAAAGTGCCGAACCCCAGTTTGTTGGGCAGAAATTGGGGAACAACAACTATCTGGACCTGAGATTGTACAAGAAACAACCGACAAGATTATTCAAGTCAAGGAACGACTAAAAGAAGCACGTGATCGACAGAAAAGTTATGCTGATAACCGACGCAAACCCTTGGAATTTCAAGTAGGGGATAAAGTATTGTTGAAAGTCTCTCCTTGGAAAGGAGTCGTAAGATTCATAAAAAGGGGAAAGCTAAGTCCCAGGTATATTGGACCTTTTAAGATTATTAGAAGAATAGGACCTGTAGCCTATCAGCTACAATTACCAAATGAAATGGCAGGAATACATGATGTGTTTCATGTATCAAACCTCAAAAAGTGTTTAGCTGATGAATCATTATTAATTCCTCTTAAGGATATAGAGGTAAATGAACAACTCAAGTTTGTAGAAAGACCTCTACAAATTGAAGACAGGAAAGTCAAGAACCTCAAGCATAAGAGACTAGTTCTAGTCAAAGTAAAGTGGGACTCCAAAAGAGGACCTGAGTACACATGGGAGCTTGAATCAGAAATGCAAAAGAAATATCCGCATTTGTTTCAATAGATCTCGAGGACGAGCTCTAAAACAAGGTGGGGAGAATGTAACAACCCTCGGTAAAACCAACGCTCTCATAAATATTTCCGACACTCTAGTATATTTTAAAATACCCTTATATGTCTTTAAATACACCCCGTATGTGAAAACCGAGCCCGAAATATGTTATAGTTTATAAAATAAATTAAAAACAATAAATTATAAGTTGAGGCGGGCTGCGTAGGATCCCACCTCAACCTTACGCGGGCGGTATGAAGGTGTAGACCGGATTCCTTTGATTTCTTTAGTTGATACGGGACGCGTAAGAGTCCCCGTTAAGTATACGCGGGCCGCGAGAGATCAACGACGCGGAGACACCCTGAGCTGACACGTGTCGACATCGTGGCGGACCTACACATCGAATCAGCTAAGCTACTGAGTTGACCAGGGTTGACGTGGGCCGCGTAACCCTTGTCTGTTCCTTACGTGGGCCGCGTGGAGACCAGTTTCAACAACTATATAAGAAGGCCATCGGGTTTCGTTTTCCGTCGCTCACATTTCATTTCTCTATCTCACTTTCTGAATTAGAGGCATTATAGTCGGGTATTATACCCCTAATTAGCGAGGTTCTGCTCCGTTGTAAGTATTATAACCCCAGTTTCGTAATAGTTACGCTGCCCGATTGATTTAGGGTTCCGTAACAACTGTCGTGGTTCTGCCCGACGTAGTTGTTGGAATGCCGTTTCGGGGAGGGTATTATTAATATTTTCAAAGGGTTATGATACTGTAACAACTCTCATCAAAAAGTACTATTTAGTATTTTAATTATCCAATAGGAAACCCTAATTGAGAAACCCAAGTGATTCTGATCAAACCCTAAAATTTTCAGAACAATCGGAATCAGGATCAGGGCCCCTAAAACTCAGGGGGGGTAAACCCTACTCGGTAAAATCCACACAGTTTGCTGTCAAAAACTTAAAATTACACGAAATCAACTCATCTAAGCTACTGGGACACGAAGCAAACCTAGGGTAGAGTAGGGCCTGTCGCGCCACGCGACAGGAACAAGGGAACCCCTCGCGTGGCGCGAGGGGGACTGTTTTTCAGCTATATATAGTAGAGTTTGGGACTTGACATTCTGCGTTAATTCGACGTAGAAATTCAAATTATACTTCGAGTTATCATAGAAACAATCTGAAAACACACACTGATCTCGAAATTCTGCCGCAAAACAGGGTATTAGCACAATCGCTGCTACGATTCATTTATCCGACGATCAATATATCCAATGAATGTTTAAGTGCCGCCCACATTAGGGTTATACTTTATCGTTCGTCATTAATTTGACGGATCATCGTTAATTCGATGGATAAATGTATTATACTTTGTCATTCGTCATTAATTTGACGAATCATCGTTAATTCGATGGATGAAGTATTGCACTTTGTCATTCATTGTGAGAATTTGATCTCGTGAGTTATCGTAATTGCTGGATTGATTACTAACCCAGTTTTGTGTGCATTGTTATTTAAATTAGGTTAACAAGGCTACATCATAGACTAAACTCTGTCCATATTTAATTAGCAATGTGAGTCATTCTCTTTTTATCAAATTACTTTACAAAACCCTATTTATTTCAAAGTTATAATTACAAGGATTAAGTTTATGTAATCACCATATTACAGCCGGTATGTGGGGTTTTGTATACATTACTTGATAATCTTCACCATTGGGGCAGCCAATGGGTGATATGACCATAGTCACAGACACCATTGGACGGAAGGGCCAATGGGTCGAGTGACAAAGTACTGTGGGTAATTGGTTTGATATCAGAAACATTGTAATCTTCCTTAATACTGTAAATTATAACAAATGTGTCATTTTAGTAAATAGAATGATTCACTCAGTATTTCCCGCTGACAAAACCTTTTTCAAACATGTTTCAGGTGATCTGTTGTAATTCAGGGAAAAGTGCTGAGGAGCATTTCAAGCTTAAGATAGTGGCTCATTATAAAAATAATAAATAAGTTTTGTAACATAACAATTTTATAGTAAAATCATACTATTGTAAATTATCGGGGTTTTATCCCGAATTGTGAAATAAAATAATCGGGGAAAATTTTAGCTTTAAACGATCCTGATGAAAACTTCCGCTGTTAAACTTAATCAATTAAATACCGCAGTATTTCTGTCCCGCGGCTCCTGAAACGGGTCAAACCGGGTCGGGGGCCGTGACAGATACTAATCAATGTACATTTGTATAAATTATAGATTATATCCAGGAAACCCTTACGCGAAGTCTAAGATCGCAATGTGAGTTTATCCTCTTTTTGTTAACCTTTTTGGTAATGTTTTACCAAACCTTAAATGTTTTACTATGAAATTTAGCAGTGATTGAGTCTTTGTAGTTCTTCAATTACTGCCAGTATGTTGGGGTTTTGTATACAAAATTTACTACACTGTGAGTAGTAAGTCGGGAGGACAATACGTTACCATTGGACAATGAGTTAGCCAATGGGTAATATGACCCACAAGTCAGTGGATTGACAGTACTAGTTGGAGTAATTGTGTAGACATAAACAATGTGATCGCTCTCAATACTGTTCACTGTGACTTTTTATTTAAACTTGATTAAACTGGGATTCACTCACCAGTATTTCCGACTGACAAATGTTTTTAAAACACGTTTCAGGTAACCCAATGTGACAGCCAATTAGTGAAAAGCCAGCTGGAGAGCACTGAAGGCTTGGGAAAATGTGGCTATAAAAGTTACCAAATAAACGATGTTTTAAAATTTAATAAAATAGAGTTTATCCCTATAAATGTATTGTAATAAGAAACTTGGGTTTTACCCATGTGATTATTAATATTAAATGAGGTGGTTTTACTCTGATAAACATTTCCTAACTACGGTCCTGATGTAAATTCCGCTGCAAGATTAAATAACTGATACCACCAAAACTCTGAGATCGCGTCCGCCCGTTCCCGGGAATCAGGGATCGGGGGTTGCGACATATACGTCGATGACCTAGTAATTAAGAGCTTGGAAGAAAAGCAAATGCTCGAGGACATCGAGGAAAATTTTCGAAAGTTGAGAGAGTACAACATCAAGATCAACCCCAAGAAGTGTTCATTCGGGGTAGAGGAAGGAAAGTTTTTGGGGGTGGTGGTCACCCGGGATGGCTTTAGAGCCAACCCAAAAAAGATAACTGCAATAACGCGAATGCCATCACCCCGAACTCTAAAAGAGGCACAAGCATTGAATGGGCGTTTAGTCGCTATAAACAGATTCCTGGCAAGACATGCTGAAAGGACTTTGCCATTCATAAAAACATTGAAAGACTGCCTCAACAAGAACGACTTCAAATGTACCAGTGAAGCAGAAGAAGCCTTGCAAGACATGAAGCGGTTCATTGAAAAGTTACCCATGTTGACAGCACCATACCCAAAGGAACTTTTAAAGATGTACCTGGCGGCAGCCCACAACGCTGTAAGCGCGGTACTCATGGTCGAAAGGGACGGCAAACAAACGCCAAATACTACATTAGCCAGGTACTAGCGGATCCTAAAACGCGGTATCCAACACTGGAAAAACTGGTACTTGCACTAGTTCACGCCACACGGCGCCTCCGAAGTTACTTCCAGGGGCATCGCGTGTAAATCTTAACAAACTATCCCCTACAGCAAATCTTACACAAACCAAAAATCTTCGGAAGGTTAGCTAAATGGCAATTGAGCTGGGAGCCCTAGACATTGAATATCGAAAACGAACAGCAATCAAGGGGCAGGTAATCGCCGACTTCTTAGCTGAAATTCCTGACGGAGAAGTAATACAGGACCCAGTGGTTAATGACATGCCAGAATCTAGCACGTCCAGGCAAACCTGGAAATTATACACAGACGGATCTTCCAGTGGAAAAGGGGCAGGTGCTGGCCTCATGATAATAAGCCCAGATGAAATAAAGTTGATGTACGCTATGCGATTTGACTTTGACTGCTCTAACAACGAGACAGAATATGAAGCGCTGTTAGCGGGACTGAGGATGGCCCAGTCCATGGGAGCAACAAGGGTCGATGCATACGTTGACTCTTTGCTGGTCAATAACCAAGTGAATGAAACCTATGAAGCCAAAGATGAGACGATGGCAAAATACTTGGCTAAAACCAAGGAACTCATAGCTTTCTTTGACAGATCATCCAATGAGAAGGGAAGTTCATCCCGAACCAAATCCTCGAATCAGACTGAAATTCCTGAAGAAGGAATATTTGTGCGAAAGGCACAATACGAGGAAACACTTTCTCCTAGAAGGAGGGAGATGATTATTAAGAAAAGTAAAGAGCAAATTCGACAAAAGAAGATTAAACGGGAAACCCAGGAATTAATTGATAAATAACCTTGGGAAGATAAGCTAGATGAAAAATGGGCAAATTTATATATGCTAGCCACAGTAGCAGAAAATATAAATCTTTAAATATTTTAGCACCTTACCCTTACAATCTAGAAACCCTGTGCAATAAATAAAATTTCAAAACCTAAGTGTGTTTTCCAGTTATCTTTGTAATAAATTAGTACATATTATAAATTAAAAAGGTTATTTATGAATTTTAACTTAATATTTTATGCATTTTGCATATATGTTACATCAGTATGAGTGGGATATCCGAAGCCTTTCAGAACCTTAATCTTTACCCAGTGACTATCGAAGCTTCCAAAGAATATACTAGATACTTTCCCGATATAGAACAACCGGTAGAATTCAAGGTTCCACCTGTGAACAAGCCAAAACCCAAGAAAAGAAGTTATGTAGGATGGAGAAAGATACGTAAGAAAAAGCCAGCTACAAAACTTCCCAAAATAAATAATCCTTTGAAGAAGGGAAAAGAAATTATAATCGGAGAAAGTTCCAAACCACAGGAAATGGAAACTAAAGACAAGGAGGAGGTTAAGGAAATAGGAAAACAGATGGAGGAAGTTACTAAAGAAATAGTAATGGAAGTTGGGCAAGGCTCTAGACCAACTCAGATAGAAATCGGAGAGAGCTCCAATCCAATCCAGGACAGGACTTTTCAAGATGAGATAGATTTCCTATTGGCAAGTTGTGAAACAATTCAGCCTGTCAATAATAATAATAATAATAATAATAATAATAATAATAATAATAATATTTTTAATTGTCCTCTTGAAAACCAACTCCCTATGAATTGGGAACCAGCAATTCCAGACCCAATAGTCCAATCCCAACCCATAGGAATGGACGAATGGTGGACGAACGACTGGCAATTTCAAAATATTGTCAACGATCCTTACTCTTTTCTTCCACAATTCGATCCAGAACCCCTACCTAATCCACCCATGAGTAATGAAAACATGGCTGAACTTCGCCACTTTGGTGAAGAATTGTTTGATGCTGGAACTAGAATCAGGGAAATAGGGGGACAGATTGCATGGAAGTACGATGAGAGGGAAATGCGTTTTTAGAACCGCAAGTGACGAAAGATAGTAGGATGGTAAAACGGTGTTTGTATAATAGTAAAGTTAGTCTGTAAATAACAAATAAAACTCTGTAAGATATTTGCGAGTAATGATGCATACTATACTAGATATAAAATGAAATCGAGAAATCGATTGTTTTGACTATACATGTATTGTATAATTTTCTGATTGTTTATATATAATTGTTATTTAACAAATACTAATAAAATTTATATATATATATTATCAGATGGCAAACAGTGGTAATGAACCTATAAATGAAGTTAATCAGTCCGAGCAACATCCAGGAGATCAATATATGACTCGGCAAGATATCGAAAACATTGTTGCTCAAGGGATAGCTAATGCTATTCCAGCATTCGTTGCTGCTATCAAGAATCCACCCGAACCACAAATTATCCCTAGTAAACAGATTACTGAAGATAACTTCAGTAATAGTATAAACGGAGGCAATAATCATGTAAATCATAATAGGGAACCACATCAAGCTCCATTACCCAAGAAAATGAAAACTGCAACGCCTGGTTGCACTTTCAAAGAATTCCTTGCTTGTAAACCCACTGAATTTGCAGGCAATGAAGGAGCGACTGCATCACTGCGTTGGTTAGAGAAAACCGAAGCAGTTATTGCAATAAGTAAATGTGGTAAAGATGATCAGGTCATGTATGCATCCAATCTGTTCAAAGAAGGAGCACTCGAATGGTGGAATACTGTGTTACAATCAAAAGGAAGAGTAATAGCTTATGCTATGACTTGGGAAGAATTTAAGGGTTTGGTGGAAAGAAAATTCTGTCCCGAGTATGAAAAAGAACAGATGGCGAATAAGTTTCTAAATCATCGGATGATGGGTATGGATTGTCGTGGGTATACCTCGACATTCTTTGAATATGCAAGAGTGGTACCAACACTGGCTTCGCCAGAACCGGTACTCATTTCTCGCTATATTTGGGGGCTAATTGGTGAAATCCGCAATATTGTTAAAGCTGCGAGACCTCGCACTATTGATGATGCGGTAGAATTAGCCAATACTCTAACCGATGAATTGGTGCGCACAAGAGATGAAGATAGGAAAAAGGAATTGGCTCAGAAGATTACCCAAGGATTTCGGGCGGGTAATAGTAATAATTTCAAGAAAAGAGGAACAGGGCAATATTCAAATCCACCTTTCTGCAGGAAATGCAAAAAGAAACATTATGGAAGATGCGATATCACTTGTAATTTTTGCAAGGGTATAGGGCATCGTGAAGAAAACTGCAAAAAGAAGACTGTAATCTGTTTTAACTGTGGAGAAGCGGGGCATTATAAAACAGAATGTCCTAAATTGGTCAAACCAGTAGATAACAAACCCAAGGCGACCGAAGGAACCACAAAGAAGAATGCCAGAGCATTTCAGTTGACCACTCAGGAAGCAGAACTCATTCCGGATGTGATAGCGGGTACGTTCTTAGTTCACAACGTGTACGCAAAAGTATTATTTGACTTTGGTGCAAACCAAAGTTTTATCAATACTTCATTCTGCCAAGCTCTTAGTTTACCTTTAACCAATATTAGGCAGATTTTTACAGTTGAAACAGCAGACAAAAATTCAGTTAAAATAGATAAAGTGTTGCAAGAAGGAAACATAGAACTTTTAGGACATAAATTCTCTGCAAGACTATTGCCGATGAATTTAGCTGAATTTGATGTTGTATTAGGAATGGATTGGTTAGTAGCCAACCATGCTAGAATCCTTTGTGATCAGAATTCCATAGAAATTCAATCACCTACTGGAGAAATGATTAGGATTACAGGAGATAAACCACGTAAGCCTACGAAGTTCATATCAGCAATGAAAGTTGCTAATTATGACCAAAAACAAGGAATAGTGTATATGATTTCAGTAATCATTAGCACTAAGGGAAAAGATCTTAAGGAAATACCAGTAGTATCAGAATATTCTGATATATTTCCAGAAGATTTACCAGGATTACCTCCAGATAGGGAAGTAGAATTTAGGATTCATCTAATTCCAGGAACTACACCGATAGCCAAGGCACCTTATCGGTTAGCACCCACATAAATGTTAGAATTGAAAAGGCAATTAGATGAATTACTAAGTAAAGGATTCATACAACCTAGCTCATCCCCTTGGGGAGCGCCAGTGTTGTTTGTAAAGAAAAAGGATGGTTCAATGAGAATGTGTATCGATTATAGAGAATTGAATAAGGTTACAATTAAGAATCGATATCCATTACCTAGGATTGATGATCTTTTTGATCAACTTCAGGGGGCTAGATATTTTTCTAAGATAGATTTACGCTCCGGATACCATCAATTGAAGGTACAAGAAGAAGACATACCTAAAACTGCTTTCAGAACAAGGTATGGTCATTACGAGTTTACAGTCATGCCCTTCGGATTAACAAATGCGCCTGCAGCATTTATGGACATGATGAATAGGATCTGTAAACCGTACTTGGATAAATTTGTAATTGTCTTCATAGACGATATACTTATTTATTCCAAAAGTCAGACAGAGCATTGTGAACATCTTCATGCACTCTTAACTTTGTTAAGAAAAGAAAAGTTGTACGCCAAATTCTTGAAATGTGAATTTTGGCTAAAGGAAGTGCAATTCTTAGGAGACATGGTGAATCATGAAGGTATTCATGTAGATCATGCTAAGATAGAGGCAATTACCAAATGGAAGGTTCCACAAACAGCAATAGAAATTAGAAGTTTTATAGGATTAGCTGGGTATTATAGACGGTTTATTAAGGATTTTTCCAAGATAGCCGTACCATTAACTAAGTTAACCTGTAAAGCCATTAAGTTTGAATGGGGACCCAAACAAGAAGAAGCTTTTAAGATTTTGAAACAGAAATCAATCTTAGCCTTACCAGAAGGAACTGAAGATTTTGAAGTATATTGTGATGCTTCAAAATTAGGATTTGGATGTGTGCTTATGCAACGCAAGAAGGTAATTGCGTATGCATCAAGGCAATTGAAAAAGCACGAAGAAAACTATACGACTCATGATTTAGAATTAGGAGCCGTAATTTTTGCCCTTAAGATTTGGAGACACTATCTTTACGGAAGTAAATTTACTGTATACACAGACCATAAAAGTTTAAAATATATATTTGGGCAAAAAGAGTTAAACATGAGGCAAAGGAGATGGATGGAAATTTTGAGTGACTACGACTGTGATATTCAGTATCACGAAGGAAAGGCGAATGTAGTTGCAGATGCCTTAAGTCGTAAGTATTATGAGAAACAACGAAGGGTTCGTGCTCTCAGATTAAATCTACAAATAGATTTAATGGAACAATTGAAGAATGTTCAAACTACAGCAATCAAGGATGATGTTGAAGGAATGAAAGGACGAATCAAGGAATTAGAACAAGGAGTAGATGGAATTTGGAGATTCCACAAAAGTAGAATTTGGGTACCTAAACAGGGAGACTTAAGACCTAAGATTTTAGAAGAAGCTCATAAATCTAGGTATACGATACACCCAGGAAACAATAAGATGTACCAAGATTTAAGAAAGAATTTTTGGTGGATAGGAATGAAAAAGGACATAGCCAGCTATGTTTCTAAATGTCTTACTTGTTCACAAGTTAAGGCAGAACATCAGAAACCTTCAGGATTACTACAACAATTAGAGATGCCAGTGTGGAAATGGGAACTTATAACAATGGATTTTGTTACTAAGTTACCCAAAACCAGAAAAGGTAATGATGCGATTTGGGTAATTGTGGATCGATTAACCAAATCAGCTCACTTTTTACCTATGAAAGAAACATTTAGCATGGAAAGACTGGCTAAATTGTATGTAGATGAAGTTGTATCCTTACATGGAGTTCCACTCTCCATTGTTTCGGATAGGGATAGTCGTTTTACTTCCCATTTCTGGAAAAGTTTCCAGCAAGCTATGGGAACTCGACTAAACTTAAGCACTGCATATCATCCTCAAACAGATGGACAAAGTGAAAGGACAATCCAAACTCTAGAAGACATGCTCCGAGCATGTGTAATAGACTTTGGCGGAAGTTGGGATGATCATTTACCATTAATTGAATTCTCCTATAATAATAGTTATCATTCAAGCATTGAAACTGCTCCATTCGAGGCACTGTATGGAAGAAAGTGCAGAACTCCCGTTTGTTGGGCAGAAATAGGAGAAAGTCAATTATCAGGTCCTGAAATAGTGCAAGAAACAACTGATAAGATTACCCAAATCAAAGAAAGGCTGAAGACGGCTCGAGATCGCCAGAAGAGTTATGCAGACAATAGATGCAAGCCGTTAGAATTCCAAGTTGGAGACAAAGTACTGTTGAAAGTTTCTCCTTGGAAAGGAGTAGTCAGATTTGGAAAGAAAGGAAAGCTAAGTCCAAGGTACGTAGGACCATTTCTAGTGCTCCAACGTATAGGACCAGTAGCTTATCGTTTACGACTACCAGAAGAATTATCTGGAGTACATGATGTATTTCATGTATCCAATCTCAAGAAATGTTTATCAGATGAATCACTGGTAGTACCTCTTCGAGATATAAAAGTAAACGAAAAGTTAAAATTTGTGGAGAAACCTCTTCAGATAGAAGACAGAAAAGTAAAGTTTCTCAAACACAAACGCCTAGTGCTAGTTAAAATAAAGTGGGATTCAAAGAGAGGAGCTGAATACACTTGGGAGCTGGAATCAGAAATGAAGCGAAAGTATCCTCACTTATTCTAGTAAATCTCGAGGACGAGATTTTTATTAAGGTAGGGAGAATGTAACAACTCTCATCAAAAAGTACTATTTAGTATTTTAATTATCCAATAGGAAACCCTAATTGAGAAACCCAAGTGATTCTGATCAAACCCTAAAATTTTCAGAACAATCGGAATCAGGATCAGGGCCCCTAAAACTCAGGGGGGGTAAACCCTACTCGGTAAAATCCACACAGTTTGCTGTCAAAAACTTAAAATTACATGAAATCAACTCATCTAAGCTACTGGGACACGAAGCAAACCTAGGGTAGAGTAGGGCCTGTCGCGCCACGCGACAGGAACAAGGGAACCCCTCGCGTGGCGCGAGGGGGACTGTTTTTCAGCTATATATAGTAGAGTTTGGGACTTGACATTCTGCGTTAATTCGACGTAGAAATTCAAATTATACTTCGAGTTATCATAGAAACAATCTGAAAACACACACTGATCTCGAAATTCTGCCGCAAAACAGGGTATTAGCACAATCGCTGCTACGATTCATTTATCCGACGATCAATATATCCAATGAATGTTTAAGTGCCGCCCACATTAGGGTTATACTTTATCGTTCGTCATTAATTTGACGGATCATCGTTAATTCGATGGATAAATGTATTATACTTTGTCATTCGTCATTAATTTGACGAATCATCGTTAATTCGATGGATGAAGTATTGCACTTTGTCATTCATTGTGAGAATTTGATCTCGTGAGTTATCGTAATTGCTGGATTGATTACTAACCCAGTTTTGTGTGCATTGTTATTTAAATTAGGTTAACAAGGCTACATCATAGACTAAACTCTGTCCATATTTAATTAGCAATGTGAGTCATTCTCTTTTTATCAAATTACTTTACAAAACCCTATTTATTTCAAAGTTATAATTACAAGGATTAAGTTTATGTAATCACCATATTACAGCCGGTATGTGGGGTTTTGTATACATTACTTGATAATCTTCACCATTGGGGCAGCCAATGGGTGATATGACCATAGTCACAGACACCATTGGACGGAAGGGCCAATGGGTCGAGTGACAAAGTACTGTGGGTAATTGGTTTGATATCAGAAACATTGTAATCTTCCTTAATACTGTAAATTATAACAAATGTGTCATTTTAGTAAATAGAATGATTCACTCAGTATTTCCCGCTGACAAAACATTTTTCAAACATGTTTCAGGTGATCTGTTGTAATTCAGGGAAAAGTGCTGAGGAGCATTTCAAGCTTAAGATAGTGGCTCATTATAAAAATAATAAATAAGTTTTGTAACATAACAATTTTATAGTAAAATCATACTATTGTAAATTATCGGGGTTTTATCCCGAATTGTGAAATAAAATAATCGGGGAAAATTTTAGCTTTAAACGATCCTGATGAAAACTTCCGCTGTTAAACTTAATCAATTAAATACCGCAGTATTTCTGTCCCGCGGCTCCTGAAACGGGTCAAACCGGGTCGGGGGCCGTGACAGATACTAATAAATGTACATTTGTATAAATTATAGATTATATCCAGGAAACCCTTACGCGAAGTCTAAGATCGCAATGTGAGTTTATCCTCTTTTTGTTAACCTTTTTGGTAATGTTTTACCAAACCTTAAATGTTTTACTATGAAATTTAGCAGTGATTGAGTCTTTGTAGTTCTTCAATTACTGCCAGTATGTTGGGGTTTTGTATACAAAATTTACTACACTGTGAGTAGTAAGTCGGGAGGACAATACGTTACCATTGGACAATGAGTTAGCCAATGGGTAATATGACCCACAAGTCAGTGGATTGACAGTACTAGTTGGAGTAATTGTGTAGACATAAACAATGTGATCGCTCTCAATACTGTTCACTGTGACTTTTTATTTAAACTTGATTAAACTGGGATTCACTCACCAGTATTTCCGACTGACAAATGTTTTTAAAACACGTTTCAGGTAACCCAATGTGACAGCCAATTAGTGAAAAGCCAGCTGGAGAGCACTGAAGGCTTGGGAAAATGTGGCTATAAAAGTTACCAAATAAACGATGTTTTAAAATTTAATAAAATAGAGTTTATCCCTATAAATGTATTGTAATAAGAAACTTGGGTTTTACCCATGTGATTATTAATATTAAATGAGGTGGTTTTACTCTGATAAACATTTCCTAACTACGGTCCTGATGTAAATTCCGCTGCAAGATTAAATAACTGATACCACCAAAACTCTGAGATCGCGTCCGCCCGTTCCCGGGAATCAGGGATCGGGGGTTGCGACATATACGTCGATGACCTAGTAATTAAGAGCTTGGAAGAAAAGCAAATGCTCGAGGACATCGAGGAAAATTTTCGAAAGTTGAGAGAGTACAACATCAAGATCAACCCCAAGAAGTGTTCATTCGGGGTAGAGGAAGGAAAGTTTTTGGGGGTGGTGGTCACCCGGGATGGCTTTAGAGCCAACCCAAAAAAGATAACTGCAATAACGCGAATGCCATCACCCCGAACTCTAAAAGAGGCACAAGCATTGAATGGGCGTTTAGTCGCTATAAACAGATTCCTGGCAAGACATGCTGAAAGGACTTTGCCATTCATAAAAACATTGAAAGACTGCCTCAACAAGAACGACTTCAAATGTACCAGTGAAGCAGAAGAAGCCTTGCAAGACATGAAGCGGTTCATTGAAAAGTTACCCATGTTAACAGCACCATACCCAAAGGAACTTTTAAAGATGTACCTGGCGGCAGCCCACAACGCTGTAAGCGCGGTACTCATGGTCGAAAGGGACGGCAAACAAACGCCAAATACTACATTAGCCAGGTACTAGCGGATCCTAAAACGCGGTATCCAACACTGGAAAAACTGGTACTTGCACTAGTTCACGCCACACGGCGCCTCCGAAGTTACTTCCAGGGGCATCGCGTGTAAATCTTAACAAACTATCCCCTACAGCAAATCTTACACAAACCAAAAATCTTCGGAAGGTTAGCTAAATGGCAATTGAGCTGGGAGCCCTAGACATTGAATATCGAAAACGAACAGCAATCAAGGGGCAGGTAATCGCCGACTTCTTAGCTGAAATTCCTGACGGAGAAGTAATACAGGACCCAGTGGTTAATGACATGCCAGAATCTAGCACGTCCAGGCAAACCTGGAAATTATACACAGACGGATCTTCCAGTGGAAAAGGGGCAGGTGCTGGCCTCATGATAATAAGCCCAGATGAAATAAAGTTGATGTACGCTATGCGATTTGACTTTGACTGCTCTAACAACGAGACAGAATATGAAGCGCTGTTAGCGGGACTGAGGATGGCCCAGTCCATGGGAGCAACAAGGGTCGATGCATACGTTGACTCTTTGCTGGTCAATAACCAAGTGAATGAAACCTATGAAGCCAAAGATGAGACGATGGCAAAATACTTGGCTAAAACCAAGGAACTCATAGCTTTCTTTGACAGCGTTACACTCAATCACGTCCATCGCGGAAGAAATTAAATAGATGATAACCTAAGCAAGCTAGCTACATCTGGCATGGAAAAGGAGGTGAAGGTGGAAACACTCCAGTCGCCTTCAATAGAACACCGAGAAGTATCCGCCGTCACGGTGGAAGAACCTTGTTGGTACACTCCCATTCTGAAATTCTTCACAAAAGGGGAGCTGCCCTCCGCCAGAGGCGATGCCAAGAAGATACAAACAAGGGCTTTATAGTATGAAGTACAAAATGGCATCCTGTACAGGAAGTCATACTTGGGACCACTGCTACGGTGCGTGTCCCCATCAGAAGCTACGTACTTGATTCAAGAGATACATGCCGGCATATGTGGTATTCACGCCGGCCCTCGGGCGATCGTTGCTAAAATTCAAAACGCCGGGTATTACTGGCCCGAAATGCATGAAGGCGCGGTGGTTGAACTTAGAAAATGCCGCAGCTGTTAAAAGTATGCTCCATAGACACTCCGCCCTAAGAATAACTTGATCCCCGTAACGGCGGCATGACCTTTTCAAAAATGGGTGATTGATATCGTGGGACCATTCCCGCTGGTCCCAGGGAAGCTAAAGCACTTGATCGTGGCAATCGATTATTTTACTAAGTGGGTCGAAGCAAAACCGCTGGCCAAGATAACTGCTGAAAATGCTAAGAAATTCCTATGGGAGCACATCGTCTGCCGATTTGGACTACCGCTAGATCTTGTGAGCGACAATGGAACACAATTTACAGACAAGGTCCTACAAGATTGGTGTGCAGAGCTACAGATTCAACAAATTTTTACATCGGTTGCACACCCCCAAGAAAACGGCCAAGTGGAAAGGGCAAACAGAAGTCTAATGGATGGAATCAAAAGAAGGTTAGGCTACGAAGGAAGCTCCTGGGTGGAAGAATTGCCAAACGTCCTCTGAGCACATCGAACTATGCCCAAGACAAGCAACAATGAGACCCCCTTCAGCCTAACTTATGGCACAGAGGCAATGATACCCGCGGAGGTAGGGCTACATTCGCTAAGGCGCCTAACCACAAATGATGACAATGACAGGCTCCTACGGGAAGGCCTGGACCTCCTGTAAGAACGCCGCGAGGCGGCCGCCATTAGCGAAGCGAAATATAAGAAAACTTTAAAGAAGTATTATAATCAACGCATGGCTCAGCAAACCTTCAAGGAGGGCGAGTACGTCATGCGGGATAATGAGGCTAGTAGGGCGGAACCCACAGGCAAGCTGTGACCCAACTGGGAAGGCCCCTACATAGTCCAAGAAGATCTAGGCAAAGGGGCTTACCGCCTATCCAGGCTCGATGGCACAACGGTTCCACGTAGCTGGAACGCGGCTCAATTGAAAAAATGTTACATGTAAACATCCGCCCCTAACGGCGGATTGGACAGTTTTCCTTTTGAACAAGTGTAATTCATCAAGAACGATGTCTCTTTCCCTTTTCAGTTATTAAGTTAATAAAAATTACTTTTTTATTCTCTTTTTTCATCTACATGCACACTAACAATTACCATCGCATTTATACTGCATATTACGGTACAAAAAAATTACCATCGCATTTTTAATGCACATTACGATACAAAAAAATTACCATCGCATTCAAACTGCATATCATGGTAAAAAAACGTCTCTGACACGAAATATTTTTCATATATAAGTCAGATGAACAAAACTATACAGCGCTAAGAGTGGGTATCTTGGTAATAGATGCATCAACCACTACAAAAGATAGGTATTTTGGTAATAAATACACACAACTATCATACAAAACCAAGTACTTGTCTCTGTTGTCAAAAACCAACATACGGGAACACTAAAACAAAACGAACATGTTCTACTTATTTATACGTTGTGGAACATTGCTAACACCTCTGCAGGGGTGTGCAATGCTTCGCCGTACCACTCCAAGGGGTGAGGGTCGATGATCAAGTTGTCATCATTCGCCCCACCTGCCGGAGAAGCCACCATCTTTCGATCGTCAACAGGTTGTTGGGCGTCGACGACCACTTCGACGTCGTTCGTACACCACTCTGCATCGACGTAAACACTCAGAAGGAAAAGCTTGTATTAGGGTGTCCGATGTCAAGAACACAGCACACTTTATCACACTTGACTCCGACAAAAGAAATACCCTGAGCTTCAACAACCTTGCCGGAAGTATTCTCACAAAACACCACATTGCTGGAGTCCACCTCCTGATACTCCATCATTTTCTCCGGCATCTTATCCTGAAAACGGACCATAGCTTCCGCTACATCCAAGGTTTGTAGTATGTCGTAGACTTTCGAGAGACGGTATTTTTGACTCATTGTTCATTTACCAAATATGGTAAAGATCAATTTATAGACGGTTAAACAAGTTGACAACCATGACGCAAGCAAAATTAATAAGGAATCATGATTACATGTCTAATAGCCACATTTTTGCAAACGGCGGCACTGTCATAATGATGGTTTCATTAATTGCTTCTGACAAAATCAAGTGCTCACACGCACCCTAACATACATAAGATATTGTTCTTTACAAAAATATCTAAGGAACAAAAGAAACATCAAACAAACAAACACTCATTCCTCTCCGGATTCATCCGCCACCTCCAGCATATGGCGTAAGGAGTCCACGCCGTCTTCTGCCACCTTGTCAGTCAAATCAGTATACGCCGGCAGCGGATCGTTATAAACTGCCTCAAGAGCATCTGCCATCTCCGCTGTTAGTTTGCATCCTCTCTCCTGGAACTCAGGAGTAATCCTACTTGTTTGTTGGCAAGTAGCATAACCCTCGTGGACGCCATCATGGTGACCTGACTTATAAGCAGCAGTAGCTAGGCGATCCAGGAGGGCAACAAAGGATTCTGACTGGCGTAGGTACTCAAATGCATCAACTAGACCTTGGGATATCAGCCAGTTCCTATCACCCTGTAGACCAACCAAGTGACTGGTCAAGCTATCCACTTCAGCGTTGGTTTGGTCCAGGACACTCTCCGCCTCCTTGAGATACGCTTGCTGGATGGTTGAAGATTGCACAAGCTGGTTCTTTTCAGAGACCAGAGAGTCACACATTTGCTACAACTCCCTAAGTTTTTCCTCCCGCTCCTCCAGCTCAACTTGTTTGGCCTGGACTTTGGCATTAGATGCCTCTAACTCCAGGGTCAAATTTTGGTACCTCTCATGCACCTGATAAACAAAATCGGTGTCAATACGGAACTTTTCCACCTCAGCTAATAACTCAGACCTCACCTTTTGAGCCTCATTGACGGCTTTACGTTCCAACTCTTCCTGAACAGCCTTGGTATGAGAAAGGACGTGATCCTTTTCCGCTATGTCGTGGGCCCATATCACCCTTTCCTCAGCAAGATTAGCCGTTACTCGCTTCAGATCATTCTCGGCCTTGTTCTTCTCTGACACAAACCGGCTCTCCCTGAGACTAGCAGTCTAGAGCTGACTTTCCAAATGGAATTTCTCATCCATAAGCTCCTGAATGGTCATCCGCGCCTGGTGAATCTCATTATTATCATGCATCCACCGGCGTCGGATTTCAGCCAGCCTCCTGGGTTGACCGACAGCATCCACCATCATTGTATTCATTAGGTGCTCGTTATCTAACCCCTCCACATAGGCAGATTCAGCCGGAGGGTATGCCCGCTCAACCCAGTGATGCACCACTAGGGGGAACACCAGCCTGGAAGACCCCGCTATCTTCCATGTAGGTTGATAGCATTTATCCTGAGCATACGGATCCTAGAAAACGGTGGGAAGATAGAGCTCATCAGACAAACGAGCCCCATCTTCAGTAAAAGCACCACTAGATCCCCCAGTATCGCTAACAGTGGGATCCTTGGCACTTGTTGACTCGCCAGCAGCGGAAGTTGTAGGAATTTCTTTCCCTGACACAAAGAAATCGCCAACCGAAGAATCAAATATAGATACGGGGGTGGAGCTAGAAAACATCAGCGTGGTAACAGAGCTGGGTGTCTTAATAACAGAGGTAGTGAACAATGGCGGTGGCAGCGAAGAGCTAACAGAAACAACACTTGCTTGGGATATAAGATCTGCAAGGGGAACGCTTTGGCCGCCAGCCGCGGAAGGAACAATTTCCCTAGAGGTTAAAGGCATAGAGGACCCACTCTCAACTTGGGCCTCAGCAAGAGAACCTGCATCAAATCAGATATTCAGAACATGAATAAAGGAACCAACCCCTACATTGACAAATACGACCACTTACCAGCATGTAATGCTTGAGCAGCTTTTCTTGCTTGAAAAGTGGTCAAAGGAGGCATCATTCTACGCCTCTTAGGCACGGGTTGTGGACTCACCAAACTAACAGGGGCGGAAGTAACAGTAGCACCCTCTGGGCTCGCGAAAATGCTAGCCGCCACAGACGAAGCAGTTGCCCCCGCGATAATAACTTTCTTCCTGGTTGTCCTTACCCGGGATGGTTTCTTCGTCTCTTCAAGGGAAGGATTAGGCACATAAGCAGTTGCATCCGCCGGCACGGCGGGAAGTAGAAATTGTTCGATGTGAATCTTCAATACATCAGGCTCCTGCTCCCCAACCGTGCGGTCCGCGGACCTCAGAGCAGCATTCCGAGGGGGATCAACAAAGTGAAACAAACTCCATTCACCTATTTAACATTCATATACATTAAAACAAACACAATTTGCAAATTAAATTAACAGCAAATTGACACGTACCTCCATCAACCCTCTGAAAAGCAGGGTAAAACCGGCTATTACGCCAAAGTAAACTCATCCCAGCCATCACCAGAGCCCCCTCCGGGATCACCGTGCACTCGGAAGGGCATTGGCTTAACCTCTTAAACAGAGCATTCTCGATGTAGGCATCAGCAGGTGGACCGTCATCTTTAATTTTATCATTGGCCCCCATTTCCCTCCAGTGCATCTCCCCGGGGATGACACCAGTATCAATGTAGAAGAATTTCTTCTTCCAGTCTTTATCCCTGGAACTTGCAGGGATGTCTCTCAGGCAAGACATACCGATGTCCCGTCGATCGAATGTAAAAAAAGGGGGATTTCCATACAAGAATGAAAAAAAGCCCTAAACACCATGATTTCAGGGATATGACCCAAGGCTATGCAGGAAAATTCGAAATGAAGAAGTTTGACTAAACCTATAGGATGCATCTGAGAGATGTGAATCTGGTATTCGTCAAGAACAGACTTATAAAACTTGGTGATTGGCAACCGGAAGTTGCAGAACTTGAAGAAATCACTGAACAGAGTAATTTTACCCTGTTTCAGTGGGAACGCAGTGTCTTTCTTTGACGGTAACACCGGATTCAATTCCGGTTTAATATCATACTCTTGCAACATATTGTTGAACGATATCGTCCCCCACTTGCAATATAAGGCATCGGAACTTGCCTGGGCTGATGAAGATTCGCCGGTTTTGGAAGCCATAGTGTGCAGTCAAGAATTCGAAGGAGATGAAGAAAAAGAATGAAATGCGCAAAACCCTAACGAACAACCTATTTATAGAAAAGGGGAAAACAACCTTTCGAATTCAAAAAGGAAAACAGGATGGGAACGTGTGTCAAAACAGGACAAATACAACTGTTA
This sequence comes from Helianthus tuberosus, assembly GCA_030545235.1. Classification (NCBI taxonomy): domain Eukaryota; kingdom Viridiplantae; phylum Streptophyta; class Magnoliopsida; order Asterales; family Asteraceae; genus Helianthus; species Helianthus tuberosus. The sequence continues at coordinate 3,532,725 of CM060415.1, read as the reverse complement.
TCCTAATAATGACTTAACTGTCACACCCTTTCACATCACCGCCATATTTCAAAAAAGTAACGGTACTCCCACTCGAGAAATCAGCACTCAAAGGGGGTATTTTGACTTTTTGCTATTTTAGGGTCAAGTTTCCTTAGGAAAAGATTGTAAAGTTTTGCTTCAGCAATGCAGCCCCATACTTTCATATATTTAAGACTCGGTTTCCTTCCTGTTCAAAGTTCATAAGGAGTTTTAGGGACAGACTTAGAAGGAACTCTATTGAGTATATGAACAGCTGCTTTTAACGCTTCAGTCCAGAGGAATAATGGTAAATTAGTGTTGGCTAACATACTGCGCACCATGTTCATAAGAGTACGGTTTCTTCGTTCAGCGACACCATTCTGCTGAGGTGTACCAGGCATGGTGCATTGGTTCACAATCCCCTGGCCCTTACAAAACTCATAAAATGGACCAGGAGCTTGACCCACATCAGTATGTCTTCCATAATATTCACCGCCTCTATCTGATCTCACAACTTTAATCTGACGATCTAATTGCTTTTCAACTTCAGCCTTTTAATCTTTAAAAGTTGTAAGAGATTCAGACTTTTCCTTAATAAGATACAAGTACATGTAACGAGAATAATCATCAATAAAAGTGATAAATGAAGTGTTAGGAAACTTTATTTGTAAGTATTGAAGAAAATCACAATCAACTGGATCTATGAAGAGATAACAGTCATGAAGATCATAGCAAGAAGAAGAAGATCAGATAGGACAACTGAAATGCACAGCATCTACTTCAAAGAATCACAAGTTGATCAAGAGCTGATTTGGATTATCAGAGAAGGTCATTTCTGATGGATCTGATGATATTTCTGATGAAATATCATCAGTTTCTGACGATTCTGATCATCAGATTTTCTGATGATTCGTTCACCAGAATTTCCGATGAAGTGGTTTATCAGAAATTCTGATGAATACCCCACTTGTTTAAAACTCAGCTCTATCCTGCCACAATGACCGAAGCAACTTGATATTATTGGATATCATGATTACAAAGGCAACTTGAACGTTGGATTCAATGAATATGTCAAATTGCTACTTTTTGCAGGACTTATTGCATGAATAAACTATTGTTTATTCATGTACCCATCCTTTTATAAATAGAAGGCTCAACCAGCAGAAGACAATTGAGTTTGAAGCTTAGCATTCATATACACTACACAAACTCCATTGCCCTCTCACCCACAGAATTTAAGATTCAATTGTATTAGATAATAATCATACAATCACCTTGTAAACTATTTTGTTTCAAAGTGATATAAACTTGATAATTCTGTAGGTCTTGTTTCTGAAAGTCTGATTTCCATTTTCGCACATCTTTTTCACATCTACCGAAATCACTTGCCATATTACATGAAAAGAAGTTGTTTAGGCCATACTGGGTCCAACAATTGGTATCAGAGCAGATTGAATAAACTATTTTCAAACGATCAATTGCTCACCTTCTTTTCTCTAAATATGGCCAGCTTTCAATCCTGGAATAATGCTTTTAATATTGGTTCTATGTCTAAACCTCCGACTCTGGTCAGAGAGGAATACCCCCAATGGAAAATCAGGATGGTCAATTTCCTAAATGGTCATGACCGAGCTCTGTTTCAATCCATTGAAAGGGGTCCACATATACCAATGACTGATATACCAGCAGTTCCAGCAACTGACCAAACACCAGGAATCCCTGCCTCCCGTGCTCCCAAAAGTGAAATAAACTGGAGCGCGGAAGACAAGGATCTGGTGGCTGGGGATGAAAGGGCAAAGTCACTCTTAATAATGGCCATCCCCAATGACATATTTTCACAAGTTGATGCATGTGCATCAGCTAAGGAAATATGGGATCAGTTGGAAAATCTTTGTGAAGGAGGAGAAAGGATGAGAAGAAACAAGAGAACAAACAATGTTTCCTCATATGAGAGGTTTAAAAGTTTACCCAATGAAAGATTAAATGATACATATCAAAGATTTACAAAACTTTTAAACGAGCTAAAGAAATTTGGCATAACAAAGTCAAATGATGAAAGAAACATAAAATTTCTTGATGCTTTACCTAGAGAATGGAGAAGTCTGACCATGACTTTGTCCTCAACCTTAGAACTAGGAAACATGAGTCTTCATGACTTATACAACATCTTGATCCCCATAGAGGAAGAAATATTTGAAGAAACCATTCAAAGAGGGGGATCTTTAGCTCGTATCTCAAACTCACAAAGACCAACACCTACCAATGATCCACAACCTTCAAATAGCCAAAGTTTTGAAATTTCTGATACTTCATCAGATTTTTCATCTTTTGCTGAAGCAATAGCACTGCTCACCAAAACATTTGAGCAGAGGTTGAGGGGAGGAGGCCAGAGATACCAGAGAAGTGACAGAGGGAGGATGGATGGAAGATCTAAGGAAGAAGTTAGATCTAAGGATAAAGGGAAGGCTGAGGTTGTGTGTTATAAGTGCAAGCAAAGAGGTCATTATGCATCAGAATGCAAGACCAAGAAGCTGAAAGATGTTGCTTATTATGAGAAGAAGCTGGAAGAAGCTAAGAAGCAGCAGCAGCAAGTCAGCTTAATTGCAGGGACAAATACATGGCTATCTGATGACTCTTCTGATGAAGAAGAAGAAGAAATGGCCAATTTCTGCCTCATGGCACTTTCTGATGACATACCAGAAACTTCAGGACAACAGGTAAATTTAGACAATCTTGATCTTGAACACAAGCTAAATGAGCTCATGTCAGATTTTCTAAATCTTCAAGTTAAATATCAATCAGATAGTAAAAAATCTGATGAGTTGCAAAGGACCATGAACAAAATCATTCTTGAAAACCAACTATTGATAGAAGAAAGTTTAGATCAAAGAGCTAAAATTGAGTTCTATGAAAATGAAAGAAAAGATCTTTACAAGAAAATCAATGATAAAGAAATTAATGTAAAAGGTTTTCAACAAGCCAAAGAATTTATAAACTTCATTGAGTCCACACCAAAGAACAAAGGAGAGGGTTTAGGATATGTAAGAACAAGAGAAAGTAAACCCATTGTCTTTGTAAAAGCAACTCAACAGATTTCTGACAAATTTTCATCAGAATCTGATTCTGAAACTTGCAAGTCAACCTGTTCTGAATACTCTTTTGACAAACCCAACTTTGAACCAAAAAGTAGTGAATGCAAACAAGAGTCTGTAAAAACTCCAGAAGCAGTTCACTCATTTTTTCAAGATTATCCCATCATTCCATCACAAGAAAGAATATCATAAAATTCCGATAAAACTTTTATGTGTGTTGACATACTGAAGCTTGTTCAACACCATCTCCAAAAGAAAAATGCAAAATTTGTTTATGGCTCAGCATATAACAGAATTTCTGATGAAAAGCCAACAAGAAAAAATAATTTGTTTAAAATCTCATCAGAAATAGTACCCAAGCATGCCTGGGTACCAAAAACCCTCTAACCATTTCATTTCAGGACCATCATGTGCAGCAGATCTGGTACTGCGATTCAGGAAGCTCCAAGCACATGACTGGGGATAGGAGCTTACTCAGCAACTTTGTTTCAAAGCTGGGTAAAATGGTAAATTTTGGAAATGGAGTGAAAGGGAGGATCATGGGATATGGATGCATTAGATATGGATGTTTGACCATAGAGAAAGTAGCCTATGTTGAAGGCTTAAGGTACAATCTGCTAAATCTTGGTCAATTATGTGATAAAGGTCTTTCAAATAACCTTATTACCAGAAAAATGCTTAACAACTTGTCTCAATGATAATCAAAAGAAAAAGAATTGTATATCTGATAAAGCACCAGAAAATCTGATAAATTATCAGAAAATCTGATATATCATCAGAATATCTAATAAATCATCAGAAATTTTGGTACCTCATCAGAAAATATTTTGAAAAATCAGAATCATTGAATGATTATTAGAACAAGTTCATGCATGTCATCATCTTTATCTATATCTCATATCTGCAAATTCATAATTTGTATTGTGTGTGTTTTTGCCTTCTTTATTTTGTTTTCTTTTCTGTATTATTTTTTTTCTTCTTGCTCTTTTCTTGTGTTGAAAACGTCATATGACAGAAGTTTTTCTGGGAACTCGTTAGTGGGTGTAAAGCTTTTTCTCTCCTTCATTAAATACACTGAAGTGACAACAATAGGTAATCATGATAGATAATCTGAAAATGGCCACCTAAATCATTTAATGCAGAGAGTTCTATCTGAGTTATTCTTTATGTCGTCTGATAGAAATTTAATAACAAAGATTGTGGTAAACAAAATCTACAAGTAGGTAGATGTCATTTATGGTAAACTTTAAATTTACTATATATGTTCACCACATTAAGCAAAGACTATCACCATCACATAAGGAATCACCAGAAAACTTCTTCGTCTTCTTCTTTAAAACTCACATCTTCTCATACTCACAAAAATGCTAACCATAAAAGCTGATCGTTTCCCACTTCCTCACTATCCTTACCACAACCTCAAACTACGAACCAGCTTTGAGGGTCCTCACTGGGAAGGATGCCAAACAGTGGTGAATATGCTCATGGGAAGTAACTTGTGGTATGCCCTCACAGCCAATATAATAGTCTTTCCGGAGATTCTTCAAATGTTTTGGCAAAATGCAAAATTGTCAGAATATGAGAATAGAGGACAGATATTTATTAAAAGTGTTGTGCTCAACCAAAGAATTCGAGTAGATGAAGGAATCATCAGGACAGTTTTACAACTCAATGATGATTGTGATACTCTGATGTTCACAAATGCTGAAATAGAAGAAACCTTGCAGCAGATGTGTTACAATTCTATAAACGCACCATGAGCAGTCAACAAAAATGGCTTCATCAAGCCATGGCAATTTCTGATCACACAAATGGGTGCATGTTTCTCAAAGAAGGTCATGAATCATCATGAAGCATCCCATAGGTTGATGGAGAATGTTCGAGCTCTCATATTAAACATTCCTTACAATTTGTCTTACTACTTAATGAAATATTTTGCAAGTAATATGGGGACTAGCAAGCCATTCTTGATGTATCCTCGTTTTCTGATGAGGATAATCACAAGCCAACTAGGCTTTGGAGGAATTCCTGCAGATTATCTCAGAGCTGAGATGAGACTCTAACAAAACATGAATCTCAGTGTGCTCAGACATACTGATAGGAATTCTGGTGCAGTGACTGATCTATGGGTGCTCCTTGAAATAGAACATGGAGAAGGGATAGATATTGACTAGGTTTTTCTTTGTTTAGATCTAGTTTTTGTAGATAGTTTGCATGTTAATATGTTTATATATTATGCTTCTTATATTGCATTGTTGACTGGCTTATGGTTTGGGTAATGAAAAAAACTTTGAGAAACATGATCATCAGAAAACAAAAATATTTGACACAAAATTCTGAGTTTCTGATGACAGAAGATAAAATCTGTTAATCCAAACTGGTTTTCTGTTAAAACTTCAACATAACAAAAAGTTTTAGAAAATATCAGAAAAAGCCAAGGAGACTTGAATGCCACCAGAGAATCACGTGTAAGTCTTCTGATCTCATCTCATTCCCTTTCATCTTAAAAAAGGGGGGGGGAAGTATACCTCTATATCAATCAAAAGTATAACTTCAAAATATGGTGAAAAGGGTCACAAGTTTAGGGGGGAAACACAACCAAAATTCTGTTGAAAATTGTTGACTTCTGTTGACCATATCTAAAAGGTCAACAGAAATCAGAACAAAAGGAAATACATATTTTTTAACAGAATTTATGTTGAATTTCTAATGACATCATCAGAATGAGACTTTGAAAAGAGAGGATGCAGATGAAGAAAGCTAATTGGACCTCTTCACAAAATGGGGTCCACAAAGATGAAAAGGTGTCATATAACCGATAGCTTTCTCCAATCAAAATTCAGTTTAACACTTCAGTGAAGGAATGATTGAAGAAACTACAAATTGAAAGAACAAGTTGAAAGGGCATAACCACGATTACACGATTAATCATCATTAATGTCTTGATACCCACGATCCAATGGTTGTATTATGAACCAAAACTCAGATCACACGATCTAACGGTAATAAAGACAATTAATGGTCTTTTAACCGCCATTACATGACACGTTCCATATCCCCTCAACTCCATAAACCCACAATTCTCTGCTAAAACCCTCACTATATAACCCAGACTTAGCGGAAATTCGAAAACAACACACCTTCTTCACAAAAAATTCATACCAAAACATCCCCTGTTCCTCACTCAAAATCCAAAAATCTCTAAATTTCAAAACCTAATTCACAAAATTTAACAATGGCAGAAGTGAACCTCAACATCCCAATTGTTCAACATGATGTACCTTTTGTTGAAGACGCAGAATTTCTACCAATGAAGGAAAATAACCTGCTGATGAATACAGAGCATTCAGAGTATGATGTAAGATGCCAACTTCTGGTAGAATGTCTCATGAAATGTCCAATCTCGGGAGCACTGACAAAAGGAAGAGAAGTACCAGAAAAGCTACTATAGCAATTTATTCACACCTTTAATGAAGTTGAAGAAAATCAGGTCTCTGCTCATGTATGGGGAAATGTTTTTGTAACATTAACCCCTACAAGGGTAAGAGAATGGCTTGAACTACCTATTCTTGATAATTATATTGAAGCACCAAGCAGAGAAGAATTAATAAGCCTAATCATTGAGCTTGGTTACAAGAAAAAGGATATCAACAAAATTGGAGCAATTAGAAGAAATGAAATGCCAGCCATCTGGCAAGTGATGATGGAAGTGCTAAACAAATGTCTCACCTCAAAGATTGGACGAACTGATCAAATCAGTCAAACTATTCTGACATTCATGTATGGACTCATAACTGGGTTCATAATTGATTATGGGTCAGAAATTTTTAACCTGATCAAACGGTCAATCATCACTAGAAATGGAAGAATAACCTCACATCTGCCATATCCAATGTTAATCTCTATTTTCATTTCTGAAACATTTGCTCCAAGAGACATAGAAATTCCAATTTTGGAAGATATGTGGAGTTCAAATATCATGAAGGCCTGGAGTTCTAATCATGGATGGGAATCTGAAAAAGATATCCCTGAGTTACCAGAAAGCATGCTATACCTCATTGCACCAGACTCACAATACAGAATACAACATGAAGAACTTCTGACCAAATCAGATTCTCCAACAGAAGAGGCCAGCAAAGAGGTTGTTAACTGTTCTTCATCACCAGAAGAAGAAGAAGTTGAGAAGTCCTGGACATCAGGACCAGAGGCTGCAGGAGGAGAAAGAATTCTGGAGATAACCAACTTACCAGAAAACAAGACAGAACATGCTGATAGTCAACAGATTCATGAAGGAGGAATTCATCATGATTTTGATATTCATCACGAGGAAGTACATGAACACTATGCAGAGTCACATATTGCTAGAGGAATTCATGAAGATGCTGAAGACCAACATTATGAAGAAACTCACTTTGATGGTGCTGAAACTGAAGCCACTGAAATTATACATCATGATGAATCTTAAATTGATGGTACATCTCTTTCAAAAATTGTGTTAGTTGATATTCACTCAAAAGAAACTAGATCAGAAAGTTCAATTCATGTTTCTTACAAGTTAGAACATAAAAAGATTGATGTTGATGAAGAGGTTACTAGTTCTTTTTATCTCAACTCTGAATCAGAAAATGAGGAAGAGGATGAGATCCCAACAGATAGAGATCAGGAAACTGATCAAGGAAATCTGGCAAAAGGTAATTTGTTTACCTCAAAAACTTATGGAGAATCATATACTGATATGATTCAAGGACATAAGGAAATCCAGGATGAAAATATGTTACTCACTACTGGTGGAGATGATACTGGTAAACTTAAGGTTGCACCAAAATCTGGTAAAGCCAAAAGTGACCCTATCATTTCCAAAACAGCAGCAAATGTGTTTGCGACTGGAATGTTAGCAGGAACATCTGTTGTTCCAAATATCCCTGAAACACCCATGAACCAAGAAAATCTGGAAACTGTGCTGGAAAATGTTTACAAAGCATGCAAAAGAAATACAGTAGAAGAAAAACTTGATGTGTTGTTGTCAGAAATACAAGGTCAAAGGGCTGATATGAAGAATATGTCAGAATCAGTGGAGGCAATAAAGAAACAAACTGAAGAAAACACTGAAGCACTAAAGTCTCTTCAAAAGATGAAAGAAAAGGCACCAGAATCCAACATCTCTGCATCAGAAATCCAGATGATTCTCACAGAAATAGAAAAGATCAAGACACAAGTTGCAAATGCTGTGGAATCAAGGCAGTCAAGCAGTGCAAACAGAGTTTTGGAGGAAGCTACCATACTAAGGGCAAGTAATAACAGTATCACAGATGCCCTTGAGAAGCTGTCAAAAGAATGGGCTGAAATTCAGATGAAAGCTCAAACTGAATTCACCAAAGTTCAGAAAAACATAACCAGCAACTCAAAACAGGTAAGAGAGGTGCAACAACTGATGGAAAAGATGCAATTCAACATTGCAAGATTGGCCAAAGTGGATCCCAAAGAACTCATGAAAGAATTTCCTACTGAAAGCTCACAACAAGAAGCTCCAAAGTCAACCCAACAGCAATCATCAGTTACACCAAGCACCAAAGCTGGAACCACACTGATGGGTCCACCTCCAAATGTCCCAAGAGATGAAATGCTGAAAAGGTTAGCAACTTCAAAACCTCAAGTTGTTAAAAATTTGAAACTTTTAACTTTTGAAACTGTCCCAAAACCAACATTGTCTGATGACTCTGCAATGAGTAAACTCATGAATCTGCAATCAATGAATGAATGGGAACAAGAAGGAGATTCAAGAAAACCAAACATTGTTAAAAGAAAAATCTCTAAAGCTTAGTCTGTCTTGGTTAGAGAGATTGCCAGGGATATAATGATATTCCCTGAGTATAATCTGGTGAAGTATTATTTGACAAAAGAAGATGTACCACCAAGACCACTGACTCCTGTCAGAGTGGCTTTAAGAGATGAAAGGATGAAAAGAGGTTCAGGTAGCATTCACTCCAAGAATGAGAATCCAGTAAAGAGAGTTTTAAAGGTGGATGAAGTGAAAGTTGCAACCGATGATGTTAGAGGAACTCGTGTGCAAAACAGGTACACACTTCTGAGAGAAAATGGGGAAGAACAAAAGGTGACTGATGAAGAAATAGCTGACCAATTGCATCCTTCAGACATTTTGTTTATGAAGGATTACTATGAAAAGGAAAAGAAAAATAACCAAGAAGTCAGAAGGGCATTAAATGGCATATCAAAGGCTGGAATACTACTATTTGAAAGAATGGCTTTTTCAGACTTTGATCTGTGCATCAATTATGAGCATGTACACAACAAAAAGGTGTATGTCATACCACCCAAGACAAGAGTCCCCTCAGAGATATTGGAAAATACAAGATCTTGAGACATCATTGAATTAACAAGTAAAACTAACAGTCACAACTATGGTGTCATCTTCAGAGATATTGAAAACAACAAAGCTCTGTTCAGAAGTGTTGATATCTGCAAGTACTCAAATCAAACTCTGAGGTTCATTATGAAAGGTATGAACAAAAGACAATAATACCTTCAGAAGACAGGAGAGAACTTGGAAAGTCACAGAAAAGAAATTGAGCAAATGATTGAAGAGGGGATCCAAGCAAGAGAATGGTATAAAGACATGTATGTCAGCTGCAACAAGTATATCTCCTACAAGAAGCAGTTAAAGAAAGGAGATGTGCACAAGAGAGTGAAGCTGAATTAAAGAACTTGTTTGTTTGAATTTTCATCTTTTATGTAATTTGTTTTTCAAAAACATCAGTAACTGGTTTAAATTTGCAAGTGTTATGTTTCCTCTGTTTGCAAATTTTCTGTTCATAAGGTAGTTCATTTTCTTACAATACTTAGGGGGAAACTGTTAGGAAACTTTATTTGTAAGTATTGAAGAAAATCACAATCAACTGGATCTATGAAGAGATAACAGTCATGAAGATCACAACAAGAAGAAGAAGATCAGATAGGACAACTGAAATGCACAGCATCTACTTCAAAGAATCACAAGTTGATCAAGAGCTGATTTGGATTATCAGAGAAGGTCATGTCTGATGGATCTGATGATATTTCTGATGAAATATCATCAGTTTCTGACGATTCTGATCATCAGATTTTCTGATGATTCGTTCACCAGAATTTCTGATGAAGTGATTTATCAGAAATTCTAATGAATACCCCACTTGTTTAAAACTCAGCTCTATCCTGCCACAATGACAGAAGCAACTTGATATTATTGGATATCATGATTACAAAGGCAACTTGAACGTTGGATTCAATTAATATGTCAAATTGCTACTTTTTGCAGGACTTATTACATGAATAAACTATTGTTTATTTATGTACCCAGCCTTCTATAAATAGAAGGCTCAACCAGCAGAAGACAATTGAGTTTGAAGCTTAGTATTCATATACACTACACAAACTCCATTGCCCTCTCACCCACATAATTCAAGATTCATTTGTATTAGATAATAATCTTACAATCACCTTGTAAACTATTTTGTTTCAAAGTGATATAAACTTGATAATTCTGTAGGTCTTGTTTCTGAAAGTCTGGTTTCCATTTCCGCACATCTTTTTCACATCTACTGAAATCACTTGGCATATTACGTGAAAAGAAGTTGTTTAGGCCATACTGGGTCCAACATGAAGTATGTCCGGTTATGCCAGCGATTTGGTAGGGACCACTAATGTCAGTGTGAATGAGTTCTAATAAATTAGAGCTCCTAGTGGCACCTTTCTTATTCGTTAATGTCATTTTACCTTTAAGACATTTGACACATGTTCCAAAATCAGAGAAATCAAGAGGAGGTAAGACTTCATCCTTTACGAGACGATTTAATTTGAGATGTGGCCTAAACATTGATGCCACAACATGGACGAAGTCTCTTAGTATCTTTCTCTTTCATCTTTGTGAGTGATTCATTAATGTTATATGACAACAAATATTTGGAAAAATTATCACCTAGTTCTAATCTATAGAGACCACTATCCAGAATACCAGTACCATAAAGAACAGAATCATAGAGGATAGAGAGTTTGCGATGACCATGGGAAACAATAAAACCGTCCATGTCTAACTTTGGTCCTGATACAAGGTTCCGAGTTACCTCAGGAACATATAAGGTATCATAAAGTTTAATACATAAACCAGTTTTCATAAATAATTGTAATGTTCCAATGGCCTTCACTTCTAATTCTCGATCATCCCTAACCTTAAGCGTTATTTGGTTTCTTTCCAGCTTACGGATTGTAAGGAATCCTGAGTTGAATTGGTAACATGAACCATAGAACCAGAATCAAACCGCCAAGAATTAAAGTCAGGGCATTCCTTCTGCATATGTCCTGCCTTTTTAGAGAACTTGTAGTGGATTGTGCCTAAGGAGTTCTTAGAGCTGGAAGGTGCACTTCTATTAGGATTGTGCCTTTGGACTTTAGAAGCATCCTTCCTCTAATGATTGTTCTTCCTTTTCTTAGAGTTAGAGGTGGTGAAGTTAGCAACACCAGTAGTGCGATCCATCCTCATACGCTCTTCCTCCTGTACGCACATAGCGACCAGCTCACTCATCGTTCATTTGTCCTTCTGAGTGTTGTAATTGATCTTGAATGCTTCAAAGGACGAAGGAAGCAAAGTAATGATGAAATGAACGAGGAAACCATCACTGATTTCCATTTCTAGCTCCTTCAGCTTATTGGCCATGTCATTCATCATCATGATGTGCTCGCGAATGCCGCTCCTCCCATCATACTTAGTTGTCACCAGCTTAAGAATAAGGGTACTAGCGTGTGCTTTAGACGTCCCCTTGAATTGTGCCTCCACAGAAGCCAAGTAGGTTTTAACATCTTCAGAATCAGGAATGGCTCCTCTGATTGCATTGCTTATGGACTGCTTCATGAACATGAGAGACATGCGGTTACACCTAGTCCATTTTTCATGAGTTAACTGCTAAGCAGCAGTACTTTAAGGAGTAAGGTCCGCTGGCTTATTCTCTCTTAGAGCATCATCAAAATCCAGCAGCCCAAGCGTAAGCATGAGAGCATCCTTCCATGCAGCAAAGTTATCACCAGTCAAAGGTGGAATCCCACAATTGGGTGCTGATAGTGGAAATAAGATGAGCAAGTTATGATACTAAGGAAGAAGTCCTAATGTGATCTAAGGGCATGTTAAACTAAGGCAGGCATAAATAATGACAATTTTAATTATGAAGCTGTGATATTGTCTATTACTAACATCAAAATAATAGACTTAGTTAAAATTCTAAACGAAGGCAAATCAGCTTTGGCCAGAAGTGTAATCATTTAAGCATGTGTGCAAAGTGTTTGTGACAAATCAGCTTTGGCCAGAAATAAAACAATCACTTTAGTTATTGATATGTAGTAAAATACACATATTTGTCCCGTGTGAAATGTATAATTATTGTATGGTTTTTATTTGTTTTTATTTAGTTTCCAGTTTGTTTTATTTTATTTTGTGTTTTGCCAGGTCCTGGTGTAAATGGAGCGAAAACGAGTAATAAAGAAATAACCAGCCAGTTGGGCCGAGCGGAGCGCCAGTAACCGAAGTAAAATTGGAGCTATTTTCTATGAGTGGGCCGAGCCCACTTATCTCTATATTATAATTTTGAAAAAAAGGGCTGCTCCATAATATTTGTGGTTGGAGTTCAAAGGAATATTATTCCATTCCATGCAATCAGCCATATCTATGCTATATACATCGATCAGAAAAAGAAAAGGAAAAACTCACTCATAAAAGATGAGGGTCCATTATGCACAAAAGCTTGAAAGTATATTAATTCATTAGTAAAAGACAAAAGCACAAAAGCAAAAAGACCTGTGTTTTGTGGATTGGGTTTACCGAACAAACAAAATAATATATGTTGTCACCATTCATTGTTTATTTGTGAAGTGGGCCGCCAAAGCTTTAATGGGATTGGGCCATGCGAATTTGTTGATTCAATGTATGAAGATATCTTAAAAAAAAAAATCCCTAGTGGATCAGATATATACACATCAGATATATACACGGCAAGGGGGGACGAATCAACATCAGAAAGGAGGCAAGGCAGGAGCAAGGGACGAATTGTGAAGCATCAGGTTCAAGGCTACGTAATCATCGGGATCGAGCGGGAAGCCACCTAGACTTAGTTGAATGGATTGAATAATGTTTTTACCGTTTTCGTTATTTGGATGAATATTATGGATTGATTGTGTTTAGTAAGAAGTTTGTTTTATTGATTTGATGCACATGCGTACTTTAATTTGGTTTATTATTGTCATTTGCTTTGTATGATTCTTAGTGACGGTCTATATCACAACATAGAGTCATACTAGGGTTTAGGATTTTGGTGAGTGTCTATATCACGTAAGAAATCTTAACTCTTTAGGGATAATCGGCCGATAACCCCTAGAAGTAATTGATATTAATTTACTAAGTCTTAGTGTTCTGCTAGTCCTAATACCTAGAAAGTGACGGGCTATTGGTAGGTCTTACCCGACAAATTACTTTAGATAGTCCTTGGAAAAGGTCGTGTCTTAGTTGACCTGTCGGTTTTATTAGTTTATCAAGTCAAGTTAATTAATTCAAACTACCCTAGATCTATGATTGGAAAAGAGTAGGTCAACATTAGGGTACTTACACAATAATTGGACAACTGGAAAGGCGTCTAATAACCGGTAGGATTAACGGCCTAGGTAGTTCCACAAGTTTCTCCTTGAGAAGGGTCGAGGGGCTTAGTTGGATCTTAATAGGTTTAGTATCATATGATCCCGGTTCCATAAATCATGCAGTTAATTTAATCGGTAATTTCTTAAAATCAATCCAGGATTCTAGTCTAGGTGGTCTCGTTCATCATATAAGAAAAGCCTTTGTCTTCTTTTGTATTAGTCTAGTTTTAATTTAGTATTTAGTTTAAATAGATTTCCTTAGATTTTCCATAACCCCCCCCCCCCCCCCCAATCAACAAACATTTAGTTAAGTCGTGTCAGTCATAGTCTAAATAGAGTCTTAGCGTAATCCTTAGAGTCTCGTGGGTTCGATACTTGGACTTACTGTAGCTATACTGCATTGATCGGTACACTTGCCAGTTGTGTGGTTTAGTTTTAGATCGAGTCTAAGTTTATAAATTTAAAGCTTAGAGTGTCTAGATTTAGGGAAATTTTAGTTGTTTTTAATTATACCATTTCGTGCACATCAGGTATGCACTTGTTAAGTATGCTATACATGAAAGAATTAAATCAGCTTTGGCCAGATATTAAGACATTCACGTTTAATGCACACTTAACATAGCTTTCGTAATACTTGAACGATAAGTAGATGTATTAAATCAGCTTTGACCAGAAATGATACAACAGAAGCTCATTCAAGTTAAGCCATTTTGATTTTGTAAAACATTATCTCGATTCTGATTAATTAACTAAGTATTTACAAAAACCAAATATTTAATAGCAAACCACCTGTTAGCGCAGATCGAACTCCGCGGTGAGTTCGCTGGGGGGTGCAGGGGGACAGCGTGGCCCCTGCACGGGGTTCCGGGCAGAGCCCCAAGCCAAATTTTAGTTCACATTAAACAGCCTAAAGTAATGAGGTTGAGACATCGATTTAGTCTTAGGTTTCGAGTCAGATCTCGACTCAGTTATAAGGGTTCGACTCAATTATGAGGTCTCGAGTGAGATCTCGAGTCGCAACCTTAGTCTCGAGTCGGAATCATGGTCTCGAGTTATAAAGATTTGAGAACCCTTATGATTTCGAGTCGAAACCTTGTGGTCTCGAGTCGAAATCTTGGTCTCGAGTCGCAACCATGATCTCGAGTCATATAGGACTGAAAACCCTTAGGATTTCGAGTCGAGACCTTGTGGTCTCGAGTCGAAATCTTGGTTCTCGAGTCGTGAAGATTAAAGAAACCCTTATGATTTCGAGTCGAGACCATGTGGTCTCGAGTCGAAATCTTGGTCTCGACTCGTTAATGATGACCTCGAACCTCTGTAGATAGCTGTTGTGAAAACATAACTGAAAATTCGAATTCTTAGGGATTTTGAGATATGGTTTCCTGTTTTAGTAATGATCTAATTTTATCAAAATATTTCAAAAATTTTATCTGATTATCAATTAACAGTTTTCGAATAAACTTAGAAGATAAAATTGGATCAAACAAGAAAAACACTCATTAATCCTAATTACATTCCAAAACATAAAAGAATTTTCGAATTTTCCTAAGAACATGTGATGAACCCTAAAAAAATAAAACATGATTCTGGAACCCGAAACCTGAAAATTAAGGCATCTAAACGGATTTCGGACATAATTTTACCCGTTTTGATTTCGAGATATTTAAAACAGTTCTTTTCCTCGAAACAGAGAATTTTAAAACAGTTCGTTTCCATCCTAGGTGTTTTTAAAGGCTTTGCCTTTGCCAATGGACCACCACCCCAATGCTGAATTTTATGATAATTACTTCAGAAGTTACACAAAGAGTCAAAATAAAAGTGAACTTAATTACTTCAGAAGTTATACAAAGAGTCAAATTAAAAGTTAACTAAAATAAAATATGTTTAATCTTACAACTATTTTTACCCATGGCTTTATAGCCTAGCTGGCATCTTGGGGTGAGATAAAGTTTTGTGAGCATTAGGTGTTGATCAGTTCTGTTTAAACATAATGGAAAACATGAAAACATACCTGTTACCGCAGACAGTGCAGAGGAGAATCCAGTGAGAGAAGAAGCCATAGAGTTCGACATCTTTGTCAAGGTGATCTGGTTCCTCCTTAGGGTGCAAACTAATGATGGTGATGATGAAAACCGAAAAGGGTATCGGTTTAGGAGAAGAGGGTCGATTATGATCAATGTTTTAAAAACCGGTAAATACCGGCCGGTTATACCGGTATTACCGTTTTCAGATGTAAATCCGGTACGAAACACTCAGGTAAATAAGTGAAACGACATAAGGTTTGTACCGGCGGTAAAATCCGGTATACCGGTTTGAAACGTAATACCGGTACCAGCCCAGGGTTATTTTAGTTTGGGTTGTTACTTATTTTTATTATATATGTTACTTATCTTACGTAATTTTTATATATTATGATTATTCGTAATTAAAAGTTCTTATTTAATATTGTTTATTATATATGTTACTTATCTTACGTAATTTTATATATTACTATTATGATTATTCGTAACTAAAAGTTCTTATTTAATATTGTATGAAATGAAAATTGTTGATGTATTCAACACTAAAATGGCTTAAACATATCGTAGACTTTCATTTAAAAGAGCTTGTTGGAAAATTGAATGATTTTCGATTATTTTTTGGATTATTTTTTATTATGGATTTACTTTTGGATCATCATTTAATATGTAATCATGCATTTTTGGATTAACTTTTGAGTTAATGTTGTAACTTATGAAATTATAGAGTTAGCCAGTAAACCCAATTGAACAGATCGGTACAACCTGGTTCAACCGGTTGAACCATTTTTTAGCCTAATCCGGTTTGATTTAAAAATCGGTTTTTAAAACATTGATTATGATGTTATGAGAATTAGGTTATGTGTCTAACCTTAGAACCTCTACATAAGTCTCCTTATATATGCACCATAGAGGAAACATAATTAGTTAATAAGGGTAATATGGTCCATCAACAATTACCAACTAATTATTTAATAGGTTGTTATATATTTTGATCTATATTATGTAAATGATTATAATGGCTACTAGATTAAATATTAAGTCAATATATTTAATCTTACATTAGACTGTGGGGTATGGGGCTTGGGTTGGGGGGAAACGCCCAAGCCACCACCCCTTGGGGCTTGGGTTGGGGCGTGGCCCTTGGGGCTTGGGTTTGAAGCCAGGCGTGGGGCGGGCTTGGGTTTGATGTGGCGGTCTCCTATTTGCCTTGGGTTTTAAATTATATATATATATAGAGAAAGTGTAATGTACATTACTGCTTAACGTACATTACGTACGACAACTAGCGTAATTACATACTATAACATGCGTGATTTTACACAGAATTTCCAGGTAATTCACGACTCAATCTGTGTTCCAATTCGGTTCAAGTTTCTTTTCGTTTCAGTTCAAATTGGCCAGTGTTCGGTCAATTTCATCGAAATGTGGTCAAATTCTTCGTTGATTTACAAAAGTTTCTGCAAAACGTCGACATGAAATTAAAAACCGTAGAACAGAGGATGAACACGACAAAGTTTTTGATTCAGACTGTAGAACAGAGGATGTAGGAACATGAACAAACATTGAAACAATTGGAGTTAGAGGGCAGTAACAGTGGTTTCAGATCGTAAAAAAGCGGTTGTGATTTTTGATCTGGGATTAGGGGAATGCCGACTAACGTGCGTGATTTCATATGTCCAACATGCGTGATTACTTTTTCTGAGATTTATAACTTGCGTGATTTTCCGTTGAACGTGCGTTATTTCGTGACGTACCGGTCGTACGTTAAGCCGTAATGTATGTTAACCGGCCTCTCTCTCTCTATATATATATATATATATATATATATTAATAACCTGCCAACCCACGCGGTGCACCCACGCCCCGCCATACCCCACGGACACGTCACTAGGCGGTGGGAGGGCTCGAACTCCACGTGTCAACTCATGCCCCCAACCCAAGCCCCACCATACCCCACGGTCTTAGGTACTGGGTTCGATTCTTAAAAGGAGGTTTTCCTATATTTATTGGGCTCGTGGTACGATGATACTCCAATGGTCTGTGAGTGTGATCCAAAATTGCAGTTAAAAAAAAACATAAAACTATTTACGTAGTAATAAATAATATATTTTTACATTAATGATAGTTTTGATTTTCAAAAGACATATATATATGCGTGCACGTAGTATTACTGAATGTATTGGATCATGGACAAACTCGAATATGCTTACACACAAGCTGCAATGGACCACATGTTCAAACTTGGTCCGAAAGGAATGCAAGGTGAAATCTGGGATGAAAAAGGCCGTTACGAGGTAGTCGAAATTCTAATTTCACACCAACCAGATTTGATCAAATCTATCCGGTTCTCGTATCGTACAGTCGAAGAGAAAGTCATTCATTCAAAAACCTATGGAGAACCCACTGGTTTGAACTTTGACATGGTAAAGCATAACCTTCCTTCAGCAGGTTTCTAAGCATTTAAATTTCTTTTAGCATGTCATTTAGTTGATAATATATTAATATGATATGTTGTATATATCTTAAAAATCCTATGAACCTTTGAACTTTTATTTAATTGTTTTTTTAATCATATTTGTTTGTTCTATCCAAAAACCCATAGGTGGAATTTGATTCCTCTAGTGAAGTTTTAACTTCGCTGAGCGGAACGTTAAAGGATGGTAGATTGGCATCAATTGTATTTGGCACCAACAACGACTAACAGTAAGTCTAGTTGTAGTCCATATGAAGACTTCGAGTATAAATTTAAACCAGGGCGTTTTGGAGGTTTTCATGGGAGCGTTGTCGATGGATCAATTTACGCTATTGGAGCTTATGTCAAACCGTATATGGTATATGATCTAGATGATATTTGTGAAGCCCTTACCGAGGACAATCTTTTGTGAACCAATCCAATCCAAATCTAGTTATAGTTTTTGCTCTGAAATGGTTCTATCTCCACGTTTGATTATCTATCTGTATGCATGTTTGGTTGTAAGTTGAGCTTAAATGGTTGTACCTTAATCAAATATTTGTTGTAAGTTATGCTCAAGTGTTTGGTTGTAAGTTATGTTTAAGTTGTTGTACCTAAATCAAA
This sequence comes from Helianthus tuberosus, assembly GCA_030545235.1. NCBI lineage: Eukaryota > Viridiplantae > Streptophyta > Magnoliopsida > Asterales > Asteraceae > Helianthus > Helianthus tuberosus. Next base: position 3,513,865 of record CM060415.1, on the reverse strand, counting down.
TAATGGTTTCATTACCTTACCAAATTAAATCTGTTTTGTATGCATGTACGGTTGTAAATTGTGCTTAAGTGGTTGTATCCTAATCAAATAATTGTTTTATTATCTTACCATATTCAATTGGTTTGATCCATTTAAAGTTGTGTTGTTTTATTTGTAAATTATTATTATTTAAAATAATCTAATTAATTTAGTCAAAGTCTTGTATATATATAATTTGCAACATATTGATGCAATGGTTGTTGTAATGTATGCATTCTGGTTTGTATAGTGGTAATGATATATATTATATATAGATTACCATGAACCTGTCAAACGAGAAAAAATAGACGTGGATTCGTCGTGACGCGCGAGTCCTAGATCAAGTTAGTTATTTTATTCTATGTTTTACGTTTCGGTTTAATTTCTTCGCATTAACACCGCAACTTCAGTGTCGGTGGTCGCTGGCAGTAGTGTGGCATTAGTGCCCGCCCCTGCCGCAACGCGGGGGTGCTTAATACTAGTTTATAATGAACTTAAATGGTTATTTTAATATAATCGTTTTGCTACTCTCTACCGATGTCCTGAATGACCTATTTTTGTTGATGTTATTTATGTAGTGATTTTTCTTTTCTTATCAAGTTTGTTTTTTTTTGTTTAATATCAAATAGATATAACAGTGCTAAGCACAAAAAAGTCGCCGTTCTAAAAAAACTAGGGTTTAAAAGTATTCTACTTATTTAAATAAAAACAGAACTTGTCTCGGTTCTCATTTTAAGTTTTTTCTTTAGCATTGATCTAAAAGAACAAATAAACAGAGTTAACACATGGTGTGTAATTCACTTCTAATAACTTTTCTATAAGTAACTGTTTATGTATTACTATATCATACACATGCATGATTAGTGATAAATAAAGTTGCTATATCGTGGACCAGGGGGTTTTTAGTGATAAATAAAGTTGGTATGTTTGTGTTCGTTTATTAGGGATATGAGTATGTTCACGAACGGTTCACAAACACAAACGAACAGAAACAAATTTGACGAATGCGACAAAGGATGAAGGTGGATGACCCAAAGAGTAGCACTAGAACTTGAATCCCTTATTGTGGAACAGAGGTTGATCGTATTCGTCGATGTAAATAATGAGAAAGAAAAGGAAAATGGTGCATAAACAAGGTGAAAGAGGGCTTCCTACTTTAATTGTTAGGGTAATAAAATAAATCATCATCATCATACTCGGTAAATCCCACCAATAGCAAAGCTAAGGTAGTGTCTGAGGAGGGTAAGATGTAGACAACCTTACCTCTACCCCGTAGGAATAGAAAGGCTGCTTTCAGTGAGTCCTCCGGCTCTATAGTAGTTTTGCATCAAGCCTTGGACATAAGACACGTAACATGATGAGACAATTGCCGATTAGTGCTCGATAGTAGGGGGGCCCTTTTCTTTCGGCTATCAACGTCACCACATGATGCATGATTAACCATTCTCCTCTTTTAACGTTATTTTCACAAAATTAGTAAAATAACGTTAAAACTAGTGCACTTTCATCCCCCCCCCCCCCCCCCCCCCGCCGAGCGCCCACACATATATACATTATATGAGCATACCGCAAGCAGGGCGTAAGGGTAATAAAATAAATAAAATTTTAATAATATAAAAAGTACAGATAAAATATATGAAAGTACAAAAATATTTAATTAAAACACAAACATACGAACATAAACAACCGCAAATGAACGAATGTTCATGAACACGTTCACGAACACCTTATCGAACGCTCACGAACATAATTGAACGAACGAGACCTCTGTTCATGTTCATTCATTTAACTAATCAAACGGAATTTCTTATTCGTGTTCGTTCGTTTATTGTACGAACAAACATAAACAAACTCCCCGCCGAACGGTTTATAAATTGTTCGTTAAACGTTCGATTCGTTTACAGTCCTAATAATAATTACAAAATCACAATAAAAATGATAATATTTATCAAACGTATACGAAACGGTAAACTAATAATAACAATTATGAGTGCTAATAAATTTGAGTAAACTTTCTTTTCTCTCTATAGTTGAGTCAAAATAATCATTCTACTTCAATAGTTTTTAAAGTTCATTGTAGACTCCAGTTCGTAATTGATAGGTCATTTTAAATTTTGTTTTCTTTGAAATTTTGTTGTTATTGACAGTAGTATCTTAGCGAGTCTACATGTATACAATATATACAGGATGTATCATGTATGTGTATGTTTGTAGTTAGTGTATATAAATATGGATGTATGTGTATATGATAGTAGTTAGTCGTTGAGTTACATAAAATGGATGTATGTGTTTAGTATAGCGAGTTAACTAGTCCTCCTCTTACATTTCGTGCCTGACCTCGCTCTTTGTCACAAATTTTCTACTCTCTCTCTCCCTCTCATTGCCATGTCCACCCCACTTGTCTTCCCTCCTCACTCTCATTTTTCATGTAGGCCCATTGACGCCTCCGATGATAATGGTCTTTATGTTTTTTTTGAAAGGTTTAAATTATTCGTGAATTTCGAGGGGTCTAGCATACATTGTTTTAACCGGGTCCACGCTAGAGAGCCCCCTCACACAATAGATCCCCAATTTAAACCCCCTCAATGAGAAACTCCTATCACCTAGACTCGAACTTGAGATCTGGAGGGGAAAACTCATCCGGGTCTACCATAGGTGGAACTTAAATAACCGTGGCCACCGCTAGAGCACTAGTGATGGTTGATAATGGTCTTTATGTAAGCTAGATAAGTACCCGGTGTTCTTATGAATATTTCTTCATACTTACAGAAGAAAAATTATCTATTTAGAAGTAACGGAACTTTATTTTGTTAGGCACATATTGTCACACCCCAACCGATGGCGGAAACATCGGGGCGCGACACTAAGCGAGTCAGATTGCTCAAGAGTTTCCATAACACTAATAGTTTCAATATAGATTAATTAAATTCATAACATTGTCTAAAAGTCAATCACGATCACCACCACACAAAGTATCAAATTACATCAAGATTCAAATATCGTTCAAAATTTCCTGATTTAACTAGGTGAGTTTCTAAGCATCATCCTAGCTTGTTTCTTCAGCGTCCAAACTTATCAACCTGCAACATGTATTAAAATACTATCAACACAAATATTGGCGAGTATACAAGTTTGAGTACGTAATAGCATAGTAGTTTAAAACGTTCCAAAAACTCGTATCCACCATGAAAACATATAACAAGTTTCACCATGCTAAGCTAACGCAAACCCTATGTAACACGCATTTCCAACGCAATTAACATAGCAATCCCAAGAGTCTAGCAGGAGCTATAAACGTTCATTGCCTTTCCCAAAGTCTAACGGGAGGTTTGATCTTAACAATACCCAAGAGAATAGCAGGCGGGGCGTTACAACCTATAGCATATGCATATTACCATAATTGTTAAGACATGTCACATACAAGGATTAAACGTCACATAGCATATAAGTCTCAAGTTTCACAAGTATCCTGTTTCCATGTTTACTACGGATAGAGTAAGTTTCCAAATAAGTTTCAAGTGTCAAGTGTCGTGTTTATAGAATACATGCTGCATCCCAAAAGTGTTAAAACAAAAAGGGATCGAGTATACTCACAGTGGGTGCTAAGTATCAACACCGATTAATTGGATCGAAGGGAGCGCTGGAGTTAGCCTGATTATAGTATAACAGTATGAGTGTTGAACAGAATGTCGAATCGTGCGGAAATCGAGTAGAAGTGTCTGACTGGTTTCCTGGTCGGATGGTCATCCGGTCGGATGACCATTCGACCCAGATGGAACCCATTCGATCGGACGGTCGTCCGGACAGTAGTGTGTTTTGCAAAATGTTTCAACTTTTGAAGTTTTCATTGTAGTATAAATCAAGTCGTTCGATCGGATGGTCATCCGGTCGGATGATCATTCGATCAGATGACTATTCGAGTGAGAATTTGATAGTTAAAAGTTATGATTCAAAATAGTTTAAGTGTTGAAGGCTACATGAAACAGGTCGCTTGGTCGGATGATCGTTCGATCGGATGATCGTCCGATCGGATGATCATTCGACTGTTGTGATCTTGTTCCATTGAAACTTTCGTAAAATTTCTAAGTTTGAGTTCAAACGGAGTTGACATGATAAAGTATCAAGACAACGGAAACCCGCCAAGGTTCAGCTTGTCAGATCGGATGGGAATAACCCCATTCGATCAGGGTAACTGCCCTTGATGGCGTTTCATGTATGATCCGTAGATCGGTCATCTACTCGGTGGGAATTCGTTATCGAGCCGACTCCAGACTAAGGAACAAGTCCTAGGCCTGTTTGGGTTCAGATTCCACCGATTTGAGTAAAAAGTTAAGAAAGTTTGAAGAAAAGTTGAAAGTATGAATTTCCTTTGAGAAAAAGTTAAAGTTTTACAAAGATTCATGTTTAAACGTGTAGAATACAGGTGGATCTGCACCATTCTCGATGAGATGACTTCATCCACCGATTACATCAGCAACCCATGATGATGTCACCTTCAAGAGCCCAAATCGAGTGATTTCGTGGAGGAAACCAGTGATTTTGATGGAAGGAATGGTGGGGAATTGTGTAATGATGATGGAAGTACAAGATTCATGGAGAAAACTTACAAGAATCACTTGAAATCGAAAGAAAAGTGCCTTAGAACGAGTTGGAAGCTTCTGGGTTGGACGAGGCTGTCACATCAGTGAACAGTGATGTGACAGCGAGTACTTATAGTGTGAGAGGGAGAGTAAGGCGGTGGAGGTGTTCGATCGGATGACTGCTGACCGAATGGCTATCCGATCGGATGTCCATTCGGACAACCAATACTCGTTTGCTAGTTTTCTGATTTTGGTTCGTTTTGCGAGCTAGATTAAGTGTTGTGTTGCGTATTATTGTGTGATATCATCACATGATAAGATTGTGTAACTAACACTAAAGTTTCCATGTTTCAAGTCTACGTATAAGCTAGCTGGTAAGTGTCAAGTTTCTTGTTTAACAAAGTTTCAAGGTTTCTCGTTCAATTCAAGTTTCTCGTTCCATAAATATCAAGAATCTCGTTTAATAAGTATCAAGAGTCAAGTATCAAGTATCAAGTATTAAGTTTCAAGTATCGAGTATCAAGTTTCAAGTCTCAAGTTTCTCATTCACATTGTTTCACATATCACAAGAGTCAAGATTCAAAGTATCAAGATTCATATTGTCAAGTTCAACATAGTTAAGGCTCAAACGTATCACTAGAAACCACAAGGACTAATCTTGCCAAAATGATAAAAGTTTAGGGACGTAGGGCGTTACACATATATAATTCTACTGCACCATATATATGTTTGCTAATCTAATCCCTTCGTATCTAAGAGTGAGGTTTATTCCGGAACACTCATTTATTGATAGAATAAAAGGAACTAAACAAATATTTTTATTCATGGTTCATCTTTTTTAAAAATTGTATCTTTACATACAAATGTATGTTATGTACATAAAAAACCATTAAACTAAATTGTTCATATGTTGATTTAATTTTTAAATGTTGACCTATATACGTGTAGGGTATGTGTAAATAAAATAACCTACATATAAGTTGTAGATGTATAGATAGGTTCTTATGTAGGGATGAGCAAGTGGTATCCAATACCGATCCCATCCCGATCCTGATCCCGAGAATACCATACCGAAGGGGTTTCGATACCGGTATCGGTATCCACTTTTAGGTATTTGTCGGTATCGGTACGGTATGGTATCGGTATAATACCGCATTTTACCCTCAAAATACCGATACCGTACCAAACCGACGTATTTCGGTATCGATAAGTAGAAAAATAAGAATCAACGTGATCAAGAATGCTTATTCTACATGTTTGGTGTCAAATAAGGTGGTGTTTGTTTTTTTCAACAAGAGCTTCCTGGCCTCTTCTGTCTGCACCGTGTAGACGCGGGAAGAGGTTTAGCCTCAGAAGAGTGTTTTTTTTTTTTTTGAGAAGTGCTTTTTACTTCTCCCCAGCCTCCCCTCTTCATGAGGAAGAGATAAAACCAAAGCTTCTCCAAGAAGAGCTTTACCTCTTCTTGGCACCACCTCCACCTCCACCCCTGCTCCGCCACCCACCACCACCCCTGCTCCGCCACCACCACCCCTGCTCCGCCACCACCACCTCTGCTCCTGCTCCGCCACCACCAAAACACCCCAAATCGATCAAAGTTCAGCGACAAAACACCGGTCGACCTCATGTTCAGCGACTCCGGTCGACCTCATCGAAACCCCAAACGAAACCCTAAATCGATCGGAAACGAAACCCTAAATCGATGGCAAACAAAACACCCCAAATCGATCAAAGTTCAGCGACTCCGGTCGACCTCATGTTCAGCGAGTCTCGGTTCAGGTACGGGTTTGAGTTTATTCGGTTCAGTCTCCGGCCAGGTGTGAAGGCGGAGGTGGTGACGGTCGTTTTGTTCGATTCGTTGCAGGCTCGGTGGTTGTGATGATGGCGGTGGAGGTGTGAAGGCGGAGGTGGTAACGGTGGTTGTGATGATGGCGGTGGTGAAGTGGTGGCGGTGGTGAAGTGGTAGAGAGAGAGTAGAGAGAGAGTGGAGGTGCAGATTGTGGTGTGTGTTTTTAAACCTAGAAGAAGAGGTTTTATATAAAAAAAAAAAAAAAACAAACCCTCTTCTCCTTCCAGACTGAAGACATTTGGTCCACCTCTTCTCCTGCAGATGTGGCCTGCAGCAGAAGAGGTTTTCCTGCAGAAAAAACAAACAGCACCTAAGACTGCAAGTCTTCAACTAAATAATAAGGCAGCAGGTGGTAACGTCAGGTATTATACGCAATCCTCGGTTCAAGTTTGTTCTATGTGCGATATCTATTTCATAATTTGTGGTTAAAGAAAAATGTTGAGGTTAAAATCTTTCGGAAGTCGCTTGTGGAAAGTTTTGAATGGATTACAATTGGTTGGGGGTATTTTCTTGAGGAAGGAGAGGGATATGCGTGCGTGGGGTGGGGTGGGGGTGGGGGTGGGGTAGAGAGTTAGTTTTATATTTTTGAAAAATGGTAGGGCCCATTTATAAGGATTAATTAGATTTTTTATGTTCTAAATATTTTTTTATTAGTAAGGGCATTTTGGTCATTTCACATTCACTTAACACCAAAAACTAACCCTCATCCATGTCAGGGACTATCCGAGAACGAAATTGCAAAAGTTGAGGACTATAGGTGTAATTTTAGAAAGTTAGGGACTAAATGTAAAAAATGAGTAAACCACAGCCATTTTTCTCTATATATTATTATAAGGGAAAATTACCAAAATGTCTCTTGACCAAGTGCGTTTGCAAAATTGTCACCTTCCTGCGTCCTTGGAAGGTCCTCCCAGCATCGGAAGCGTCCGCATTTATTTCGCGTTTAAGCGTCCGCCTGTCACGTTGAAGCGTCCGTTCCCTTTCAAGCGACACGTGTTGAAGCGCCCGTTCCGTTACGAAATTGCGTCAGTCACCGACGCATGATAACCATAATTTTTTTAATGCGTCCATGTGTACGTTTCCGAGGCCTGGCTGACGCTTCCAAGGCCTGGACGACGCTTCCGAGGCCTGGACGACGCTTCCGAGGCTTGACCCGACGACGCTCCCCAGATGTTGACCGACGCTTCCCGACGCTTCCGAAAAAAAAATTGGAAACTCAAAAGCCGTTTAACTTTTACCGTTGCACACATTTACCCCACTATATAACCCGTTCACTTATCACTTATCAAAACACCCGCCGTTTTCAAAAAATTTGCAAACAAAATCAGCCATTTCACTAGAAAATCCGACGCCGTCAACGACCCCACAATGGCCACCTCCTGGACTGACGTTGAAGACATTGCTCTGTGCGAAGCATGGGAGCAGGCCATGATCGATCCTCCACGTCGAGGACACGGTGGGCTCTGGGTCCGTGTTCAACAGAATTTCGCCCAACTACGTGGTCCGGACCACAACCGGACCGTTGACGCACTATCCTCCAGGTTCCGTGTCCTGCGGTTGGAATGCGAGAGATTTGATCGATATTTCAAGAAAGTGGAGGCAGAAATGCCGGACCTTGGTGAGGACGATCAGAAGGAGGTGGCCCTCATCAACTACCGTCATGAAGAGAGACATGATTTCAAACATGTCTCGGAGTGGGAGGCTATTAGGATATGGTTTTAGATATAATATTATGTGTTGTTTGGTTTTTTTTGTTTTTTATTATGTTATGTTTTGATGTTTAATATAAAAAAATTTAATTAAAAAATACTACCTCCGTCCCATTAAAAGTGTCCTGTTTTGAATTTTCAAAGTCTTTATTTATAAACTTTGACTTTAATTATATATTTTTTGTGTTATATAAAACTTGATGAAAATTAACCCGATAAAAACATTTGTAAAACACACTCAAATCATATAACTTTCATCAAGTATTATCTAACACAAACAAAATTATTTAGGGTCAAAGTTTATAAATAAAGACTTTGAAAATTAAAAATAGGACACTTTTAGTGGGACGGAGGGAGTAACATTTTTATATCGTTTAAAATTTGCTCCGTTAACATACATATAGTTTTTATAAAGAGCATGCACATGATCCCATGTTAGAAATGTTTATAAGTTATAAAAAAAAAATTGGACAACGATACGGAACCTGCGTCGTTGGCCGACGCTTCAGAAGCTTCACGGACGCATTGCGCCTGAGGCGGACGCTTCAACATCGGACACGTGTCGCTTGAAAGGAAACGGACGTTTCAACGTGAAAGGCGGACGCTTCAACGTGAAAGGCGGACGCTTCCGAGGCTGGGAGGACCTTCTAAAGACGCAGAAAGGTGACAATTTTGAAAATGCACTTGGTCAAGAGACATTTCTTAATTTTCCCTTATTTATAAAGTTAATGAATATTGTTTAGTCACGTGTCCTTTTTTTTTGGATGTGATTGGATTCGCGACAAGATAATATATCTAGAAGCCTAGTCCTCATAAAAAAGTAAATATGATTTTCACCTTTTTTTCAATTTCTGAATTTAAATTTTTAACTAAACAACATTTTATATTTAATATTTTGTATCTCTATGATCTACAATAATCTACGTAAATCCATTTTAAAAGTCAAAACTTTTCATATCATGACAATTCTATCGAATAACATTGATATTGATATTGAGATTGGTCCTATCACAATTATATTCGTTTTTAAAGTTTTCGATTGATGTAAATAGGTGCTGACGTTCTTTTTGGTATATGACGAGTTTGACTTTTTGGATTTTCTCTTTCGATTGTATACCGAGTGTTGTTACTATAACAAAACGAACTGATACCGATGAAATCCCGCTGTGTACCGCAGAGGAATTTTACTAGTTTAAATGAATGAAGGTTACATACACTATAGATACAATTATCAGACGCTGCTGCACTCAGAAAACTATTGTTTCGCAAAGACTTTTTTTCTAATAATATTTAAAATAAGTTGTTTTATGAAATTTTGAGCTTATCGTTGTGACATGTCAATTTTTCAGTATGTCTGGCATATTCTTTTTTTGGTGACCACGGAACAAGTTCACGAACAATTTATTAACGTTTAAATATGTGCTTATGTTTTTTGTTTATTAAATAAACCAACATAAACAAACTTTCTGCCGAACAAATTCATGAATAGTTCGTAAACGTTCGATTTGTTTACAGGCGTATATAGTAGCATGCCTTGCACCTTAAAGAGTTGTAGGTTCTAGTACTTGAAGGTGATTTTTTTTTTATTCCGTTTGTTATCTAGATTTCTGCTTTGGGTCCATGAAGAGTTGGTTTATTTCACTTTCAGCCCACAAGTTTTTTTAATCTTTTTTTCTTTAACTAAGAAAAAAACAACTAGCTTTTAAATTTGAATTCTAAAAACTTTTTTAAATTTGTATTTTAGGTGTTCTTTTAAGCTCATGTTTTTTTTGAACGATCAACGAATCCTTCAAATGTGCTACTGGTGAAATTCACCACATCGGGATACACTCGCCTCCGAACCGGGGAAAACCATCACCTAGGGCCGAAGCCCGTGAACACTCGCCCGAAGGCACGACAGTGCGGTGAGGTAAAACCCGCTCAGTTCAATGATCGAACTAGCGATCTCCACCTATTCGCCTAGTCTCCCATCATCACCAGGTCCTGCAAAAAAATAACGGGATCTCTTAGAACACCAAGTCTCTCCCTTATCACTCCACCACCACCTCAATGACATATAAGCTCATGTTTTAGGGGCACATTTTTTAGTACGCACACCGCCTTCGAATTTGACGGCCCTGTTTGTGGTTAGACACAAAACCGGTTAAACTTATTCCAAACCTGTAAATTTTATGTTAGGTTTGTGTATCGTGTTGAGGATAGAAACTAGCTCCTAAAAAGTAGTATTGGAATTTAGATAATAATTAATAATTAGTATATTTACAAATAACTAAAAAACCCTAGTAAAACCAAACCTAACATAACAGTTGCTATTTCAGAAACTACTACATCCCACAAGCCCGGAGAAAACAGGAGACCGGCAAAACGGACAGGACGTTTGTTTCCTATGAAGCATGTTTCCGACACAGTCGGAATGGAAGGCGTGGCCACACCGGCTGAGCTGGCAGATCACGTCATCCTTGTCGTAATCCGCTGAGCAAATGAAGCACATCCGGTCTATAGACCGGTGGCGATGGTTTTGCAGTTCTTCGAATCGAATAACAGGAAGATCTACTAGACATACATCCTCTTGGTGGTTAAAAAACCGGATCATGAGGTTGAACAAGTCGGATTTGATTCGAAGAATGGGTAATAGTAAACATATGTAGAAGATGATGTTCATCATCATTTCGATGTTTAAAGTTTAAAGATGTTTTGTTTTGGTGGTTTGTAGAGTGAAATGAAGTGGGTGGTATTTATAGGGTGATAATGTGTTATGTTAAATTATTTTTGTAATGTTACCTTTTAATCTTTATTAAATAAAGTGTAAATTACAAAAATCGGGTACTTTACGTATGTTACTTATTGCAAATTGTATCTTTTATCTTCAATAATTACAGAAAACGTAGTCGATGTTTGCAAACCCATGCAAGTTATGTTCTTTAGCACTAACTCAGTTAATTTTTTGTGGTTAAATCTGACTAAATGGACCCCACGTGAGGGTATTTTTGTCATTTTACTCTCATGTGGGGTTCATTTGTTCAGATTTAACCACAAAAATACCGTCATGTGGGGTCCATTTGGTCAGATTTAACTATAAAAATTAACTGAGTTAGGGCTAAAGGACATAACTTGTAAGGGTTTGCAAACATCGAGTACGTTTTCTGTAATTATTGAAGATAAATGACACAATTTGTAATAATTGACATATATAAAGAACGATTTTTGTAATTTACTCTTAAATAAATAAATAAATGAAATATAGTAACTCAAATGTCTTGTTAACTTTACCTTGGATTGAATTGATTTGTCACTAAAACATGGACCCAAAAATTTGATAATATTTTAAAATATTTGTTTTGGATAAAAACGGAATGATGAAGATGGTGACTAATTACACATCAACACCTACATATTATAATGAGTACAAAATGACTACATCAACGATAATAATTACAAAAAAGTATACTTAATTGTTAATTACAAAAAAAGTATACTTGATAGTTAATAATAAGTACTATGATAATGAACAAAAAAAAAAAAAAGATGAGGCTATATGTACGTACCTCTTATATCATTTTTCCCTAAATCATATTTGGAGGTATTGCATGTTATTTATTAAAACTTGTGTTATGAATAAAAAATTATATGTTAGCTAGTTTAAATGTGAAAGTCTTCGTTACTTTAATGGTAATCATAAGAGCATTCACAACGCCACTATCATAGCACGGGCCAACTTTTCAGACGGTTAGGTTACTGACTGAGTAGCGATCTAGGTAGAGTCCGTGTGTGAGAACCTAGTCCAAGACGATGGAATGGGCCCTGCTTACCGTTTGAACATTTAAAAAATACCCCGACCCACCACACACACGACTATGTTTAAGAAAATATTTAATTATTTTTTATTTTAAAAAGAGTAAATTATCAAAATCGTCCCTGAAATTTGGACATGTTTGCCATTTTTCATTCAAAACAACATTTTTGTAACATATAGTCCTTCACTTTTGTGATTTTTTGTCATTTTCATCCAAACGTCTGACCTTTTTTTTTTTTTGCCAAAATCGTCCCTGAGATTTGTGATTTTTTGTCATTTTCATCCAAATGTTTGATAGAAAAAATAAAGCAAATTAGACGTTTGGATGAAAATAACAAAAAAATTCCAAAAGTGAAGGACTATATTGTACAAAAAAAAATCTGTTTTGGATGAAAATGACAAACATGCCAAAACCTCAGGGACGATTTTGGCAATTCACTCTTTTAAAAAATATAAACACACTCAATTCAACCATTTCACTCTCGTCTCAAATCATATCACACTCAACTTAGCAATTTTACTCTCATCTCAAAACGTATCACACTCAACTCAACAATTTTACTCTCGTCTCAAAACGTATCACACTCAACAAAACCATCTCTCATCTCACCTCAACCCATTTTTTATTTTATAAAATAATTATAGATGATCAAATCCAATTCTAGCAATTGTTAAACGATTGCACAAACCCGAACCCTAACGAAACTCCCTGAGCTACAGGTATCAACAACCAGGTTTCTCACCATACCAAAACCCAAACTTCTAGGCCCGTCAAGAAAACCATTTTAACAAATATTGTACCAACATCGATGGTGTCCGGATGGTATCCATTTACCTTTCACCGAGAAAGCTGGAAATACCAGCTATATTTACTCGTTTGAATAAAACTTTAATCGAATCGTAGATAAAAACAAGCATCTTGTAATATATTTTCAAAATTACTAAAACATTATATTATGTTGCTAAAATAATGAGAACGTTTAATTACAAGATTGGTCCATATGACGTGTCAATATTTTGGTTTAGATACATAGTTATTGGAAAGTAGATAGATAGTCCAAACTTTTGCAACTTCTAACACCTTTAGTCCAATATATTACAATTTGTAACACCTTTCGTCCCTAAAAACAAATGGGGCAACTTTTTTGTTAACATATGAGGATTAAATGTGTTACAAATTGCAAAAGTTTGGACTAAAGGTGTTACAAATTGTATAAGTTTGGATTATCTATTTATTTTCCAATAATATGTAACAAAATCAAAATATTGACATAACATACGGATCCACCGTGTAATTAATTCTAACGAAATGCCGTGTAATTAATTCTAACCAAACAGTAAACGTGCCACTTTATATAAAAGAAACAAACTGCGACAATTTAGATGTTGTTCGGATGAATACTCGAAATTTATAAAACATATTGGACTAAAGGTATACTCGAAATTTATAAAACATTATATTATATTGGGAAATTATATTTTGTAATTACAAATTTAGCCTATTGGTTATACTTTCAATTTATATGTGATCGCTAAAAAAATATGTTCAAAGTTTGAATTTTCCGTAAACATTTCTTGAGTTGAGATTATCCCAGATATTATGTCAAAGTTGAAATTATTAAAATTCATTTTCTCTAGGATATGGCCAAAATAACGAAAAGGTAAACATGTCACCTTATAAAAAGACAATTCAACCCTAGCGTAACTTTGATGACATGTGTGCTTATACTTCGATTACAACATTATTGTTCATGAGTTTTAAGTAAAATTCATATCCAAATGCAGATAAAATAAGTACTTCACAATAATACTCTCAAAATTTTGTAACAAGTATTTTATCTTAAAAGTTTTAAGAAAAAATAAAATATATATGTTTAAAAGATAATCATAATAATAAAATTCAAAAGGATATTGAAAATTTGCCACCTCATAGACTTTTGGTGTTAGAAGATATATGTAAATCTACAGCCAAATAATAGTTGTTACTAGTAGTTTCTTGAGATGAATGAATTATATTATTTTAGTATCTTGAACTGCAAAGGTACACAAATATAATATAAATATGCTAAAAGTATATATAGATAATATTTCATTTCACGTTACAACATTTTCCGGATTCTGTCATTATCAAAGCCGAATGGATTTGCTTTGCCTACGTCACCAATGGCGTGATCGTCTAGAAGCCAAGCTGTTAACTTTTCTGACATAAAACAAGGGTCTACGTATTTACACATCTTAATGCCTATTTCCACACATTTGAAGACGTCTCGTATAGAGCTATACGAGGCGTATAGGGTTGCTTTTCCGACCAGCTCTGCACCACAGCACAATGTCAAATCAGTCACATCAGACGGGGAGTCTAGGTCTGTACGAGGGAAGGATACGAGGCACTAAGACGCTTCGTATAGGCCTATACGAGGCGTCGTAGTGACTGATTTGACTATACGTTTGACAAGTGACTTAAAGCTATACGGGTAGTATAGAGCTATACGAGACGTCCATGTCTCACATAAAGTGCAAGATACAGCGCATTCTTTGTCCACCCGATCATTCAAACATTTCATTCATTCTGCTTCTTCTTGTTCCGTTTTTTCATTTCATTCATTCTGCTTCTTCGAAAGAATTGGCATTTGTGTTCTTATCATCCCGAAGTGTTGAAATGTCATCATACTGGGACGGCAACTATGTCTTCGGGCAGTGTTCTAGCGACAACTGGGTGGCAAAAAGCGTTCCGGTAACAGTTATTAGCTTAAATGTTTTAATTAGTTGTTGTTTTAGTTTATTATTTACTAATGATGATACGGTTGTTTATTTTGGATGAGTCTGGCATTCCCGATTCTAATGAGCAAGAGGAGGTTGTGTCTAGTATACAAGGAGAACAAAACAAACCGTTTCTAGATTTGAACAAGCATCCCCCTGTTGATGAAACAGCCCCTGTAGATGACTCATACCATGCTTGTCAACCAAGTTATCCGACGCAACAAGGGTATCCGGATTATAGATACGGGTGTGGATACGGAGGAGACGGTGGATACGGAGGAGACGGTGGATACAGTGGATACGGAGGATATGGTGGTTATGGTGGTGAGACACCTCCCATCCAGGATAGTCCGTACTTAAAAAAGCAGGTATTAATTACTATTTTTTTATTATTATTTAATTATTTTTATTATTATTATTATTAATATTATTATTATTATTGTCGATGTTACAGGTTTTCAACTATTTAGATCAAATAAAGAATCGGATACAAGAAATAGCAAACGCAGATGGTTTCGTTATTGTCACCCGTCGATCAAAGAAAACCGGGGGAAGAACCGGGAGGGTATGGCTTGAATGTGATCGTGGTGGTGAGCACCAGACTACAGCAACACTTAGAAAAGCCGGAAGCAAAAAAACTGGTTGCCCGTTTTACCTGCTGGTTGTGCGAAACCACCCGTATGAAACCTGGGAGATTAAAGACGGAAAAATTGAACATAACTACGAACTTTGTGAGGACCTGTCGGCCCATGCGTTTGTGCGAAGGTTTACTCCAAGCGAAATGAAACTGATCGAGCAGCTGACAGCTCAAAACATGGAGTCGCGCAAAATATTTCAAACGATAAGGAAGCAGGACCCCGACAGGTTTTATGTTCAGAAAGACGTTCAAAACGTTGTGGCGAAGATTAGAGCCGAACAAAGACAAGGATTGACTCCCATGCAGTCACTAGAAAACATACTGATAAACAACGACTTTATTTACGAGACACGGGAGGAACCCGGAACAGAGATCGTAACAGAGATCTTCTTTCTTCATCGGGACTCGAGAGACATGTGGCGTGCATTCCCCCACGTCATGCTGATCGATGCGACGTACAAGACAAACATATACAATATGCCCTTTATCAAGATTGTTGGTATGACGCCTACCAACAAATCGTTTATTATCGCGCATGTCGTTGTTAGTAAAGAACGAGGTGATAACTTTGTGTGGGTGCTTGAGAGGGTCAAGTCAATGTTGGATGAATGTATGGAGCCACGTGTGATTTTAACGAATAGAGACCTAGCCCTTATGGGCGCGTGTGCTAAAGTATTTCCAGACGCCTCCAGGCTTCTTTACAGGTGGCACATAAAACAGAATGTTATGAAGCACTGCAAGAGTGCCTTCACAGATGAAGACTGGAAGAAATTTTTGTCATTCTGGGGGACATTGATTGAGTCTCCATCCATACCCATCTACGAGTACCACTTGCGCAACATGCGAAAGCGACTTGTGGAGTGCAAACGTTCTAGTAAGTTTTTCTAATAACATACGACTCACCTATGCAAATTTTATTAAATTATTTTTACTTTTTAGGAGTCTTCAAATACGTGTACGATAACTGGCTAAAAGACTATAAGAAGATGTTTGTCTTTGCGTGGACTGATAAGAGGCGCAACTTTGGTAATCGTACCACAAACAGAGTTGAGAGCCAACACGCCAACTTAAAGAGATACGTCCTAGATAGGAGCTCGCTGGACCGTGTAGTTGGTTGTGTCCGGGATATAGTTGAGACACAGTTCGGTGAAATAAGGAAGACTTTTCGAGAAAGCATCGAAAAAACAATGACCCACCACAAACACCCGATGTTTCAACACCTACTTGGAAAAGTATCCCATACAGCCCTTGACTTGTTGCGTGGAGAGGCAATTAGGAAGCTAGATGTCTTGGAGCGCTTTCATTCATCATGTGGTTGCCAAATGTGGCACAGCTGTGCGTTGCCCTGTGCTTGTAGGATAGAAAAGTACATGCGTGAAGGTAATAATTGTTAAACGTACAACACTTGTGTGATATATTTCCGTTAATCATGTTACTTAAACAATGTTGTTTTTAACCGTGCAGAGCGTCCGATTCAACTCGAAGACATAGACGTCTTCTGGCGGAAACTTAACTTCCAAAGTTGTAAATTGATAGACGATGACGTGGACGTGGTCGAAGAGCTAAATATTGTTAGACAACAATTAGAGTCGCACCCCCCAGCTCAGCAAAAAGCCTGATGTCAAAGATTAAAGCGGTGTTTACTCCAAAGAAATCTACCAAGAAACCACCGGTTGTCCAACAAAATACTCGTGGCCGACCAACAACAAAGCAGGTACAACAAAGGTTGGACGAGGCCTCTCGTATAGATGAAGAATTGAGGAGAATCTCCTTCGGTGATGCAAACACGTGCTTTGAAGGTTCCCGACAAAGTAAGTACGATAAACCTCGCCACAGCTCGTACGTTCCGTCACAGGCCTCTCAACAGTCGGTTATAAGGTCCCAAAAACCCAAAGCGAGCCTAAGCCGTTCAAAGAGTTCTAAGAAGAAAGAGACACGAGATGCTCACGATTTTCCTTTAATCATTGGTGTCACACCCCGATATTTCCACGTTTGACCGGTGGGCCCGGTGGGGGAGTATCGTGACGTGGTTGGCAACATTACAGTCAAACAACACAATATTTAAATGCACAACGGAAGCAAAAGAAAGATATATTTCAACCGAATATAATTGTAATATCAAGTATCACAAACAGTTGAAAAATAATCCACAGAAGGATCAAAAATAAATAGGAAACATTGTTCAACAGTTTGACGTCCAAGCTTGCGAGACTTATTGTGAACGCTAGGAGAAAAGCCAGCCTAGTTCGCTTAGTACCTGCACTTAACCTTTTTGGGAAAATACGTCAGTTTACACTGGTAAATACATTCAACTGACTCATTTTGAAAAGTTTAATAAAATTGATTTGAATGCACGTGGCACAAACTTTTATAACTTGGGATAATTATTTAAATATATAAACTTGTAAACGAATTACATGTTCCTTATGCGTTCAGTAGCCCGGTTCGTGCCGGGTTAAAGATCAATAGACACACCACATTATTTATTTTGGCACTGACGGGTGTACGCCTACACCCTGCGCTTAGGTCGTGGCCATTTCGTAAAATGATGCCAAGGATATCCGGGACATGGTCATTAACCCCCCAAAGGCGTTAAGCAAACAAAACATATTTTAAACGGATCATTTCGATAATACTTAACCACTAATCGATTAAGGTCTAATGCCCGACCAAGCGGTATTCTTAGATACCGTACCCCAAGCCCGTATAAGGGAAAATAAGTTAAAAGTATTTACCTTTGCAAGTATAATTCACAATTAGAAAATGCGGGTAGCTTTTACCGGGTCTCCTATTCTGGAACAAAGGTTTATAATAACCTATTAGAATCCTAACGGTCTTTAGTTAAGCTTCAGCTTAGACCGATTAGTTTTAAGGAACGATACGGTTCGAACGCGTGATTAAGCGAAGACCGGAATAGAATGTGATTTAGACCCGACAAGTTTGAAGACTTGTCTTATATGAGTAATCTAAACACATTCTGGATTTTGAGATAAAAACGATGAGGTTTGACCCGTTTCGGCCAATTTATGTAAACTAGTTACATAAACCGAACTGAACGCTAAGAATGCGTAACGGGTAACCATAAGAGCCATATACAGGTTTCCTAAGTTAATGTGCCTCAAATATGTTGTGACATCAGTAAGATATCTTTTATTATGCCCGAAACGAGTTTAAACTCAAACTATGCCCCGTAGGGGTATTTTAGTCATTTATAAGGTTATAAAAGAGTTCAAGTATTAACCTGAGTTACAGGTCTGATATCATTAGTAAAAATACTTAGTTTAATAAGTTACAGCAGTAGGGTATTGCATATATGTGAAATTTATCAATTATAACCAAACTATGCACCGAAGGGGCATTTTGGTAATTTCACATAAGCTTAAAAGGTCAAAATCGGAAATCTGAGTTTAACAACTTTTGCTTACTGTTAAAACATTATAATTTACCCAAGATATCAGTAGGTATCAACCCTTATATGTTTAAAATAGTTTTAGTACATACTATGCGTTAAAAACGCTTAAAAAGGCGATTAGAAGCCATTTCCGGGTTCTATAAAGAAAGCTGATATTTTTATTATTCCAGAAGGTCTAAAATAATTTATTTATCATACAAATTCAGTAGCAAAAGGTTTGGGGTCAAAAAGATACGTAAAACTCATTTTATAGCCCAAAAGGGCAAAACCGACAATTACCGAATCAAGCCTATAACTTTAAGTTATGCTCAGCCTAAAATTAATTAAAAATCTTTAAAAATCCCAAAATAATATATTACATCAGTGGGTAAGAAGTTTGATATCAAAAAGTGGGTTTAAATAGGCTATATGCTAATTATGCCGTTTAATCGCTAAAAAGCTTTCTAATTACGCTAATGAGCATAACTCTCAATCTACACCTCAAACTGATGTCAAATTTTGGTTACAAGTTTATAATTCAGTAACTAAGGTTTCTACTCCTTTACATTTTCAAAAATCACGTTTTATGGTGAAAAGGGCTTAATGGTCAACATATGAGCATTTAACGGAATCATGCATATTAATTGGATAACTAATGAACCATGGTGTATAATCACAGAGGGTTATACTAGCAAGTATCTTAGTCCAAATAAAGCTCTAAGGCATTTCTAAAACATGCTAAAACGGGTCAGAACTGAAGTCAAAGCAAAAGTCAAAGTTTTGCGACTTTCGGTTCCGAACCGGGTCTAAACAGAAAATTGTCGGGTCTAACATGCTTAGACATGTTCTTACACTTATTACTGAGTTATATGAGTGATAAAATAGGTTACACGCCTTCTACATTGCTAATTACATGTTAAATCGCAAATTAAGTTTCTGTTGACTTTTTCTAAACAACTTTGACCCGACATTTGATCTAGTTAGAGTGGGAATCAGAGGGTGCCCTTTTAAGGGTTTAATGCCCACATAATTACCAACTTATAACTACCTTCAATTCGACTAATCACTGGACCATTAATGATTAATCGCTAAGTCAAACGGTAATTACGACGGTTTGACTTTTAAGCTAAAACTAAGTAAAAACTCAACTAAGAAAGGTTAAGCATACTTACTGAAGTCCTATGCATGATTAGGAAGGCTTAAGGTCTGCTCTTGAACTCCCAAAAGCTCCAGAAATGCAGAAGAAATGTGTGATCACAATGTTGCAACATTGTGGCCTTTTATAGTGTTTAATCTCACTTAGATCATTGACAACCAAGCCTACCCTTGTTCCCTGATCATCAACAAGTGTCCTAGGGTCTAAAAGACATGTAGGGGTCGTCCAAACATGAGGAAAATCGTTTATAAGTCGGTTACTAGATCAAAACAGCCAACTGTCGAATTTTTAGTCGCTGGGCAACCCTTACGGACCGTAAGGGGTTGTCTTACAGTCCGTAAGACCTTTATCAGAAGCAAAAATATTGCCCTTTCGAGCTTTAAACAGGCACTAGGTGATACAAAATTTTCCTCTATTATCAGTAGGGGCCTCTTGATCATATCTTGAATAGTTATAACCACTTTGCCATGTTCTACAATGGTCTTGGATGCTTTTGAAAGGCAATAAACGAAGATTCGTCGAACACATTATTTTATACAGTTCTATCATCACAATTTGGATCAATTGTAAGACCCTTGTTATTATTTTAAAGGTTTTCGTATAAATAACGAAAATAAACATGTAATTACTATGAAGTATCCTTAGAAAATACGAGTTTACTAAAACTTTTACAATTTTAAAAGTTTGAACAACTTAATGTAATTGAATTCGTCGTTTTAAAGATACGACGAAACGCCGCGTAGAAGCTTGTATTTTATCGTGTTCGGTTCCTCATCGAGCTTGATCTTCATCCGGGCACTCTTGGCGATCACCTATGATCAAAACCAACTTAAAAGTTAGTTTTGATAGTCAAATATTAAGTTCAAACAAGTACAGGGGTTAAAAGGGCAAAATTTAAAAATTTTCCGGAGTTAGGGGGCATCGCGTGACGCCAAGGGCCTAGGCGTCACGCCTAGCCCTTGTTTTCATAGACTGTTGCCTTCAGCTGTTGCTGTACATTCCCAGCATGACTCGATTTCATGGAAACGAGCATAACTCTCTCGTTTTTAATCCGTTTTACCCAATTCTTTTTCCTACGCGTCCGTAATTTAATTCTCCATCATATGTAGTGAAAATCCAACATCCAACATAATAAATTTTGAGTCTTCTAAGCCTTCGACTCGTTCCCCTTTTACCGAATTTTAACCCGTTTATGCATATTATCAAACAAACATATTTGTTTGATTCCTACATCACCTACACTTCTTCAAATAAATGTTATATACCATATTAGGTTCTAATCACAGGTTTATTACACAATTTAAACCCATTTTCACTCGTATGCTTATTTTGACCCGTTAAGGGTATTTAAGCACTTTCGAGCCTAAAATAGCTTTCGATTGCTTCTAGCATTCCATTACCACATTTCTTATCCTATAATCTCCCACCACAACTGTATTTAAGGTAGGTTTAATGTGGTGATCAATATAAACCAAATTTTACCTCTTGAATCATTATTTTACGGCAAAAACTCAAATAGTGCCATTTGGCTAATATAATACCTCTTTCAGCTTCTATACTTATTCTAAGTATTTACCTAGTCATAAAACTCGTTTCCAAACAACCTTTAAGGGTCATTTGTTCCATTTAGCCTACAAGGGCGTTTCGGTCGATTTTAGTCCTTTTATGACGAAGGACTCTCTCTCAAATTATTCGACCAAAATAACACTTTTAACTACAACATAATTATGCGTACCTGGCCCGGATCAACAAGTAGACCCGATTTATACCTCGTTTTCATTATCACACCATCAATAGTGACGCAATTATCCGATTTGCTAATCGGTCCTGTTAACATAAGACTTGACAACCACATTAGTCGATATTGTCAAATGGTGTTATCATCACCATTCGACCCGTTTGGACTATATGCCCAACATTATCTATTTAATCAAAAACATCGTTTTTGATTTCCAATTCATACATCCATCCCATCCCGGATTTTATAACCATACCCTTTTTTTTTAACAATATTTTCTTACAAATTAAACCCATTTCGGCTTACGCCATGGGTATCCTTTTAACCTTGATTTACATTAGTCGACACTTGACAAATTTCCATATTTCCAATATTATCGTTATCACGTTTACAACGTATCGAATAAACGGGTATTCTACATAAGTGTGTAAATTACACTTACCTCGCATCCACGCCACGCTTTTCTTTCCGTACTTGCTCCGTTTGACTCGCTCCCTCCTCCAAGCTTTCATCTAGCTTGTTAAGCGTCAAACTATTGTCAATCATTTACAAGGCGGTTAAATTAGTCATAAAAATCACGACTATCCCACCTCACTTATTTCCTATGCCGAAGCTACTATTCGACTTCATGATTAGTTAACTTAACTTATCTAAAGTTAACTACTTTCAATCGCATGGTTTACAACATTAAGTCTAAATCAACATAGTATTTAGAACTCTTATCACTTCATATCACGCGTAATTGCCATATCATTCGAATACGCGTTTTCACTCTAAATTTCAATACTTTAGTTCTCATTTAGGCATTTTAACAAACACCTAATGTGCATAATTTCACATATTTACTAACTAGTTTATAATTAGTTATTTTCACCAAGATTTATATAACAATCAAACCTCTAAGTCTAGTGGTCATGAATTACATCAAGAACTTATATTATAACAATCAATTTTCATCAATTTAACACTCTCATCCGAGTGTTCATCTTATTGTCATAAAACCCACTTAGCACATAATAGGTTAATTACCAAATCCCTAGTTTTGACAACAATTCATCAAATTTTCTACTAGGGTTTGTTTCTAAACCAAGATATAATCACAATAATACTCATAGATTCAACATTCATTCCAGAATTTTGATTATGATTGTTCATCATAATCTCAAGTATCACCAAATCATAAAATTCAACATAGCTTGTAATCCCCACGAGTAGGTGATCACGAATTTGTAATCATGCAGTCGATTTGGGTTTGATTTGAGCTTCAATTTGAGAGATTTGTTGGATTTAGAGCTAAAGCTCCATGGGAGCTTTCTCCTGGCCTTACCCACGCACGCACACACACACACACACTTGTGTGTGTTGTGTTTTTTTTAAGTTTATAATTCCAATTTCAAGTTACCCGGCTTTGGTCCCTCGTGTTTGGTTAGTTATTAATTAGATCACAACCTAATTATTTTCAATAATATTCCCACTTATTAACTAGGTTTAATATTCCTAGTTAACTTAGCGGGTTCGGGAATATTTATGACTAAGTTTATTTTAGGTCCCGTTAACTCGGGCCTTTTATCCTTTTTATTTCCTTAAAAGCTTTTATTCACCTTTTAGTAAATATTAGGATTATTTATTTAAGTCCTAATATTCACCTGGTTAAATTTTACCACTAACGGTATTTTACCTAGTCATTCATATTAACGTGGTTTGATTACCAAACCCGTTTTTGGGGTGTTATAAGTCTACCCCCCTTAAAGAGGTTTCGTCCCCGAAACCTTTTCTTACATAATTTATCGAATTTAACTCCATATATTCGATCCGAGAAATCCTTTAAACATTAATTATATTTTTATCCAATAGTTAATATTACCAGAAAAGTATAGTAACATCTTTTTGGTTACTAATTGTCTACATAACTCATACGACACAGTGCGACTTGAAATAACATAATCTCGTTATTTCCACTAGTTTAGTTAACTTAGCGATATCCATCGCTTTCATATACTATCGAAGTCCTTATGAATCCGTTACTTTGACCCGTTTAAAGGTCTTTTAGTGAAATCTTTCACTTTTAGCAACAATTTCTTTTGTTTTCAAATTTATTTATTCGTTTCAGTTATACCGAATCCACCGCTTACAAGCAAACCAGATTTTCTTGATTTGAATTGCTGACCTTAACCGGTCTCACTAACTAGACTTGTTAGCCCAGTTACTTTTTACCGCTCGCTTGGTTATAATGTGATTTTACTTCACATTACATTTCCTAACCGTGATCGTGTCACATCATGTTTAGTTTGTATCAACCTTTCATTTTCGAAAATATCACTTTTTGAATATATCGTCTTGCACCTATCAGTGTCAAGACTTGAACCTTTCATGCTTACTATTCAAATTCCTATCAGAATTTATATTTGTAAAAACGTTATTTCTTACTAAAATCGAAGTTTTAGTTTTAGGATCTTTTCTTTAACTTTTGTCAATTATCCATACCATGATATTGACAGTCCATTATTTATTCTTTTACAATCTTAGTTTTATACGGGGAATCGTAACAAGTTCCCTTACCTCACTCTATCGACCCGTAGGTTCCTTCACTTAACCTCGTAGGCTATTTCCTTAGCCTTTCACCTCTTTGAGGCGAGGCCCTTTTGATCCTTTTGCTTTAATTCATGACCCGTGGGTCATTTTGGCCCCATAGACCTTTGCTCTAATTAATATCCCGTAGGTTATGATGATCCCGTAGATCATCTTTTATTCGAGTCTTTATTCAAATGTGTATACATTTATATACGCATATGGCGTTAAGGCACCCCTTCTTATGTTTTAGAATTATCCACCTTTACTTTTTGGATTTCGTTTGACCTTGACCGTAGTCTAAGGCTACATTGTTTTCTTTTGAATTATCTTTCCGACTTCTTGACTTCTAACGTCAATTACACGTCGGTTTGCCCTTCACTTACCGTTACCCGGTTCTTATCTATACTTCTTTACGTCCCATTACCCGGGTTCTTTTATTTTAATGTTTTTAACGCCTTTAACTCCTTTACATAGGTTTATTAATATTTCGCACTTTTATTTATTCGATTCGCGCTTACTTACTTTAGCAAGTGTCATCCTTTATTAAATTTTGTTTGACTTGTTCGTGTGAAAAATTCATCACTTATAAATGTCAAACTTCAGTCTTTGTTCGACTCGTTCAACTTTAAAATAGTTGAGCGTAATTTATCAAAATTTCTATTTGCAGTTATCTTATCGTCCTTTAGTCATGACCCAAAACCCGAGTGTTTTGACTTTCCATACGCGTTCCTGTTTCTCAGTCTACGCATGTGTTTAATTCCTTACCCATCAACCGGGTATTTTACCGAAATTGTTATCATTGCACCCCTTCCAGTATGCATTAAGACTTCATTTCGATTTGCTTGGTCATCTTAGCGAAATCCGTCGCTTGTATTCGACCATGTCTTTTATTCTTTACTTGACCACCATTGGCGGCCTTATTAATTATAAGTGACGATTATCATCGTTATCCTTGCTTTACTACGACTAAAGTTAACAACCTTGATTATCTTTTTCGTGTGGGCAACATCTTTGTTTTTATGACCCGGTGGATCATCTATACTTTGGTTTTACTTGCCCATTTCGTTCACCATGGCCCTTTCGTCCAAGATGACTTATTTTCGTGAATTTTTTTTTGATCATTCATTTATATCATCATTTACATTAATCCTTGTCCCTTCTATCGGGCTCATTATCCTAATGTAATACGCTTCCGTCACCCGGCTATGCGTTTACATTATTTTCAACTATTTTGTTCATTTGTTTCCTTTGGGTACTTTTTAATTTGTCCCATTCACCCCGTCCTTACTACATCGGATGTGAATGTGTCCGCTATAAGAAGTTCATGGTATCATATGCCACTACTTACTTGGCCAGAGTAAGTGATTAACACATGACACGCATGACCTTTTTATAGTTTTCACATCACGCCCTATGTAAGTAATACCTCTATTTATTTCTCTTGGAAACAATATCCTGGATAGGTATTCTATTCAGGTTTGTCCAAGTTTTCAATCTAAATCTGCAACTATCAGTTTCTACGTATTGGTTGCATGTTTATATTCATGCAATAATTTAAACGTGCACCTGGTAAATGCTTGCCCTAACGGGCTTTTCTTGCCATTAGCCTTGTTCGCGACCATTACGCGATTTAGGTCCTTGATGAGCATGCTCTTCTTGTCATATCTCGGACCGTTCCATCATCATATCCACAATTCGTTTGACTCTCGTCGTCTTCAAACGCGAGTGTCCTTCAATTAAAACATTCACAAAGTTAGTAACATCAACTTCAATAATCGCCCGTATTATAATACAAGGCTTTTTCTACTATACGCGTCAACGCGCGTATTTTCGTCAACTATATCAATCATTTCAATTGGGGTAACGTGTATCACACGATAGCCCTATGTGTTGTTTACAACACTTTAGCATGCTAAACTATTAACCTACATTTACTTACCGGATTTGCGATCAAGCCTCGAACCGAACACACTTTACTCTTTAACCATGAGCTCTGATTACCAACTTGTAACACCCTTGTTATTATTTTAAAGGTTTTCGTATAAATAACGAAAATAAACATATAATCACTATTAAGTATCCTTAGAAAATACGAGTTTACTAAAACTTTTACAATTTTAAAAGTTTGAACAACTTAATGTAATTGAATTCGTCGTTTTAAAGATACGACGAAACGCCACGCGGAAGCTTGTATTTTATCGTGTTCGGTTCCTCATCGAGCTTGATCTTCATCCGGGCACTCTTGGCGATCACCTATGATCAAAACCAACTTAAAAGTTAGTTTTGATAGTCAAATATTAAGTTCAAACAAGTACAGGGGTTAAAAGGGCAAAATTTAAAAATTTTCCGGAGTTAGGGGGCGTCGCGTGATGCAAAGGGCCTAGGCGTCACGCCTAGCCCTTGTTTTCACAGACTGTTGCCTTCAGTTGTTGCTGTACATTCCCAGCATGACTCGATTTCACGGAAACGAGCATAACTCTCTCGTTTTTAATCCGTTTTACCCGATTCTTTTTCCTACGCGTCCGTAATTTAATTCTCCATCATATGGAGTGAAAATACAACATCCAACATAATAAATTTTGAGCTTCTAAGCCTTCGACTCGTTCCCCTTTTACCGAATTTTAACACGTTTATGCATATTATCAAACAAACATATTTGTTTGATTCCTACATCACCTACACTTCTTCAAATAAATGTTATATACCATATTAGGTTCTAATCACAGGTTTATTACACAATTTAAACCCATTTTCGCTCGTATGCTTATTTTGACCCGTTAAGGGTATTTAAGCACTTTCGAGCCTAAAATAGCTTTCGATTGCTTCTAGCATTCCATTACCACATTTCTTATCCTATAATCTCCCACCACAACTGTATTTAAGATAGGTTTAATGTGGTGATCAATATAAACCAAATTTTACCTCTCGAATCATTATTTTACGGTAAAAACTCAAATAGTGCCATTTGGCTAATATAATACCTCTTTCAGCTTCTATACTTATTCTAAGTATTTACCTAGTCATAAAACTCGTTTCCAAACAACCTTTAAGGGTCATTTGTTCCATTTAGCCTACAAGGGCGTTTCGGTCGATTTTAGTCCTTTTATGACGAAGGACTCTCTCTCAAATTATTCGACCAAAATAACACTTTTAACTACAACATAATTATGCGTACCTGGCCCGGATCAACAAGTAGACCCGATTTATACCTCGTTTTCATTATCACACCATCAATAGTGACGCAATTATCCGATTTGCTAATCGGTCCTGTTAACATAAGACTTGACAACCACATTAGTCGATATTGTCAAATGGTGTTATCATCACCATTCGACCCGTTTGGACTATATGCCCAACATTATCTATTTAATCAAAAACATCGTTTTTGATTTCCAATTCATACATCCATCCCATCCCGGATTTTATAACCATACCCTTTTTTTTTAACAATATTTTCTTACAAATTAAACCCATTTCGGCTTACGCCATGGGTATCCTTTTAACCTTGATTTACATTAGTCGACACTTGACAAATTTCCATATTTCCAATATTATCGTTATCACGTTTACAACGTATCGAATAAACGGGTATTCTACATAAGTGTGTAAATTACACTTACCTCGCATCCACGCCACACTTTTCTTTCCGTACTTGCTCCGTTTGACCCGCTCCCTCGTCCAAGCTTTCATCTAGCTTGTTACGCGTCAAACTATTGTCAATCATTTACAAGGCGATTAAATTAGTCATAAAAATCACGACTATTCCACCTCACTTATTTCCTATGCCGAAGCTACTATTCGACTTCATGATTAGTTAACTTAACTTATCTAAAGTTAACTACTTTCAATCGCATGGTTTACAACATTAAGTCTAAATCAACATAGTATTTAGAACTCTTATCACTTCATATCACGCGTAATTGCCATATCATTCGAATACGCGTTTTCACTCTAAATTTCAATACTTTAGTTCTCATTTAGGCATTTTAACAAACACCTAATGTGCATAATTTCACATATTTACTAACTAGTTTATAATTAGTTATTTTCACCAAGATTTATATAACAATCAAACCTCTAAGTCTAGTGTTCATGAATTACATCAAGAACTTATATTATAACAATCAATTTTCATCAATTTAACACTCTCATCCGAGTGTTCATCTTATTGTCATAAAACCCACTTAGCACATAATAGGGTAATTACCAAATCCTTAGTTTTGACAACAATTCATCAAATTTTCTACTAGGGTTTGTTTCTAAACCAAGATATAATCACAATAACACTCATAGATTCAACATTCATTCCAGAATTTTGATTATGATTGTTCATCATAATCTCAAGTATCACCAAATCATAAAATTCAACATACCTTGTAATCCCCACGACTAGGTGATCACGAATTTGTAATCATGCAGACGATTTGGGTTTGATTTGAGCTTCAATTTGAGAGATTTGTTGGATTTAGAGCTAAAGCTCCATGGGAGCTTTCTCCTGGCCTTACCCACGCACGCACACACACATACTTGTGTGTGTTGTGTTTTTTTTTTAAGTTTATAATTCCAATTTCAAGTTACCCGGCTTTGGTCCCTCGTGTTTGGTTAGTTATTAATTAGATCACAACCTAATTATTTTCAATAATATTCCCACTTGTTAACTAGGTTTAATATTCCTAGTTAACTTAGCGGGTTCGGGAATATTTATGACTAAGTTTATTTTAGGTCCCGTTAACTCGGGCCTTTTATCCTTTTTATTTCCTTAAAAGCTTTTATTCACCTTTTAGTAAATATTAGGATTATTTATTTAAGTCCTAATATTCACCGGGTTAATTTTTACCACTAACGGTATTTTACCTAGTCATTCATATTAACGTGGTTTGATTACCAAACCCGTTTTTGGGGTGTTACATCAATCATTACAAGTATTAACCAGATTTGGATGCTTATCAGATGTTTATAATATGGATTAGGGTCTTGGGATTTATAATGAGGTCGTTCAGAGGTATTAATTAACATGTCGACGCTTCTAATCCTTCGTATACGAATTTTATCACAACTTTCTCATATGACAACGAAACTTGGTGAAATTTTTTACCATGCATTCTAGTGAGCATATTTAATCGTTACAAGGCTTCGGGTTTGCTAAAAGGCCACTCAGAGGTATACTTTAAACATGTTGACACATTTAACCCCTGTAGTTTGTAACCTCTCACTTTCTTTCACAATTAGTTTCGTATGATCCATGATTCATTCGTTTTAGGGTATAAACACCATGTAGGGTTATTGTAAGGTATATTCACCTATTGTTGACATTTTAAATCCTTATATTCACATACTTTTCTTGTTTGTCAACTTTAGTCCTTCAAATAAATCCTTTACACGTTTTAAGCCCGTGACACGTGTCGATATAATATTGGACATGAAATTTCGAGGTGTCACATCCTCACCCCCTTTAAAGAAATCTCGACCTCGAGATTTATTGAAACAAATGAGGGTACTTTTCTTTCATTGTGGACTCTACCTCCCACGTGTACTCGGGACCTCTACGGGCATCCCATTTTACCTTTACAATAGGTACATGCTTCCTTCGAAGCTTCTTAACCTGTTGATCCTCGATCGACACGGGTTTTTCAACAAACTTTAAGCTCTCTTCTATGTGCACATCTGTATGTGGTATGACCAGTGATTCATTAGCGAAACACTTCTTTAGATTGCAGATGTGGAATACATTGTGAATACCACTGAGCTCTTCAGGTAAGTTTAACTTATAGGCAACTGATCCGACACGTTCGATGACCTCGAATGGTCCTATGTATCTCGGGCTTAACTTGCCTTTCTTACCAAATCGCATCACTCCCTTCCAGGGTGATACTTTAAGCAACACTTTGTCACCTACCTCGAAGTTCAGATGTTTACGCCCTAAATCTGCGTAGCTTTTCTGTCTATCTCTGGCAGCTTTCAGGCGGTCACGAATCTGGACAATCTTGTCCGTCGTTTCAAAGACTATTTCCGGTCCTGTCAGTTGGACATCTCCAACTTCCGCCCAATAAACGGGCGTTCTGCACTTTCTATCGTATAAGGCCTCGAAGGGCGTAGCCTTAATGCTGGTATGGTAGCTATTGTTGTACGAGAACTCGATCAATGGCAGGTGGTTATCCCAACTACCACCTATGTCAATCACACATGCTCGAAGCATGTCTTCCAAGGTTTGGATGGTACGCTCACTCTGTCCGTCCGTCTGAGGATGGTAAGCCGTACTGAAATTTAAGCGCGTGCCCAAAGATTGTTGGAAACTTTTCCAAAAATGTGATGTGTATCTAGTATCTCTGTCAGAGATAATAGACACTGGTACGCCATGTAAAGCTACAATCTTATCCACGTACAATTGGGCTAACATGTCGGAGCTATAGGTCTCCTTGATGGGTAGGAAATGTGCTGACTTAGTCAGTCTATCCACTATCACCCATATCGTATCATTGCCTTTCCTTGTCTTTGGAAACTTGGTGATGAAATCCATCGTCACCATTTCCCACTTCCATGTGGGAAGTTCAGGTTGTTGTAGCAAACCTGACGGCTTTTGATGTTCAGCTTTGAATTGAGCACACGTCAAACATTTAGCTACATAGGTAGCTATAGACTTCTTCAAGCCTATCCACCAAAAGTTTGCCTTCAGATCCTGGTACATCTTATCAGCTCCAGGATGAACGGAATATTTAGAGCTGTGGGCTTCCTGGAGGATAACATCTCGAAGTCCTCCATAAACTGGGACCCATATTCTTCCATTTAACCTCAGGATTCCGTCCTTGCCCTGAGATAATTGCTCTTCAGTGACTCCTAGCCTTTCGTTAGGATAGTTATCTTCCAACACAGCTTCCTTCTGTGCAGCTAACAACCTCTCATTCAAACTGTTCTTTATTTCAATGCTCTTGGCATTGATTCGGATGGGTTTCACTCTTTCCTTCCGACTTAAGGCATCAGCAACCACATTTGCCTTGCCTGGATGGTATCGGATTTCACAATCATAATCATTCAATGTTTCCATCCATCGTCATTGTCTCATGTTCAAATCCTTCTGATTGAACAGATGTTGCAGGCTCTTGTGATCAGAATAGATCACACACTTGACACCATACAAATAGTGCCTCCACAGTTTCAGTGCAAATATAACGGCACCCAACTCCAAGTCATGGGTGGTGTAATTCTTTTCATGCACCTTTAACTGACGTGATGCATAGGCAATGACTTTGCCTTTCTGCATAAGCACACATCCCATCCCGGTGTGTGATGCATCACAATATACCACAAACTCTTCTATTCCATCAGGCAATGTCAACACCGGAGCATTGCTCAGCTTCTGTTTGAGAATATCGAAGGATTCTTGCTGCTTAGGACCCCAATCGAACTTTACTTTCTTACGAGTCAATGAAGTTAGGGGTGCAACAATCCTTGAAAAAATTTCAACAAAGCGCCTGTAGTATCCTGCCAATCCCAAGAAACTGCGAATTTCTGTGGGCGTCTTTGGCTCTTGCCAATTCATGACAGCTTCAACCTTAGCGGGATCTACTTGGATTCCGCGTTCGCTAACCACATGTCCAAGAAATTGGACTTCACGAAGCCAAAATTCACACTTCAAAAATTTGGCGTAGAGCTTCTCCTGTTGGAGTAGTGAAAGAATGCATCGAAGATGCTTCCCATGATCAGCTTTGTTCTTCGAGTAGATGAGGATGTCTTCAATGAAGACGATGACAGATTTGTCCAAGTAGGGCTTGCAGACGCGATTCATGAGATCCATGAATGCGGCAGGTGCATTAGTGAGCCTAAAAGGCATCACTAGGAACTCGTAATGACCATAACGAGTCCTAAATGCAGTCTTGTGTACATCTTCATCTTTAACCTTCAATTGATGATAGCCTGACCTCAAATCGATCTTGGAGAAGTAACTTGCCCCTTGAAGTTGATCGAACAGATCGTCGATTCTGGGCAATGGATACCTATTCTTGATAGTGACCTTATTAAGCTCACGGTAATCGATGCACAGACGCGTCGATCCATCCTTCTTCTTGACAAATAAGATGGGTGCTCCCCAGGGAGACGAACTAGGTCTAATGAAACCTTTGGCTAGCAATTCATCTAGTTGTGTCCTCAATTCCTTCATCTCTGTTGGTGCCAATCTATAAGGTGCTCTAGCAACAGGTGCTGCTCCGGGGATGATGTCAATTCTGAATTCCACTTGCCTATCTGGTGGTAAACCAGGTAGTTCTTCAGGGAAAACACCAGGATATTCAGAAATGACTGGGATATCCTCAATCTTAGGCTTCGGCTCATCAATAGTCACTTATGCCATGTAGATGACACAACCCTTTTTCAAGCACTTAGAGGCCTTGAGCATAGTCACTTGCTCAGGCAGTCCATACCGGGTATCTCCCTGAATGGTAAGTGATTCACCAGACGGAGTCTTGATCACCACATGCTTCTTATTGCAGACAATTTGGGTCTGGTTATGAGATAACCAGTCCATACCCAAAACTATGTCAAAACCAGCTAACTTAAAGGGAAGTAGGGACAAAGGAAAAGAGTGGTTCTTAATGGATATGAAACATCCCTCTAATATGGTCGAGGCGGTTTCTAAGGTGCCATCTGCCAATTCCACCTCATACTTCACACTTAGGGTTTTAACGGGTAAATTCAGTAATTTGCAAAACTTATTATCTAAAATGATTTATCAGCGCCTAAATCAAAAAGTACTCTTGCATAGACATCATTTACAAGGAAAGTACCTGTAATCACATTGTCGTCCTGAACCGCTTCCTTTGCATCCATCCTGAAGACCCTAGCATTGGTCTTCTTTCCTTCATCAGCTTTCTTTGCATATTTTGGGCAATTTGTCTTAATGTGCCCTTTTTCGTTGCAACTGTAGCACGTTGCATCTTTCAGCTTCTTGCAATCCAAGGTCTTGTGTTCCTTGGACTTGCATATACCACATGCAAAAGTTCTTGACTGAGTCTGGGAGTTCGATTCATATCTGCACTTGCCGAAGTGTTGTTTCTTGCAGACTTTGCACTTGGGCTTATCACCAGATTGATGCCCATCCTTCTTAGACTCAGACCCTTTCCTGTGGTCATTGTTTCCTCGGTGCTTCTTGTTTAACCTTCGTGAATTGTCATCTTCACGTTTCCTTTTCTCGGAATCCGTGTTCCTCAGCGATCTCTGTCTGACCGCGTCCAGTGTGAGGGACAAGGATATATCAGTTACAGATCTGAAAGTAGTTGGCCGAGAGGCTTTTACACTTGCCTTTATCTCTGGGGCTAAACCCCCAATGAAACGAGCTATTCTTTTGGGTTCCGGAGTCACCAGATAAGGAACCAACCTTGACAATGTATTAAAGCTCGTAAGGTAAGCTTGGCAATCCAGATTCTTCATCACCAAAGACAGAAAGTCCGACTCAATCTTTTCTACCTCATGCTGAGGACAGTAGTTCTCCCTGATGAGGGTAATAAATTGTTCCCACGACATATTATACAGTGGAATCTTCCCAGTAGCCTGTATCAACGATCTCCACCAGGCTAAGGCCTCACCTTTGAACTATTGAGACACAAACTTTACCACATCCTTTTCAGCGCATCCGCTTATATCAACAACGGTGTCCATCTCATCCAGCCATGTCATACAGTCAATAGCTCCTTTCTCCCCAGTGAAATCCCGGGGTTTGCATGAAACAAAATATTTGTAGGAGCAACCCTTGTCACGGGGTCCTTGATTCAAAACAATCTTTTGAGATGGAGCACTTTGCTGGTTTGAGGACTGACGATCGTCATCATTTTTCTTTAGCTCATCCTTCTTGGAGGGTGGCTTGCTGTGAGCCTCAGAATGAGTCTTAGGCTTGGAATACGGTGCGGATATGGTTCTGCTCCGTGTACCGCTTGATTCACTATACTGCCTATCCAAGGCTTTTGTAACAGCATTGTCAATTAACTCTTTGAGTTCCGCGCCAGTCACATTGAACCTGGGGGCGTCATTATTCTCCCTTGGGTGACTATTAATTTCATCTGAGTCCGCCATGTATCTTGAACTGTTACATAAGATATCGGCAATAGTTTACTTGGGAGTTTATTATGGAATTGTCTTTTATGGCAATTCATTAACCACGGTAAACATAGACCATATTTGGTTAATGTGTTAATCATATTTATTTAGGATTTTTTTTATTATATTTGATCCTAATTATAAAACAATAACAGTTTTATTAGCAGCACAAAAGCCTAGTCACAAGGACATTTTTAAATCATAAGCCATGATTTCAGAGAATCAAGGCATTAAGGTTTGAACATAGTTCATTACCTTTTTCTGACAGAGAGTCATAGACTACTACTGTCTTTTGTCTCATATGAAAATGAGTATGGCCCGTAGGCACTACATTACCATTGTATGGTCAAAATATGACCATCTTAGTTGATGATTTAAACCCATGATTCATAGATCATTAAGTTGGGTTAAGTATCCTTTGAAGAATCCTTATATGAGAATGACGTGTGTGATTTAACGAATCACGTCTGCCAAGAGCGTTAACATGTTTTCAGATGTTAACAGGAATCCGAATCTTTTTAAACAGGTCTTTCCATCTTGGCCAAGTCTTATAAAGACATGTAGGCTAGGCTATACCTTTAAGATTCTCATTTAATATTTAAATAGGCAGATTTATTTTAAAAGGAATGATTTTGATTTATTTATTTCATGTATAATATATTTACGCACATAGTGACAAAAATGAAATGTAAAAATCTTAACATTCCATTAACATTTAAAAGAGTACACTTTACCCTAAACGGGACTTTTAATAGACAAATTACCCTCGCAGGGGTTTAACTAAAATACAAGTCCACGCAGGGACCAAATACTAGAATAGATGTCCACGCAGGGACTAAAAAGATAAGTCCACGCAGGGACTAAATACACAGATAATTGTCCACGCAGGGACTTGATTGAAAAATAGAAAATACAACAATACATGTGGGGATTTAATGATCCCTCTTCTTCTTCCCCTTTAGCAAGCCTGCTAAGCCCTTGAGGAAACCTTGTCGTTCCCTGCGATCTCTGTGAAAATCTGGCTCGACTTGGTCCAATCTTTGAAGAATTTCTTTCCGTTCGGGTGGGGAAAACCGTGGCAGCTGCGATTGTTGCCGAATTATAGGTCTAGCAGGTATTTGGTACCCATGAGTTGGGTATCCTACTCCCCAAGGAGCTCCATACGGTCCTTCAGGATGAAGGGAGTTATAGTTGGCCGCTACCAAGTATGGGTCGGCTTCAGCGTAATTATAGTTGGTGTGAGCCGGCTGCCCAAACGGGTTGTACGCCATTGAACCCGTGTATGCATGAATCGGGTTATCAAAACCCATCGGTGGTGGCTGCGGTGTAACTGGGTTTGAAGGCCCACCCATTTGCGGGTCTTCCTGCAGTGGCGGATAATGACTGCCACTTGAGTGATGAGGGGTGCTGAAGTGAAAATCCCCTCCACGCACGGATATTCGCGCGCCTGTCCTCCTACGCCTTGGTGGTTCTGGAGGTGCTAGATGAACTGGCGGCGGTGGAGGCAGTGGCGTGACTGCCACGAATCGTGAATCCCTAGAGGGATACTGCTGCTGTTGCTGCTGATGAGGTGATGAATGGTGAGAAGGCGTGAAGTACCATTCGTGCTGGTTAAACCTCGCTTGATAACTATCTGGACCACCGTAGGGTGATCCGTGGAAAGAAGATCCATCCGAGATCTCGATGGGATGGTTGGGAGTACCGCTTGCAGGTTCGACGAGATCCGTGTCCTCGTCCATGTCCATAGCATTATCTTCCGAGAAGTGGTCCTCCGGTCCCAATGGGTTAAAACCCACTGGTTCTTGGATATAATTTACCGGGTTGAACCGGCCCTAAAAAACAGGTGTGGGGTTACCAAAGGAATTGTGCGACAGGGATCGCTGAAGAGGTATATATGAAGGTTGTGGGTTGTCGGGCTCGTTTTCTGACTGTGGCCCATAGGAGTTACGATAGGGAGGCGTCGAACTGTGTGAAACAGATCGTCGGGCGGGCTCAAACAGGTTCTTCCTGTTTCCTTGCGGATCGGCACTTGCAGTCGTAAAAGGATTTCGCCATTGCGAAGGCCCGGCTTCGTGATCGTTAGGAGCGCTCATCGGCCCCTTTCCTCGTCCTCCTCTTCTCATTCTTGGTGGCATATTTCTGTCAATAAGAACAAAGATAACAACAAGAATATATATAAAATAAAAGACAAAGTAAAAATTTAAAAAAATTTGGATTGTTCCTATGTTCTTTGTCTAGACTCGAAAATTTAGGAATGTGCAATTGTGTAACTGGGATTAAACACAAAAGGCTAGTGTTTAATTCACTCAGCGTTGGCTCTGATACCAACCTGTCACACCCCGATATTTCCACGTTTGACCGGTGGGCCCGGTGGGGGAGTATCGTGACGTGGTTGGCAACATTACAGTCAAACAACACAATATTTAAATGAGCGGAAGCAAAAGAAAGATATATTTCAACCGAATATAATTGTAATATCAAGTATCACAAACAGTTGAAAAAATAATCCACAGAAGGATAAAAAATAAATAGGAAACATTGTTCAACAGTTTGACGTCCAAGCTTGCGAGACTTATTGTGAACGCTAGGAGAAAAGCCAGCCTAGTTCGCTTAGTACCTGCACTTAACCTTTTTGGGAAAATACGTCAGTTTACACTGGTAAATACATTCAACTGACTCATTTTGAAAAGTTTAATAAAATTGATTTGAATGCACGTGGCACAAACTTTTATAACTTGGGATAATTATTTAAATATATAAACTTGTAAACGAATTACATGTTCCTTATGCGTTCAGTAGCCCGGTTCGTGCCGGGTTAAAGATCAATAGACACACCACATTATTTATTTTGGCACTGATGGGTGTACGCCTACACCCTGCGCTTAGGTCGTGACCATTTCGTAAAATGATGCCAAGGATATCCGGGACATGGTCATTAACCCCCCAAAGGCGTTAAGCAAACAAAACATATTTTAAACGGATCATTTCGATAATACTTAACCACTAATCGATTAAGGTCTAATGCCCGACCAAGCGGTATTCTTAGATACCGTACCCCAAGTCCGTATAAGGGAAAATAAGTTAAAAGTATTTACCTTTGCAAGTATAATTCACAATTAGAAAATGCGGGTAGATTTTACCGGGTCTCCTATTCTGGAACAAAGGTTTATAATAACCTATTAGAATCCTAACGGTCTTTAGTTAAGCTTCAGCTTAGACCGATTAGTTTTAAGGAACGATACGGTTCGAACGCGTGATTAAGCGAAGACCGGAATAGAATGTGATTTAGACCCGACAAGTTTGAAGACTTGTCTTATATGAGTAATCTAAACACATTCTGGATTTTGAGATAAAAACGATAAGGTTTGACCCGTTTCGGCCAATTTATGTAAACTAGTTACATAAACCGAACCGAACGCTAAGAATGCGTAACGGGTAACCATAAGAGCCATATACAGGTTTCCTAAGTTAATGTGCCTCAAATATGTTGTGACATCAGTAAGATATCTTTTATTATACTTGAAACGAGTTTAAACTCAAACTATGCCCCGTAGGGGTATTTTAGTCATTTATAAGGTTATAAAAGAGTTCAAGTATTAACCTGAGTTACAGGTCTGATATCATTAGTAAAAATACTTATTTTAATAATTTATAACAGTAGGGTATTGCATATATGTGAAATTTATCAATTATAACCAAACTATGCACCGAAGGGGCATTTTGGTAATTTCACATAAGCTTAAAAGGTCAAAATCGGAAATCTGAGTTTAACAACTTTTGATTACTGTTAAAACATTATAATTTACCCAAGATATCAGAAGGTATCAACCCTTATATGTTTAAAATAGTTTTAGTACATACTATGCGTTAAAAACGCTTAAAAAGACGATTAGAAGCCATTTCCGGGTTCTATAAAGGAAGCTGATATTTTTATTATTCCAGAAGGTCTAAAATAATTTATTTATCATACAAAATCAGTAGCAAAAGGTTTGGGGTCAAAAAGATATGTAAAACTCATTTTATAGCCCAAAAGGGCAAAACCGACAATTACCGAATCAAGCCTATAACTCTAAGTTATGCTCAGCCTAAAATTTATTAAAAATCTTCAAAAATCCCAAAATAATATATTACATCAGTGGGTAAGAAGGTTGATATCAAAAAGTGGGTTTAAATAGGCTATATGCTAATTATGCCGTTTAATCGCTAAAAAGCTTTCTAATTACGCTAATGAGCATAACTATCAATCTACACCTCAAACTGATGTCAAATTTTGGTTACAAGTTTATAATTCAGTAACTAAGGTTTCTACTCTTTTACATTTTCAAAAATCACGTTTTATGGTGAAAAGGGCATAATGGTCAACAAATGAGCATTTAACGGAATCATGCATATTAATTGGATAACTAATGAACCATGGTGTATAATCACAGAGGGTTATACTAGCATGTATCTTAGTACAAATAAAGCTCTAAGGCATTTCTAAAACATGCTAAAACGGGTCAGAACTGAAGTCAAAGCAAAAGTCAAAGTTTTGCGACTTTCGGTTCCGAACCGGGTCTAAACAGAAAATTGTCGGGTCTAACATGCTTAGACATGTTCTTACACTTATTACTGAGTTATATGAGTGATAAAATAGGTTACACGCCTTCTACATTGCTAATTACATGTTAAATCGCAAATTAAGTTTCTGTTGACTTTTTCTAAACAACTTTGACCCGACATTTGATCTAGTTAGAGTGGGAATCAGAGGGTGCCCTTTTAAGGGTTTAATGCCCACATAATTACCAACTTATAACTACTTTCAATTCGACTAATCACTGGACCATTAATGATTAATCGCTAAGTCAAACGGTAATTACGACGGTTTGACTTTTAAGCTAAAACTAAGTAAAAACTCAACTAAGAAATGTTAAGCATACTTACTGAAGTCCTATGCACGATTAGGAAGGCTTAAGGTCTGCTCTTGAACTCCCAAAAGCTCCAGAAATGCAGAAGAAATGTGTGATCACAATGTTGCAACATTGTGGCCTTTTATAGTGTTTAATCTCACTTAGATCATTGACAACCAAGCCTACCCTTGTTCCCTGATCATCAACAAGTGTCCTAGGGTCTAAAAGACATGTAGGGGTCGTCCAAAGATGAGGAAAATCATTTATAAGTCGGTTACTAGATCAAAACAACCAACTGTCGAATTTTTAGTCGCTGGGCAACCCTTACGGACCGTAAGGGGTTGTCTTACGGTCCATAAGACCTTTAACAGAAGCAAAAATCTTGCCCTTTTGAGCTTTGAACAGGCACTAGGTGATACGAAATTTGCCTCTATTATCAGTAGGGGCCTCTTGATCATATCTTGAATAGTTATAACCACTTTGCCATGTTCTACAATGGTCTTGGATGCTTTTGAAAGGCAGTAAACGAAGATTCGTCGAACACATTATTTTATAGAGTTATATCTTCACAATTTGGATCAATCATTACAAGTATTAACCAGATTTGGATGCTTATCAGATGTTTATAATATGGATTAGGGTCTTGGGATTTATAATGAGGTCGTTCAGAGGTATTAATTAACATGTCGACGCTTCTAATCCTTCGTATACGAATTTTATCACAACTTTCTCATATGATAACGAAACTTGGTGAAATTTTTTACCATGCATTCTAGTGAGCATATTTAATCGTTACAAGGCTTCGGGTTTGCTAAAAGGCCACTCAGAGGTATACTTTAAACATGTTGACACATTTAACCCCTGTAGTTTGTAACCTCTCACTTTCTTTCACAATTAGTTTCGTAAGATCCATGATTCATTCGTTTTAGGGTATAAACACCATGTTGGGTTATTGTAAGGTATATTCACCTATTGTTGACATTTTAAATCCTTATATTCACATACTTTTCTTGTTTGTCAACTTTAGTCCTTCAAATAAATCCTTTACATGTTTTAAGCCCGTGACACGTGTCGATATAATATTGGACATGAAATTTCTAGGTGTCACAATTGGGGACGAGTACGTGGGAATCATCAAACAGTTTAAGTATGCCATTCCGCCAGTGTTCCATCCGTACGTCTCGTGCATACGAGATGTGATGCCGGACGGTCATTGTGGGTTTCGGTCTGTGGCTGTGGGCTTAGGAATGGATCAGAGTTCATGGGGGCTCATTCGAAGGGACCTTGTCCAAGAAATGGATCAGAACGAATCGATCTGGTTCCCAATATTTGATGCATGGGATGAAGGTTATTTTTACACGCATTGTCAGGGCCTAATTTGGGATTCAGTGTCCGGTTGTGGGGAGGATCACTGGAAGGACTTCCCCTTAGCAGGACTTCTTATTGCACAAACGTACGGTATCGGGGTGCACCTGTTAACGACAACCATGGGTGCGAGTTCCACTTTCTTCCCGATACTAAGTCCTCCGGCTAATCAACAACCATTATTCATAATGCTTACACATGTTAACGAGAATCACTTCATACATGTTAAGCTGGAAGGGGATTATCCAATGCCACCAGCACACGGGCTATGGTTGACCCACCGAAGACCCCATACGGAACAATGGGAAGATATGTACTTGCCACGTCTA
Source organism: Helianthus tuberosus (assembly GCA_030545235.1). NCBI lineage: Eukaryota > Viridiplantae > Streptophyta > Magnoliopsida > Asterales > Asteraceae > Helianthus > Helianthus tuberosus. Next base: position 3,473,000 of record CM060415.1, on the reverse strand, counting down.
GAATGGTATACATCGATAATGAGTCCTCCGCCAAGATCAAACCCTAGTCTTAATTACATCGACAGTGATACGGAAGAATGATTTTTGTAATTAATAGTATTTTTTGTATTAATTCCTATAATTTTCTACAATTTCTATAATTTTTATTATAATTTCTATCATTTTTCTATAATTAGAACTGATTAAAATAGGTTAATAACATTTTTATAAAAAAATTACAAATATACGACGCGTATAGAGCTAGACGCGTCGTATATGATTTATCAAAAGACCATTTTGCCCCTGATATGCCCCCAATCTAGGCTTCTATCAGGGGCTAAAAGGTCATTCTACCTTTACCAGACGCCTCGTATAGATCTATATGGGTCGTCTATTTGAGCGGTTTTTTTAAATTTTGAATTTTGAATATTTGAAAATCAAAATTTGAATTTTTTAAAAAAGGACGATTCGTATAGACCTGTACGTGTAGTTGATGCGTGCGAAGTGTCGTATATTTTAGGTGTATATTTTAAGCCCTTTTTAACACTTATTTTAGCCAAGTTTTAAATTTATAAAACACGATATTTCACTAACACTAAACACACATATGGGCAAGTGCACCCATCGTTGAGTGTAGTATAGCGTTGGTAAGATACCGAGGTCGTCCAAGGACACAAGAGCTTTTAATACCGGTTTATCCTCAACGTCTAACCAAAATAAAAGTTTAGAAAAATGTTTTAAACTAAGAAAAATAAAAACTAACTAAAATGCTGAAAATAAAAATAAAATAAAAACAGATAGACAAGATGAATCACTTGGTTCCGACTCGTATCTAGTATAACCTTTGATTACTTCCGCACTTTTGCACATAATTAAGAGATTATCTTAGTTATTGTAGTAGGCCCCTCTTTTGAAGGTGACGTTACCCTCACCCCAGTAGTTTGAGTCAGCAGGGATACAATCCTAAAGGGGTGGATTATTGGAAGATAATGAATTAAGTTATTAATGCAGTATTGTGGTAGGCCCCGCTTTTGGCGGTGACGTTACCCTCGACTAAGTAGTCTGAGTCAGCAGGGATACAGTCCTAAATAGCCGGGTTATAGTATTAATAGTAGTTAACTTATGAGGGGATCAAAGAGTTTGGACCCCCGCCATCCAATACCGTGAAGTATTGAAGGATGTCCTACTAAATTTAACCCAGGTCCATTGCAGGACCTCTAAACGCTGAACAATGGCAAGACCTTTACCAAACCGTTCCCTTAACCCCCTACCAGGTAGCCAACATACCTCCATATAGACCGTGGAGATATGAATGGTGAAAATCCTTTATTTTATATAGACAGTAAAATAATGCCAAGACACCACGGACAAACGATAAGGAAAGATCACCTTCAACATAAGTAACTAGTTATTAAAGTCATTAATACAAAACCAAATAAAAAGTGCAAAAGATTAGAAATAAAAAGTATTATACTAGACACTTTGTCTTCACCAAGTGATGTAAGAGACTTAGGCAAACATGGCCTTGATTGTCAAGAACTCTTACGATCAATCTTGGATCCCGAGACGACTCACACACTCTATGATGGACAATGGATGATGGTGGTGGATGATGGTGTTGTGATGGTGGTGGGTGGTGGATGAAGTGTGAGAGAGGTGGTGTGCCAAGGGATAGTTTGAGCTTGAGCCAAGCACTCCTATTTATAGCCTGTACAGAAGCCTGGACACGGCCCCGTGTCCGCTGGACACGGCCCCGTGTCCACCCTTTTCTCTTTCTTCATTAATACAGTTTGTCTTTATTTGCTCCACACGCCCCCGTGTCCGCTGGGCACGGCCCCGTGTCCGTCTGACACTCTCTCTCTTCATTAATTGTAATTCGCAATTACAATTAATGCGCCTGCTGTACTTTCGCCACGCCCCCGTGTCCGCTGGGCACGGCCCCGTGGTGGGCAATAGAAGCTTCTACAGGTTTGTCTTTTGTGCCAGGGCTGACCATTCTGGACACGGCCCCGTGTTCGCTGAGCACGACCCCGTGTTGAGCTGGACACGCCCCGTGTCGGGCTGGGCACGCCCCGTGTCGGGCTGGGCACAGCCCCATGCTCAGCTGGGCACAGCCCCATGCTCAGCTTTCTTCTTGTTTTTGCTTTGGGAGTTGTTGTCGAGGGGTCGGGCATGCCACGTTTCTTCCTTTTCTTTGTATTTATGTTGGTTTTGGCTGTATTTTTGTTCCTTTTGTTCGTTTAAGCTCATTTGACCCTGTAAATTCAAAAGGAAGACAAAAACATACTTTTTCCAACATTAGTACTAAAAAAGTGTTAGTTTTATGCCTTATTTGATGTAATTTATATGTTGCATTTTACACACATCAAATACCCCCACACTTGAATCTTTGCTTGTCCTCAAGCAAAACTCTTTATAATGTGGCTTTACACTCCCAAATGGAATTGGTAGAAGAGAAGGTTTTTGGGCTTGTCATAGAGTGCCGGGAATCCAAGATTCTTTATTAGGCTTTATTTTTATGTTATTTACAATCCTATTCGTTATGATTTATTTTGAACTTTTCATAAGAGAGATTAGTTATTTGGGCATAACATGCCTCTTTAAAATTTTATTTATATACAAGTTCACATACCTCACGGGGAATCACTCAACACTCGGCCGAAGATGTATTTTTGTGAAACACTCGAGAGCGGCATGGAACTTACTCCTACCATAGGCTTGCCAAGCAATCAATCCTCCTACTTTTTAACTTATATACCTTTGTAAATATCAAGAGGACTTTGTGGGTTAAGGGTTAGGCTTGGTTTAAAGGTAGGTGGTTGGGTTAGTGGTTAGTAAAAGGGCGAAAGGCGTAAAAAGCATCGGTTTTCGTAAGACCCTTTTTTTTTATTTTGATGAAGCCACTATTCAAACAAAGTTATTTTTGATAAACTTGTTTGTTTATTTCTCTTTTGCTTCATCATCATCATCTTTTTTTTTTTTTTTTTTTTGAAAGTCATAAGAAAAACCGAGCTTGTTACTAAAACAAAGGGTTAGAAATAAAAAGGTTTTGGTGGGTGAAAGGGTTTTTGTTTTGGGTTATGAAATGAAAAGGTTTAGGCTCAAAGGGGTTAACTAGGGGGATTTTGGGTAGGTGGTAAGAAAAAAAAATAATGGTGTAGAAATAAAAAGGGTTAGTCCTAATGCCTCCATCATTTACTTACTCGGGTTTAAGTTGGTAAGGACCGGGAATGTATCGTCATGGCAAGTTCTAGAGTCGTAAGAACCAAGCGGCTATTCACACAAGAAACGAAAGATGAGCATTTAATTTAAAGGTATATATTTGTATGCTCAATAAAGGCTCAAAACTCACTTTTGTGGGAATGGGTTTTTATGTGATCAAGTATATATAATTAAATTTTAACTAAGCTTGTCATGCCTTTTCATAATTTTCTTATGTTGGTTCTTTTTATCACGACGCTATCGGTTGTAAATTTGTAAAAATATAACCTTTTTAGAATTTTGAAATTCCCAAATTAAACCTAGACAAGTAAAAAAAAATGAAAATTTTTGAAAAAAATTGGGGTGATTAGCAATTCCAATAGAGTTTTGTGTAAGGCTTGTATTTAGGACTTGCAAGATTCAAGGTTTTAGCATCCCCCCCACACTTAAATTACACATTGTCCTCAATGTGTCCAAAAAATAAGTTTTTAGGTTGATTGAATGTGTAAAAGTGGGTTAAAAACAAGATTTTATGGTACTGGGTAGCTGAACACGAGGTGGTGTTGGCTGAGCACGGCCCAGTGTCCAGACTGCCAGTACCAAAAGTAAACAGAAGGCTGGGCACGGGGGCGTGTCCAGTGAGCACGGCCCCGTGTCCAGGTACCTGAACTGGGCATTTTCTATAGAACCTTGGGCACGGGGCGTGTTGGGGTGAGCACGGCCCCGTGCTGAACTTGCTATAATGAAGAAAAATCATCGGGAGGCTCTGTTTTTGTGTATGGGGTGTTGGTTCAAGCTTCCCTTATCATCCTTCACCATCCCGAGTGTGTTTTATTCCTGAAAATTAAAAACTAAACTAGAAAACATAAAGGTTAATCTAAACTAAACTACGGATAGTTCCGCAGAATGCCTCCGTGGTGCGCCACGTTTATAAGGGTCCTTGGCTAGACCCACCTTATCGGGTGGTTCTGGCTCATCTTCAATTTGGGGATCGTCATTGCCGAATGGATATTTCATTGATCGCTCAAGATCGACACTTCTTTTAAATGCCCCTAATTGAAGAGGTAGATTGTTGAACTTCCGGTTTTTCAAAGCTTCGTGAGTTTTTACAAATGGTCGTCCCAACACTAGAGGAGCGTCATCGAGGATGACAAAATCGGTCGGGATTACCATTTGATTTGTTTGAACCAAGACATCTTCAACTATACCGATTGATTTTATTACTTTCCGATTGGATAGAAAAATGGGTATTTGAAGTGGAGAAAAATCACTAATACTTAATTTTTCGAAAATGTAGTTAGGCATTATGTTAACACACAGATCTTTATCGATTGTGACATTACTAATAAATGAATTTTGAAAGAAACATGGAACCGGTGTAATGTTAATTTCAAATGGGTCTTCTTTTATTAGTGACGTTTGATCATTAGTTAACTTAACACTTACCGTTTCGTCAATTTTAGTGTTAGTGTTTAACTCTTTTAAAAACTTAGCATGAGTGGGTACTAAACAATGATTTTCGAAAGAAGGTGTCAAGAGATTAATTTCTTCAAAATTAGACTCTTCTTGGATTTTAACGTTGTCGGACTCACCTTTTTCGTTGTTTAACTCATGTGTCGGTTTTTCACTTATTTGTTCTTCCATTTTAACATTTTCAGTTATCTCTTTCTTTTTTAATTCTTCTCTTGCGCGAGACTCCTCTTCCCTTGCGCGAGCTTCTTTTATACATCGATCGATAACTCTAATGTGTTCTAATATCCTATCGGTCACTTCGGTTATAGAAAAAGAATCGTTATTTTCTAAGCTTGAATCCGGTTGTTCGACCCTTTGTTCCTCATAATACCCATATGAAGTTGATGGTTCGCACCATTGTTCTTCATTGTAAGCATATGATGGATAAGGGTCGTAATTTTGTTCTTCATAATACTCATATGAGGTGGGTTGTTCACGCCATGGTTCCTCATAATAAGCATATGAAGGTGGTGACTCATATCTTGGTTCCTCAAAGTATGAGTATGAAGGCTCATACCTTGGTTCATCAAAATATGAGTATGAGGGAGGAGGTTCATACCTTTGGTCTTCATAGGATGTGTATGAAGTTGATGGCTCGTACCTGGGCTCCTCATAGTAGGTGTATGAATTGGATGGTTGATATGAGTGATTGTATTGAACCGAGCGTGAGTTACGGCAATTAGTGCAATAATTACCCCTATAATCATCCTCATCATAGGTGTAGTTGTAACCTCCTGAGTATTGATCCATAAGAATCACTCAGCAGACCACAACCAAGTCTCGAGATCAGAAAACAAAAATAAAAACAGAAACAGAGGCTGGACACGTCCCCGTGTTCAGTGGACACGGCCCCGTGTTCAGGATCTGTATCTGGGCGTTTTAATTAAATTTACTGATCTAGTTGAGCACGGGGCGTGTTCAGTGAGCACGGCTCGTGTTCAACATACTGTAAATGCAAAACTAAACTAAAATGAAAAAAAAAATGTGGGCCCGTTTTGAAAAGGTTTTGAAAAACTGATTAGGCCGTCGATTTTAAGCTTTCCTAAAATCCTTGTGTCCCCGGCAACGGCGCCAAAAACTTGATGCGTGCGAAGTGTCGTATATTTTAGGTGTATATTTTAAGCCCTTTTAACACTTATTTTAGCCAAGTTTTAAATTTATAAAACACGATATTTCACTAACACTAAACACACATATGGGCAAGTGCACCCATCGTTGAGTGTAGTATAGCGTTGGTAAGATACCGAGGTCGTCCAAGGACACAAGAGCTTTTAATACCGGTTTATCCTCAACGTCTAACCAAAATAAAAGTTTAGAAAAATGTTTTAAACTAAGAAAAATAAAAACTAACTAAAATGCTGAAAATAAAAATAAAATAAAAACAGATAGACAAGATGAATCACTTGGTTCCGACTCGTATCTAGTATAACCTTTGATTACTTCCGCACTTTTGCACATAATTAAGAGATTATCTTAGTTATTGTAGTAGGCCCCTCTTTTGAAGGTGACGTTACCCTCACCCCAGTAGTTTGAGTCAGCAGGGATACAATCCTAAAGGGGTGGATTATTGGAAGATAATGAATTAAGTTATTAATGCAGTATTGTGGTAGGCCCCGCTTTTGGCGGTGACGTTACCCTCGACTAAGTAGTCTGAGTCAGCAGGGATACAGTCCTAAATAGCCGGGTTATAGTATTAATAGTAGTTAACTTATGAGGGGATCAAAGAGTTTGGACCCCCGCCATCCAATACCGTGAAGTATTGAAGGATGTCCTACTAAATTTGACCCAGGTCCATTGCAGGACCTCTAAACGCTGAACAATGGCAAGACCTTTACCAAACCGTTCCCTTAACCCCCTACCAGGTAGCCAACATACCTCCATATAGACCGTGGAGATATGAATGGTGAAAATCCTTTATTTTATATAGACAGTAAAATAATGCCAAGACACCACGGACAAACGATAAGGAAAGATCACCTTCAACATAAGTAACTAGTTATTAAAGTCATTAATACAAAACCAAATAAAAAGTGCAAAAGATTAGAAATAAAAAGTATTATACTAGACACTTTGTCTTCACCAAGTGATGTAAGAGACTTAGGCAAACATGGCCTTGATTGTCAAGAACTCTTACGATCAATCTTGGATCCCGAGACGACTCACACACTCTATGATGGACAATGGATGATGGTGGTGGATGATGGTGTTGTGATGGTGGTGGGTGGTGGATGAAGTGTGAGAGAGGTGGTGTGCCAAGGGATAGTTTGAGCTTGAGCCAAGCACTCCTATTTATAGCCTGTACAGAAGCCTGGACACGGCCCCGTGTCCGCTGGACACGACCCCGTGTCCGCTGGACACGGCCCCGTGTCCACCCTTTTCTCTTTCTTCATTAATACAGTTTGTCTTTATTTGCTCCACACGCCCCCGTGTCCGCTGGGCACGGCCCCGTGTCCGTCTGACACTCTCTCTCTTCATTAATTGTAATTCGCAATTACAATTAATGCGCCTGCTGTACTTTCGCCATGCCCCCGTGTCCGCTGGGCACGGCCCCGTGGTGGGCAATAGAAGCTTCTACAGGTTTGTCTTTTGTGCCAGGGCTGACCATTCTGGACACGGCCCCGTGTTCGCTGAGCACGACCCCGTGTTGAGCTGGACACGCCCCGTGTCGGGCTGGGCACGCCCCGTGTCGGGCTGGGCACAGCCCCATGCTCAGCTGGGCACAGCCCCATGCTCAGCTGGGCACAGCCCCATGCTCAGCTTTCTTCTTGTTTTTGCTTTGGGAGTTGTTGTCGAGGGGTCGGGCATGCCACGTTTCTTCCTTTTCTTTGTATTTATGTTGGTTTTGGCTGTATTTTTGTTCCTTTTGTTCGTTTAAGCTCATTTGACCCTGTAAATTCAAAAGGAAGACAAAAACATACTTTTTCCAACATTAGTACTAAAAAAGTGTTAGTTTTATGCCTTATTTGATGTAATTTATATGTTGCATTTTACACACATCAGTAGTCTAGAGGGGCGGCAACAATTCTTTTTTTTTAAATTTGAATTTTGAAAATATTTTATGTTAATTACCATTTTGCCCCTGAAGGTTCCCAGTATATGCCTTTAACAGGGGCTTAAAGGTAATTTAACAAGATGGACGATTCGTATAGACCTGTACGTGTAGTCCATAGGGGCGGCAACAATTCTTTTTTTTAAATTTGAAAATATTTTTTGTTAATTACCATTTTGCCCCTGAAGGTCCCCAATATAGGCCTTTAATAGGGGCTTAAAGGTAATTTAACAAGATGGACGACGCGTATAGATCTATACGACACATACAACAAAGGCGGCAACTTTTACACTTTTTCTTTTTTAATTATTAAAAAAATATTTATTAAATGACCATTTTGCCCCTGTAAAGCCCCCAGTATAGGCTTTAGTCAGGGGCAAAATGGTAATTAACCATTCCAGAAATATCTTTTTGGATTGGTTAATTACCATTTTGCCCCTGAATAATGCCTATACTGTGGGCTATACAGGGGCAAAATAGTCATTTAATAAAAAGGCCGGACGACGCGTATAGGTCTATACGAGGCGTCTATGCCTCGTATAAGGCTGGGGGGGGCCTAGACGAGGCTGGTTATCACCCCAAACAAAAACACATACGGAGCACACACCTCTATACGCCTCAGATTAGTATTTCGACCGTATTTTCGAAGATTTGAAGCATCACTGGTACGTATTTCATCCCGTAGTTTAGTATTTTTGCCTCGTTTTTGCCTTTGGACCGTAGGTTTGCCCTAAAATTTGGTTTTTGTTGGGTTTGGGGGTTTGAATCTAAGGTTGAAGATGAAGCAGGTAGAACAGGACGCCGAGTATAGCCCTATACGAGGGCTATACGAGGCTCTGCAACTTTTTTTTATTAATGTTATTATTATTATTATTTATTTATTAATTATTATTATTATTATTATTTATTATTGTTATTATTATTGTTATTGTTATTATTATTATTATTTATTAATTATTATTATTAGTAGTATTAGTATTGTTATTATTATTATTTATTTATTATTATTATTATTATTATTATTATTGTTATTATTATTATTATTATTTATTATTATTATTATTGTTGTTGTTAATATTATTATTATTATTGTTATTGTTATTATTATTTTTTTATTAGTATTATTATTGTTATTATTATTATTATTTATTATTTATTATTATTATTATTATTAGTATTATTATTGTTATTATTATTATTATTATTTATTTATTATTGTTTTTATACGTATACGTTATTTATTTGCAGATTGATTATGGAGGGCGATGACATTCAGATGGAGCTTGATAGGGCACCGCCGGGGGGTCAGCCGGTTCAGCAGGTTCAGCCTGTTCAGGAGGGTCCACGACGGAGACGGCGGCCGCCTCTGGATACGCTGCAGGGTTGTCCGTATCTAGAGTTTCCCGACGGCACCGATGTCGCCCATCATTGCCAGAAGCTTAGGAGGATGCACATTGGATCGCATGCATCGATCGACTGGGATGCGATGGATGGGATTGCTGAGACGGCTAGAGTGCGTCGGTTTATACATGTCGATTCGCCGTGGCATCGTCTTTTTGATTTGGCGCACACGCCGACCTACAGGGAGCTGCTGGTCGAGTTCCTTTCGTCATTCACATTTCACGCTCCTGGGGTCCCAGTGCCGCTTCCGTACCCAGATGCTCCCCCTCCGCCTGAGGTTTCTTTCAGGCTCGCTAGCGTTTTGCGTGAGATGACGCTAGCAGAGTTTGCTGTGCATTGTGGTTTATACATGCAGGGGGAGATCGAGACTGAGGTTTACACAGCGGGGCTAGTGGTGGTTGACAAACCCACTCTTGTAGGTTTTTGGCAGGTGATTGCGGGGGAAAATCATTGGGAGCACGACAAGTCGAAGGGGAGGGTGTCGTTTGTTAGTGACCCACTGTACAGGTACGTACGTTTATTACGACAATTATTTTTGTTATGTGCATTGTTTATTAATCTCTGTTTCTATATTTCGCTAACACTATATGCAGGTATCTGCACCATTTGCTCGCTACTTCTATTTCAGCGCGCGGCTACAGCCGTGAGTGGTGTACGACCACATATCTTTTTTTTCCTTTACTGTTTGTTGTATAGGAGGCCGTGCGCGCTAGCACACGGTCTAGCCCAGTACTACGCCTCCGCGCATCACCGGCAGGAGCGCGGATTTTTGTATGGCGGGGCGTACGTGACCGTCATTGCCCGTTCATTGGGCCTCGTACTGCACCAGGACCCACATCTACGGACGCCGCCAGTCATGCCGACGCGGATGGGCATGCAGTCGCTGTGGGGGATGAAGGTAATCAAGAGGTTCCCCGTTGGCCCGCGGTTTAAAAACCGCAACGGGGGCATATGGACAGAGGAGCCCTTACCAGAGCATTTCGAGCCCGTTTATCCTCCTGCAGATCCTGCTGATGTAGTGCCCGTGGAGGAGCCTCCGGAGGATGTAGACGGTGCAGCGGTGCCACAGCTACCGCCACCTGCCGGGGTGCCTCAGTTTCCACGTCACGTTATTCCAGGTCATGCCCCAGGAGCTGCGCTACATCCGGATGTACGAGCCGAGCTTGACAGGCTCAACGATTTGGTAGGTTGGCTGTTACGGGCCGAGCAGGATAGACGAGAGAGAGAGGGATTACCCCCGATACCGCTTCCACCGGCTCGAGCACCACATCAGCAGCAGCAGCCGTAGCAGCAGCCGCAGCAGCCAGATTCGGATTTGGATGCATAGACCTGTTGTTGTTTTTATTTTTATTATGGATGTACAAACTTATCTTATATATTTTTGTTATGGATGTACAAAGTTATCTTATCTTATATATGTCATATTTATGTTTGTTTTCAGTTATTCGGTTACCTAATGATTGTTGTCTTAAATTGAGATAATACGGAAACAATATATCCCCTGAATATAATACGGAAACAATATTTGAACGAGATAAAATTTTAATCGGAAGAATAAAAAAGTAAAATGTAAAAAACATTATAATATTTAATCGATATAATATATTTAAAGAGCCGATTTTTAAAATAGTTGATTTTTAAAAAACAAAAACTTTTTTATAGTGTAAAAAACAAAAAAAAAAACAAAACTTTTTTTAAAACCAAAAAAAATTTCAACCAAAAAACACATCTTCAAAAACTATCCAAAAAACCATACCAAAACCCACCAAAACACCCCTCATTTCAGCCAAAAAAAAAAAAAAAACCCAACATTGGACGCCTCGTATAGGTCTGTACCCTTCGTATAGGGTTCCTTAAACTTTGTGCCTGACACCCTCTGAGACCCCCTTGAATTCAGTGCTTAGACGCCTCGTATAGGCCTATACGAGGCGTCTAGGACACAAAAGGTGTGGAAATAGGCGAAGAGGGTGTCCAAATATCTCCACCCTAAAACAATCCCCTTGGTTGTCCGCTCCTTTTTCTAACTTTTCGTAGTTAATAATAATAGATTAAATTACGATTTTGACCTACTTTTACCCTTTTAACCAAATTTTTTTTACATCTGAGTCACCTAACGTCTTTTTTTCTAACTATTTTGGCCCCTAACACTAACCCCATTAATTAAATGTTAGAGACCAAAAGGGTTAGAAAAAAGACGTTATGGGCCAGGAGGGTTAGAAAAAAAAAGACGTTGGGGACTCAGTTGTTAAAATATTTTTTTTGGCTAAAAGGGTAAAAGTGATATAACCACATGGGCCAAAATTGTAATTTACTCTTAATAATATAAAAGGTGACGAAAATTTATTTTGAAGCTAAAATATGGGTTTAACTCGCTACAGAATCATCATATTGGGTCATATTTTTGGCTAATGAGATGGTGGTGGAGTGGTAAGCGAGAGACTTGGTGCTCTAAAGGACTCAGGTTCGATTCTTGCCCTCCCTATTATTTTCTGCGGCGTCTGGTGATGATGAGAGACTAGGCGAATAGGTGGAGATCGCTAATTCGATCCTTGAACTGAGCGGGTTTTACCTCACCGCACTGTCGTGTCTTCAGGCGAGTGTTCACGGGTTTCGGCCCTAGGTGAAGGTTTTCCCCGGTTCGGAGGCGAGTGTATCCCGATGTGGTGAATTTCGCCAGTAACCCGTTTGGAGGATTCGTTGACCGTTCAAAAAAAATATTGGGTCATATTTTATATTTGAAAGTCTTAGTTATTTTTAAGGATCAAAAGAGTTTTGCCCATAAAAGTTGTTTGTTAATCAATGTGATGAATTAGAATAGAAAGAGTCAATTGCTATGACTAAACTGTGTTACAGCGGAAAACGTTCGCGACAAAACTTTTCTTTCTCTAATCATTGTTGCGATGGGTTCTTGTGATTGAAATGATTTTGCGACCTAAGACTTTCCATCTCTAATCATTGTTGCGACGGGCTCTTGTAATTGAAATGATTTTGCGACCTAAGACATAGATAGTTTGCGAAGGATATACGCTGTGTTCCAAGGTTCACTATGAAAGTAAAAAAAGTAAGAAATATTTGTGCTATAAATTTTCATTAACGAAAGGAAATGGAAATAAATGGGAGGAAGTGGGGAGAAAATCTCCCCTAATAATTTTCTTTCAAAAATAGAAGTGAAATGAAGGCAAACAAAAGGTTTTACTATTTACCATTTATTATTTCACTTAAACTATTATAAAACTCAACAAAGGCATAATTGTAAATTAAATAATGTATCTTGCGAACACATGCATAAAATCTTTACTTTCATTTCCTTTCCATCGAACTCAGGAACACCAAATGAAATTATATATTTCCCGTTCCTTTATTTTCTCTCATAAATTGCCTTTGTGACACTTCGGGTTTCCCACACGTCTCACTCCGTACTGGTAATCCTACAACGTAATGAGGTTAATTAATAACGATAATATTAATGCGAAATGTGCAATTAATTAAACTATCTTTATATGTTTATGTATGAGACTTAGTTGATGACTATAAAATAGACTGATTTATTACAAATTAAGTATATGTCCGCACAGTCACTTGTTGGGCTGTGTGGTTTCTTGGGCCGCACACTTAAGGTATAAGTGATGGGATGGCATACTGCTAATTTCAAATGGGCTTGTGTCATAGATTTGCTAAGTGTCCACATGTTTAATAATATATATGTGATGAAATGCCTAGTAGTACATAGCAGATGATAGTCAAAATCCATCACTAGTATACCTATGATGTAATGTAATACATGAGGACCTTATGTGCTATTTGATTTGTGACATGTGTTGATACGTGAAATGATTGTATGCAAACCTAACTAGACATGGTAAGTATATTAGGGTGTGATTGACCAAAGTCGATTTAACAAGTAACCCATCTGCCGAGCAAACCAAGGTGAGTTCACACCCTTTATCTAAAAGCATGCGTTCCCGGTGGTTGGGAAGCGGAACGAAAAACATCTTTCCCTTGTGTGGGAAACAGTCTACATTATCTCCTTGTGTGGGATACGGATAATATTTCCCCTTGTGTGGGACGATCAGTTAATTACTATTTATATTAGATGCAACAAGCGTACCAAATGAAACTCTATCTCGATAGTCCCCACTTACTATACCGATTAGTCGCCTGGCCTGGCGAACGGATTATTAGTTCATAGCGCTATTAGGTCTCACCAACCTCACACCGTGCCTGGATAGGATCGGGTGTGAACTAATGGACTCTGGCAAACCGTCAATGATGATAGACATTGACAAACGGGGCAAATCACGAAATGTGCGGTCGCTAAGGATTCGGTATTACGCAGTTTAGTAGCTTACATATGGGGTAGCTCCCCATGGCATGATATAAATGAGTAACTTAACAACTATATTAAGTTTTATGGAAATTAAAACTGGATAACTTGTGAACTCGCCAACTAGGGGTGAGCAGAAAACCGAAATAACCGAACCGTAACCAAAATAACCGAAAAATCCGGACCGAAAAAACCGAACCGAAACAAAAACCGACGGTTCGGTTTTCGGATTTTTAATAACCGAAAATTTCGGTTCGGTTTTCAGATAATCATTTTCAATAACCGAAAATAACCGAACCGAACCGATAAGTTTTAATAGTATACCAGATCTATATATTTTTATGTTTAAGTTGTTTAAATGTTTACCCATGCTACTAAGAATTATTAATTTTATTCTTGTGTGTTAAATATTTATAATAAGAACATTACCATATGTATTTATCATTAAAATTATCCATTGTTTACAAGAACTAATTAAGTTTAATATAAAAGTTAAATGGTTTCCAAAGTATTATAAAAGAAAACGTCTTAACAAAAACTTTGGAGAAACATTAAAATAGATTAGAAGGTTAGGTTTATGTGAATAATATTAATTTAAAAGACTAAACATATTAACTTAAATGTAAACATTTAAGAAAAAATCTTAAACTTTGAATTATACTTTTAAGTTTTGAATCTTACATAATTTGTTTCAAAAACCGAAAAAACCGAAAAACCGAACCGAACCGAACCGTTGCTAAAACCGAAATAACCGAAACCGAACGGTTTTTAAAAACCAAAAACCGAACTTTCGGTTACGGTTTTGGTTTTACCCAAAAAACCGAACCGAACCGTGCACACCCCTATCGCCAACTTTATGTTGACACCCTACTGCATGCTTTGCAGGTAAATAGTGACGACAGGAGCTTACAACTTGAGGAGTGTAGTGGTCACATTAACTCGTGTTGGATTCTAAATAAATTTAAACTTTGGACTTTTGATTGAACTATTGAACTATGCTTTCGCTATTTCCTTTAAACGTTGTTTTAAACTTAAGACTTAGACATGGACTTTAGTAGTCAGTAATCGTATTTTGATAAATTGCTTTATTCTTATGATTGTTCAATATGATTGATGCCTGGATCCTGGTCAGTCACACGTCTCGCGGTAGTACTCCGTAGAAATTGAGAGGGTGACAGCTTTTCTCTTTATTTATTCCCTTCAGTGATATCGGAAACAGAGAGTTAGGGACTGAAACATTTGCGACATAATTTGTTTGCCGGTGTTCACTAACGACATGTTTTCCGATTTTCAAATTTACAATGTGAGAAAAAAAAACATAAACATAAATATGACAAACAATAAAGATATGTAAATTTATTTAGTTATACAAAGTATCGAAATATAATCCACAAAAGTTCCACAAAATATATAGAAACGTATTATGTAGTCGTAACCCTTTGACACCATTAAACAAATAAGTACCACCGACGGCCAGTTATTATAGGAATAGTTTCGTTGCTAATTATGCATACTCCCATCGAAGAAGACTTGTCGGCCACCATAGAAGACTTGTCCACCATCCGAAAAAGACATGTCACTAATCCCTCGCTAAATTACCCAACCATAATCTTAAGTACTTTCTCTTAGTACTCCGAAGAAAACCAAATTATCCATGTGTCATGACCCCCGACCACACCCTGGACGGGAGCCGCGAGCAGTCAAGTGGTACCGGTGGTTATTTTGAAAATATTGCAGCGGAAAATTTCACCAGGACCGTGAGTTAGGAAAATATCAGAGTTTTGAAACACCGGATTTTATTTATTAAACCGATGGGAGTAAACCAGCGTTTTACAAAGGTAGCTTTAATATGGGATAAACCCGAATATATATAAAACAACATTTCTTTATTTAGTTTGATTGATGAAACAAGCCACTTCTTTAAGCCTTTTGGTGTCGTATCACAATTCTTATTCCGATCTATTGTAATCACCTGAAATGCGTTTTAAAAACATTTGGTCAGCAGGAAATACTGGTGAGTTCATTCATTATGTACAAAAACACATTTGTTATAATTCACAGCATTAAGAGTTTTTACATTTGCTCCTATCTTATAATTAGTTGGTCCAGTTGTCACTCGACCGGATCTATGACTGTGGACATATCACTAATTAGGCTCACCCACCTAAAGTGATAAATCATTAGTAGTAATGTGCACATACCCCCACTTACTGCCAGTAATTAAAGATTAGCAAAGACTTAATCACTGCAAACTATAACTGGAAAACATTTAGGGTTTTTCAAACAATTGGGTAAAAAGAGAATGACTCACCTTGTTAGCACATTGTAACACCACGTAAAAACGTGTCCAATTATATATAGACACGTGTCTTAAACTCTAAAGGTGCGAAAGATTGAGTTTGAAGGACCAAAGTTGTCGAACAGTGAAACTATGAAACCACAGGGACTCAAAGTGTCAACATGCCAAACTTGTGCCTCTGAATGACCTTACATGATGAAAATATTCTTAAACGAGTGAATGAATTGATATGAGAAGCCGGTTATGAAAATAATCGAAAGATTATTAATTGTAAGGGTTAAACGTGTCAACATGTCGATTCTGACCTCTGAGTGACCTTTTAACGAAACCGAGCCTTCGAAACATTCAAATATACTCTTAAGAATAAGTGGTATAAATTTCACGTGGTTTCGATATCGTTAAACATGTTTTCAAGACTTTGGGCCAAAAGTGTCAATTTGATGAAACTTGCTTTCATAGAGATATTTAACGAACCGGAGCCTAACGAAGTTAGTTTATTCATCATAGAAGCTCAACATATTAACTACAAGGGTCCCACATGTCAACAATGAGGTTAAAAAGGGTTAAAAACGAGCAGGGGCTGAAACTGCCAGCTTTCAAACTTGTTTTCGCGGTTTAACAGGTCCACGCGGCCCGCGTAAGACACCCTTAAGTCTTACGCGGCCCACCTCAGCATGCCCAGATCAGAAAAGTTGTGCCAGGTGCGGGTTTTGCCTGTTCCACCGCCATAGTCTAGTTTGTAACGACCTATGGAGCTGTAAGTCGGTTTATATCAGTAGCTAGGACACCTGGGGTGATCCCAGGACCTCCAATAACACCTGGAAGTGATCTAGATTCATGAACTTGACTATATAAGAAATGCTAGTTCTTTAGTTTTGAAACACACTTGCAACAATTGCTACTCTACAACATCTGGAGCTTGCTAAGGACAAGGAGAAGACTTTGAAGTGTAGAAAAGTTTGCTAGGACCTTAAGTAAGCCTCTAATTTCTTGTTTAATCATTTAATTTAGCTTAATTACTCTAAAGTCAAACTTATCGTAAAATTAGTTTGACTTTCGTTTTAATTACATGTGGCTTAACCACTGATCAAATTGAAAGTGGTTATAGAACCACATTAGTGTAGGTGACTAACCCTTAAAAGGGCACCTCCTAATTATCTCGTTTGACTGATCAATTGTCGGGTCAAAGTAGTTTGACAAAAAGTCAAATTGGGAAGAATGTTTGAAAATGATTAAAATTAATAAACCAGAGGTTCTAAATTATATTTTAACATTCTAATTACTTGGTAATTAATATTAAAACATGTTTTACCTGTCCTAACCCGACAATTAATAGTCTAAGGTCAGTTTATAACCGAAAGTCGCAAAAGCTTGACTTTTGCTTTGACTTTCAGTTCTGACCCTTTCAAGCTTAATTCACCCATGTTTTAAGCTTCCATTAGGACCACATTACTTAGTAGTATAACCCTCTGGAGTTATATTGCATGGTACCTAGTGGTTTGAATTATATACACTTGATCGTAATTATGCTTAATAATGCCATAAACGCCCTTTTTACATACAACTGAGATTTTTAACAATGTGATTGGACTAACACCTTTGCTACTGATATTTAGACATGTCCTAAAAATTTGACATCAATTTGAGGTATAGAATTGAAGTTATGCTCAATAGCGTAATTAAGGAGCTTTTTAAATGACGTAATTAGTATGAAGCCTATCTAAACCCGATTTTTGACACCAAACTTCATACCTACTGATGTAACATAATATTTTGGGATTTTAAAGATTTTTAATTATTTTTAGGCTGAGCATAACATAGGATTATAGCTTGATTTCGGTAGGTTTTACCCTTTTCATGCATAAAATGAGTTTTACATAACTTTTTAGTGCCAAATCTTTTGCTACTGATTTTATATAATAAATAAAGTATTTTGAACTTTATAAACTGATCAAAACCTAAGATTTACTATTTTAACCCGAATACCCTTTTAAACCGACTTTTAAGCGTTTTTAGTACATAGTATGAGTTAAAACTATATTTGACATATAAAACTTATTACCCACTGATGTTTTAAGTTAATTTATATAATTAAACAGTAAGTCAAAGTTTTTAAACTCATAAGTCTATTTTGACCTTTAAAGCCTATGTAAAATTACCAAAATGCCCCTACGGGACATAGTTTGGCTATATAAGATAATTTTCACATATATAAAATATCCTAATGTTATAACTTATAAAAATACATATTGTTACTGATTAAATCAGATCTGAAACTCAGTTGCACATTTAAACTCTTTTATGGGCATTAAAATTACCAAAATACCCTTATGGGACTTATTTTGGTTTAAATTACTTTTTAGGCATATGTGTTAACATCCTACTGATGTATTAACATATTTTGAGCATAATAATGATTAAGACCTGTATATAATTTATTTGGTTACCCGTTACGCGTTTACGCGTTCGGATCGACTTATGTGACTAGTTTACATAAATAGTCGAAACGGGTCAAACCTTTTCATTGAATCCTCAATTTCCAGAATGTTATTAGTATACCCATATTATACAAGTATCCAAGCTTGTTGGGTCTAAGCCACATTCTATTCCGTTCTCCGCTTAATCGAGCGTTTAGAACCGTACGGTTTCCTTCTAGCTAGCCGGTCTAAGTCTTTGACTAAATTAAAGACCCGTTAGCATCCTAATAGGTTAATAAACATTCTATACAGATTGAATAGCTTCCGGTAGAAGGTGCCTTCAAAAGCCTTAAGATTTTACTGCTAGCATCAGGTAAATACTTTTAACTTATTTTCCCTATACGGGCTTGGGATATGGTATTATAATAATACCACTTGGTCGGGTATGAAATCATTTAATCGAATTGTGATTAATAAATTGCATAACCCGTTTTAATCTGTCTTGTTTGATAACATAAGCATTGGGGGTTAACGACCGTGTCCTGGATATCCTCGGCTCACTTTAATTGAAAATGGCCACGACCTATGCACGGGGTGTAGGCATACACCTGACAGATGCAAATGCTAAATATAAACCCACATGTTGGGGATAACTCCTTTGTGGGTTCTATAAGTGGTGAGTCGGTTAATCACGACCGGCTTCCAACCGGCCCCAATTGTATGACAAACATATAAATCTGTATACAATATTATATTTAAATAATTGTCCCGAGTTATAAAAGATTTACGCCATGTGCACCTAAATCAATTTTCTTAAATATTTTCAAAAGAGTCAGTTAATTGTATTTACCAGTATAAACTGACGTATTTTCTTAAAGACTGATTTGACATGTACCTCTCGTAATAGGCTGGAGCTATTAGGTGTCATAAGATGATCTTGCAAATCCATAGATGCCTGCAGTCTGTTATTTTGTTTCTTTGTATTTGTTTATGATCCGCCTGTGGATCTTATTACATTCCAGTCTGTACATTCATAAACTCGAACACTCAGACAATATGGTTTGTAATAGTTTACTCACCAAGCCTTCCGATGTGCTATTATATTGTGTGTATTGACTATGATGATATCAACTACGTCACGATACTCCCCGCCGGGCCCACCGGTAATATGTGGAAATATCGGGGTGTGACAGGTTGGTATCAGAGCCAACATTGAATGAATTAAACACTAACCTTTTGTGTTTGATCTTAATGACACAATAAGCATATTCCTTAGACTCTCGAGTCTAGGCAAATGACCTAGGATTTTACTCTTAACCTTCCTTTAATTGCTTTATTATAATTACTTGTCTTGACAGGTTACTTGGAAAAATGCCACCTAGGGTAAGAGGACGAGGCAAAGGACCCATGCGTGGAGGACCGTCTAGCAGCACGGGACCCTCCCATAGGCGTACACCATCCGACTCGCTTTCCGGCTCCGACTCTAAGGATAATTGGAGCCATAGCTATGAACCAGCAAGACATTCTGTCTCGTTGGGATCCTCACCTTCTGACCCTCCTCATTACTTTGAGTTGCCCGTTCCTATCGAACCCCATCATTCCCCTCTTTCACAGGGAACTCATCATTCAAACCAATCACATCACTCTTTTCAATCTCATCCTTTTCATCATTCAGATTCTACTTACTCTCCCGCATAATTTAATCCGAATGCTTATGTTAATGACTTTTTGGGCTACAACCCTTTGGGGCCTGAGGATCACTTTTCTTAGGAAATGGAGACGGATGATGACCCTGACCCAGATTTGCAAACAGGAACACCAGACCACCCAATAAGCATCTCAAGCGGTTCCCCATTTCAGGGATCACCGTACCATGGACCCGATCCATTTCAAGAGAGGATAGCTCAGTATGACTGGTTCTTTACCCCGTCATATCATAACTCTCCCTTGGTTGAACCCCAGCTCCAAGCCGTCACCCCACCACCGTTACCAGTTGAGGAACCACATCAACAGCCTCCCGAGCCTCCAAGGCGAAGGAGGAATGCTAGAATGTCCGTACGTGGGGGACCACGGTTTGCATCTCCCCATGGCTCAAGTTCGTATCCTCCTATCCCAGAAGACCCTCAGTTGGGTGAACCCTCACACACGGTACCGGAAGTCAACCTTCCGCCGGTTTTACACGCACCACTTCAGCCACCATTGGGGTTTAACAACCCGATCCCGACATACCCAGGATCATCCGGGTATAATCCGTCTGGATACCCATCCGACTATGGGACTCAGGATCCGTACCTTACAGCTGCACAATACCATCATCTTTACCCTTCTTCTTACCCTCCAGTTTATCCCACTGGATACCCGGCGCAGGATTATCAATACCCGCCATACCAGCAACCTCCTCCGTTTCAGCAGCAGCAAACGCAAGAAATTTTACAGAGGTTAGACTGGGTTGAGCATGAAGCTCATGAAACCAAGAAGAAACACAATGGTTTTGTCAAGGGTCTTATGAACCTCCTCAAGGGCAAGAAGAAATAGGATGATTGATGCGTAGTCGAGTGTTATATATATTAGGTGTATATTTTAAGCCGCTTTAACACTTTTTAGTCAAGTTTAAATTTATAAAACACGCTATTTACTAACACTAGACACACATATGGGCAAGTGCACCCATCGTGAGTGTAGTATAGTGTTGGTAAGATACCGAGGTCGTCCAAGGACACAAGAGCTTTTAGTACCGGTTTATCCTCAACGTCTAATCAAATCAAAAAGAAGTTTAGAAAAATATTTTAAACTAAGAAAAATAAAAATTAACTAAAATGCTGAAAATAAAAATAAAAAGAAAAAACAGATAGACAAGATGAATCACTTGGTTCCGACTCGTATCTAGTGTAACCTTTGATTATTTCCGCACTTTTGCACTATTTTAAGAGATTATCTTAGTTATTGTAGTAGGCCCCTCTTTTGAAGGTGACGTTACCCTCACCCCAGTAGTTTGAGTCAGCAAGGATACAATCCTAAAAGGGTGGATTATTGGAAGATAATTAATTAAGTTATTAATGCAAATTATGGTAGGCCCCTCTTTTGGAGGTGACGTTACCCTCGACTAAGTAGTCTGAGTCAGCAGGGATACAGTCCTAAATAGCCGGGTTATAGTATTAATAGTAGTTAACTTATGAGGGGATCAAAGAGTTTGGACCCCCGCCATCCAATATCGTTAAGTATTGAAGGAGGTCCTACTAAATTTAACCCAGGTCCATTGCAGGACCTCTAAACGCTGAACAATGGCAAGACCTTTACCAAACCGTTCCCTTAACCCCCGACCAGGTAGCCAACATACCTCCATATAGACCGTGGAGATATGAATGGTGAAAATCTTTTATTTTATATTGACAGTAAAATAATTTCAAGACACCACGGACAAACGATAAAGAAAGATCATCTTCAACATAAGCAACTAGTTATTAAAGTCATTAATACGAAACCAAATAAGAAGTGTGAAAAGATTAGAAATAAAAAGTATTACACTAGACACTTTGTCTTCACCAAGTGATGTAAGAGACTTAGGCAAACATGGCCTTGATTGTCAAGAACTCTTACGATCAATCTTGGATCCCGAGACGACTCACACACTCTACGATGGACAATGGATGATGGTGGTGGATGATGGTGTTATGGTGGTGGTGGGTGGTGGGTGAAGTGTGAGAGAGGTGGTGTGCCAAGGGATGGTTTGAACTTGAGCCAAGCAATCCTATTTATAGGCTGAACAGAAGCCTGGACACGGCCCCGTGCCCGCTGGACACGGCCCCGTGTCCACCCTTTTCTCTTTCTTCATTAATTGCTCTTGTCTGCATTAGTTGACCACGCCCCCGTGTCCGCTGGGCACGGCCCCGTGTGCAGAAGCATATCTGTACTATCAGATTTGGCAAGATTCTGCGAATCTTATAGTTGACCACGGCCCCGTGCCCGCTGAGCACGGCCCCGTGGTGGGCAATAGAAGCTTCTACAACTTTGTCTTTTCTGCAGACACTTGAGCACGCCCCGTGTTCGCTGGACACGCCTCGTGTTGAGCTGAGCACGCCCCGTGTTCAGCTGGGCACAGCCCCATGCTCAGCTTTCTTCTTGTTTTTGCTTTGGGAGATGCTGTCGAGGAGTCGGGCATGCCATGTTTCTTCCTTTTCTTTGTATTTATGTTGGTTTTGGCTGTATATTTGTTCCTTTTGTTCGTCTAAGCTCATTTGATCCTGAAAATACAAAAGGAAGATAAAAGCACACTTTTTCCAACATTAGTACTAAAAAATGGTTAGTTTTATGCCTCATTTGATGTAATTTATATGTTGCATTTTACGCACATCAAATACCCCCACACTTGAATCTTTGCTTGTCCTCAAGCAAAACTCTTTATAATGCGGCTTACACTCCCAAATGGAATGGGTAGAAGAGAAGGTTTTAGGGCTTGTCATAGAGTGTCGGGAATCCAAGATTCTTTATTAGGCTTTATTTTTATGTTATTTACAATCCTATTCGTTATGATTTATTTAAAACATTTCATAAGATAAATTACTTATTAGGGCATAACATGCCTTTTTAAAATTTTATTTATATACAAGTTCACATACCTCACGGGGAATCACTCAACACTCGGCCGAAGATGTATTTTCGTGAAACACTCGAGAGCGGCATTCAACTTACTCCTACCATATGCTTGCCAAGCAATCAATCCTCCTCCTTTTTAACTATATACCTTTGTAAATATCAAGAGGACTTTTGGGTGAAGGGTTAGGCTTGGGTTAAAGGTAGGTGGTTGGGTTAGTGGTTAGTAAAAGGGCGAAAGGCGTAAAAAGCGTCGGTTTTCGTAAGACTTGTTTTTTTGAATTTTGTTTTTTGAAATTTTTTTTATTTTGATGAAGCCACTATTCAAACAAAGTTATTTTTGATAAACTTGTTTGTTTATTTCTCTTTTGCTTCATCATCATCATTTTTTTTTGAAAGTCATAAGAAAAACCGAGCTTGTTACTAAAACAAAGGGTTAAAAATAAAAAAGGTTTTGGTGGGTGAAAGGGTGTTTGTTTTTGGGTTTTGAAATGAAAAGGTTTAGGCTCAAAGGGGTTAACTAGGGGGATTTTGGGTAGGTGGTAAAAAAAGAAAAAAGAAAAATAATGGTGTAGAAATAAAAAGGGTTAGTCCTAATGCCTCCATCATTTACTTACTCGGGTTTAAGTTGGTAAGGACCGGGAATGTATCGTCGTGGCAAGTTCTAGAGTTGTAAGAACCAAGCGGCTATTCACACAAGAAACGAAAAATGAGCATTTAGTTTAATGATATGTATTTGTATGCTCAATAAAGGCTCAAAACTCACTTTTGTGGAAATGGGTTTTTATGTGATCAAGTATATATAATCAAATTTTAACTAAGCTTGTCATGCCTTTTCATAATTTTCTTATGTTGGTTTTTTTATCACGACGCTATCGGTTGTAAATTTGTAAAAATATAACCTTTTTAGAATTTGAAATTCCCAAGTTAAACCTAGACAAGTAAAAAAATGAAAATTTTTGAAAAAAATTTGGGGTGATTAGCGGTTCCAATAGAGTTTTGTGTAAGGCTTGTAATTAGGACTTGCAAGATTCAAGGTTTTAGCATCCCCCCCACACTTAAAATACACATTGTCCTCAATGTGTCCCAAAAATAAGTTTTTAGGTTGATTGAATGTGTAAAAGTGAGTTAAAAACAAGATTTTACGGTACTGGGTAGCTGAACACGGGGTGGTGTTGGCTGAGCACGGCCCAGTGTCCAGACTGCCAGTACCAAAAGTAAACAGAAGGCTGGGCACGGGGGCGTGTCCAGTGAGCACGGCCCCGTGTCCAGGTACCTGAACTGGGCATTTTCTACAGAACCTTGGGCACGGGGCGTGTTGGGGTGAGCACGGCCCCGTGCTGAACTTGCTGTAATGAAGAAAAATTGTCGGGAGGCTCTGTTTTTGTGTATGGGGTGTTGGTTCAAGCTTCCCTTATCATCCTTCACCATCCCGAGTGTGTTTTATTCCTGAAAATTAAAAACTAAAGTAGAAAACATAAAGGTTAATCTAAACTAAACTACGGATAGTTCCGCGGAATGCCTCCGTGGTGCGCCACGTTTATAAGGGTCCTTGGCTAGACCCTCCTTATCGGGTGGTTCTGGCTCATCTTCAATTAGGGGGTCATTATTGCCGAATGGATATTTCATTGACCGCTCAAGATCGACACTCTTTTTAAATGCCCCTAATTGAAGAGGTAGATTGTTATACTTCCGGTTCTTCAAAGCTTCGTGGGTTTTTACAAAGGGTCGTCCCAACACTAGAGGAGCGTCATCGAGGATGACAAAGTCGGTTGGGATTACCATTTGATTTGTTTGAACCAAGACATCCTCAACTACACCGATTGATTTTATTACTTTCTGATTGGATAGAAAAATGGGTATTTGAAGTGGAGAAAAATCACTAATACTTAATTTTTCTAAAATGTAGTTAGGCAATATGTTAACACAAAGATCTTTATCGATTGTGATATTACTAATAAACGAATTTTGAAAGAAACATGGAACCGGTGTAATGTTAATTTCAAATGGGTCTTCTTTTATTAGCGAGGTTTGATCATTAGTTAACTTAACACTTACCGTTTCGTCAATTTTAGTGTTAGTGTTTAATTCTTTTAAAAACTTAGCATGAGTGGGTACCAAACAATGATTTTCGAAAGAAGGTGACAAGAGATTAATTTCTTCAAAATTAGACTCTTCTTGAATTTTAACTTTGTCGGACTCACCTATTTCGTTGTTTAACTCATGTGTCGGTTTTTCACTTATTTGTTCTTCCATTTTTACACTTTCAGTTATTTCTTCTTTATTTAATTGTTCTCTTGCGCGAGTATCCTCTTCCCTTGCGCGAGATTCTTTTATACAGCGATCGATAAC
Source organism: Helianthus tuberosus (assembly GCA_030545235.1). Lineage (NCBI taxonomy): Eukaryota > Viridiplantae > Streptophyta > Magnoliopsida > Asterales > Asteraceae > Helianthus > Helianthus tuberosus. The sequence continues at coordinate 3,447,876 of CM060415.1, read as the reverse complement.
TCTAATGTGTTCTAATATCCTATCGGTTACTTCGGTTATAGAAAAAGAATCGGGATTTTCAAAGCTTGAATCCAGTTGTTCGATCCTTTGCTCATCATAATATTCATGTGAAGTAGATGGTTCACACCATTGTTCTTCATTGTAAGCATATGATGGATAAGGTTCGTAATTTTGTTCTTCGTAATACTCATATGAGGTAGGTTGTTCACGCCATGGTTCCTCATAATAAGCATATGAAGGTGGTGGCTCATATCTTGGTTCCTCAAAGTATGAGTATGAAGGTTCATACCTTGGTTCATCAAAATATGAGTATGAGGGAGGAGGTTCATACCTTTGGTCTTCATAAGATGTGTATGAAGTTGATGGCTCGTACCTGGGCTCCTCATAGTAGGTGTATGAAGTGGATGGTTGATATGAGTGACTATTTTGAACCGAGTGTGTGTTACGACAATTAGTGCAATAGTTACCCTATAATCATCCTCCTCATAGGTGTAGTTGTAACCTCCTGAGTATTGATCCATAAGAATCACTCAGCAGACCACAACCAAGTCTCGAGATCAGAAAACAAAAATAAAAACGGAAACAGAGGCTGGACACGGCCCCGTGTTCAGTGGACACGGCCCCGTGTTCAGGGTCTGTATCTGGGCGTTTTAATTAAATTTATTGATTTCGTTGAGCACGGGGCGTGTTCAGTGAGCACAGTATGTGTTCAAGCTACTATTACTGGGTGTTTTTATGAAAATGTGCAGCACGGCCCCGTGTTCAGTGAACACGGCCCCGTGTACAGGTTACTGTAAATGCAAATCTAAACTAAAATGCAGAAAAAATGTGCGCGCGTTTTGAAAAGGTTTTGAAAAACTGATTAGGCCGTCGATTTTAAGCTTTCTTAAAATCCTTGTACCCCGGCAGCGGCGCCAAAAACTTGATGCGTAGTCTAGTGTTATATATATTAGGTGTATATTTTAAGCCCCTTTAACACTTTTTAGTCAAGTTTTAAATTTATAAAACACGATATTTACTACCACTAGACACACATATGGGCAAGTGCACTCATCGTGAGCGTAGTATAGTGTTGGTAAGATACCGAGGTCATCCAAGGACACAAGAGCTTTTAGTACCGGTTTATCCTCAACGTCTAATCAAATCAAAAAGAAGTTTAGAAAAATATTTTAAACTAAGAAAAATAAAAATTAACTAAAATGCTGAAAATAAAAATAAAAAGAAAAAACAGATAGACAAGATGAATCACTTGGTTCCGACTCGTATCTAGTGTAACCTTTGATTATTTCCGCACTTTTGCACTATTTTAAGAGATTATCTTAGTTATTGTAGTAGGCCCCTCTTTTGAAGGTGACGTTACCCTCACCCCAGTAGTTTGAGTCAGCAAGGATACAATCCTAAAAGGGTGGATTATTGGAAGATAATTAATTAAGTTATTAATGCAAATTATGGTAGGCCCCTCTTTTGGAGGAGACGTTACCCTCGACTAAGTAGTCTGAGTCAACAGGGATACAGTCCTAAATAGCCGGGTTATAGTATTAATAGTAGTTAACTTATGAGGGGATCAAAGAGTTTGGACCCCCGCCATCTAATACCGTTAAGTATTGAAGGAGGTCCTACTAAATTTGACCCAGGTCCATTGCAGGACCTCTAAACGCTGAACAATGGCAAGACCTTTACCAAACCGTTCCCTTAACCCCCGACCAGGTAGCCAACATACCTCCATATAGACCGTGGAGATATGAATGGTGAAAATCTTTTATTTTATATAGACAGTAAAATAATTTCAAGACACCACGGACAAACGATAAAGAAAGATCACCTTCAACATAAGCAACTAGTTATTAAAGTCATTAATACGAAACCAAATAAGAAGTGCGAAAAGATTAGAAATAAAAAGTATTACACTAGACATTTTGTCTTCACCAAGTGATGTAAGAGACTTAGGCAAACATGGCCTTGATTGTCAAGAACTCTTACGATCAATCTTGGATCCCGAGATGACTCACACACTCTACGATGGACAATGGATGATGGTGGTGGATGATGGTGTTATGGTGGTGGTGGGTGGTGGGTGAAGTGTGAGAGAGGTGGTGTGCCAAGGGATGGTTTGAACTTGAGCCAAGCACTCCTATTTATAGGCTGAACAGAAGCCTAGACACGGCCCGTGCTCGCTGGACACGGCCCCGTGTCCACCCTTTTCTCTTTCTTCATTAATTGCTCTTGTCCGCATTAGTTGACCACGCCCTCGTGTCCGCTGGGCACGGCCCCGTGTGCAGAAGCATATCTGTACTATCAGATTTGGCAAGATTCTGCGAATCTTATAGTTGACCACGGCCCCGTGCCCGTTGAGCACGGCCCCGTGGTGGGCAATAGAAGCTTCTACAACTTTGTCTTTTCTGCAGACACTTGAGCACGCCCCGTGTTCGCTGGACACGCCCCGTGTTCGCTGGACACGCCCCGTGTTGAGCTGAGCACGCCCCGTGTTCAGCTGGGCACAGCCCCATGCTCAGCTTTCTTCTTGTTTTTGCTTTGGGAGATGCTGTCGAGTAGTCGAGCATGCCATGTTTCTTCCTTTTCTTTGTATTTATGTTGGTTTTGGCTGTATATTTGTTCCTTTTGTTCGTCTAAGCTCATTTGATCCTGAAAATACAAAAGGAAGACAAAAGCACACTTTTTCCAACATTAGTACTAAAAAGGGTTAGGGGCTGTTTGTTTACCTCTTAATGAGGCTCTTAATGGTTCAGACCTCTTACTGGTTCAGCACTTAATGGTTCAGACTGTTTGTTTCACGAGCAGATGTCTGAATGGTTCAGACATTTGCCTCTGAATGGTTAAAATTTATACAAAGTCTGAATGGTTAAGACCTCTAATCTGAATTGGTCAGACATTTGCCTCTGAATGGTTAAACATTATACAGGCTCTTAATGGTTTAGACCTCTTACTGGTTCAGCACTTAATGGTTCAGACCTCTTACTGGTTCAGCACTTAACCGTTCAGATATTGCCAAACAGCCCCTTAGTTTTATGCCTCATTTGATGTAATTTATATGTTGCATTTTACGCACATCAATGATGTAGGGTTGTTTTGTTTGTCATGTAATAAAGTCTCTGCGAGGACGTTTATTTTGTTTTCATGTACCAAGTCCCTGTGTGGACTTATTTCAGTTTCAGTAGCCCCTGCGTGGGCAGTGTTTTCAGTAGCCCCTGCGAGGGCAGTTTGTGTTGTTTTTCTTAAGTCCCTTTTCGGGCAACGTTGTAATCATTTCGTGATTTTAATGAAGTTATTTTGATTTTAAATATGTATTTTTCTATATCATGCTACTTCATTTCAAATTTTATTTAATCCGCCTGAGAAACTCTTAGAGGTATAACCTAGCCAAAATATTAAATGGCTATGATGGTATAACCTTTTTAAGATAAGGACTCTCTGTTAACATCTGAAAAACATGTTAACATTCCTAGCTGTGCGGTACGAGAAACCACACAAGCTTCCTAAATGTGCTTGGGTTTTCCAAGTCACTTTTGTATAGCCTGTATGATCAGTGCGAATCATGGCTAATAAACATCAATGTGATGTATACACCACAACATCCATTAGAGATGTATGCTTACAAGCAAAGGTGTACTAATGACAAAGAAAGTTTTAAAAGACTTCTTATCAAAAAGGCGATGAACTTTGTTCGACCCTTAAAGAAATCAAAGATTACAATGGTCCTGATGACAAGGCTTTGTGCCGTCTAAATGTCCTTCGAGACGAGCTTTGTGTAATATGAATATGTCCTTATGACATTGACAGTGTGATTTATATTCCTCTGTCTAATAAAAATATAAAAGAATTATATCTCTTTGAATATATTTTTTATATGGTCTATATGGTTTAATAATACCATGACCATCTAATCATCAATATGATGATTTATTACATAATTTAAATGTATCATTATTGTTCAATATAGTACTCGAAAATGGCTGGATCTGATGAGGCCAATAGCCACCCTCGAGGGAGAAGCAATAATGAAGCTAGAGTAAACCTCACAAATGCTGAACTACAAGCAATGATCGATACTGCAGTTGCTCAAGCAGTAGATAAGATATTTAAGGAACCGCGCAATGTTCGGTCCATAACTCATTCACGATCCCATTCTCAAACCCATTCTCATAAGAAAAGTGAGTCTCAGCACTCATCTAATCAGGGTAGTGAGCCAAAGAGGCAGGCTGTCCTCGAGCCGACTCCCCGATACACCAAAGGTTGTACCTACAAGTACTTTGTCTCCTGTAAACCGAGGTATTTTACAGGAGAAAAAGGTGCAATTGATTGTATGAAATGGTTGGATGAGATGGAGACGGTGATAGACATTAGCGGATGTGCTAAAGAGGATATAGTGAGGTTTGTATCACAATCCTTCAAGGGCGATGCCCTCACTTGGTGGAAAGCCTTAGTGCAAGCCACTGGGAAGATTCCTTTGTACAATCTATCGTGGAACAAGTTTGTTAACTTGGTTAAGGAAACTTATTGCCCTCAGCATGAGGTCGAACGGATAGAGACTGATTTCCTCACTTTAGTGAGGAAGGATCTGGATTGTAGATCCTATGTGACTAGCTTCAATTCAATGTCAAGATTGGTACCGTATTTAGTCACTCCTGAACCCAAACGGATTGCGCGTTTCATTGGTGGTTTGGCCCCTGAAGTAAAAGGGAACGTTAAGGCTTCTAAGCCAACCAATTATAGATCTGCTGTGGATCTATCTTTGTCCCTCACTTTGGATGTTGTGAGGAGTAGGGCAAAGAAAACCACTGATGAGGGGAAAAGGAAGAGAGAGGATGATAAGTCCCCCCAGTCAAACAAGAAAGGAAAAGGGAACTTTAATTCCAAGAAGGGGCAGTCTAGTGATAAGCCCAGATGCAAAACCTGCAATAAGAGGCACTTTGGGAAGTGCAACCAGGACCCACAAGCCAAACCATGTGGGATCTGCAAAAAGAAGGGGCACAAATCTGTTGAGTGCCGAAATATAAAGGATGCAACCTGCTATGGTTGCAATGAAATGGGGCACATCAAAACCAATTGCCCCAAAAATGCAAAGAAGCCCGAGGAGGCAAAGAAAAACAACGCGAGAGTTTTCCAGATGCAAGCAAGGGAAGCGGTGAATGACGAGAACGTCATAACAGGTACCTTCCTCATCAATAACAATTATGCTAGAGTCTTATTTGATTCCGGTGCTGATAAGTCTTTTGTAGACCATAAGTTCTGTAAGTTGTTGAATTTGCCTATTAAGACTCTAGACATAAAATATGAGGTAGAGCTTGCCGACGGTACCTTAGAAACAGCTTCAACTCTTCTTGATGGATGCTCTATATCCATCAAGAATCATTCTATCCCGCTTTCCCTCTTGCCAATGAAATTGGCTGGGTTTGATATAGTTTTAGGCATGGATTGGTTGTCGTATAACCAAGCCCAAATTGCCTGTGATAAAAAGCTAATTATTATCAAAACCCCTTCTGGCGAATCCGTCACTATTCAAGGAGATACACATTATGGATTGCCTAGCAATGTGTATATTCTCAAGTTAGCGCAGTGTATGAAAAGCGGATGTGTCATTTACGTGGCACAAGTGACTGTGAATGATCCTAAGCCAAAAATTGAAGATATTCCGATTATATCTGAATATCCTGATGTCTTTCCTGACGAATTACCTGGATTACCTCCTGAGAGGCAAGTAGAGTTCAGGATAGACATTCTCCCAGGATCAGCACCTATAGCACGAGTTCCTTATCGCCTAGCACCCACGGAAATGAAGGAACTCAGAACTCAATTAGATGATTTATTGGAAAAAGGTTTTATACAACCTAGCTCTTCGCCTTGGGGAGCTCCTATATTGTTTGTGAAAAAGAAAGACGGATCAATGCGCCTATGCATTGATTATCGTGAGCTAAACAAAGTAACGATTAAAAATCGTTATCCTTTACCCAGGATTGACGATTTATTTTATCAGCTCCAAGGAGCGAGCTTCTTCTCTAAGATTGATCTGAGATCTGGGTATCATCAACTCAAGGTTAGGACTGAAGACGTGCCTAAGACGGCTTTTAGAACAAGATACGGACATTACGAGTTTTTAGTGATGCCTTTTAGGCTCACTAATGCGCCAGCAGCATTCATGGACCTCATGAATAGAGTCTGCAAACCAAACTTGGATAAGTTTGTCATCGTCTTCATAGATGACATACTTATCTATTCTCGTAATCAAGACGATCATGAGAAGCACCTTCGATGCATCTTGGGATTGCTTCAACAGGAGAAGTTGTATGCTAAATTCTCCAAATGTGAATTTTGGCTTCGCGAAGTCCAATTCCTTGGACATGTTGTCAGTGAGCGAGGTATCCAAGTAGACCCCGCTAAGGTAGAAGCCGTAATGAATTGGGAAGCACCCAAGACTCCAACCGAAATACGTAGCTTTCTGGGATTAGCTGGATATTATAGAAGATTCATTGAGAACTTCTCAAGAATAGCCGCACCATTAACATCCTTGACCCGTAAGAATATTAAGTTTGATTGGGGTCCGAAACAACAAGAATCCTTTGAGATTCTTAAGATGAAATTGAGCAATGCTCCAGTGTTAACTTTACCTGATGGAATTGAAGAATTTGTTGTATACTGTGATGCTTCACACACTGGTATGGGTTGTGTGCTTATGCAGCGAGGCAAGGTAATTGCCTATGCATCACGGCAATTAAAAGTGCATGAGAAAAATTACACCACCCACGATTTGGAGTTGGGTGCCGTTGTATTTGCACTAAAGTTATGGAGACATTATTTATATGGAACTAAATGTGTGATCTTTTCTGATCACAAAAGTCTCCAACATTTATTCAATAAAAAAGAGCTCAATATGAGACAGCGCCGTTGGATGGAAACCTTAAATGACTATGATTGCGAAATTCGCTACCATCCTGGTAAAGCGAATGTAGTCGCAGATGCTCTAAGCCGGAAGGAAATAGTTAAACCAATTAGGATCAATGTCAAGAGCATTGAGTTGAAGAATAGTCTGAATGAAAGACTATTAGTTGCACAGAAGGATGTTGTGTTGGAATATAATCTTCCAAATGAAAAGTTAGGAATAACTTCTGAGCAGTTAGCACCTGGGAAGGATGGAATTCTCAGGATGAACGGAAGAATTTGGGTTCCTATTCATGGAGGACTTCGAGATGTGATCCTCCAGGAAGCCCACAACTCCAAGTACTCAGTTCACCCGGGAGGTGACAAAATGTATCAAGATTTGAAGCCTAATTATTGGTGGATAGGTTTGAAGAAATCTATTGCCACATATGTAGCTAAGTGCCTGACCTGTGCTCAGATTAAAGCTGAACATCAAAAGCCTTCAGGTCTACTTCAACAACCAGAACTCCCTACATGGAAGTGGGAGATGGTAACCATGGATTTCATCACCAAGTTACCTAAAACAAGGCACGGAAATGATACCATATGGGTTATTGTCGATAGACTGACTAAGTCAGCACATTTCTTACCCATCAAGGAGACCCATAGCTCCGACAAATTAGCCCAGTTATATGTAGATAAGATTGTAGCTCTACATGGAGTACCGGTAGCTATTATCTCTGATAGGGATACTAGATACACCTCACATTTTTGGAAAAGTTTCCAACAATCTCTGGGCACGCGTTTGAATTTTAGTACTGCTTACCATCCTCAGACTGATGGACAGAGTGAGCGTACAATTCAAACGTTAGAAGACATGCTTCGTGCATGTGTTATTGATTTAGGTGGTAGTTGGGATGACCACCTGCCTTTGATCGAGTTCTCCTACAACAATAGCTACCATACTAGCGTTCAGGCTGCACCTTTTGAGGCATTATATGGTAGGAAATGTAGAACGCTTGTCTGTGGGCAGAAGTAGGAGAAGCCCAGTTGTCAGGACCGGATATAGTCCTTGAAACAACGGACAAGATTGTCCAGATCCGTGATCGCCTGAAAGCTGCCAGAGATAGGCAGAAAAGTTATGCTAATAAGAGGCGAAAACCTCTAAAGTTTGAGATAGGCGATAAAGTATTACTGAAAGTATCACCATGGAAAGGTGTGATGCGTTTTGGTAAGAAGGGCAAGTTAAGCCCTAGGTATATTGGGCCATTCGAGATTATCGAATGTGTCGGCAGTGTAGCTTATAAGCTAAACCTGCCTGAGGAGCTAAGTGGGATTCATAATGTTTTTCACATTTGTAATCTCAAGAAATGCCTAGCTGATGGATCGCTAGCTATGTCCCATAAAGATGTGCAAATTGATGAAAGCTTGAGATTCGTTGAAAGACCTATATCGATCGAGGATCGACAAGTTAAAAAGCTCCAAAGAAAGCATGTACCTATAGTAAAGGTCAAATGGGAAGCCCGTAGAGGTCCCGAGTATATGTGGGAAGTCGAGTCCACTATGAAACAGAAATACCCTCACTTATTTCAGTAAATCTCGGGGTGGAGATTTCTTTTAAGGGGGTGAGGATGTAACACCACGTAAAAACGTGTCCAATTGTATATAGACACATGTCTTAAACTCTAAAGGTGCGAAAGATTGAGTTTGAAGGACCAAAGTTGTCGAACAGTGAAACTATGAAACCACAGGGACTCAAAGTGTCAACATGCCAAACTTGTGCCTCTGAATGACCTTACATGATGAATATATTCTTAAACGAGTGAATCAATTGATATGAGAAGCCGTTTATGAAAATAATCGAAAGATTATTAATTATAAGGGTTAAACGTGTCACACCCCCAAAATCCACACGCGGAGTATCACCGCTTGGAAGCGTGACTGACCAGGATCAAGCCACCAATCATATAGAACAATGTATAAAGTAAACGTAATTGCAATTTAATTCCAAACAATCCATATGAGAGGTGTTCCAAAACATAAGTATGTTATCACTGTATAGCGGAAGCGTATAATTAAACCCATCATAATAAAGTATGAAATGTCATAAAGTCTAAACAAGTATTCAAGATCCTTGCCCACAACGACTACGCCTCCCGTGCAAGCTCCATAAGTACCTAAGGTCCTGCAAGGCATGTAACAGAGGATCAACAACTAGTTGAGCGAGTTCACAGAAAGTAAATGCGTAATAGTAAGTTCGTATGTAACATGTGGCTCTACTGGGCTGATAGTACGTTCTATTGGTGGGGGCTTCCCATGTTATATATCCCCTAGACTATTCGTAATCATAAGTATCCTTCCCAATCCGAGGATAGTAGTAAGTATAGGTTTACGCGGGTTTTATGTAAGTGCCCTTCCCAACCGAGGACAGTACGTAGCGAGTACGTAGGTTTAGCGCTGGCGTCCTTCCCAATCCGAGGACGGTAGTACGTAGGTTTAGCACTGGCGTCCTTCCCAATCCGAGGACGGTAGTACGTAGGTTTTACGTAGGTTTAGTGCTGGTGTCCTTCCCAATCCGAGGACAGTACGTAAGTTTTGCGTAGAATTTGGCACAGGCATCCTTCCCAATCCGAGGACCGTGGTAAGTAGTCTAGTGTTGATGTAAGTGCAAGTAATCATTCAATCCCATTCCCAACCCACCGGGGAATCCCATGCCTTGGTAAGAGTGTGAACTCACCTTGATTTGCTCGGTATGCTAAGTATGTGCTCAAGGTAAATCAATCACGTCCTAAAGTAGGCACGTATACATAATCAGTTTGTAGTCACAAGGTACACGTATAAGCATGTAGTACGTATTCGCAAGCACACAAGTCATGTATATCATTTAACAGCAGTCAGATATTCCAGTTAACACTTAACAGGATTAACTCAAGTTACAGCACAGCTCGGCGAAACACATATATTGACGAAACACATATCGGCGAAACACAATAGTTGGCGAAACACATGCTTTGGCGAAACACGTCTGTTTCGTCGAGGTCTCCTTCGGCGAAACAGAACTTCTAATTCGTCGATGACTCTTGGCGAAACACATTCTGTTTCGCCGAGAGTTCTGTTTCGTCGAAGGTCTGTTTCGCAGACATCAGTTACATCAGAAACGAATAACACATAACCCTAATCACTCTAGCAGCCGTCAACAATAGCAGAAATCATATGAAGGTCAATGTGCATGTAAAAATCATCATAACTCAATCATCCAAGAATTATCGCCTAGCATAAACCCTAGTTTATGTGTTTTACATATCAACATACAACATCATATCATCAATCCCTATCAAGATACTAATGTAAATCAGAATTAGGCCATAATAACAATATTCAGAACCGAGCATTCGTTTGTATTAGGTTTCGCATAGCATTGTATATATATTCTACTACATCTTACATATTGAAACCTATATCAACATCAACATACTCTTATCACAGCAATAACACATATCCATCACATATCCAAACATGAATCGAGATAATACAGAAACATGAAATCGATTAACAACACATACTAACCGATTAGAGATGAACAAACACGGATTCAAGAGCTAGGAATGATGGTAAACGATGGTTGTTGCCGTCGCACAAAAGGGAGAGTGTTCTAGGGTTTCCTGATTGCCTAACTTGTGAAACTAAACCCGTTTCACGTAAGTATTCACGAAATAACGTTCTGGGCCGTACTGGGCTTTCGGCGAAACTGGGCCGGCGAAACAGTCTGTTTCGTCGAGTTCGGTTTGGCGAAACATGCTTGTTTCGTCGAGTATGTTCATGGCGAATCACAACTCTGTTTCGTCGAGTTGTTTCATATGTTCAGTAGTTTATGTTATTTCAAATACACTAAGTCTCATGCTATAACATCAACACATAACCAAGCAAACATAATACTTTTATTATCACACAAAGTGTATCGTTACAAATCAGACGAGTCAAACAACTAGACAGTCAAAGTCAACGTGCAATAAATGCGAATAAAGAATGTCGGAAACTCGAGTTGTCACATTATCCCCAACTTGAAAGAAATTTCATCCCGAAATTTAGCATGCGGTTACTGAGGAAGCTAGGTGAGTTGTATCGTTTACTGGTTTTCCTGGGGTGTCACATCATCCCCCCGTTGATTTGGAATTTCGTCCCGAAATTCTGAAGTTGTAGCTTCAGCCTCAGTAGTGGTTGCACGTTTTCCGAATAATTGGGGATACTTGAGTTCCATTTGATCTTCTCGTTCCCAGGTATACTCTGGGCCACGACGGGAGTTCCAACGAACTCGTACAAGAGGGATTCTCGTGTTCTTGAGGACCTTAACATCCCGGTCCGTGATTTCAACAGGTTCCTCGACGAAGTGCAACCGTTCGTCGATAGTGAGTTCCTTCAAGGGAACTATGTGGGTCTCATCTGACGTACACTTCTTCAGATTCGACACGTGAAAGACGTTGTGAACTGCACTGAGTTCAGGTGGTAAGTTCAGTCTGTAGGCCACTTTGCCTATTTTCTCAATAACTTCGAAAGGTCCGACGTATCGTGGATTGAGTTTGCCGCGTTTGCCAAAACGAACCACACCCTTCCAGGGCGAAACTTTGAGTAGCGCTCGATCCCCAACTTGGAATTCGAGTAGTTTTCTATCTTTATCAGCGTATACTTTCTGACGGTCACGAGCTGCCGCCATGCGTTGTCGTATTTGAGCAATCTTTTCAGTAGTATCAACTACCATTTCTGGACCTGTGATTTGACTATCTCCCACCTCTGCCCAACAGAGAGGTGACCGGAATTTATGCCCGTACAATGCCTCGAATGGAGCAGCTTTAATGCTGGTGTGGTAGCTGTTATTGTATGAAAATTCCACAAGTGGCAGATGTTTTTCCCAACCATTGCCAAAGTCAATCACGCACGCCCGAAGCATGTCTTCTAGAGTTTGAATAGTGCGCTCAGACTGCCCATCGGTCTGAGGATGATAAGCTGTGCTCATGTCTAATCGAGAGCCAAAAGATTTGTGCATTGCTTGCCATAGTTCTGAAGTAAAACGAGCGTCGCGATCAGAGATAATAGAGGTGGGCACACCGTGCCTCGAGACAACTTCCCTAAGATATACGTCTGCTAGTGTGGAGAACTTATCCATTTCTTTGATTGCCAGGAAGTGAGCAGACTTAGTGAGTCGATCCACGATCACCCAAATAGTGTCATTTCCGCGCTGAGATCTAGGTAAACCGGTAACAAAATCCATAGAAATTTGTTCCCATTTCCATTGTGGTATCTCAGGTTGTTGGAGCGGACCTGACGGTTTCTGGTATTCTGCCTTGACTCTCGCACAAGTCAAGCATTTGCTAACGTATGTGGCTATGTGGGCCTTCATGCTGGGCCACCAGTACGTAGTCTTAATATCGTGGTACATTTTATCCGAACCAGGGTGTACCGAGTAGCGAGACTTGTGAGCTTCATCCATTACCAGCTCGCGTAAGTTGCCGTACAGTGGGACCCAAATGCGTCCTGTTACGTAATAAGCACCATCTTCCTTCTGTTCTAAGCGTTGCCTTGAGCCGCGTAGGGCTTCTGCCCTGACGTTTTCTGGTTTCAATGCTTCCGCCTGAGCATTTCGTATCTGGGAAGGAAGACTAGACTGTATAGTGAGTTGTAAGGCTCGTACGCGCTTAGGCGCGGTGTCCTTTCGACTGAGGGCGTCAGCCACAACATTGGCTTTGCCTGGGTGGTACCTGATTGAGCATTCGTAGTCATTTAACAGTTCAACCCATCGTCGTTGTCGCATATTCAGTTCCTTCTGTTTGAATATGTGTTCGAGGCTTCTGTGGTCAGTGTAGATGGCACATTTGGTACCGTACAAGTAGTGTCGCCATATCTTAAGTGCAAAAACAACCGCTCCCAGCTCTAAATCATGCGTAGTGTAGTTTCGTTCGTGAATCTTAAGCTGACGCGAAGCATAAGCAATAACTTTATCCCTTTGCATCAATACACATCCAAGACCCTGGATAGATGCGTCGCAGTAGACTACGAAATCGTCTGTGCCTTCAGGCAATGATAGGATAGGTGCGCTACAGAGTCTATCCTTTAAGTGCTGAAACGCTGTTTCCTGTGCATTACCCCAACGATAAACAACACCCTTCTGCGTCAGTAGTGTAAGTGGCTGAGCAATCTTTGAGAAGTCTTTGATGAACCTTCTATAGTATCCCGCCAAACCCAAGAATTGGCGTATTTCGGTTGGTGTGCGCGGTGCAGGCCAGTTCTTAATCGAATCTACCTTGGATGGATCGACATGGATCCCATCTTTGTTTACTACGTGGCCTAAGAAGTGGACTTCACGAAGCCAAAAGTCACATTTGGAAAACTTAGCGTATAGCTGTTCCGTTCGTAGAAGTTCTAGTATAAGTCGTAAGTGCTGCTCGTGTTCCTCCTGACTTTTCGAATAAATCAGGATGTCGTCGATGAAAACAATGACAAACTTGTCGAGATAGGGTTTGCACACCCTGTTCATAAGATCCATAAATACAGCAGGCGCGTTCGTTAGCCCGAATGGCATGACCATAAACTCGTAGTGACCGTAGCGTGTTCTAAACGTCGTCTTGGAGACGTCCTCATCCCGGACTCTCAGTTGATGATACCCTGACCTTAGATCAATCTTCGAGTAGTAGCTCGACCCTTGCAACTGGTCAAATAAATCGTCAATGCGTGGAAGAGGATAACGATTCTTGATCGTCACCTTGTTGAGTTCACGGTAGTCTATACACATCCTGAACGTACCGTCTTTCTTCTTTACGAATAACACTGGAGCTCCCCAAGGCGAAGAGCTAGGACGTATAAAACCCTTTTCCAAGAGTTCTTGTAGCTGCTTTGACAGTTCTTCCAATTCAGTTGGAGCCAAACGATAAGGCGCTCGAGCTATGGGTGCTGCTCCTGGAGCGAGCTCGATCTGAAATTCGACTTGACGATGAGGCGGTAACCCAGGTAATTCCTCAGGGAACACTTGAGGGAAGTCACGTACTACAGGAATATCTTCAATCTTTTTCCCTTTCTTCGAGGTATCTGTAACGAGTGCTAATATAGCAGTGTGCCCCTTGCGTAAACACTTCTGAGCCTTCAGAAAGGAGATGATGCCACTCACGACACCACTCTTGTCGCCTTGAACTTCGAGAGGTTCCTTGCCCGAACGAGGAATACGAATAACCTTTTCTTTGCATAAAATCTCCGCTTGTTGTTTAGATAGCCAATCCATACCAATGATGACGTCAAAGCTACCCAAGGTTATAGGAATGAGATCGATGTAGAAAGTCTGACCAGCGAGGATAAGATTACACCCTTTAACTATGTGTGTGGCTTCTAAACTTTTACCGTTAGCTAACTCTACGACATGTTTAGTGTTCAAACGTGTTGGTGCGCGTTTAAGCATTTGGCTAACCTTTAGAGACATATAACTGGTATCCGCACCCGAATCAAATAGTACAGTAACATAAAAGTCGTCAAGAAGAAACTTACCCATAACTACGTTGGGATCATTCCTGGCATCACCCTGCCCAATCACGAAGGCTCGTCCCCTAGCGACGTTGTTCCCATCATTGTTGTTACCCCCGTTGTTGTTGTTCCCATTGCCCTGGTTGTTGTTGTTGTTCTGGTTTCGGTTTAGCTGAGGGCAGTGTCTTTTGAAGTGACCTTCGGCGCCACACTGAAAACATCCTTTGTTGCCCTGTTGCTGATTCTGCCGTGCTTGCTGCTGCGGCTGATTCTTATTTACAGGCTGTGGGCTCCTACAATCCTTGGCCTCATGGCCCGTCCTGAAACACCTTTGACAACGACCCCTGTTACACTGGCCATTGTGGTGCTTGTTGCAGATGTTGCACTTTGGGAGGTTCCCTCGATAACCACCCTGCTTGTGACTGCCCGAAGAGTGCTGACTAGGGCTCTGGTAGTTGTCAGTCTTTCGTTGCTGAACTTGGGGCTGAACTGAAGCTGATCCCTTGCTGGAATCCCCCTCCCATTTTCGCTTGTTGTCACTGGGAGTAGCAGGAGTAACCGAAGTAGTAGCTGTAGGGGTAGCGTTGATGCGTTTGGGCAACCGGTTCTGCTCCACCGCTTGATCAGTGAGACGGTGAGCCAACTGAACAACCTGCTGGTAAGTGGCATGATTTGCTGAAGTCACATGACTCTGGATCTCTGGCACCCGACCCTTAAGATAAAGTTCAATACGCTTGTCCACCAGAGTAGGACACAGTAATGCAAGCTCATTCGATCTCTTGGTATACGCCTCAATTTCAGACCCTGTCATCTTGAGGTTGAAGAACTCAACTTCCAGCTTATGAATGTCATCACGACTGCAGTATTCTTCCTTGATCATCTCTTTGAAATTGTTCCATGGGGTGGCGTTAGCAGCAACCAACCCTAGTATTTGGACCAGTGCTTTCCACCATGTGAGGGCTAAACCCTCGAGGGTACCGGTAGCATATTTCACCCTGCGTGCCTCAGGGCATTCACACATCTCAAACACAGACTCTATCTTTTCAAACCAGTGCAGGAGACCTACGGCTCCTTCAGTGCCGCTGAAAGTGGTTGGACGACAGTCCATGAAATTCTTGAAAGTGCAAACAGGTGCTTGACCTGTTGTGTAAAAGAATTAGGACAAGTTTAAACACAAGAGTTGGTTTAGGAATGTAGGATCTAAGGATCCTAGTGTGAGTTGTAACTGCAGGGTATACCTCTTGCTTGTGCGGCTGCAACTGCCGCGGTAACTCGTTCGTTAATGAGGGCCGTCAACTGGTCCTGGGTCATGTTGATACGTGCAGACATGATCTTCATAGTAAAGATAACGTAAGTGAGATAGGTTCGCGAATAGTGCGATGACAGAAGAGTGTAAGCACACAAGTGTTATCATGCAATAACAAATAGTGAGCATTGTAATCTAAGCATACCACGAGCAAAGTTCTATATAGTTCTAGTATGTAGGCAATAAACATAAACCTTATTACCTAGGATGTCGAGTCTTGCACGTGGAGCGAAGCGTCGTTGTGGATCGTTGAGAGCATTGTTCTGGTTATAGTCTGGTTTTAATAAAATCGTTTTCCCCATATTAAAACCGAGTTCTCTATAACCAATGGCTCTGATACCAATCTGTCACACCCCCAAAATCCACACGCGGAGTATCACCACTTGGAAGCGTGACTGACCAGGATCAAGCCACCAATCATATAGAACAATGTATAAAGTAAACGTAATTGCAATTTAATTCCAAACAATCCATATGAGAGGTGTTCCAAAACATAAGTATGTTATCACTGTATAGCGGAAGCGTATAATTAAACCCATCATAATAAAGTATGAAATGTCATAAAGTCTAAACAAGTATTCAAGATCCTTGCCCACAACGACTACGCCTCCCGTGCAAGCTCCATAAGTACCTAAGGTCCTGCAAGGCATGTAACAGAGGATCAACAACTAGTTGAGCGAGTTCACAGAAAGTAAATGCGTAATAGTAAGTTCGTATGTAACATGTGGCTCTACTGGGCCGATAGTACGTTCTATTGGTGGGGGCTTCCCATGTTATATATCCCCTAGACTATTCGTAATCATAAGTATCCTTCCCAATCCGAGGATAGTAGTAAGTATAGGTTTACGCGGGTTTTATGTAAGTGCCCTTCCCAACCGAGGACAGTACGTAGCGAGTACGTAGGTTTAGCGCTGGCGTCCTTCCCAATCCGAGGACGGTAGTACGTAGGTTTAGCACTGGCGTCCTTCCCAATCCGAGGACGGTAGTACGTAGGTTTTACGTAGGTTTAGTGCTGGTGTCCTTCCCAATCCGAGGACAGTACGTAAGTTTTGCGTAGAATTTGGCACAGGCATCCTTCCCAATCCGAGGACCGTGGTAAGTAGTCTAGTGTTGATGTAAGTGCAAGTAATCATTCAATCCCATTCCCAACCCACCGGGGAATCCCATGCCTTGGTAAGAGTGTGAACTCACCTTGATTTGCTCGGTATGCTAAGTATGTGCTCAAGGTAAATCAATCACGTCCTAAAGTAGGCACGTATACATAATCAGTTTGTAGTCACAAGGTACACGTATAAGCATGTAGTACGTATTCGCAAGCACACAAGTCATGTATATCATTTAACAGCAGTCAGATATTCCAGTTAACACTTAACAGGATTAACTCAAGTTACAGCACAGCTCGGCGAAACACATATATTGACGAAACACATATCGGCGAAACACAATAGTTGGCGAAACACATGCTTTGGCGAAACACGTCTGTTTCGTCGAGGTCTCCTTCGGCGAAACAGAACTTCTAATTCGTCGATGACTCTTGGCGAAACACATTCTGTTTCGCCGAGAGTTCTGTTTCGTCGAAGGTCTGTTTTCGCAGACATCAGTTACATCAGAAACGAATAACACATAACCCTAATCACTCTAGCAGCCGTCAACAATAGCAGAAATCATATGAAGGTCAATGTGCATGTAAAAATCATCATAACTCAATCATCCAAGAATTATCGCCTAGCATAAACCCTAGTTTATGTGTTTTACATATCAACATACAACATCATATCATCAATCCCTATCAAGATACTAATGTAAATCAGAATTAAGCCATAATAACAATATTCAGAACCGAGCATTCGTTTGTATTAGGTTTCGCATAGCATTGTATATATATTCTACTACATCTTACATATTGAAACCTATATCAACATCAACATACTCTTATCACAGCAATAACACATATCCATCACATATCCAAACATGAATCGAGATAATACAGAAACATGAAATCGATTAACAACACATACTAACCGATTAGAGATGAACAAACACGGATTCAAGAGCTAGGAATGATGGTAAACGATGGTTGTTGCCGTCGCACAAAAGGGAGAGTGTTCTAGGGTTTCCTGATTGCCTAACTTGTGAAACTAAACCCGTTTCACGTAAGTATTCACGAAATAACGTTCTGGGCCGTACTGGGCTTTCGGCGAAACTGGGCCGGCGAAACAGTCTGTTTCGTCGAGTTCGGTTTGGCGAAACATGCTTGTTTCGTCGAGTATGTTCATGGCGAATCACAACTCTGTTTCGTCGAGTTGTTTCATATGTTCAGTAGTTTATGTTATTTCAAATACACTAAGTCTCATGCTATAACATCAACACATAACCAAGCAAACATAATACTTTTATTATCACACAAAGTGTATCGTTACAAATCAGACGAGTCAAACAACTAGACAGTCAAAGTCAACGTGCAATAAATGCGAATAAAGAATGTCGGAAACTCGAGTTGTCACAAAACGTGTCAACATGTCGATTCTGACCTTTGAGTGACCTTTTAATGAAACCGAGGCTTCGAAACATTCAAATATACTCTTAAGAATAAGTGGTATAAATTTCACGCGGTTTCGATATCGTTAAGCATGTTTTCAAGACTTTGGGCCAAAAGTGTCAATTTGATGAAACTTGCTTTCATAGAGATATTTAACGAACCGGAGCCTAACGAAGTTAGTTTATTCATCCTAGAAGCTCAACATATTAACTACAAGGGTCCCACATGTCAACAATGAGGTTAAAAAGGGTTAAAAACGAGCAGGGGCTGAAACTGCCAACTTTCAAACTTGTTTTCCCGGTTTAACAGGTCCACGCGGCCCGCGTAAGACACCCTTAAGTCTTACGCGGCCCGCCTCAGCATGCCCAGATCAGAAAAGTTGTGCCAGGTGCGGGTTTTGCCTGTTCCACCGCCTTAGTCTAGTTTGTAACGACCTAGGGAGCTGTAAGTCGGTTTATATCAGTAGCTAGGACACCTGGGGTGATCCTAGGACCTCCAATAACACCAGGAAGTGATCTAGATTCATGAACTTGACTATATAAGAAATGCTAGTTCTTGAGTTTTGAAACACACTTGCAACAATTGCTACTCTACAACATCTGGAGCTTGCTAAGGACAAGGAGAAGACTTTGAAGTGTAGAAAAGTTTGCTAGGACCTTAAGTAAGCCTCTAATTTCTTGTTTAATAATTTAATTTAGCTTAATTACTCTAAAGTCAAACTTATCGTAAAATTAGTTTGACTTTCGTTTTAATTACATATGGCTTAACCATTGATCAAATTGAAAGTGGTTATAGAACCACATTAGTGTAGGTGACTAACCCTTAAAAGGGCACCTCCTAATTATCTCGTTTGACTGATCAATTGTCGGGTCAAAGTAGTTTGAGGAAAAGTCAAATTGGGAAGAATGTTTGAAAATGATTAAAATTAATAAACCAGAGGTTCTAAATTATATTTTAACATTCTAATGACTTGGTAATTAATATTAAAACATGTTTTACCTGTCCTAACCCGACAATTAATAGTCTAAGGTCAGTTTATAACCGAAAGTCGCAAAAGCTTGACTTTTGCTTTGACTTTCAGTTATGACCCGTTCAAGCTTAATTCACCCATGTTTTAAGCTTCCATTAGGACCACATTACTTAGTAGTATAACCCTCTGGAGTTATATTGCATGGTACCTAGTGGTTTGAATTATATACACTTGATCGTAATTATGCTTAATAATGCCATAAACGCCCTTTTTACATACAACTGAGATTTTTAACAATGTGATTGGACTAACACCTTTGCTACTGATATTTAGACATGTCCTAAAAATTTGACATCAATTTGAGGTCTAGAATTGAAGTTATGCTCAATAGCGTAATTAAGGAGCTTTTTGTTATTTAAATGGCGTAATTAGTATGAAGCATATCTAAACCCGATTTTTGACACCAAACTTCATACCTACTGATGTAACATAATATTTTGGGATTTTTAAGGATTTTTAATTATTTTTAGGCTGAGCATAACATAGGATTATAGCTTGATTTCGGTAAATGTCGGTTTTACCCTTTTCATGCATAAAATGAGTTTTACATAACTTTTTAGTGCCAAATCTTTTGCTACTGATTTTATATAATAAATAAAGTATTTTGAACTTCATAAACTGATCAAAAACTCAGATTTACTATTTTAACCCGAATACCCTTTTAAACCGACTTTTAAGCGTTTTTAGTACATAGTATGAGTTAAAACTATATTTGACATATAAAACTTATTACCCACTGATGTTTTAAGTTAATTTATATAATTAAACAGTAAGTCAAAGTGTTTAAACTCAGAAGTCTATTTTGACCTTTAAAGCCTATGTAAAATTACCAAAATGCCCATACGGGACATAGTTTGGCTATATAAGATAATTTTCACATATATAAAATATCCTACTGTTATAACTTATAAAAATAAATATTTTTACTGATTAAATTCGATCTGAAACTCAGTTGCACATTTAAACTCTTTTATGGGCATTAAAATTACCAAAATACCCTTATGGGACTTATTTTGGTTTAAATTACTTTTTGGGCATATGTGTTAACATATTTTGAGCATAATAATGATTAAGACCTGTATATAATTTATTTGGTTACCCGTTACGCGTTTACGCGTTCGGATCGGCTTATGTGACTAGTTTACATAAAATAGTCGAAACGGGTCAAACATTTTCATTAAATCCTCAATTTCCAGAATGTGATTAGTATACCCATATTATACAAGTATCCAAGCTTGTCGGGTCTAAGCCACATTCTATTCCGTTCTCCGCTTAATCGAGCGTTTAGAACCGTAAGGTTTCCTTCTAGCTAGCCGGTCTAAGTCTTTGACTAAATTAAAGACCCGTTAGCATCCTAATAGGTTAATAAACCTTCTATACAAATTGAATAGCTTCCGGTAGAATGTGCCTTCAAAAGCCTTAAGATTTTACTGCTAGCATCAGGTAAATACTTTTAACTTATTTTCCCTATACGGGCTTGGGATATGATATTATAATAATACCACTTGGTTGGGTATGAAATCATCTAATCGGATTGTGATTAATAAATTGCATAACCCGTTTTAATCTGTCTTGTTTGATAACATAAGCATTGGGGGTTAACGACCGTGTCCTGGATATCCTCGGCTCATTTTAATTGAAAATGGTCACGACCTATGCACGGGGTGTAGGCATACACCTGACAGATGCAAATGCTAAATATAAACCCACATGTTGGGGATAACTCCTTTGTGGGTTCTATAAGTGTTGAGTCGGTTAATCACGACCTGCTTCCAACCGGCCCCAATTGTATGACAAACCTATAAATCTGTATACAAGATTATATTTAAATAATTGTCCCAAGTTATAAAAGATTTACGCCATGTGCACCTAAATCAATTTTCTTAAATATTTTCAAAAGAGTCAGTTAATTGTATTTACCAGTGTAAACTGACGTATTTTCTTAAAGACTGATTTGACAGGTACCTCTCGTAATAGGCTGGAGCTATTAGGTGTCATAAGAGGATCTTGCAAATCCATAGATGCCTGCAGTCTGTTATTTTGTTTCTTTGTATTTGTTTATGATTCGCCCGTGGATCTTATTACATTCCAGTCTGTACATTCATAAACTCGAACACTCAGACCATATGGTTTGTAATAGTTTATTCACCAAGCCTTCCGCTGTGCTATTATATTGTGTGTATTGACTATGATGATATCAACTACGTCATAGTCTTGATTAAACAAGCCTTGATTAAGCACCCACTTTATAGTTCTGAATCTTCTGATGATTAAACATCTTGTGTGATAGTAAGGTTATGGAGTTTTCTGATAGTTAAACGTATAGTTTAACAGAGTGGAATACGTTTTAGTGTAAAACCACATCAAACCTAACGATGGTCACGAGATCAGAACCTTAACGAAATTCACAAAGTATAGTCTTATTTAGACATCACTTTGGCATTCGTTAGTTGGTTCCCGAATCGATCGGACAGAATATCGCATCGGTGATTATTGGTTAGAACACTAACGTATAGAGAGAAGAAGAAAAGAAATGAGCAATGAAGAATGAAATACTAGGCTCCTATTTATAGGTAAGGCATATTCCTTTCTTAACTAGGAAGTTTTCTTACTTATTAAGTTTTCTTTATTTATTAGGTTTTTCTTACTGATTAAGTTTTCTTACCTATTAAGTTTACTTAATTGTTTTAGCTGTCCAGTTTACTTAGCTTTTTAATGGATTATCTCACTTAGCCGATTACTTTTCCTTAAGTGTTTAATTAAGTAATTTACTTAGCCGATTAATTAATTAAATTAATTAGCTGACTAATTAACTTACTTAGCTTGCTTAACTGTTAAGTTTCCTTAGCTATTAAGTTTTCTTAGCTATTAAGTTTTCCTTAACCGCTAAGTTTTCTTAACTGCTAAGTTTTAGATAACCATTAAGTTTTCTTAATTACTAAGTTTACTTAGCCATTAAGTTTTTCTTAATTACTAAGTTAACTTAGCTGTTAAGTTTACTTAACTACTAAGTTTACTTAACCATTAAGCTTTCTTAGCCACTAAGTTTACTTAACT
This sequence comes from Helianthus tuberosus, assembly GCA_030545235.1. NCBI lineage: Eukaryota > Viridiplantae > Streptophyta > Magnoliopsida > Asterales > Asteraceae > Helianthus > Helianthus tuberosus. Next base: position 3,425,568 of record CM060415.1, on the reverse strand, counting down.
ACTAAGTTTACTTAATCGCTAAGTATTCTAGTTAACAGCTCTCTGAGTATAAGTTTTAATTTCTAGATACAATGGAACTCGTATTAGTGTATTAACTCAATTCGACTTTAACGATAATCACGAGATCAAAAATCACAACGAATGACAAAGTATAGCCGTATACAGGCAGCATTTAAACATCTGTTGGATCAGTTTCAATCAATCGGATATAGTACCGTGTCCGTAATTGGAGTTATTACCCTGATAACGAGAGAGAAAAGAATTGAACGAATTGAAATGAAACAATCGGCTGCCATTTATAGGCTGATATTGGGGCGACTCGCGGCCCGCGAAACATATCAGCTTCACCTTCGCGGCCCGCGAAGGAGTCCGGGTCGGAGAGAAGGTTGCTGAGTCATGGTGTGGTCTTGACACGTGGACGACACGTGTCCCTCAAGCTTATCCGGTAACCCTAGGTCTGTCGCGCCCCGCGAAGACCTTTGCTTAATCTGTCGCGCCCCGCGACCGAGTGAAAAAAAAAAATTCTTGGATTTTTATGAAAAGTAAGGTTTTATGGGTTCGGGTTTGCACTTACGGAGCGTTTTAGGACATTTTGGTGCGAGTCGTTACACCATGCCCATATAATCGACGAACTTTCATCTACAAAATTTCGTGATAACCGCTATCACGGATGGATTTCCAAACGAACGGCACGTTGGTGGTACTCATTATTGTCATGTATCTTTTACATGTATAGTAGTTCTTGATCCATTCTACCCAAGTTTCAAGGGCTCAATGTGCTCTTAATATTAGCCACCTAATAACTATATGGTATTAGATCGTAGATAATTAGATCACAAGTAGTACTAAACCATAAAACGTCACATTACTGTTTAATGTCATCTTAGGTATTTGGCTAAGCTTTTCAACATCTTCTTATAATAAGAAAAAGTGTTTGGCAAACTCATAAGCACTTTTTAAAATGGTTTTTTGTATACGGAGGAAATGTTAGTTTTGAAAAGTTAGTAAAAAGTGACTTTTTGAAGCTGATTATGACTTAATGGTTTTTCCCACCCCTTTTAGTTATTTTACATGAATAAGACAAGCAAAATACTTTTTAAAAAACAACTTATTGACTTATTGGCTTTTAACACCCCATAAACTAATCCAAACACTTTTTTAAAAACTCCTTTTCAAAAAATCATAAGTCAATAAGTTCTTTTAACACAAAGTCATTTTTGAGTTAAATAAGCTTAGCGAAACAAGCCTTTAACTAAGAGTAACAACATTTTCTTATCGTGGATTGATATTGATTCGAGTGAGATGGTCAAAGTGAAGAAGATGATTCATGAACTTATTCTTTACACTACTATGTCTGACTAATGCAAATCATTAAGCTATGTTGTTTTCCTGAGGCATATATAATTATAGTTTCTACCATAACTATATATTATTATTATTATTATTATTATTATTTTATAATAATAAGGTTGTTTCTTTAAGTAGGAGTGAACAAATAACCGAATCTTTATTTTCACCATAAAATTCATAAATGAAGTTACATAAGGATAGCAGGTAGACGGACAACTATATTAAAATTGAATTCAGCTTTATGCTACATTTATTTTTAGGGTGTAAGGGGTGTATGTCTAATAAGTTGAAGGAAAATTTCACCCACTCGATCATAATACGCCATTTGTCATTTCCACTCTCATTCTCCACTCTTGTTCAAAAAACCTAGCGGGTGGTTTCCCCCCAAACAATTTAAAAATAAATAAATAAATAAAAACAAAACTTGAGATTGGTTGAATGCTAGTGGGCCCCAACCAACATGTTCACCTTTTCCCTTCCCCGCAAGCGGCAACCTTTCCCCGATCTCTCACCTCCCCGCACGACATACTTGAGTGGCGGCGGTGTTTGCCGAGCGGCAAAGGGGATTGCCGCACCCCTTGCCGCGACCAACCCCGTACACCCTTATAATTATTGGAATATGAAGTCACTCTATTTTTGTGTTAGTTCAACATAATAACATGTGGCTTATATGGAAGGCAAAGGTTTGCCTCTCCGTATACTAGTCAAAGATATTTAAAGAGACAAACACTAATTAAGCGACAATTGTAATTAGTAGAGTAGGGTAAGGTAGAAAAATAAAGTCTCAACCTTCTATAGATGGTCCCAAAATCAATGTTGAATGAGCTAGAAACCACCAAATAATTTGATTTGAAAGTGATCACACGTCTCTCAAATTATCGATTGTTAACAAAATTCCCCAACAAGTTCGAGTAATATTATATAGAGTTAAATGTCATTTTAGTCCCTGTGGTTTGGGTCATTTTGCCAGTTTAGTCCAAATGTTTCATTTTTCGCCTGTAAGTCCAAAAAGGTTTCACCGTTGCCATTTTGGTCCACTGGGTTAACTTTATCCATTTTTTATGTTAACGAAAAGGGCAATTCGGTCATTTTATATGACCAAATTGTCTTTCTAGTTAACAGAATTACATATAAAATGACCGAAGTGCCCTTCTCGTTAACAGAAAAAATGGATGAAGTTAACCAGCGGACTAAAATGGCAACGGTAAAACGTTTTTTGACCCATAGGCAAAAAATGAAATATTTAGACCAAACTGGCAAAATGACTCGACTAAAATGGCATTTAACTCTATTATATATTTATATATTTCTTCAATAAATTTGAGATTCAAAGTTATTTAATCAGATTCATGGTTCAAGAATGAATCATACTCCGAGGTTACAAATGAGACACGATAGCATAGCATGTCCACAATATCATATGTGTTGTGTATAAAAGAAACCGAACATTTTCAACTTTCAAGTACCAAACCAAACATCTCATTCTCATATATCAACACTTCCAAACTCAAAAATGCCCATGATAATCATCTTCAACATCAGCATTACACTCTTACTAATACTTCGCATCAAGAGTGAGTTACTCACTCTCCTTAAACATTCCATCTCATACTTGTTTCGATACGGTGGAGTTGATTCGGGTCTCCACGAAGAACATGTATGTTTGGTTGATCTTCCGATTATTCGGTTCCAAGACTTGCAAAACATCAGGCAGAGATATGTAGACCGGATGTGTTTCATATGTTTAAAAGATTATAATAGTGATGATGTGGTTAGTCAGCTCAGCAGGTGTGGTCATGTTTTCCACTCTGATTGTGTTGGTAAACTGCTTCACCAGAAGGAGACTTCGTGTCCGTTTTGCCGGACTCCGGTGTTCTCCGGGCTTTCGCTGGTGCCGTCTAAGAGTTTTTGATAGTTTGGTTATGTTGGATAGGTTTCTAGTGTTGTAGGAGTGATTGATCTAATGCTTCAGTTTAAGGGAGTTGTGTTTCTATTTCAAATGTTGAAAACTAGAAGTTCTGGACTTATGACATGTAAACTCTTTTTAACTTGTTTAAGATGAAGTTGGGAACTAAAATGTTGTTAATCAGTCCGAATACATTACGGCTGGTCAGGCTGCTTTAAAGGCTGTTTCGTACAAAATTACAAAGCACGAGAAACTGTTCATTCACAACTAGCACGTGTTTATCCAATTTGCTTTTGATACTTTTGGTTTTCTTGCGCCACAGGCAGTGAACCTACTTAGGGGTTGTTTGTTTACCTCTTAATGAGGCTCTTAATAGTTCAAACCTCTTATTGGTTCAACACTTAATGGTTCAGACTGTTTGTTTTGCGAGCAGATGTCTGAATGGTTCAGGCATTTACCTCTGAATGGTTAAGCATTATACAGAGTCTGAATGATTAAGACCTCTAATCTGAATAGGTCAGACATTTACCTCTGAATGGTTAAGCATTATACCGGCTCTTAATGGTTCAGACCTCTTACTGGTTTAGCACTTAATGGTTCAGACCTCTTTTTGATTCAGCACTTACCATTCAGAAGTTGCCAAACAGCCCCTTAGTCGAATTCAAAGGGTTAAGCGTAGTAATATTATGACACTGAGATTGAGATCTACGGATGTAGTTTTTGAAAGACTTAGTTTTGCTATTCAAAAAAGGGTAGTGGCGCAGCTTGTTGTCAGATTATCATTTGTCCCGATGTAATTTCTATTTGGAAACTTGTTAGCAATGGAGCTAAAATATAACATGATAATTGTCATCTTGTCAACAATAGTATGGAAATAGATCTCACCGGTTGGAGATGAACCTCAAAGATAATTGTTTGTAAGATAAGTAATTGACTAATTGTCATGTTTAAATAAGAAGCTAAAATACAAGTGTGGAAACAAGTACTATGATACAGTGTGCCTTTAATAGTGATTGCCCGTGATGCTGAGTACTGATGAGATTGGGGGGGATCAATGGTGAAATTGAGTTGTGGAGTTGTTGGTGGTGAAATATATGCAATTTATTATATATATATATATATATATATATAGGATTAGGTTCAAACGTGAACAAATTTTCTAGCGTGAACCGCGTGAACTGATCTGAACCATTGATTTCATATCCATTTGACAAGGGTAAGATTGTAACTTCATATAAATATTGAATTTTAATTATTATCATATTAATTTCAAAAGCCTACCATATCATCAGTTACAAACTATTTCGTAATCTTCTCAACAAATTTTTTTCGTAATCTTTCAACAATGACAACTATAGAATCATAATTTTTTTTTATTTATTAAAGAGAATCTTAACATATTTTATATTTATCAAAATAATATTTCATAATCTTTTAAACAAACATCCATATCTTCATGATTTTTGATCCACAATTCACGTTGATAAATATCATCTGCAATTCACGTCGATCAATATTATCTCGCCGGACATCAACTTTTCAAAAACCTGAAAATCTCGCCGGACATTGATTTTTGCTGAGTAAGTCGTCTGTATCTTTGCCCCTAATCGCCGGACATCAACAGTCATCTTTATTGTCTTTGCCCCTAATCGCCGGACATCTTGTGTATAACTCTTAGCTCCGTAGTACACATGTGTACTGGTATGTTTTATTCAACCCATCACGATAGTACACATGTGTATAATACACGTTTTTTACATGTTAATAGTGTATTACACGATAGTACACATGTGTATAATACACGGTATAGTAGACATGTGACCCGTAGCATTGTTGTCTTTGTTTTTTTGAATGATTTTTTTTACTGTAATTGTGCAGAGTCGGTTGCTAGCAACGTTTACGAAACGAAACCGGTACTGATGGCGAAGATAACGGTAGTGACATCTAGAAATTTTCTTGAATTTACAAACAATTGTAAACAATTTGGTGAACCTTTTCCTTTTATTGTTTTGTGATTTTTATTTTAGCGTTTGTTATTTGTTTGTGGGATTGTTTGATGCATAATTGTTATTGAGTTTGTTTCATGCATAATAAAACCTGTTATCTTCTTCGGTAATTATTTTTCTTTTCTTTAAAGGTAAGGCTTGTATTATATTGATGAAAAAAAGTTCCACAAAGACATAAGCGACATTCCTGTTTAGTGTAGAAATATGAAAATTAAAACCGTACACTTGTGTACTTATATGCTATTATGTTTGTACACATGTGTACTTGGATGATAACATCACAAGTAAACATGTGTACATACTTTACTATGTGATAACTCTGCTCATTTTGTAGTCTGTGAAAGCGTTTAATTAAATTCAAGAAAATTACACACACATTACATACATTTCCTTTTAAAGGGGATATGACAATATTTGAGTAACAAAATAATAGACAATTACGGGATTTCATCTTTCATTATGGAAATAATCTTGCACTTTTCTTTAATAGAGTAATTAATCTAATTACAATTTTACCCTTTTGCTTTTAATAAAACAATAAAAAGTAACCTATTAATTAAAATTATGCCACTAATTTAAATTATCAAGATCATATTAATCAACGGTCCAGATATGTTCACGCAGGGGAGGTTGTTCACGCTGGAACCTCACCCTATATATATATATATATTAAATATTAAAAGTTTATGCATTAAAGACTTGTTCCTTATACTCATGTGTATATAAGACTTGTACTTTGTGTGTAAATGACCAAATTACCCTCATAGTTAACAGATTTGGTGGATGGTGTTAGAAATTTGGACTCAAATGGTTATAGGGACTCAGGACGTTAAAAATTTTGATTTTAGACTCAAGTGGTTAAAAGCCCAAAAACACAGGAACTCAAAAAGTAATTTACCCTTAATTATACAAAGTATCAAAATAAATATAATCCACTAAAGTTCCACAAAATCTATGGAACCCATTGACACCATTAAACAAATGAGTATCAACGACGACCAGTTATTGTAGGAATAGTTTCGTCACTAATTATGCATACTCCCATCGAAGAAGACTTGTCGGCCACCGTAGAAGACTTGCCCACCATCCGAAAAAGACATTTCACTAATCCCTCGCTGATGAAACAATGGTTAACCAGGCGGGGTTAACTCACTGGTCTCGTCAAGTAGGGTTAATCCCTTCTTTCCGAGGATCGATGGCTGGATCGTCCACTGGTTGGTTTCCTGCACAAGGAAATAAGCCGTGACTCGTAACAAGGAGGATGGGGTGGGGGGAGCTCCTTGTTACCACTCTCCGGCGTGAGAATCAGTAGTTTGCTTGGGAAGCAAAGTGTGATAGTAGTAGTAGTGAGAGAGTTCCGAAGTGATACCTCAAACCTGGTTTGGGATGGGTATTTATAGCCGAGGAGTGAAGGAGGGTAGTTGAGTAGCTAGTCTGACATCGCACAGTCTTCTGTAGGTGTGTCAGACCTGTTAGTTATGGTGGTGATGCCACGTCCTGCTGTGGTGTCAGACTGTCGCACGTATGTGGGTTAGTAGGCGACTGTTCTCAGTGCCACTTGCACTGAGTGTCAGACCCACTTGCCTTGTAGGCAGGATGCGGTGCCAGGCCGCATCGCTGCTTGCGGTCACTGATGTTGTTCCCGCGTTCTTTGTTCTATCCAAGATGCATGCGGGATGCGGTGCCATGCAGCATCACCGCTTAGTGACTGTTACTGTTGTCCAGATCCCTTGTCATGACGAAAATGTTCATAGGATGCGGTGCCGGGCCGCATCGCTATGCGTAACATTTGTTTTCGTAGTTAAGGTAAGTCTTCTTATCAATGGACAGATTGGACCGCTGTGTTCGCGCGTGCCCGCACGGACACAGGTAAGTTCCTGCTGGTGGGGTTTTTTGATAAGGGTAATGGTCACTCGCGGTCGTGCTGACGCGAGATCTGGGACCATACCCCTTCAAGTCCCCCCAGTCTAGTGTTCCTTCCTTATGCAAGTTGCATATGGGAGGGATACTGGACTATGGTGTCTAGAAGGTAGAATATGGGCCATGCAGATGGCTCCTACTTTCAGTAAATCGGACTGCTGACCGTTCGGTCGGTAGGCCATTCGAGGGGATTGTTTCTTCCTTTGAGAAGGATGTGTTTGAAAACCTTGAATTCCACACGGGTGAGCAAGTTCCGTCTGATGCGGAATTCTCAGCCAAGGATTTGATGTGGTAATATGGTCTACCGTTTTCTGATGTCCTCAGCCACCTGTTGGTGTTTCGAACCAACCTTTGAAACGGTGACTGTAGATGTTAGCAGAATTCGAACCAACCTTTGAGATGGTGACGGAAAGTGTTCCGCAGGGTTCGAACCAACCTTTGAGATGGTGACGGAAGGTGTCCGTTACCGCAACTCTAGTTGTAACCTCTGTGTCAGCTTATGCAATGTTTGTAAGTACTTTGCTCAAGCTCTATGTTCAACTGGACATTCAACGATGAACCCTGTTTTGTGGGGTGTTCGTGTTCTCCAGTTTAGTTCTCTAGTAACCGCACGTCCTCTGAGGTTTAGCTTTCAAGTAACCGCACGTCCTTTGCGGTTACCTCGTTGCTGCACCTTGTTGGCCATGTGTGTTTGAGCCACGTGGGGTAGTTGCGTCATTGTTGGTCGTGTTTGGTCGAACAATGTGAATCTGGACTATGGGGAGATAAACATGGTCATAGGCATGGTTATGCCCACCATTGTTTATTCTATGCGGTCCATAGGTGGGTAACTAGTCATAAGCAGACTTGTTACCACCGTTCTGGAGCTACTTTCCTTCACGCTTTGGTGGAAAGTAGTTCTCCTTTAAGTAGTGTCGCCGGGGGGGGGGGGGGGGATCACCTTAGATACTTGGGAAGTTGGTTGAACCTCTTCCGCATTCATTCTGTAACCACTTTCCTTTACGTTTAGTTGGAAAGCAGTTTTCCTAGAAGTATCTTTGATAAACCGCGTTGCGGTTTAGTCGTGGCTCTTCCGTAGCTACCGTTAGGGTAATTGTATTCTGCCGCAGCTACTCGTGAGTGTCGCGGTTTGCGTCAAAGAACTCGCTTCTAGAGAGTTTGAAGCTTGGATGTGGCTCTTGAAGGATCAGGAGTCAGGGTTGCTGATGTGCGGTTGCTCAGCATACCTGTCCTTTGTCCTAAGGAGAAGTTGTTCCCTCCGTGGTTGTGAACCGGACGCGAGGGTTTTGAAACTTGAAGAAACTTGTATGGAACGCGGTTGGCCGCATCCAAAGAACCATGCTGGTTCTGAGTATCTGACACACCTGTGCAGGTTCGTGTGTGTCATCTCCGCATATTCTATGTGTGCTCGTGGGTATGTGCGGTTTATTATTTATACCCCTTTATATAATGTAGAGATACATATTTTTGCCTTTTTTGAGGGGTATGTAAAAAAATGACATGCGGTATGGGTTGTGGTGCGGTAAACCAGAGAAACCGCATGCCGCTTATGTTTGGATAATGTTTGTCGCTTTTGTGCTGCCGACGTGGCTGAACGCACGTGTGGGTTGTTGAAAGTTGGTAGGATTCTGTCATGTGCTGATTTGAAAGGACGTTTCCACTGCCCGAGGTCATAAATGCACTGTAGCAAGTAGTGTAAAAGTCCATTCTGTCAGGCGTGTGGACGGCCACGCGCGCGTGATAAACGTCAGCGAAAACGTCGCTGAACACGTGGCGACACGTAATTGGCCCTTTTTGAACATGATGAGTCGGTTTACTGCATCGCATTAATTGCGATGAGTATATAAGGGGAAATCGTTTTGATTTCTCCTCGCTTTGTTCAAAATTTCAAAAACTTTTCCGGTGAAAGAGTGTGTTATCTTTGTCTTCTCTGATAAACTCTATCTGAATTTCCGGTCAAGTTTCTTGGTTTTTCTTTAACCTCAATCTTCTATCTTCTTTACTACTGATGGCTGAACCATCCAGTCCACACAATGTTGAGGGTAAAAACCCTGAACATTCTTCGCTGGTGGCGGCGGAAGAAGAAGACGACGGTGGTAGTGCCCCGGGCGGGGGCCTACCGATGCTGAAATGGTCGAAGGTGTCGTTTAACCACCTGATGACCAGCATACAAATGCCCCAGGAGTTTGGGGTTGTTTATCCCCAGGAGGGTGACACCGGTGCCGCTGCTACGGCCGGTTATGTCACCTTGTGGGCTAATTCTTTTATTGACGGTAACCTTCGTTTACCGTTAACTGTTTTTGTTGCTGAAGTTTTGGAGTACTACAAACTCCATATCTCCCAGATGAGTCCTTTTGGGATGATTCGTATTAGAAACTTTGAGTACACTTTTCGTGCTCTTGGTTTGCCGGTTACCGTTGATAATTTCTGGCGGTTCTACCAGTTAACGGTGAACACCGGGTTCTTTTCTTTCAGCCAACGGTACGGAAGCACCAAGCTGATGACCCCTCCGAAGGGTATTTCAAAGTGGAAATACAAGTTTTTCTATATTAAGGTTGCCGCGGTTGTTGCTAACATGACCTTGCGGAATGTTAATGAGACCATCCCGGTGGAGGATATTGCTCTCCCTAGTGCAGAGACTGTGGAGTGGTTCCCAAGGTTGAGGACTATTGAGCATAAGCAGCTGGACAACAATCAGTTGTGGGTGCTGCGGATGATGTTAACTAGGCATGCGAGGCCCGTTGTGCGGGAAAAAAGTGGTGGTAAGTGTCTTTACCCTTGTGCGGTTTCTTTATCCCCTTGCTTGTTACTGATTTATACGTGTATTATCAGAAGTTGCTGAGCTGTGGAAGATATTTGATCCAACCTTTACAGGCAAGGTTGATATTGTTAAATGTGCGGAATGTGAAGGTTTTAACTTGACCATTGTCCACAATTTCCGTGTTCCTAAACGTGATGCACTGATCGCACCCGTGCCGCAAGGCAAAGGTATAATCCATACCCTTCTTACTTGCCTTATAAGGTTCACCTTGCTGATCTTTCTTGTTTGATGATCCAAACGCAGGTACTCTTAGAGTTCTGGGTAAATTTGAGTTGAAGGGTGCTCCTAAGAAGCATGTAGAGAAGAAGAATGTGGAGAACCCCGTGCGGGGTCGCGGCAAGAAAAAACCTGATGCTGCCGTTGTTCCTCCGTTGGTGCCGCAGGCGGCAGGTATCTCTCGTTCTTGTTTCCGCAGATATACCGATTACGTGGTAGTATCTGACACCCTTGAGGGTTTGGGTGTTCCAGGTGGTGGTGCGGTTGCAGGTGGGACCTCCGCGGGTTCCAAGCCTGCTGATGAGAAGAAGAGAAAGGCGGAGAAAGCTGTTGACGCTGGTGAGAAGAAGCGTCCAAAGATACAGACCAAACGGGCAGCTTTTGTGGGACCTGCGAAACCTGTGGTTGTTTCTGGTAAGCGATTCATAACTTGTACAAGTATTTTGTCTTTGTACTTGTAGTTTAAATTGTTTATGCTTCGTTTACAGAACCGTAAGATGAAGGGTTTTCAATTTTTGATGTTCCTCATTCCCCTCCGCGTGACACAGCTGTGGATGCGGGGGTTAAAGTGGTGCCTGAGCCCTCTGCGCGGGCGGACGATACTGGGAAGGGGCCTGCGGCTCAGATCTATGACACGGTGGACTCTGCTGATAACCTGATCTCCCCGCAGGACACTGATGATCTGAACCTGAAGTTTGCTTATACGGAGGGGAAGAAATCTCCCGCTGCTGAGAAGGCTTCTGGTTCCGCTTCTGGGGGTGCGGGTTTTACAGGGACTCCCATTCAGCCTGAAGAGACTGAATTGGAGTTTTATTACCGCACCTATACTGAAGACCGGGCCATGACCTATCACCGCCCCCCATGGACTGTAATGCAAGGGGATGATATTTCTGCTGACCCCTCCGCGTGTAGGGAGATTTTGGGTGGTTTGGGTACCCCTTTTGAAGTCAATCGGGCCCCTTCTTTGCCAAGTGAGGTCCAGATTAATCACCTCTCCTCCATGCTTGTGGGGAGTTCCATAATGGCAAATGCCATTATGGAAAACTATAAGGTGCTTGGGCGCAAGGAGGAGGAGAATGCGCGCTTGCGGGCTGAGGCCGAAGAGTTGGTGAAGGCTGCACGTGAGGGTGCAGAGCAGCTTGGAAGGGACAAGGCTGCCTTTGAAAAGCGTAAGCAGACTGAAGAGTGGGCCGCAACTGCTGAGCTTAAACAGGTTCGTACCCTTGCAAAATTGTTTTCTGATGAGTGCAAGAGTTAGAAAGAATCTCTTTCTAATGAGCGCAAGACACTTTCTGATGAGCGCAAGGCTTGGAAAGAATCTTGGGCCAAACAGAATGAAACTCTATTTTGTGTTCGTCAGGAGCTTACCAATGCCAAGGCAGCGAATGCTGCTTTGATTAAAGAGAAAACCGCAGCTGATGCGGCTGCCAGAGAGGCCAAGGAGGCGGAAGCTCGCCTTGCAAAGGCTCTTGAAGAGGCGAAGGAGGCGGAGGCCCGTGCTGCGAAGGCTCTTGAAAGGGCAAATGCTGATCGCAACAATTTGGACAAAATTGTTCAGGGCCTCCAGGTATGAATCTCTTTTGCTCTTGAATTTGCATATATCTCCCCCAAGTATGTTGATTAACTTGTGTACTTGTGTTTTCTTTGTTGAAAGGCTGAAGTGTGAAGCCGGGTAGCCACTATTGAGGAGATCAGTGCCCGTGTTGCTGATGCTGAAACGCGGGCTAGGGAGGTCGCGGAGGCTAGAGATAGCCTTGCTGCTTCACTTGATCAGCTCAGGGACGATCGCGACTGGATGCGTATGCACGGTATCGGGCATGTAAGTATCCGTTGCCTATGCTATCTTTTTTAGGTTTGGCTTTGATAACCGTACTATTTTTGTTTTGCAGATTGTTACGTCCATCCTTGACGCGCCTGAGAATGTGGCAGGTGTCAATGAGATTAGGCAGCGCGCCCGGGATGCTGGTTTTAAAGCTGGCTATAATCATTGCATTTCTCATATGAATATTTTGGCCCAGGGCAAATATACTGATGAAAGGTCTGGGTTCCATGGTGTGGACACTGAAGCGCTTCTTACTGCCGCTCTTGCGGCGTACAACGACACGTCCATTGCCGCTCTTGAGGATCTTGAGGAATACCTAGAGGCGGAAGACTATGTAGACCGCTTGCGAGTGTTGTATGCTAATGAGGAAGATGAGGAAAAGCCTGCTGTTGAATTCAAGGATGGTGCGGGTTCCAGCGGTACAAAGAAAGACTAGGCTGGCATGCGTGCCTTTTTTGTTTCTTCGATGTAAATGTTAGGAACCTTATGTAAATTTCTTGGACACCGCGTAGGTGTAGAAACTTTTTGAATATAAAGAACCATTTTGTTCAATTTGTACAAGTGTTTTTACTACTTGCATGTGTGAACTTGTATGAGTTTAATGTTATTGTGAATAACACTAAGTCTGTATTTGCCTTTTGCATATCTAGATGATATGCAAGTATGAAGAACTTTACCCGTTGTGAAAACTGTATTTGCGTATCCAGCCGGATGGTCAGTTAGTGTTGTCATTGCTGGCCTATTACAATAGTTGTGTGTGGTTACCACTCTGTGTGGGTATCGTGAATGAAGATTTTGCCAATCTGTTTTTGTGGATACCGCAGAGTGGAACACGCATTTGTAATAGAAGTAAATAAACAATATTGCATTGAATCGTCTATTTATTTATTTGTAAATGGCCTGCGACCCGATAGGTTACATGGTGAATATAAAAAACATGGCTTACATGTAACAGCGTCGAAGCTGTTGTGCATTCCATGTGCGTGCGATAGTTTCGCCCTCTAATGTTTGCAGTTTATACGCGCCTTTGCCCAGGACTTCTTGGATAAGGTAGGGTCCTTCCCACTTGGGGGCAAGTTTCCCTGGACGTTCTGCATTAGATGCTTCATTGTCATGAAGGACGTAGTCTCCTGGGTTGAAGGTACAAATGCGGACGCGTGCATTATAGTACTTTTCAAGTTTGGTTTTGTACTTGGCCTCGTTGATGGCAGCGTTTTCACGCCTTTCTTCTAGGAGGTCCAAGTCAACCCTGCGTTCCTCATTGTTGTCTATCTTGTTGATAGCCAACATTCTAGGTGAGGGGAGACCTACTTCCGCGGGTATCACCGCTTCGGTGCCATAGACCAGGCTGAAGGGTGTCTCACCGTTACTTGTTTTTGGGCTTGTCCTGTGAGCCCATAAGATACTTGGGAGTTCATCAACCCAGCCGCGTCTGGCTGTTCCCAACCGTGCTTTGATGCCTTCGACTAAACTTTTATTGATACTCTCGGCTTGGCCATTTCCTTGTGGATGCGCCACTGAAGAGAATATGTGTTCAATGTTAAGCTCTTGTAGCCATTTTTGAAAGTCGTCGGCAGCGAAGTTGGTACCGTTGTCAGTAACGATGCACATGGGTAGACCGAAACGGCAGATGATATGTTCCCAGACGAACTTCCTTTTTATCATAGCGGTGGTTGAGGCGAGCGGTTTTGCCTCTACCCATTTTGTAAAGTAATCAACGGCTACTATGATAAACTTCACTGCACCTGGTGCGTCTGGAAATGGTCCTACCACATCGATTGCCCATTTTTGAAATGGCCACGCAGTGGTGACGGGGATTAGGTTATTCTTGGGGCGCAAGGTCTTGGGAGCATGCCGCTGACAATTGAAACATTTGCGCAAGACTTTGACCGCGTCCAGGTGCATGCCGGGCCAGTAGTACCCGGCATTTATGATTTTGGCCACCACCATGCGTGGGCCCGCGTGTATGCCACATATTCTCTCGTGTATTTCTCTGATAAGATATGTGGCATCTTGGGGGTCGACGCATCGTAGGAGTGGCCCCAGGTATGATTTACGATATAAGATACCGTCTCCCATTTGATAATGACACGCTTTGTATTGCAACTTACGTGCCTCTGCCTTGCTTTCGGGAGTAACACCTGATTGCAAGTATGCAATTATTGGTGTCATCCAGGATGTTGTACCGTACTGGATGACGTTGACTTGGCGCAGGGGTACTGAGGGATTTTGCAGAATCTCGATACGTACCTCTTTTGCCAAGTGTTGAAAACTGGTGGATGCAAGTTTTGACAGTGCATCCGCGGGTTTGTTATCAATCCTGTTGATATGGCGGATGTTGAAGGAAGTGAACTTTGATTTCAGTTGCAAAGCCTGTTCGAGGTAGAGGATCATGATATCCCCTTTCGCGGCATAGTCGCCGCGTATCTGGCCTGCAACCAATAGTGAGTCGACGTGTGCTTCCAAGTGTTGGACGCCGAGTTTGACTGCCAGACGCAGCCCTGCCAGTAGAGCCTCGTATTCTGCCTCGTTATTTGTGCTTTTGAAATCGAGGCGGATTGCGTAGGTAAGCTCTTGGCCATCGGGGCTGACGAGTTGCAGACCTGCACCTGCACCATCTTCGTTAGATGCACCGTCTGTATATAGTGCCTAGGTTTCTGCGGAGGATGGTGGTGATGCAGGGTTTTGCTCTTCCTCGCATTCTTGAATGCGATTCGCTGGTACTTCAGCAACGAAATCAGCCAAAACTTGGCCTTTGATTGCGGGGCACGGCTTATAGTTCAGTGAAAGTGCGCCCAGCTCAATTGCCCATTTTGCTAACCTCCCAGAGATGTCGGGTTTGGATAGGATCGGGCCAATCCTGTAGTTGGTTAACACTGTGATGACGTGGTTTGCAAAGTAACGTCGTAATCGTCTCGATGCGTGCACTAGTGCCAGTACCAACTTCTCCATGATGGAGTACCTTGTCTCTGGGTTGTTGGGCATTTTGCTGATATAGTAGATGGGTGTTTGAACTCCTTCTCGCTCCACTATGAGTACTGCACCTACCGCGTTGTCCGCAACAGATAGGTACAAAATAAGTGGTTCATCTTTGCGTGGTGCGGTTAGAGTTGGGAGTTGGATCAAACACTCTTTCATTTCCCGGAAAGCTTTTTCGGCCTCTGCGGTCCATTGGAACTGTTCCTTTTTTAGGCAGCTCCACAGGGTCTTGATGAAAGGGTAAGACTTGGCTGCATGGTTGGCTAAGAATCTATTCAGTGCGGCTAGCCTGCCGGCTAGTCGTTGCATTTCTTTCATCGTAGAAGGCGATGGCATGCGCTCGATTGCTTGAACTTTTTCCGGGTTCACCTTGAATCCGTCTTTTGTTACGATGAATCCAAGGAACTTGCCTTCTTCCATACCAAACGAGCATTTCCCTGGGTTGAGCTTCATGTTGACGCTTCGCAGAGTTTGGAATGTTCTTTCAATGTCGTTGAGCATGTTGTCTTCCTCCATGCTCATGACGACCAGGTCGTCCATATAGATTTCGACACTTTTGCTAATTTGACCGCGAAAAGTGTCGTTCATCAACTTTTGATAGGTTGCGCCCGTGTTGCGCAACCCGAACGGCATTTTTGTGTAGCAGTAGTTCCCGGTAGGAGTGCGGAATGCCGTTTTATCTTTGTCCTCGATTGCCATCTGTACCTGGTGGTAGCCTTTGTAACAATCGAGGAAACACTTCCACCGAAATGGTGCGAGGTTATCGACCTTTTCGTCGATCTCCGGAAGTGCGTAACAATCCTTGGGGCAGGCTTTGTTGAGATCTTTATAATCGACGCACATGCGCCAGCCCCCAGATGGTTTTTCTACCATAACTGGGTTTGACAACCAAGTCTGGTATTTGACTTCCCGCAGGATACCTGCGGAGAGCAGCTCTTGGACCTGCTCATGCATCGCCTGGTTCTTTGCTGATCCAAGGTGGCGTTGGCCTTGGATCACCGGCTTGATACCGGGCATGGTATTCAAGAAGGGCTACGCGATTTCACGTGGTACCCCTGTCATATCTGCGGGTGTCCACGAAAAAAAATTTCCTGGTTCCTGAAGAGGAGCTGCTTTAGGTGCGCTTTGATAGTAGGGGAAAAGGCGTGGCCCAACGTAACTGTTTGTTCTGGGTGTCTTGCGTTAAGAACCCATTTTTCTGGTTGAGTGTTGGGGGTAGGCTTTGCTACCTTGGCCGGACGTAGCTCGTCCGTAGACATAACTTCTCTTCGGGCGTATATTATCGCGACCCCCGTCTCGGTTGGGAAACCGATGGCAGAGTGGGGGACGGATGTGATCATGTTGAAGTCGCCCTGGGACTCTCTCCCGAGAAGTACGTCGTACTTGGAGGTGTGCGGTAAAACCATGAAGTTTACCTCCTCCGTTCTTGTGTGCCTCCCGTTGGTGAGGCGCACAGGAAAAGTAATCTGGCCCAGGGGGAATACGGTTTCCCCTGCAAACCCGGCCAACGGGTAGTCTGCCGGCTGCAATCGATCTTTGTCTTCTTGATCGAATTGGTTGAAGCACTGCTCGTATATAATATCAGATGTACTGCCCGGGTCGATGAATAATTGCTAGGTGCAGTAGTGAGCCAGGTGGCCTGTGATAACGACGGCGCGCCTGTCGCGCGGTCCACCTCGGACTTTTGGAAAGACCACTTGCTCGCCTTTCCAGTCATTCTCCGGTCTTCTTGCCGCCTTGCGCGGTCTTCCACGTCCTCCATTTATCATGTGGGTTAAGGCCACGTACATGGCCCTTTTGCCCGTGGAGGTGCCCTCGTTGTGGGGGGTGATGCGCTTGGTAGGTTTTTGCGCGCCTGGCAACAGGTGTTGTAGTTTCCCCTCTTTTAGGGCTCGCTCAATCTCCAGCCGGAGACTGACGCAGTTGTTTGTTGTGTGGCCCGAGTCCTTGTGATACTCGCAATAGAGTGCGGGATCTTGGTTCTTCTTGACTTCATCGGTTGGGCCGGTCGCAAGAATTGCGCGTCCGTGAGGAGGACGTCGCTTGGCGATTGGTTGATCTCGGTCCAGCTACGTTCCCGAGACTCCTTCTTCGACGCCCGGTTTTCACGCTGGGCGTTGATTGTAGCCCTTGCGTCGGGCTGGTTGTTCCGCAGGACATATGGTCTGGAGTCGCTGCCGCGATTCCATGTGTCCCGGTTGCGCTTGTTGTTGCGCTTGTGTTCTTGGTGGGAGGAATGGCCTTCCGTTTGGGGTTGTGCCTTTGAGATGTGCGGTTTGAGGGACCGCTGAGTCTGGGCGTATGTCTTGACCGCAGCCATGGCATCTTCCCATTTTTTAGGCAACCCATCCTTGCCGGAGATAGTCATAACCATTTGTCCGTGTTTCACCGCAACAATGAAATGGTTGCGTGCCATTTGGTCTGCCACGTCGCCTATCTCCAGGCATTCTTTATTGTAACGGACAACGAACGCTTCAATCGATTTGTTGTCTCTGCGCCAGATATTCATGACGTCCATAGAATCACGTTCATGACGTCGCTGCTGGCAAAAATGTGCGAGTAACTTTGCTTGTAAGTCCTCGAATGAGATCAGTGACCCCGGTGGTAAAGAATCGAACCATGCCCTGACCAGACCTGTCAGGGTCTGCAGAAAAAATTGACACCAAGTGGGTTCATCCCACCTGCCGTTGCACCCAGCGCCTGTGAAGATGTTCATGTGGTCATCTGGGTCGGCCGAACCGTTGTATTTCCCAATGTTTAATGGGAATTTGGTGGTGGTAACATCGGCGTTTGCAATATGTGGGACAAATTTAGAGTTTTCGGCCGCAGATTTCGGCCTGGAGGGTTGGTGGCGCTTTGCGGCGCGGAGGTATGTGGTGCGGGTTTGAGTGGGAGGGACATAATTGCTTCCTCCCGGTTTACTGTTGGTAGCATGAGACTCTCCGCAGTATGTACCGTCTTCCGGATCGGTACGTTGATCGGAGTGTCGCGCTCCGGTCAAAGATAATATTTATATGCCCTAATTACCCTTAACAAATAGCTAGTGGTAGTGAGGGGTCGAACCACGAAGAGTATGTGGTTTGTGTATGGATTCGAATGAATTATAACAAATGTCACGATTTATGAAGCTTACTAGAATATTTTTGTATTTTTTTTAATTAAGAGATATGAGTTTAGACTAATTGAATTGATTAAATGGTTAACAACTACTAATTAACGATTGCAAGAAAAATGGTTACTAGAACAATAATGATGAAAAGGAATCACATCCGGTTTCGGTAATTGTTAACCTAGGATTTCTACAAGTTTTAGTTTCAACTCAAATGCATTCGATTAACGGATTTAGTGTACCGTGACTTAGGTGCTACTAGCTATCAACGCCCCGAAGAACGGATAAAAAGACACTTTGTAATCAACACAAGTAAATCCTAACAACGACAACGTACACTTACATATCACCGTTTCGCAAAGTCATAACTTTTAACATCGTTCGACAATTCACGAATTCGTAACAAATGTAATACTATTGTCAAAAGTTTCAAAAACCAAATACAAATTGTCACTAAGATGAAACAAGAACAAATTGAAACCCTAAAATTAACAACTACCTACACCGGGGTGAAACCGAGATGATTAGCCGCTCATGATTGATGCAACTTGATCACCGGATGCTTGGAATGCGGATGGAGTCATCTTGAAGCTTGTAGGATGAAGGAATGATGGAGAATTAGGGTTTGTGGAATGATGATGGTGAGAAGGATGATGGATTGGATAAATTAGGGTTTTGATGGTGAATTGGGGATGAATGATTGTGATTCGGTTGTAGAGATGATAGATGATGGAATGATAGGTGAGTCATGGATTGTAATGGCTCCAAGAACAAGTTCAAACTCCAAATGTTGTGTAACTTACGAATTGATTACCCAAGAGCCAATGAAAATCGAACTTAATCCCTAATTAACAAAAATACCCATTTTGGTTTTCTGATGCCCGTCGCCGACGGGCATGACCCCGTCGCCGACGGGTTCGTCTGATGAACTTTTCTCCCGACGCCCTAAATGACTGTATACGGGTTATTATGGCCGACGGGACTTTCTGGGGCCCGTCCGGGACGGGTATACCCCCGTCGCCGACGGCCTCTAGAATACCAATTCTTCAAACTTCGATTCTTGCACTCCCGGTTGATCCGTAACGCGTCCTGGTGCTCCGATTTTCGACCCGGTGACCCCTAAAGCTCCCGAAAAGCTCCTTAAACTCCATCAAACCTGCAAAACACATTCTTGATTAAAAGTAGGCTATTCGAAACTAAAACTTACGTAAAAACGTCAAATTAAACAATAACGAGCACCGGTTTACAACCACGTATCACATCCCCACACTTGTCTTTTGCTTGCCCTCAAGCAAATCTGTTTTTCACTTTCACGTGGGTCGAACAACGAATACACATCCCATTCCCGAGACAGAGGTTAAGGTCTATTGTCATACAAAAGTTCAAACTCTTTACAAATTTCACATATTTACCGGTTAAGTGAATAATCACATATAATAATGGTTATCCAAGATTAACCCGCCCGTAAAACTAACAACTCATGCATATCCCTCACAATGTGCTCTCCACTCGGCTTAAAATTGGCTAACGTGTATAATGTATTAGCACTTCAACAATTAATCGCTCAAAACCGATTAGTACACGTACCCGCATAGGCTTGCAACTCAATCATTCTCCACCACCGAACACGAATACTAAGCACAAGTCAAAAGGTCTTTGAAGGGTTGTAACGGGGCTAGGCTAAGGGTAGGAAATAGGATATTTTTAAAGTGGCTAAAATGATGAAAATTCGATTTTTATTACAAAAGACTATTCTAAACAAATGTAAACTATAAACATCACTACAAGGCAACAACTTACGCCTTTTATTCAACAACTACTAACACTTCTTTTTATGTTTTTCTCAAAGCTTTTTCAATCTTTTTGCAACATTTTCTGTTTTTTTTTTTTTTTTGATGAATCATAACAACTATACAAACTTAAGCTCCTATAATCGAATTTTCATCACACGGGTTTAAAAAGAAAATGTTTAAGGGTTATGGGCTATAGGGTGGTCAAACGAAAGGTTTAGGCTCAAAATGGGCGACTAGGGAATTTGTTCGGGTAAGGATAGATAAATGGTTTTAAGAGAAAAGGTTTACCTAATGCCTTAATCATTCTCGTGCTTGTATTCGGTCTATAGTCTCAAACGTATCAAAAGTTGCAAGTTCTACAATACGCGACTAATGGTCCACTCAAACAAAGAAACATGTAAATGTAAATCTATGATATAAAAGTGGCTCAAACCTCACGTATAAGGGTATGATATGTGATATGCATAAATTGCTAGTTCCTTAGGCGAATTATTCCCAAATAACCACCCGCTAAATACCTGTTATGCTTATTAATTTGAACTTGACCATGACAAAAGACCGAATGGGTTGTGACATCCCTCGTTGACTTGGTTACTTGTGCTTTTAAGATCGCTTTTGAGACAAGAAATTTTTGAAAATTTTTTGAATTTTCCCCCCCATCCCCACACTTGAGGTAAACATTGTCCTCAATGTATAGAATTTAAATGAATGGGTCAAAATCGAAAACTTTTACTACTCCCCCATCCCCACACTTGAGGTAAACATTGTCCTCAATGTGCAAGAACTAGAGTTTTAAAACGCACAAGGGATGTGACACGTCTAACCTTCCCAAAATCTCACCCCGAAAAATAAAATACAATGTACAATCCACTTATTCCTAACTAAGAATCAAAGTAAAAGGAAACACATGCACCTGATTTTTGTCGCTTGATACTCATATCCCCTTCGCCTCTTCATAAAAACGGTTGTCCCGCGAACATATTGTACCTACAAATTCTAATCCTTGTGTAGAAGCATGCTTCTCACAACCATCAAAATTTGTTAGTTACCTAGTTCTACCCTTTTTATGAAACATATTACCAAGCCATGTGTTATTTCACTTCGATTTATGTGGACAATAATTTACAACAACAATAAACCTAACTCACTTTCGTAGGAATCACGGTTGCATTTAGCTTATGCAACAAGCCCTTTTAAACCCCCCAATAGCTTGGGAGGACGAGAGGTCTCGTGAGGGTTATATAGGGAACACACCCACAACGTTCATTTAACTAGGCGAAAATAAATAACATGAAATAAAAATAACGGAAACAAAAATAATATACAACAACAACAACAAAAACATACCATACTTCTACCGCTGATATCGCTCGTTTGGATCCACTCGCGGGTTGGGCTGGTATTGATAACCAGTGAGGGACTCGAACATCTCCCTATAGTTATCGAGGGGACTCTGCTCCCCTTGAGGCGGCGGTTGGTACGAAATCGGGATAAAGCTAGAACCGACTGCCTCGGGCCAATGAGGGGTGGGATCGGATGGACCTAGTGGATGAGGAAGATTGGGGTAATCAGTCCACCCCGAGTGTTCGGCGTACGGGAGACCGGCTTGAAGGTCTCTTTGATGGCGCTCCTGATCGTGGAGTATCTTGGTGTTGTTAATCGCCATTTGGTGAGAGACAGCCAAAGCACTCCATCGGCGTCGTTCCAATTCTCTTGCTTCATCTTGACGCCTAACCTCATCTTCTTCCCATGCCCGTCTTCGGGCTTCCTCATCCTCTTGCCTCTTCGCCAACTGTTCCATGTGTGACCTCTGCATTGCTTGGAACAGTTCTTGCTCTTCCATAAACTTATCCATTCTCTCCCGATGGGCTGCTTGAACTGCCCAAAACTCTTGCATTTGAGGTCCCTGTGCCTCCTCATATGCTTCCCTCCTTCGATTATACTCTCGGCCTTCACCTATGCATGCAGAGACATTGTCATATATCTCTTGCTGTCCCCGATCAAAATTTTTGTAGGAGGGCACCCGTCTAGTGGTCACAAAGCCCGCCACATCTGCATTAATTTCTCTATGCGGCCTCATGTATCTTTGTCGTGGTCTTTGTGGACCGGAGGGTTCAACTTCCTCCTCTTCATCACCCATCTCTTCATCTTCTTCCGATTCCGGTGGTGCCCCTGAAGTAAGGAACTCATACTTATGACCCAACCTGTCGGTCACAACATACCTGTTCCTCGAGAAGTTAACTTCTATATTCCAGTTCTTCTTCATGGAGGCCTTGTTAATTTCCTCCAACGGTTTAGTTACCCATAGTGATTCCGCAGGTAAGCAATTTTGTTGAACAATCATGGCACTAATGAGGCGTGTGTATGGAATAAAACGCCTCTGGGATGACTCCCGAGTAGCCCATGTATTCATCATCACTATGTGTCTCCATGACAATGTCGGGGTCCCGTATAGCAAAGAATGCACCACCCTACAGTCACCCGCTCTAACACCTCCACGATCACCAAACCTCGCCAAAATGTTCTCAACATTAATCCCTTGGAGAATCTTTCCCTCAATCGTCATTTTCTTTCTCTTTGCCTCTCCCCCATCACTGTATGGTAAAATAGCCGCGGTCATCTGATCCGGGTCACCAGCATTCATATGATTATCCAAAAATTGTTGCATAGTTGGATAGTCATACGCTTGCACCCCAAGAGAATCAAAGCGTGCAATGCAATTGATTGTCTCGAAAGACATCGTCATTACCCCCCGGCTTGTTTTACCAATCAATTTCCACTCAGCGGGAGGATTATCTTTATTCACAAACTTCAACGTTGACAACCATTCGCACACATCCATCAAATACACCCGCGAAGTGTTACCTTCACACCAATCCAACACCCTTTCCCAACCTTGACGTTCAAACATTTGTGTTATTCCGATTTGTTTAAACTCCTCAACATTCACCACTCTTTCACATAAACTCCTTTCCGGAACTGAGGTACTCACTTTGTTAACCATTTTCCATTTCCAAAGCTTGGCCTCTAACTTCCTATCTTGGTACGCGGATAAGGATTTGTTCTTCTCATCATCCCATATCTTTGCATTTTGACTATCCTTAAACTTTGCGCACTCCCAATCTTGTCTGTACAATCTTGCATCACCCTCTTCAATGGAGCTTAATTGCTCCTACTTCCTCGGTAGTAAACCGGAAGAAGAACCGACTCCCGATGATGAAGCTTGCCCTGTAGTCTTTTGTCTTTTACCACCGGCCATAACTACAATCACAAACAAACAACACATCAATATAACCCAAACCTTTACTAAACTCTCAAACTTTGAACATGATGTGTGATATTGACATTTTAATTAACAAGTGAATGTAAAATCGCCTCTTTAAACTTCCAAAGTCGCTCACTTTATCATAAACTTATCAATTTCTTCTTAATTTTACAATTTCTTATAATTTCAACAATATATTCAACATCACCTTCATGTTCAATCATGTTCATAACAAGTGTAATCACTTCACTATAGTTATAACATGCTCAAATTCCATCCAAAACAACCAATCATACTCAAATTCATGCTAGCATAACATACATTGTTTAAACAACCTACTCTTAAACTGAAAAGTCTAAAATTTCGGAAGAAAAACACTAACATATGATAATCATGCATAGAATTAAGGAAAATCCATACCTTTGATGTTGTTAGACAAGAAGAACTAAGAAAAGATGGCAAACAAGCAACTTGAAGAACACCCTTTCAAAAACCCTAGGTAACACGCCCAGAAATTTTGCACAATAGCAAGAATTGATGAAAACCGTGTTGGGGGTTTTGTTCCTCTCGAAAAATTACTCAGAATGGACTCAAGAATCAGGTGATTTGGTGGAAAATTGAGAGAGTTATGAAAGGTTGAAGGATTAGGGTTCTTGGTGATTTTTGGAGAAGATGAAGTGAGAAAAGGTGATTTAGGAGAGAGAAAGCAGAAGTTTGGTGGAAGTTAAATGATGTTAGGGTGTTGTGGTTCGGATTGTATGATGTGTATGGAGTTGGATCGTGTTTTAATAGGTGTAGAGATTGTTTGGTTCGGTTTTGTGCACAAAAGAACTCAGCAGCCGCCGACAACAGACAAGAGCCCGTCGCCGAATGCTGATAGCCCGTCGCCGACGGGTTGTTAAAATCATGAAGTGGGCCGACGGCTTAAGCTCCTGTCTACGACCTTTGTGTGCCGACGGCCATTTTGGTAGCCCGTCGCCGACGGCTAGAAGCCCGTCGCCGACGGCTTCTCCATTTTTCAAATTTTTTTTTTTTTTTGAAAATATGAGGAAAATTATGAGTTTTTAATAAAGGGGCTATGTACACTCAAAAATCCTAAAAATTATTAAAAATGTTTTTGTGTATTTTTATAAGTTAAAATTTTTAAACCCAACGACCGTCAACGGCCCTACCACCCCCCCCCCAAAAAAAATCGTGTATTGTCCTCAATTCACAAACCCAAGTCTAAAACATACCTTGTATCTTCGTGACCCGTTTGCAGTGCCCTCACTTCACACAATCAAGAAAGGTTAGTAGGAAACGGAAACGATTAACATCCAAATACGCAAACAATTAAATAATTATACATAACTTTACACCAATTGTTACCGGTCCTTTTCATTCGACCTCATAAATTGGAAAGCTTGCCACGAAGCTCACCAATTCTTTGTTTTCATCTACCTTTTCGTTACCGTTGAGAAACGGTTTTAGCCGATGACCATTTACCGTTTGCCGTACCCCATCCTTCGGGTCCTCGATAGTAACATCACCCAATTGTCCGACCCGGGTGACAACATAGGGTCCCATCCATTTGCTCCGGAGCTTTCCGGGAAAGAACTTGAGCTTCGAATTGTAAAGCCACACCTTTTGGCCAACCTCAAACTCTTTCTTTCTCAACTTGGTATCATGCGCTTTCTTCATTCCATCCTTGTAGTTGGACGCGCATTCATATGCCATTTCCCGTAGCTCCTCCAACTCGCATAGCTTAAGTTTCCTTTCCTTACCTGCATCGTCATATTGAACATTAACCTCTTTGATAGCCCATAATGATTTATGCACAAGTTCAACCGGTAAATGACAATTTTTACCGTAAACCAACCGGTAAGGTGTAGTGCCAATAGGTGTCTTATGTGCCGTACGGTAGGCCCATAAAGCATCGTTCAATTTAATTGACCAATCCTTACGGTCCGCCCGCACGGTCTTTTGCAAAATCTCTTTGATTTGCCTATTTGACACCTCAACTTGCCCGCTTGTTTGCGGGTGATATGGGGTAGCAATCCTATGGTCAACACCAAACCGTTTAAGAAGTTTCCCAAACCTAAAAATTTTAAAATGAGATCCTCCATCACTTATGATGACCCGAGGAATCCCAAACCTTGAGAAAATATTGGTTTGAACAAAATTACACACTACGGAATGGTCGTTTGTCTTGGTGGCTATTGCTTCGACCCCCTTTGACACATAGTCAACGGCCACCAAGATATACAAATTGCCATAGGAATTGGGGAATGGGCCCATGAAATCAATTCCCCACACGTCAAAAATGTCGACTACAAGGATTGGTTGCATGGGCATCTCATCCCTTTTTGAAATACCCCCTAGTTTTTGGCACTCTACACAATTTCTAGAAAATTCATTTGCGTCTTTAAAGATAGTTGGCCAATAAAGACCACTGTTCAACACTTTATGACCCGTTTTGTGGCCACTAAAATGGCCACCACACGCAAACGAATGTAGATGCTGCAACACGCTTGGAATTTCTTCATCATCTATGCATCTTCTTATCACTTGATCCGCACACTCCTTCCACAAATGCGGTTCTTCCAACCGATAGTACTTGATTTGGGACATGAAGTGTTGCCTCTTCCGTCTATCCCAATGTGCCGGCATATCACCTGTAACAAGATAATTGACAATGTTAGCATACCATGGCAATTTATCTAATTTCATTATGTGCTCATCTGGGAAAGACTCATTGATTTCTACAGTTGTAGGATCTTCTTCAACCATCAACCGGGACAAATGGTCCGCCACAACATTTTCGGTACCCTTTTTGTCCCGTATCTCCAAATCGAACTCTTGGAGCAACAACACCCATCGGATTAACCTCAGTTTTGCATCTTTCTTCTCCATGAGGTACCTAACTGCAGTGTGATCAGAATAAATAATCACTTTACTACCCCATATATATGCCCGAAATTTATCCAAAGCATATACCACCGCAAGTAGCTCTTTTTCGGTAGTGGTGTAATTTAATTGTGCATCCGAAAGAGTCTTACTCGCGTAGTATATGGCAACGGGTTTCTTTTCAACCCTTTGTCCCAACACGGCCCCCACCGCATAATCACTCGCATCGCACATAATTTCAAAAGGAAAAGACCAATTTGGCGATTGCAAGATTGGGGCCTCAACTAACTTCTCTTTTAACTTGTTAAAAGCGTTTTGACAATTTTCATTAAAATCAAACGGTTGATCTTTTAACAACAAGTTACATAAAGGCTTGGTTATGTCACTAAAACCCTTAATAAACCACCGGTAAAAACCCGCATGACCTAGAAATGACCTAACACCTTTAACGGTCGTGGGATACGGTAAAGTAGATATAACTTGTACCTTTGCACGATCAACCTCTATCCCACGACTTGACACCACATGTCCCAACACTATTCCCTCTTGAACCATAAAATGGCTCTTTTCCCAACTTAAGACCAAACTAGTTTCGACACACCTTCTTAACACTTTATCTAGTTGGTCCAAACAAGCCTCAAAAGATGACCCAAAAATTGAGAAATCATCCATGAAGATTTCCAAAGACTTCCCCACCAAATCTGAAAAGATACTCATCATACACCTTTGAAAGGTGGCGGGGGCGTTACATAATCCAAACGGCATTCGCCTAAATGCGAAAGTGTCGTAGGGACAAGTAAACGTGGTCTTTGCTTGGTCTTCCGGATGGATGGCGATTTGGTTATAACCAGAATAGCCATCTAAGAAACAATAAAATTTTTGCCCCGACAATTTCTCAACTATTTGATCGATGAACGGTAAAGGGAAATGATCTTTGGAAGTTGCGGTATTCAACTTCCTATAATCAATACAAATTCGCCACCCGGTTACCGGCCGAGTGGCTACCTCTTCACCTGCATCATTTTTGACGACTTGTATACCCGCTTTCTTTTGAACCGTCTGTGTTGGGCTCACCCATTGGCTATCCGAGATCGGGTAAATGATACCCGCATCGAGTCATTTCAGCACCTCCTTCTTTACTACCTCCCGCATGTTCGGATTTAATCTCCGTTGTGCATCTCGAACGGGAGTCACATTCTCTTCCGTGATGATTTTGTGCATCACCACCAAGGGACTAATACCCTTCAAATCAGCAATGGTCCATCCAATCGCCGCCCGATTAGTGACCAAAACATCCATCAATTTATCCTCTTGCTCCACGGTTAAGTTTGATGCAATGATAATCGGTAGCGTGTTGCCTTCACCAACATAAGCATACTTGAGATGCTTAAGCAACACCTTCAATTCAACCTCCGGAGGCTCTACTAACGACGGCTTCAACTTGGTATCAATGCTCTCCGGTAAACTCTCAACTTGGTGCGTCCATGTCGGTTTTCCCTCTCTTACCGCAAGCACCTCCAAACTTCTCACTTCCTCGTCTATGCTCTTATCCATCTCCACCTGTGACCTGTCAAACATATAACAATCCTCTATTGTGTTGTCCCCATCTACGACTGTGTCGCAAAGAGGTATACACGTGTCAACGACGTCCGCCATATAGCATTCATCATCAACTGGAGGGTTCATAAGTCCGGAAAAAACATGCAACCTCAACCTTCGGTTTCCAAATGTCATGTCAACCGTTCCTGTTTTGCAATCAATTTGAGAATTCGCGGTTGCTAAGAACGGTCGACCCAAAATCACCGTAGGTTGTTTGGTTGGGTCTTTGGCCACATAATCAAGTACTAGAAAGTCCACCTGATAGTAAAAATCCTCGATTTTTACTATCACATCCGAGACAATTCCACGGGGTAGTTTGGGTGTCAAATCGGCTAACACCACGGTGGTGTTTGACGATTGAAGTGGACCAAACTCGTATTGGTCATACAAACTACCCGGTAGAATGCTCACGCTAGCACCAAGATCTAGAAGTGCCCGGTTGATTTTAAAATCGCCTACTTGAATTGAAATGATAGGCGCACCCGGATCTTGGAGCTTAGGTGGAAGTGCACCCGAAAGAATCGAACTCACATTTTCGGCTAAATCTAATTTTTTTGGAAATTTGTGAGTGCGTTTTTTGGTACACAAATCTTTCAAGTACTTAGCATACGACGGTACTTGTTTAATTGCATCCAAAAGAGGTAAATTTATTTTGACTTGTTTAAAAATTTCCAACAACTCTTCTTGTTGTGGACCTCTTTTGTTTACAACTTTTTTCACGGGTCCCTTCAATGCTTCGGGATAAGGGGCGGTATTAGCCTCCACACCCTTTTCCTTAGCCTTGGGGACGGGGATGGTCACAACGGGGGTATCATTGTTCTTTTTCAAGTCATTTTTATTTTGACCCGTTTGACCATTCTCATTCTCATCTTCACTAGCATCCTCCACCACCCCTTCAACAAACTGGGGTGATGGTGTTTTGACACCATTATCAACGACTCGACCACTACGTAAAGTAATTTTATTAATTGGTACCTCACGTGTGTTCCTTGAGTTTGACCCTTGATGCTTAGGGTTCACCGCGGTGTCACTTGGGAGTCTTCCCGTGCTTCCTCTCATTTGAGCCATTTCTTCCGCGAGTTGGCCCACTTGCTTTGCCAATGCCTCATGTGTTTTATCCCGAATCTCGTTTGTCTTCTTTATCTCCTTGATATCATGGTGAGATTACTTTTGCATATTCAACAAAGCATCCATTTTGGCACCCAAATCATCCCCACTGGTTTGATTGTTCAACCTGCTTCCATTACCGCCTTAGTTGTTGTAATTCCTTTGGTACCCACCTTGGTAATTATTGTCCCTACCTTGGTACCCTTGGTTGTAATTTCGTTGATAACCTCCTTGGTTACCACCTTGACGGTTTTGATATGATGCTCCGCTTTGACCTCCTTGGTTACCCGATTGAAAATTCGGGTTCATTTGATTTGAAGCATTACCATATCGGAAGTTAGGGTGATTTCTCAAACCCGGATGATAAGTGTTGGAGTTCATGTCATATTGCTTCCTATCTCCATACACTTGGTTGACTTCCTCCGTGTAATCACTCGGCCCCGTTGGACATTGTTCCGCTCTATGTCCAATATCACCACAACCTTCACATACCTCGAATTGAACCGCATTTACTTCCTTTTTCTTCATTCGAGCCATTTCCCGCTCTAAAGTGGAAATCCGATCTTTAGAGTCAAGATCGGGAAGTGACCGTGAAATGGGATGCTTCTTAGCTCGATCGGCTGATTCTTTCTCTTTCGAACGTTTACTCATCCATTCCAAGAATTCCCAATCATCATCTTCATGGTTGCTTAGAAGGGTCCCATTGCTCGTTGATTCAAGTCGGTTCCATGTGTTGTCATCTAAACCCCGTACAAAACACTTAACCAATTCCCACTTCTCGATTTGATGATGTGGGCATCTTCGCATCATTTCTTTAAATCTTGTAAAAGCTTCATGCAACGGCTCGCCCGATAATTGGCGAAAAGACCTAATTTCATCACGAGCATCATCGGTCTTCGCCATAGAATAGTATTCATCTAGAAAAGCTTGTTGCATTTCTCCCCATGTGCGGATGCTATTGGCCGGGAGTGTAAGGAACCACTGCTTCGCTTTGTCTTTCAATGAGAATTGGAACAAACGAAGTTTAACCTCATCTAATGCAAAGTTATGCCCCCCGATAGTGCCGCAGATGGAAGAAAACTCTGTCAAATGTGTGTACGGTTCGTCATTAGATCTTCCATTAAAATGAGGAAGTATGTTGATGTAATGTGGTTTACAATCAAACATCCTCCTCTCACAAACGATTGGTGAATCGTTCTCGGTGACAACCGGCCTAAAACGATCATTCACTCCCCGTGGAAGTCGTTGACGACGATGTGGACCATTAACTTCTTGATCAACCGGTCTTCTATTATCCCGTCTTTCACCTCTTCGATCATCTCTTCGATCCTCTCTTCCATTATCCCTTGGGTTACCACCTCCCACGAAACGAGGAATCCGGTTAGGGTATGCATTGTTGTTGTTGTTATAAAACCCATCATTCCGGTTCCGTTGGTCATTGTTTCGTGGTTGACGGTTGTTCCCATAACCATCATTTCTTCCACCTCCGTAACCGTATTCGTCATCCCCAACGTAATTGGCATGTTGGTAGCCAAATTCCTCATCATCATACCTTCTAGCATTGTAGACGTTTCCCCTATTCACGTAGCCCCAATCTTCATCGTCATTAGCTCTATCATCATAGTATCCCCCATCATCCGAATTTTCCGTATGAACACTCACATGTTCCGGCGATTGATAACCGGGAACACTTTACGGTTCATCATCGGGGATTGCATTCCTCAAGTCATCGATGTTGAAGAATGGGTCTTCATTTGCGGGATTGCCGCGATCACGATTTCCCCGACGGTCGGAATTGACATTTCGGTCATCTAAGTTGATGGGTAAAGAGGTTTGTCTATGAAGGTTTTGTTGTTGAGGTGTTCTTTGATTGTTGTTGGGATTTTGGTTTTGGAAAGGTGGTGTAGGTGGTCCGGTATTGTTGTTATTACCACCCGGTCGCTCGGGAGGTATAGGTTGCATATTTGGAGCGGGATTGAAGTTGCTTCGGTATTGGAATTGGTTCGAGTTAAGGTTTTGGTTTGAGTTTTGGTTCGCCATTGAATCGGTTTCAATGGATGGTGTATGTTGTGGTGTTTGGTTGGTTTGATTAGAAGCAAGTGTTGCTTCTAACCGGCTTGCTAGGTTTCTTCTTGCTACTCTTTCAATTTCCGGTTTGTAGACTAACGGTGAAGTCCTCCCGGAGTTCCGCGTATGCATGCACTACCTATAACCTGCACAAGTAACACACCCGCGTAACAAAGAAAAAAGACAAAGTGCAAAAAGAAAGCTAAACAAATTAAACAGATAATCACACAAATTCAAACAATAATCCAAACACAAAGCGCACGCACTCCCCGGCAACGGCGCCAAAATTTGATCGGAGTGTCGCGCTCCGGTCAAAGATAATATTTATATGCCCTAATTACCCTTAACAAATAGCTAGTGGTAGTGAGGGGTCGAACCACGAAGAGTATGTGGTTTGTGTATGGATTCAAATGAATTATAACAAATGTCACGATTTATGAAGCTTACTAGAATGTTTTTGTATTTTTGTTTAATTAAGAGATATGAGTTTAGACTAATTGAATTGATTAAATGGTTAACAACTACTAATTAACGATTGCAAGAAAAATGGTTACTAGAACAATAATGATGAAAAGGAATCACATCCGGTTTCGGTAATTGTTAACCTAGGATTTCTACAAGTTTTAGTTTCAACTCAAATGCATTCGATTAACGGATTTAGTGTACCGTGACTTAGGTGCTACTAGCTATCAACGCCCCGAAGAACGGACAAAAAGACACTTTGTAATCAACACAAGTAAATCCTAACAACGACAACGTACACTTACATATCACCGTTTCGCAAAGTCATAACTTTTAACATCGTTCGACAATTCACGAATTCGTAACAAATGTAATACTATTGTCAAAAGTTTCAAAAACCAAATACAAATTGTCACTAAGATGAAACAAGAACAAATTGAAACCCTAAAATTAACAGCTACCTACACCGGGGTGAAACCGAGATGATTAGCCGCTCATGGTTGATGCAACTTGATCACCGGATGCTTGGAATGCGGATGGAGTCATCTTGAAGCTTGTAGGATGAAGGAATGATGGAGAATTAGGGTTTGTGGAATGATGATGGTGAGAAGGATGATGGATTGGATAAATTAGGGTTTTGATGGTGAATTGGGGATGAATGATTGTGATTCGATTGTAGAGATGATAGATGATGGAATGATAGGTGAGTCATGGATTGTAATGGCTCCAAGAACAATTTCAAACTCCAAATGTTGTGTAACTTACGAATTGATTACCCAAGAGCCAATGAAAATCAAACTTAATCCCCAATTAACAAAAATACCCGTTTTGGTTTTCTGATGCCCGTCGCCGACGGGCATGACCCCGTCGCCGACGGGTTCGTCTGATGAACTTTTCTCCCGACGCCCTAAATGACTGTATACGGGTTATTATGGCCGACGGGACTTTCTGGGGCCCGTCCGGGACGGGTATACCCCCTTCGCCGACAGCCTCTAGAATACCAATTCTTCAAACTTCGATTCTTGCACTCCCGGTTGATCCGTAATGCGTCCTGGTGCTTCGATTTTTGACCCGGTGACCCCTAAAGCTCCCGAAAAGCTCCTTAAACTCCATCAAACCTGCAAAACACATTCTTGATTAAAAGTAGGCTATTCGAAACTAAAACTTACGTAAAAACGTCAAATTAAACAATAACGAGCACCGGTTTACAACCACGTATCATACGTCCCTGCCCTTCATGGTGGGACTGAGGTCCCAGCCGGCTCTGGATACCGGGGCCATGGTGGGCTGTAGACTGTTGCCTAGTTTTGCCATGCGGGCCTAGGCGGCTATGTATATGGCCCCTGCGGCGGGACCCATACGAGGAATCGTCCTCATCAAGTGTGCGAACGTCGCAGTAAGAGAACCCGCAGTCTTCTTGCCTGCTTCTGGAGGCTGGATGTGTTGGGACCCTGCCGTCGTATTGTAAAACACGACCCGCAGGGGTATGCGGTGCTGGGGTAGGCCCCGTAGATACTTGCGCTTCTGCGCAAGCTCTGTTGTATGTTGCGGCCAGCAGAGCTTGTTGCTGGTCGTACCAGGTATGAAGGTTCATGCCTGGAGGTATCACAGAAGCGTAGTGTGATAAATCGTGTCCGAACGTAAGGGATGCGCCCCCTTGCATTGATGTGCCAATATGTTCAACATTTGGGGCTAGGGGAATGGTCCCCGTTGGCCCTTGGTTTGCGGGGTTTAGGTTATCCCCGGTAGTGTTGTTTAGACGATCAGACATGGTTTTTCGGAAAGAAAAAGATGGTTGAAAAAAGTGCTAAGAGTAGCGGTGGGCGCCAATGATGAAACAATGGTTAACCCGGCGGGGTTAACTCACTGGTCTCGTCAAGTAGGGTTAATCCCTTCTTTCCGAGGATCGATGGCTGGATCATCCACTGGTTGATTTCCTGCACAAGGAAATAAGCCGTGACTCGTAACAAGGAGGATGGGGTGGGGGGAGCTCCTTGTTACCACTCTCCGGCGTGAGAATCAGTAGTTTGCTTGGGAAGCAAAGTGTGATAGTAGTAGTAGTGAGAGAGTTACGAAGTGATACCTCAAACCTGGTTTGGGATGGGTATTTATAGCCGAGGAGTGAAGGAGGGTAGTTGAGTAGCTAGTCTGACATCGCACAGTCTTCTGTAGGTGTGTCAGACCTGTCAGTTACGGTGGTGATGCCACGTCCTGCTGTGGTGTCAGACTGTTGCACGTATGTGGGTTAGTAGGCGACTGTTCTCAGTGCCACTTGCACTGAGTGTCAGACCCACTTGCCTTGTAGGCAGGATGCGGTGCCAGGCCGCATCGCTGCTTGCGATCACTGATGTTGTTCCCGCGTTCTTTGTTCTATCCAAGATGCATGCGGGATGCGGTGCCATGCAGCATCGCCGCTTAGTGACTGTTACTGTTGTCCAGATCCCTTGTCGTGACGAAAATGTTCATAGGATGCGGTGCCGGGCCGCATCGCTATGCGTAACATTTGTTTTCGTACTTAAGGTAAGTCTTCTCATCAATGGACAGATTGGACCGCTGTGTTCGCGCGTGCCCGCACGGACACAGGTAAGTTCCTGCTGGTGGGGGTTTTTGATAAGGGTAATGGTCACTCGCGGTCGTGCTGACGCGAGATCTGGGACCATACCCCTTCACTCGCTAAATTACCCAACCGTAATCTTAAGTACTTTCTCTTAGTACTCCGAAGAAAACCATCTTATCCATGCCCATATAATCAACGAACTTTCATTGACGAAATCTCGTGGTAACCACTCTCACGGATGGATTTCCAATGGAACGACAGGTTGGTGGTACTCATTATTGTCATGAATCTTTTACATGTATAGTAGTTCTTGATCCATTCTACCCAAGTTTCAAGCATGGCCGGCCCTGAGGGTGGGTGGGGAGGACCACCGGTCAGGACACAATATTTCGAAGGGCACGCTATTTAAAAAAATCCGATATTTATATGTTAAAAAGGTAAATTAATAGGGTATACACATATAAACACCAACATAGGTCCACTTACAAAACTATTTTTCTGGTTTAGATTAGTTATTAGTCCATTGTCATTAGGTTTAGATCACCTAATACTCAATTGCGTTAAGGCCTAAGGCCTAAGAGCACGTTTTTTCGAGTTCAAACAGGGTACACGAATTCTAGGGGCCGGCCATTTCAATGGCTCAATGTGCTCTTAATATTAGCCACATAATAACTATTATATTGTTATGAATATATTTATTATTAATGTGGTTATCAACACCAAAAATAGATTAGCTTTCTCTCCAAGTTTTGTACACCTATATATACCACTATTGTAATCATATCTATCAATGAAATATCAGTCTCTTTCTCATAACATCTCTTTCTCTTTTGTTTGCTATTAGGCTAGTAGGTCATTGTTTCACAACACGTTATCAGCACGAAAGCATTCCAATTAAAACCCAGTCTTTTGATTTTCAATGTGAGAGCATACACACAAACGATGAATACCAGACGTACAAAGCCTTGGGATATTCCACAAAGCTCCACCATTTACTTTGGTTAGTCATCCGGTGTTCAGGTAACCATTACTTATTTTGTTGTATATCCAAGGCATATATTTAATTCTTTGAAATTAATAAAGGGTTTACATAGTTTTCGGCTACAGTAGATTTCATCAAAGAAGATGAATTAAATTTAGTAACGATAAACTTTTAATCTCTTCCCTATATTGATTTATCCTCATCTGTTGTTTTTTTTTCTTTTTGTTTCCAAGATAGTCGGTGCCACTTAGTCCTTTAGGCGCTAAAAAAGTTGTTATTCGAAAACATGGATGTGTTCGCCTGGATACCAGCTGACATGGTAGGTGTTCCACGGCACATAGCAGAACATAGATTAAACATCTCAAAGAGTGCCAAACCTGTGGTACACGCCAAGCGCCATTTAGGAGACATAAAGCATGACACTATCAAAGAACAAGTCACGGAGCTGCTAAACGCTGGCATCATCAGAGAAGTCCGATACCAAACTTGGGTGGCGAGCCCAGTAATGGTCCAAAAAGGAAACGGTAGTTGGAGAATGTGTGTAGATTACAAGGATCTAAACAAGGCATGCCCGCGTGACTGTTATGCCTTACCAGATATCGATGAGAAGATCGATTCGCTGGCAACATTCAGATGGAAATGTTTTTTTATTGTTATAAGGGATACCATCAGGTGCAGATGGCCATCCAAGACGAGGACAAAACTGCATTTCGCACACCGACAGGGCTGTACTGCTACACCAAAATGCCTTTCGGTCTAAAGAATGCAGGGGCGACTTATCAGAGACCGATGAATGAAACGTTCAGCGACGCTATCGGCAAATACATCGAAGTGTACATGGATGACTTGGTCATCATGAACAAAGAGGAAAGTATGATGCTGATGAACATCCAATAAACGTTTGACACACTGCGCGGTGTAAGTATCAAGCTAAACCCAGCGAAATGTTCCTTCGGCATGGAAGAAGGAAAGTTCCTAGGTTTCATCGTCACAAAGGATGGGTTTAAAGTCAATCCTGAAAAGGTGCAAGCGATCGAAAGAATGCCTTCACCGTCGACTATCAAAGACATGCAGAAATTGGCTGGACTGTTAGCAGCACTCAACCGTTTCCTGGCCAACCACGCAGCCAAGTCTTTCCCATTTATCAAGACACTCCGCAATTCCAGTGGATTCCGGAAGCCGAATAGGCGTTCCGCGAAATGAAAGACTGCCTCATAAGACTGCCAACACTGACGGCGCCAGTGAAAGGAGAACCCTTAGTGATGTATCTGTCAGCATCTGATAAAGCAGTCGGAGCAGTTCTGCTCGTAGACCGACAAGGCACAACAGACACCAGTTTATTAAGTGTCTCGCAATCTTAATGATCCGGAAACGAGGTATGCTATAATGGAAAAACTAGTGCTGGCACTAATTCATGCATCAAGGCGGTTGCGCAGGTATTTCGCCAATCATGTCATTCATGTCTTAACAAATTACAACATCGGTAACATCCTTGCGAGGCCCGAGATTTCTGGAAGATTAGCGAAGTGGGCTATAGAACTGGGAGGCCATAATGTGGTTTTCAGGCCAAGACCAGCAATTAAGGGCCAGGTGCTGGCTGATTTCATGACAGAAGTGCCCGACGACAAAGACAGGGAGTGTAAGGCAATGGAAAGAGCTGAAAGGCAACGTTCAGAAGAACCATGGCTACTGTATACAGATGGCGCGTCTAATGAGGATGGCGCAGGCGCGGGACTTAGGCTGGTAAGTCCAGAAAAACACGAATTCACGTATGCCATCAGGTTAGACTTCAAGAGCACGAACAACGAAGCCGAATACGAAGCCTTTCTTGCCATTTTGATCATATTGCCTAACTCAGTCTAAAAATCTGGTTATAACCAGGGGTATTTTTGGCATAACTGTTGTGTAGTGATAACCAGGGGTAGTTTACAACATAGTTTATGAACCTCATAATAATTTAATGCCAAAAATACCCCTGATTATAACCTGGTTTTTAGACTAAGTTAGGTAATATGATCAAAATGGCAAGAAAAAGGAAAAGTCGGAGACCCAGATGAGAAAAAAAAACTATTTGGACTAAAATGACAATTTACACAAAAATTCAAGGACTAAAATGACAATTTACTTATTTATATATTTCTTAAACAAATTTGAAACTTCATAGATGTGTTGTTTAATGAGATTCATTGTTTAAGCACCAAACATCTCATTCTCATACATCCGAGGTTAGAAATGAGACACGATAGAACAGTGGGTCCACAATATCATATAGGGATGAGCAAAATGGACCCGGTACCGGTACCGAATTTACCGAACCGGGTACCTTTTCGGTACCGATTCGGTACCCACTTTTGACATTTTCGGTACCGGTCCGGTACGGTACCGGTTCGGTACCGGTATTTTGCTCGTTTTTACCCTCAAATACCGGTACCGAACCGGTACCGGTACCGAACCGTACCGAACCGGGTATATTCGGTACCGGTACCGGTACCCACTTTTGAGGATTTTCGGTACCGGTTCTTTCGGTACCGGTACCGGTTCGGTACCGAACCGGACCGAGCTCATCCCTAATATCATATGTGTTGTGTATAAAAGAAACCGAACATTTTCAACTTTCAAGTACCAAACCAAACATCTCATTCTCATACATCAACACTTCCAAACTCAAAAATGTCCATCATAATCATCTTCAACATCAGCATTACACTCTTACTAATTCTTCGCATCAAGAGTGAGTTACTCACTCTCCTTAAACATTCCATCTCATACTTGTTTCGATACGGTGGAGTTGATTCGGGTCTCCACGAAGAACATGTATGTTTGGTTGATCTTCCGATTATTCGGTTCCAAGACTTGCAAAACATCAGGCAGAGATATGTAGACCGGATGTGTTTCATATGTTTAAAAGATTATAGTAGTGATGAGGTGGTTACTCAGCTCAGCAGGTGTGGTCATGTTTTCCACTCTGATTGTGTTGGTAAACTGCTTCACTAGAAGGAGACTTCGTGTCCGTTTTGCCGGACTCCGGTGTTCTCCGGGCTTTCGCTGGTGTCGTCTAAGAGTTTTTGATAGTTTGGTTATGTTGGATAGGTTTTTAGTGTTGTAGGAGTGATTGATCTAATGCTTCAGTTTAAGGGAGTTGTGTTTCTATTTCAAATGTTGAAAACTAGAAGTTCTGGACTTATGACATGTAAACTCTTTTTAACTTGTTTAAGATAAAGTTGGGAACTAAAATGTTGTTAATCAGTCCGAATATATTACGGCAGGTCAGGCTGCTTTAAAGGCTGTTTCGTACAAAATTACCAAACGCGAGAAAACGTTCCTTCACAACTAGCATGTGTTTATCCAATTTGCTTTTGATACTTTTGGTTTTCTTGCGGCAGAGGCAGTGAACCTACTTAGGGGCTGTTTGTTTACCTCTTAATTAGGCTCTTAATGGTTCAAACCTCTTATTGTTTCAACACTTAATGGTTCAGATTGTTTGTTTCGCGAGCAGATGTCTGAATGGTTCAAGCATTTACCTCTGAATGGTTAAGCATTATACAGAGTCTGAATGGTTAAGACATCTAATCTGAATAGGTCAAACATTTACCTCTGAATGGTTAAGTATTATACCGGCTCTTAATGGTTCAGATCTCTTACTGGTTTAGCACTTAATGGTTCAGACCTATTTTTGATTCAGCACTTACCTCGAATTCAAAGGGTTAAGCGTAGTAATGTTATGACCCTAAGATTGAGATCTACGGATGTAGTTTTTGAAAAACTTAGTTTTGCTATTAAAAAAGTGATAGTGGCGCAGCTTGTTGCCAGTTTATCTTCTGTCTCTATGTAATTTCCATTTGGAAACTTGTTAGCAATGGAACTATGAGCTAAAATATAACAAGATAATTGTCATCTTGTCAACAATAGTATGCAAATGGATCTCACCGGTTGCAGATCGGCTCGAAGGTTATGGTGTGTGTTCCTGTCTCGTACCTTCGATCGGATAGCTTCTTTTTTAGCGTATGTTAGTATTGGGTTCGTCGGTTGGATACTTTCATCATAACTTTCTCCACAAAACGCTCTACCCGAATCCTCCAATATCATGTTATGCAAAATGATGCACGTATACATGACGTTTCTCATTTTTCTTTTTTCAAGTATCCTCGACGGCTGGGCGATGATAGACCATCTCTTTTTTAACACACCGAAAGCCCGCTCGATATCTTTTCTTGCTGACTCTTGTTTTTTCTTGAAATACAATCTTTTTTCATCATCTGGACACGAAAGAGTTTTTACCAACGTCGCCCACTCGGGATAAATACCGTCTGTGAGATAGTACCCATACTTATACTCCACGTCGTTTGCATAGAATGAAGTATTTGGTGCAACACCGTCTATGACATCGTCGAAAAGATTCGAGGACATTAAAACAGCGCTGTCATTGTTCGCACCGGCCATGCCAAAGTACGCATGCCAAATCCATAAATCTTGAGAAGCGACCGCTTGTAATATTAGGGTGGGACCATCATGGTCACCACGATGATGTTGCCCTTTCCAAGCGGTTGGACATGACGCCCAATCCCAGTGCGTGCAATCAAGACTCCCCAACATCCCAGGAAAACCGTGTATGCGCTGATGGCCTCGTATAGAAGTGGAACGTCGGCGGCGGTTGGCATCCGCAAGTAGCGTCTCCCATACAGAGAGATAACACCTACAAAAGTAATAGTGTTAAAAAAATTATAATAATATGTAAATAAAAATAATAACCTTAGATAAATAATAGTGTTAAAAGAAATTATAATAATATGTAAATAAAAATAATAACGTTAAAGAAAGAATAGTCTTAATAAAAATTACCTTCACAGAAATTTTCAAGAGAGTCACGACACATTCTTGCCGACATCCTTAAATATTCATCCCACGCATCACTCGCTGTGCCATACGCTAGTTGCCGGATTGCTGCTGTACACTTTTGTATTCCAGAGAAACCAACTTTATGACTTGCACTTTCTCTTTGCGTGAAAAAAGGGAACTCGCCCGCAAGATCACTAGAAATTTTAACGAAAAGACGACGGCTCATACGAAACCTGCGCCTAAACTGCCCATCACCGTACAACGGATTTTCACAAAAATAATCGTGCACTAGACGTTCATGAGCACCTAACCGATCCCGTTCACGAGGCGGTTGCCTGATACGCGACGTAGAGGATTGGGCTTCTTCTTGCAAATAATTAATCGCCTCCTGCGTCATTGCGATAACCATGTCGTCGAAACCACCATCGGATGAAGAGCTCGAAGAATCGGATGCTATTTTCTAGTTGTGATGGGTGTGTGTTTGGGTGGTAAATTTGTGATTGGTTTTTGAGATAGAGGTGTGTTTATATGGTATGGTGTAAGGTTTATATATATATATAGAGATAAAAAGTTTAATTTTTTTTTAAACGTTTTCAAACGGTCATTTTGACCTTTCTCTCTCGATCCACGCAATTGCATAACGTTAACATGTTGGCGAGGGGTGTATAGCGCCCCTACTTAATTTGGTGGGTGTGGGTGTATAGCGCCCGGGGCGCTATAGGCAGTGAAGTGACATGACAACAAGAATCAATAAAAGATAATATTATAAGCTTTAGGAAGTGGGTCACTTTTATATAAATATAAAAAAGAGTAAATTATCATTTTAGTACTTCAGATTTTGTCCAAATTGCCATTTTAGTCTAAATAATTTTTTTTCTCCTCTGGGCCCTGACTTTTCCTTTTTCTTGCCGTTTTGATCACATTGCCTAACTTAGTTTAAAAAAACAGGTTATAATCAGGAGTATTTTTATCATTAAATTATTATGAGGTTTATAAATTATGTTGTAAACTACCCCTGGTTATCACTACACAACAGTTATGTCAAAAAATACCCCTGGTTATAACCAGATTTTTAGACTCACACTCAGTAAATCACACTAATTGCAAAATTAAAGTAGGGTCTGAGGAGGGTAAGATGTAGAGAGCCTTACCTCTACCCCGTAGGAATAAAAAGACTGCTTCCGGCGAGACCCCCAGATGCATAGTAGATTTGCATCAAGCCTTGGACATAAGGCACAAAACTCTCAGCAAAAAGGACGATTAGAGCATGTACCCCCTTGTCTTTCAGCTATCAACGCCACTACATAATGCATGATTAATCGTCCTCCACTTTTAACGTTATTTCACGAAACTAGTAAAGTAACGTTAAAATTCGTACAATTTCACTTTTACCCCCGAGAACCCACACATATATACATTATATGTGCACACTACAAACTTTCTTATATTAAAGTAATAAATAAAACTAATGGTAGTATGTACTCCTAGAAAATATTATGGACTCCAAAAAAAACGTAGCCTTTAATGCCAGATTTAAGTGCAAAAGGAGAATCAAGGGTGAACTACATATATGCTTGGCCGGCCAAGCCCAAGTATTTTGAGGCTTGGGCTTTATGCCTCCAAATTAATAGGGCCTTGAATTTAAAAAAAAATATATAATAATATTTGGGCTCTAAACTTATCTTTAATCAACGAAATCTCGTGGTAACCACTTTCATGGATGGATTTCCGCATGGCTGTTTCAACGTTTTTGGATGCCCTAAGCGTAATACAAAGTTGTGGCCCTCTGAATTTATATAATTTTACAAAAAAAAAAAGAAGCTATGCAAACATATAACAACCCTCCAAAATTATTTCAGACACCCCTAATATGTTTAGAGTATCCCTATACGTCTTAAAATAACTTTATATAATTAAAAATAAAATAAAAACAAGAATATAGTGTCGCTCGCGAGGCGCGACAGCTCAAGGTCAGGGCGACTCCCTGGGCCGCCACGTGTCCCAATCCGTGTCGAAGCTAGTCTGTGACAAATCAAAGCTAGGCCCTACGTACCCTATGTCGCGGGCCGCGAGGAAGTCTGGACCAGACCCTATAAATAGATGGGATCGGTAATCAGTCGAAATCGTTCAAAATTTTCAAAACTCTCTCAATTCTAAAGTGTAGAAGTAATATCCGGGCATAATACCCCCCTAAGATAACGAAGTTCTGCCTCGTTGTAAGTATCATAACCCCCGGTTACGTATTAGATACGCTGCCCGATTGATCTAGAATTCCGTAACGGCTGTCGAGGTTCTGCCCGACGTAGTCGTTGGAATTATGTCTCGGGGAGGGTATTACTAATGTAAATATTGGGTTATTATACTAACGCGTGTGCATTGTGTAATTAATAGATAATCACTAGGAAAACCCTAAGATAGCAATGTGAGTAATCTCCTTTTTGTAAACCTTTTTGCAAACTGTTTTTACAAAACCTCAAATGATTTACATTATATTAAACAGTGATTGAGTATTTGTATTCTACAATTATCGTCGGTATGTTGGGGTTTTGTATAAAAAATTTGTTACTACACTGTGAGTAGTAACATGACCACAAGTCGGGTTGACAGTACCGTGGGTGATAATTAGAGTAGAAAAATAAACAAATGTAATTGCGAGATCGCCCTCAATACTGTACAATGATAAAACCTGTTTTGATTAAACTGGGATTCACTCACCAGTATTTCCCACTGACAAAATGTTTTTAAACGCGTTTCAGGTAACAAAATGTGAAAGCCAAATAGAAGCCAGCTGGACAGCACTGAAGGCTTGGAAAAGTGGCTATAAAAGTTACCTAAATAAAAAGATGTTTTTATTTAAATAAAATAGGGTTTATCCCTATAAAATGTGTGTACTTGAAACTTGGGAATTTCCCATGTGTTTAATGTTATAAAAGGGTGGTATTTTACTCTGATAAAATATTTCCTAACTACGGTCCTGATGTAAATTCCACTGCCAAAGTGATAAACACCGATACCACTGATACTGGCTGCGGCCGCCCGTTCCCGGGTGTTAAGGGGACGGGGGTTGCGACAAAACAACTAAAAATACAAACTAAAAACTCTTCTTCTTTACCCTTTTTGAAACCAATAAAATTACAATTGAGGAGTTATTAATATTTTTTTGAAAGTCATTTGTTTGTAAAAATATAATATATATATTTTGATAAAATTTATTTTTCTAGCTTCAATTGATGCGACTTGTACACCAAATCATATGAAAAAAGATGCTTAAGTGAAAAAATAAATTAATTAAACTATGTATTTGCAAGTTTGAGAACTGATCTTTCCAGATTTTGTGTATAAAAATAAGTATGAGGTTTTCAAGATTTTATGTATAAAAATAAGTATAAGGTGTCAAATGAATACTTATGGAACAATTACGCATACCTACTATTTCTCGCTTTTTAGAGCTCCTATGCAGGTCTTAAAACAATTAGAAAGGCTACGCAAAGACTTCTTATGGGGGGCGGATCCGGAGC
The DNA here is from genome assembly GCA_030545235.1 of Helianthus tuberosus. NCBI lineage: Eukaryota > Viridiplantae > Streptophyta > Magnoliopsida > Asterales > Asteraceae > Helianthus > Helianthus tuberosus. The sequence continues at coordinate 3,382,367 of CM060415.1, read as the reverse complement.
ATGGAAAGATAACATGGGTGGCTTGGCAAACCATAATAGCTCCAAAAGAAAATGGGGGTGTGGGAATCGGGTCACTTAAGGAGGCAAACATAGCTCTATTGGGTAAATGGTGGTGGCGGTTTAAGATTGAAGGGTCTAGCCTTTGGAAAAAAATAATCTGGTGTATTCACAACAACTCAAAACAATGGAGCGGCATTCCGGCACGGCTGTCGGTCCCAGGTCCATGGAAGCAGGTTCATAGTATTTCAGCTGATCTCGCAAAACTGGGTGTGGTGATGGCAGATTTGTTTAGGGGCATACCGGGTCACGGGCGGTCGATCATGTTTTGGCGGGATATTTGGGTGATGGAGAAGCCATTGCAATTTGTTTTTCCTAATCTGTATAGATTAGAAAGGCAGAAAAATGCTTCTGTTGCAGAGCGGGTGGACCTAGGAAATGGTGTAACGACTGTGAAGTTCGACTGGGTTTGTGCACCGGGTACGCGGGCGGAAAAATTAGAGGTCGAGATCTTAATTGCGGCGATGGGGGATGTAGTTTTTGGACAAGGTAATGATAGATGGGAGTGGACATTGGATGGGTCGGGTATTTATTCTGTTAGCAGCTTTCGCCAACATCTCCAAGTAGCAACTTTTGCGGACTTGGGAATCGACTACACGTGGAATAACTGGAGCCCGTTGAAGGTAAACTTTATGATCTGGCGTGCCTTCCTGAATCGGTTACCTACCTTGAAGGAGTTAAATAGGAGAAACATAAACGTTGGGTCGTTAGCATGCCGATTTTGCGGCACTTATGACGAAACGACAGAACATTTATTTTTATCATGTGGCCTTGCTCAAACAGTCTGGGAAAAGGTGGCTCAGTGGTGTAGAATCCCTCCAGTGTATGCTTTTGATGTTAGAGATTTGGTTAACATATTTCGGATCATGCGTGGCTCATATAAATGGAAGAAAATGATGTACACGCTAGTGCAGACGACTATATGGTGCATCTGGAGAAGCCGTAATAATGCGGTCTTCAACCAGAAGCAGGTTCAAGTTAATGGATTATTTGAGGAAATTAGGATCCTTGGCTTCCTTTGGCTTAGGAATCGGGCGAAGATGCATGAATTGACGTGGGATCTTTGGTGTAATTTCGATTTTCGAGTATAAGTTTGTAAGACTGTGGTGCGTGTAATGTTTTCCGGTGCTAACATTCAGTTGGTACCGTGTTTTTAATAAAAATCTTTGTTGGCCGTTCAAAAAAAAAAAATTGGAACAATTGGGCTTTGTGCCTCTCTTTAAAAACTGATAACATTAATTGGGGATTTCATTTCCGATGGAACGGCACGTTGGTGGTACTCCTTATTGTTCTTGATCCATTCTACCCAAGTTTGAAGGGCTCAATGTGCTCTTAACATTAGCCACCTAATAACTATATGGTATTAGATTGTAGATAATGTCATCTTAGGTGTTTGGCTAAGCTTTTGAAAATCTCATTGTAACTTATTGACTTTAGACCGTGGGGTATGGGGCGGGGGTTTGGGCGTGGGTTGGGGGAAAACGCCCAAGCCACCACCCCGGGTGGGCTTGGGTTTGGGCGTGGCCCTTGGGGCTTGGCTTTCAAGCCGGGCGTGGGGCGGATAAGCCATGCTAGTTGGCTGAATTTCATTGGCTCACCCGCCACGTCAGGCGGTTGGGTTTTTGAATTTTGAATTTTAAAATTCAAACCATCCCCCCAAACGGTCCCCCCATCTTCCCGAACCGTCACGCGGGTCACCCAAATGGCCTATATATTGAAACACCAACCCACTGGTCCCCCCATCCCACGAACCCAACAGCCCCACCAACAACCCCACCGGCTACCACTTCTCTCGAACCCGCTACCCCACTGGTCCACCCCATCCCATGAACCCAACCCCGCTATGGCATCTTGGACTCGTGAAGAGGAAATTGCTCTCGTCACAAGCGTCGTTGACGCTATGAAGGGTCGGCCACCCGGCCAAACAAAATATTGGGTGGAAGCGTTCGAAGCCTACCGACGTTAAGTCGGTAACGACCGCCACAACCTCAACGCGTGCCAACATAAATGGCGCGATCTACGGCCCAAGCTCGAGCGTTTCAAGGCTTACTACGAAGCCGTTCCCGGTGGCGAGTTAAGCCGCGGTGGCTAACATAGAGTTTCGAGGCAAGGAAAAAAAGGCGTTCGACAAGATCGACCTTTTCGAAATTTTTTTAACGCTTTAGGTTTGTTATTTTGTAATTTTTAGGATTATGTAATGTTTTAAATTTTAATGAAGTTGTTGGTTTTTTTTATAATTGTTGTGTGATTTTTTATAAATTTTTTTGTATTTTTTTTTAATTACTCTGCCACGCGGTGCACCCAACCCAAGCCCAACCCACGCCCCGCCATACCCCGCGGACACGTAACCAGGAGGTGGGGGGGCTCCCATTCCACGTGTCACCAAAAGCCCCAACCCACGCCCAACCCCCGCCTAACCCCCGCCCCACCATACCCCACGGTCTTACAAAAAGCTAATATGAAGAAAAAGTGTTTGGCAAAATATAAGCACTTTTTAAAATGACTTTTTTATAGGGAGAAAAAGTTAGTTTTAACAAGTTAGTAAGTAGTGACTTTTTTAAAGTCAATTATGACTTATTGGCTTTCCCCCCCCCCCCCCCCCCCCCCTTTTAGTCATTTTACATGAATAAGGCCGGTGGATATGGCATGGCGCCACCTCGCCACTTCAACATCGATAGCGCCCCCGGGGCGCCACCAGCCACACCGCACAAATTAAAGGGGGGGGGGGCACCATGAAGGTCTCGCCAGCACGTTAACGAGATGAATATGAGTTGATCGATGAAGGATTGGTTAGAGGGGGGGTATAGCTTAAAGGGGGGCTTTAAACCACACCCTGCAAGTTAAAGAAAGACGCTTTAAAGCCCCCTGTATGACGTGGTGTTGACGTGGCGCTGAGGTGGCGTGATAAAGCCCCTAGGGGCTTTATACCACACCCTTCAGCCTAAGCTAAGCCAAATACTTTTTAAAAAACAACTTATTGACTTATTGGGTTTTCCCACCCCATAAACTAATCCAAACACTTTTTTGAAAACTACTTTTCAAAAAGTTATAAATTAATAACTCCTTTTAACAAAAAGTCATTTTTAAATTAAATAAGCTTAACAACATTTTCTTATCGTGGATTGGTTCGAGTGGGATGTTCAAAGTGAAGAAGATGATTCTAGAAGTTATTGTTTACACTACTATGTTTGACTAATGCAAATCATTACGGGACTGGGGGCGGTTACGTTATCCCCCGTGATAGCAATGTTCCACGCGTGGAACAAACACAAAGTCCACCGCCACCTACAAAGTCCATGAGTGATAGCCATGAGTCCGTGATAAATTCAACGAGTGATGGGGATTTGAGTGATAAATGGATGTGAAGGGGTGTGAGGGTTTATTGTTGGGTGTTGTGAGTGATGACCATTGCCACTAAAAAAAGTTGTGAGTGATGGAAAAATGGTTGATGACATGGAGGAACTTGATTGGGTGTTGTGAGTGATGAGTGATGACCACCCAACCCCCCTTAAGCTATGTTGTTTTCCTGAGGCATATATAATTATAGTTGATACCATAACTATATTAAAATTGAATTCGGCTTTATGCTACACTTTTTTTAAGGTGTAAGGGGTGCATGTCTAATGAGCTGGTGGAAAATTTCACTCACTCAATCATAATATGTCATGTCATTTCCCCTCTCATTCTCCCCTCTTGCCCAAAAACCTAAGGGTGATTTCCCTCAAACAATTTAAATTAAAAAAAATAAAAATAAAATAAAAACAAAACTTGAGATTGGTTGAATATTAGTGGGCCCCACCCAACACGTACACCTTTTCCCTTCCCCGCAAGCGGCAACCTTTCCCCGATCTCTCACCTCCCCGCGCGGCATACTTGAGTGGCGGCGGTGTTTGCCGAGCGGCAAAAGGGCTTGCCGCACCCATTGCCGCCACCAACCCCGTACACCCTTATAGTTATTGGAATATGAAGTCACTCTATTTTTGTGTTAGTTCAACATAATAACATGTGGCTTGTATGGAAGGAAGAGGTTTGCCTCTCCGTATCTATATAACTATATAATACATTTCCAATGGACACAAAAGTAATTTAACACCTTATTTTTAAGATGGCAGGCTAAAAGTCTCAAATAAAACCCAATATTTTGACATTTTCCTTCCCATTCTGCCCTTCTTTCTCTACATCAAACCCTCCAAATGTTATTACGTTGCCCTTTGATTCCTGAATTGCCCCAATCGATTCTCCTTCCCTCAATCAGTTTTAATCGAATGGTGCTCTTCCTCTTTAATGCCACCGCTAAAGCTTCCTCCACCTCCTGTCTATACAAAACGACCTTTTTTCTGCCATCTTATAGTGACAAAGAGGGAAATCCGGTGTTCCCTCTGATGCTTCCGATTGCATATTCAGAGAAGAGAGGGAAGGAGAACCAGAGAACACATAGAGAGAAGGAGATGCGTGAGCGGCCATTAACAGGGGTTAAAGCGATGCCAGTTCAGTCATCTAGGGTTCCGACAGAGGGGTTCAACAGATGAGTTGTAATCCGGGTTTTAAATTTCAATGGTTCTTCAAAATTTATGGGTTCTGTTTAGATTCTTGGGTGTTTTTAATCACTTAATTTTCGTGGTAGTTATTATTCGTAGTTGAGAGATGGAAAGGGATTTCATGGGTTTGAATTCAAAAGATTCAAATTTCATGGTCAAAGATGAAGCTGATGAAGTATGCAAAGAATCAGGTTTTTTTCTTATATTTTTCTTCAAGTTTGTTGACCTAATTTGAACGCTTTTTACAAACTGAATTGAAGTTCGTTATGTTGTTAATTTAAACTATTAGGTTTGCAATTTTGTTGTTAGTTTTACTATATTGGGATTATATTGTTTAAATTTTGTTCAAACTAAATGATTCTACAAAAGAATGGGAGAAAATAAATGATTTAGGAAAACACATGATTTATATACCTGAAACATCATGTATCTGTCCCATTGCCTTTGTTTAATAGCTGCTTTTTTTAGTATATATATGATTTTATTATGTATTGATTTTGATGATGGTGCTTTTGTGTTCTTTCTATACAGAGTTTACGAAAATTATGTTAAACACACTTCTATTAATCGGATTTAATTGTCGTTTCAATCATAACAAGTTTTGATGTTTTGTGTTCTCTAAAGCGTTGTAATCACTTGCAGATTCAGAGCTGCTTTAAGATACCCTTCTTAGGTACACATTAAAATATTGTTTATCGAATTGGTTTATTCTTTTGCGATTTTGTGTATAGACTAGAACTAAGTATGATTTTATCTTGCTGTAATTTGCAGTACAGAGAAACTCCATTTCACATGGCTGCTAAGAATGGGTGTTAACAAAGGGTAAATACGATATTATAACATTTAGACGCGGTAGCTGGAGTCAGAATACGCCGTCGTCTGGTGGTTGTTTTAGGCGAGGTGAGGCGGACGTAGCGGTCCCCGTTACTTTTAGTTTTTTACTTTTTATAGGTTTTGTGATTTGTTTAATGTATTTTTGATTTGTTTATAAATGTGTGACTACTTGGGTGATATGGTTATTAAATAGGCGATTGAGAAGATAAGAGAGCGTTTAGGAGATGGTGTGGGTCACGTTTGGGAAGCCCGATACCGATAAAGATGGATCAATAGTCTGGTGATCCAAGATACGTTTCCATTTGATGCTCAGCTCGAGGATGATATATTTTCATGATGGCTGAAAAATTCTGGTGATCCAAGAGAGCGTTTAGTCAGCCCAGGAGGCTTACGGAAATTTGTCGCCGGTGGATGCATGACAATAATGAACTCCACCGAGCCCAAGCCGTTATCGAGGAACTGAAGGATGAGAAATACCGTTTGGAGAGTCAACTTCAAGCTGCTGGACTGAGGGAGAGTCGGTTTGTCTCGGAGAAAAACAAGGCCGAGGATGATTTAAAGAGGGTTACTGCCAATCTTGCCGAAGAGCGCCTTGTGTGGGCTCGGGATATGGCGGAGAAGGACCGATTGATTGCCCATGCTAAAACCGTGCAGGGGGAGCTAGAACGAAAAGCTGTTAGTGAGGCTCAGAAGGTGAGATCCGAAATGACTGCTCTTGTGGATAAATTTCGAATTGACACTGATTTTGTGTCACAGGTTCAGGAACGCTACCAGGCGTTGACCGTTGAGGTGGAGGCCTCAAATGCCAAGGTTCAGGCAAAACAGGAGGAGTTGGAAGAGCGGAAAGGGCAACTTAGAGAACTCCAACAGCGTTGTGATACCCTTCTACTTGAATGAAATACCCTTGATCGATCTTCTACCACACGCCTAAAGGAGGTGGAGAGTGCTTTAGATCACGCAAATGTTGAGGTGGAAGGATTAACCAGTCAACTGGCGGCTTTACGGGGCGATAGGAATTGGCTAATAACCAATGGGCTCGTAGGAGCGTTTAAGTATTGTCGCCAATCGGCGCCCTTTACCTCTCTGATAGACCGTCTTTCCGCTGCTGCCTACAAGTCCGGCCACCACAACGGTATTTACCAAGGATACTTTGATTGTAAACAATCAGATAGGATGTCTTCTGACTTTCACGCGGCTAGGGGCAAATTTGAAGGTGAAATGGCTGAAGCGCTGGAGGCGGTATACAACGAGCCGCTGTCTGTGTATGCTGACTTAGTGAATAAGGTGAATGAGGAAGGCACAGAATCTCTGCGTATGATGCTGGACCCCGCGGAAGAGTCTGAGGAGGCATAAATATTTGTATTTTGCTCACGTGTTCTAAACATTTATGGCTTTTGTAATGACACTATTTAGCCTTGGTTTTTGTGAACATATCCACGTAACTTGTCAGGTATTAAATACTAACTCATGATGTATGTAGCCACCTTTCTTCTGAAATACGGCGATTTGACCTGTAATGATCATTTGCCATTAATACTGCTGTCGTCATCTCTGTCAAACCCATTTGCCCCCCTATAAATTTTGTTTCATTTTTCTAAATTTGGTAACTTAACGATATGAGTCGTAAAAGCTATAAACAAAGACTCTCCGACATCTTCCGTCGACTAGATGCTGCCGATGGCTTGGTTCAACTGCAAACTCTAGTGACGAAATCGATGACTCGGAAAAGAAGAGGACCTAATGTCGTTCCTACCCGGGCCAATCGTGCATGCCGGAGTATTGTGCATGAAGATGCTATCCCAGCTGACATTGACACGGCACCATTATCAGCCGATGATCTGGTGCAACTTATTTCAGTCAACCGTGTTCAACGTTGCCCTTTAGTGTACGAGCGTCGTCGTAGTGGTCGTGTCGGAAAAAATCCTGCTGATGACCAGGGAGCTATGTCCTCGCCGGTGATTGGAGGATCAGCTGATGACTTGACCATTGATCCCCTTGTGCCAGGTTGTGGTAAGGTGCACCATACCCCTGCAGAGGTGATGGCGACCTGTTCCCACAAGTAGGTGTTTGAACATGTTCCTTTTTTGGTTCCCTTATGTTGTCTTTGCAACGATAGGGACAAGTACTTGGTTTTGTGTAAGATAGTTTGTATGTTTTGTTAAAATACCTATCTTTTGATAGCGGTTATTGTATCTATTACCAAGATACCCGCTTTTAGCGCTGTATATTATGACCCCATGACTTATGAAAATATTTTCGTATTTAAGGGCATTGTTGCTTATAGTTTTGTGCAATTTGTTTGCGGCGGCAATTTTATTATATTCTTTCATAATGAGAAGAAAAAAAGCAACTTTTATTGAACTCAAAACTTAAAAGAAGCGGCATCGCTGTGGATGGATTACACTTGTTTATTGAAAAAGAAAAAGAAAAGTTGATCTTGCTGTTAGGAGCAGGGCGGTTACAGGTAACATTTTTTTAACTGAGCGATGTTCCAGCTACGGGGTATAGCGGTTCCGTCTAGCCTTGTCAATCTATAGGCCCCTTTGCCCAGATCCTCTTGAATGACATAGGGACCCTCCCAGTTGGGCCGTAGCTTTCCTGTGGGCTCCGCCCTACTGGCTTCATTGTCTCGCATGACATAATCGCCCTTTTTGAATGTGTGCTGTGCCACTCGTTTGTTGTAATATTTTTCCAACATCTTTTTGTATTTTGCTTCATTGATGGCGACGGATTCACGTCTCTGCTCGAGTGCGTCTAGACCCTCCCTTAGCAACCTGTCGTTGTTGTTATCACCCGCGGTGAGGCGACGTAGTGACGGTAACCCCACCTCAGCGGGTATCATTGCTTCCATACCATAGGTTAGGCTAAAAGGTGTTTCATTATTACTAGTCTTGGGCATTGTTCGGTGTGCCTATAGGACGTTTGGCAGTTCTTCAACCCAAGAGCTTCCCTCGGAGTCCAATCTTCTCTTCATGCCATCTAGCAAACTTCTATTCGCCCGTTCTACTTGACCGTTCCCCTGAGGATGTGCTACAGATGTGAAAATCTGCTGTATCTGGAGTTCAGCGCACCATTCTTGCAAAACTCTGTCAGTGAACTGTGTACCGTTGTCGCTTACCAAATATAGTGGCAATCCAAACCGGCATACTATGTGTTCCCAAAGGAACTTTTTGGCATTATCCGCCGTGATTTTAGCCAAAGGTTTGGCCTCTACCCACTTAGTAAAGTAGTCGATTGCCACAATTAAGTATTTCAATCTCCTGGGTGCCAGTGGGAATGGTCCCACGATATCCACCGCCCATTTCTGAAAAGGCCAAGCCGCGGTGACTGGGATCAGGTTATTTTTGGGCCTGAGCGTTTAGGGAGCGAATTTCTGACAGCTACGACACTTTCTGAGTTCCTGCACCGCGTCTTCGTGCATCCCGGGCCAGTAGTACCCGGCGTTATGGATTTTAGCTACAACTGCCCTGGGTCCGGCGTGGATGCCGCATATGCCCGCATGAATTTCTTGAATCAAATACTTGGCTTCTCTCGGGGAAACACACCGTAAAAGTGGGCCCAAATATGACTTCCGGTATAGAATGCCATCATTAACTTCATATTGCAATGCCTTTGTTTGTATTTTCTGAGCCTCGCCCTTACCGGGGGGCAACTCCCCCATAGTAAGGAATTTTATCATTGGAGTATACCAACAGGGTTCCTCCGCAGTTACTGCAGAGATGTTCCGTGGTTCGATTGAAGGAATTAGTAACGTCTCTATTTTCACTTCTTTTTCCATGCCTGAAGTGGCAAGTTTGCTTAAAGCATCTGCTATCTGGTTTCTTCCCCGGTGAACGTGGTTGAGCGTGACATTTTCGAAAGAAGCCATGAGCTCCTTTGTTTTTGCTAGGTATTTTGCCATCGATTCATCCTTAGCTTCATACGTTTCATTAACCTGGTTATTAACCAGCAAGGAGTCAACATACGCCTCGACCCGTGAAGCTCCCATAGATTGAGCCATTCTTAAACCGGCAAGCAGCGCCTCGTACTCTGCTTCATTGTTGGAGCATTCGAAGTCAAAACGTAGAGCGTACATTAGTCTAATCTTGTCAGGGCTTATCAGCATTAAACCCGCTCCAGATCCTTTCTCACTCGACGACCCATCAGTATAAAGCTTCCAGGTCTGTCTGGCGGTGCTAGATTCCGGGATGTCCTGGATGGATGGATCCAATATGGCCTCTCCTTCGGGGATTTCTGCCAAAAAGTCGGCGATAACCTGCCCTTTGACTGCTGTCCGCTTTCTGTATTCAATATCTAAAGCACCTAACTCAATTGCCCATTTGGCCAGTCTTCCCGAGATTTCCGGTTTATGCAGGATTTGTTGTAGCGGGTAATTCGTCAAAACTTGCACGCGGTGTGCTTGAAAATATCTTCTCAATCGCCTAGTGGCGTGCACCAGGGCCAGGACCAATTTTTCTAAGGTTGGGTACCTCGTTTCTGGTCCCGCTAATACTCGACTTATGTAATATATGGGAGTTTGTTTCCCATCCCTCTCCACCATGAGCACCGCGCTTACTGCAGTATGAGCCGCTGCCAAATACATTTTTAGTACCTCATTGGGAGATGGCGCTGTAAGCATAGGTAACTTTTTGATAAAACGCTTCATGTCTTGCAGGGCTTCTTCAGCTTCACCAGTCCATTTGAAATTCTTTTTGTTGAGGCAATCTTTCAATGTTTTAATGAACGGTAAAGATCTTTCTGCGTGTCTTGCTAAGAATCGGTTAATCGCCACTAAGCGCCCATTTAGCGCTTGTGCTTCCTTCAACGTTCTAGGAGAGGGCATTCGCTTTATAGCGGCTACCTTATCTGGATTAGCTTTGAAGCCTTCCCGGGTGACGATCACGCCCAAGAACTTTCCTTCTTCCACCCCGAACGAGCACTTCTTGGGGTTGAGCTTTATGTTGTATTCTCTAAGCTTTTGGAAGGTTTCCTCAATGTCTTCCAACATTTGCTTCTCCTCCCTACTCTTGATCACGAGATCGTCTACATACACTTCCAGATTTCTGCCGATCTGGGCTTCAAAAGCTTTGTCCATGAGACGCTGATATGTTGCTCCAGCATTTCGTAGACCAAAAGGCATCTTTGTGTAACAAAAAATGCCCACATCGGTATGAAACGCTGTCTTTTCTTCGTCTTCCTTAGACATCTTGATTTGGTGGTATCCCTTATAGGCGTCCAGGAAACATTTATACCTATAGGGGACCAGGGAATCAACCTTGAAGTCCATCTCCGGTAAAGGGTACGCGTCCTTGGGGCATGCTTTATTCAAATCTTTGAAATCAATGCACATTCGCCATGTACCATCTGGCTTTTTTACCATCACCGGGTTTGACACCCATGTGTGGTACTGTGTTTCTCTGTGGATTTCGGCTTCTACCAACTTTCGTACTTCTTTGACGACTGTTGCTTTTCGATCCGGGGCCATACTGCGTTTACCCTGTGCGACCGGCTTAACGCCTGGGAGTGTTGGTAGCTTATGTTCCGCCTTATCGCGGGGAACTCCTGTTATGTCGGAATGTTCGAAGGCAAAAACGTCAGCATTTCTTCTCAATAGTGCTTTCAAGTCATTTTTAACTTCTGGGGAGAGGCTGTCTCCGATGGTAACTGTTTGGTCTGGGTGGCGTGTGCTCAACACCCACCTTTCTGGACCGATAGCTCCGGTGGGGCCTTGGCGGCATTTCTTGGTGTTTAGTACCTCCCCTATCTTGTCTCGATACACTATTGCAATACCCCGCGGAGTGGGGAACTTCATGAAACCTCGGGCCGTTGAGACTATAGCGTCTAATTTACCCAGAGTGAACCTTCCAATAATCACATTGTGGTATGACTCAGCACGTACCACCAGGAATGTTAGGAGTATGGTTCTTTCACGAGGCTCCTGTCCAAATGTGTCTGGGAAAGTAATTTGACCAATAGGGTCTACTTTTTCCCCCGTGAAGCCTTTAATGGGGGCGTGTACAGATTCTAGCAACCTTTGGTCTTCCAATTGCATTCTATTGAAACAGTGTTCGTAGATGATGTCTTCTGAACTTCCAGTGTCAACCAAGATTCGCCTCATGCGGTAATCTCCCACTGCGGCAGATATGATTAAGGCGTCTGTAGTGAGGTGCAGGTCTTCCACGCGTGGTTCGATGGTCATAGTGGCGAGCATCCAGGGTTCGAGCGTGGAGAAACTCCGTTTTGCCCCTTTTCCTTTGTCAGCTTGCACCATATTCAACTCTCGCGGTCTTTTGCCCGCCGCTTTATCGTTTTCTTCTTTTACAACTGGTGGACCCTGTTTGATGTCCCTTACCAAGTGTGCCAACTTACCTGCTTTCACAAAATATTCGATCTGCTTTTTCAACTGAAAACAATCGTTTGTGTCATGCCCGCTCCCTTTGTGGTATTCACAGTATTTACTTGTGTCTTTGTTCGGGTTGTCTTTTAATGGATTCGGAGGATTAAACTTGAGGTTTTCTGAGGCTAGAATTTCCGCCGGCGTCTTGCTCAGGTTAGGGTAGTCAGATCGAGGTTTTGAGGACTCGTTCCTTGAGTAGGTGTTTCTTGGTCGGTCGTAACGTGAATCCGTTTTGTCATTCCTCTGGTATCGATCTCCTCTGCCCCTGCCTTTGGCATTCCGCTGTTCTCTATTTTCTTGATTTTTGAGAGCCTCTTTCTTCCTATTAGCCGCATGACTGGCGGCTACGGCCTTTTCTTGTATGACATATACTTTGGCTATCCGAAGTATTTCATCAATGGTGGGTGGCACGCCATCTCGCCCATGGAGGGTTCTTAACAACTCGTCATCATTCACTCCTTGTAGGAAAGCTCCACAGGCTAGATCATTCGTCACGCCCAGGATTGCCAAACTTTCCTTGTTGAATCTAACGATGAAGTTTTCCACCATTTCGTTGTCTCGCCGGCGGATATGGAGAAGCTCATTTCTATCTTTAGTGTGCCTGCGCTGCTGGCTGAACTGTAAGATGAACTTGGCTTCCAAATCCTCAAAACTGTCTATTTCTCCTGTGGGTAAACTATCCCACCAAACCCTAGCCGCACCCATCAGTGTTTGCACAAACATCTTGCACCATAGGGGCATAGGCCAACACGCTATTTCCCCCGCGCTTTTAAATAGGTTAAGATGGTCATCGGGGTCCCCTAGGCCATCATATTTACCTATTGTTTGAGGCATTTTGGGTTTCTCCTTGATAGGAGCTTCCACTATTCTTCTAGTAAATTTGGATTTGAAAGTTGCATCAACTGGCTTGTATGGTCTAGTGAGCTCGTCTTCTTCCACATTGATGGGTTGTACTGGAGGAATAACTCCGCTCTGGCTTATACCCGGAGTAGGGGTAGGTAGTGCTGAGGTGCTGTTTAGCATAGAACTGGGGCCTCTTCCCGGGAAAAGTCTGGGTCTGGATGTGTTCCCTCTGCCATAGGCGGGTTCCACTGTTGGCTGAACTGGGGCGTAGACCGGTTGCGAAGTAGGAAAGCTCCACCATGGCGGCATATAAGCTGCGTACGGCGATTGTTGAGCATGACTTTCTGTGGTTCCCTGGGGGGTGTATGCCGAGTTACCATATGGAGGTAAGTATCCATATGGGGGTGCATAATAGTAACCAGGGAAATAAGGTTGATTCCCTGGTGTGACGGGGGCGTTCATTATTCCTGCCGGCATGACCACCGGCTGGTGAGGTGGAGTAGACAGTGCAGCTGTAAGTGCTGCTGTATACAAGGGTGGCTTGGCGTAAGTGGCAGATGGTTGATAATACTGAGACATGCTCGCCTGCGGCGTGATGATATTCGGACTTGCTGACGTAATAACTGGCATAGAACTAAAACGTGATGCTTGTGCCCCAGTGGTCGCCACAGGGGTGGACATGTTGACACCCGTTAATCCTGGCTCCATGGACTGTAACCGCAGGGAGGTGTATGGAAGTACATTTACCCCCGTTGTTCCCGGGGCAGTAACTGCATTCCCCGAAAAACCAGGTGGTGGTCCTTCTGCCTCGAATTCCAGATCAAGCGATCTGGTGACGACCGGCGAAACCGGAGTAATGGTGATGGGGCCTGTCCCTATCCCCAGGTTGTTATTCGTGGCTGCTTGGCTTGGGGTTGCTGCTGCGTTCAGATCACTGGCCATGGGGCTCGAACTGATTGTTACCGAAAAACGGTCCCACGGATGGCGCCAATGAAGAAACACTGACCTTTCGGTAGTATCCGAGGAAGACTTCAAGTATCAATGATCCGAACCGGCAAACTGCAAAACAGAAACACCGTTAGGACTCGTTACAGGAATGGGGTTATTCCTGTAACCACCCTCCGGCGTGAGAATAAGTCTCGGGATTGGGAGTATAAAAGTGTAAAGAGAAGAAGAAGTTGTATTGAGAATTCGATATCCTGTACCTTGCATGTTTACCTCTATTTATAGTTTATGATTAGGGTTTTCCTTAACTTGGATGAACTCCTATAAGTTAGGGATTTGCATGATCTTCCCAAAAAGTTGGAGATTTAGTTATGTATCTTATCCGTATAGAATGGAATATTCTAGAACGAATATTTATAACAGCTTATTTACAATAAAATAATAGGTAATGACCGGGTCGGACTATCCGATTAGGGTCATACCTCGTCACTTATCATTGAGGCAACTTTTGTTATACCGGAGGCGTCTTATGAGTGGTGTAATTGGGTCCCAAGGAAAGTGGGTATAGTGGCTTGGCGTGCGTTTCTAGATCGCCTTCCGACTGCTGATGCATTATCTCGGAGGAATATTCATGTCGAAACACCTTACTGTCGCATTTGTGATACAAACATGGAGTCGGTTGATCATTTGTTCACGGGTTGCCCGGTTTCTATGGAGGTTTGGCAGGTGGTTTTTGCGTGGTGTCGGGTTCCAAATCTTTTTGCTTTCCATGTGCGGGATCTTTTAAATTATTACAAGACAGCAATAACTAATGTTCGGGCAAAGAAGGCGTTTTATGGGGTTGTGTTAACGACCTTTTGGAGCTTATGGAAAGCGAGAAACGATCTCATTCATAATCAAAAGGCGGTTGTGGTTCGAAATGTTTTTGAGGAGATCAATATTATGAGTTACCTGTGGATTACAAATCGGGGGAAGATGTCGGACATGACGTGGGACTCTTGGGGTAGATTTGACATAAGTAAGATGGGATAGTGTTCGGGTTGGTTTTGTCGTTTTGTCGGGTTGTTTTTTACTTCGGTTGTTGTACTCGGACTTTGCGTGCTAGCATCTTGTTAGCGTTTTTTTGAATAAAAGTTTTGTTGGCCATTAAAATATATATATATATATATATTTTAACATGATTAAAGGAAAAGTAACGTTTGCATATTGACTTTAATAACATGATTAAAGGAAAAGTAAAGGTAGTATATTTTAAGAAAACAGTACGGACTCCAATCAGCCTAAAAACGTGTGTGCAATAAATTTTACATGACAACGTAAATTTGTCAGTCATTTCTAATGGAGACTATATTTGATTTTAACTTGAGTCATTTTCAAGGAACATCTGGGTGAAGACATGAATCGGGGCTTTAATCCCGGCTTGGAACCTGACGGAGGGGGAGGGTTTACGGATTCCATCCAGTTCCCGCGTATCGGGAGGGGGATGGTTTCATGGCGGTCGAGGACTCGACCTTGGAAATTGCCCTGAGTAGGGTGGGTTTACAGGTGAGATTATTTGATGTTCAATTTTTTTTACTTTATATAATTTATAATATAATTCATTAAATAATAATACGAAATTGTTAAATTGTAATATACAAGTTTTTTTATTTATGTTGTATGTGAGATTTGAAGTCTTGAAAATAAGACCTTTCAATTTAACCTAAAAGGTTTTGTCTTTGCCAATGGATCACCAACCTCATTGGTAATTACAATATATAAGTAACAAACATATAAGGAATCTATAAATCTCTACTTAGTATGAGATAACCATCGAATGAACCATTTATACAATCTCATACAAGTTACTTAACAAGAGGGTCTAACCTTCCTATAAGAATATGCAATATACTATACTGAACATCTACTTAGTATGAGATACGTTTGTATGTATAAAATGCAACATATAAATTTTGTATATGTTATATATTAACAATCAAGAACATAGATATAGTTTATTACACTTGTATCATCTTCAATTTTTCCTTTTTAATTTATGTTTCCAGCTCATTAAACATTGATTTTGGGACCATCTATACAAGGTTGAGACTTTATTATTTTTCTATCTTACCCTACTCTACTAATTACAGTTGTCACTTAATTTAAAGATCTTTGACTAGTACACGGAGAGGCAAACCTCTGCCTTCCATATAAGCCACATGTTATTATGTTAAACTAACACAAAAATAGAGTGATTTGATATTCCAATAATTGTAATGAATTACGTGGATAGCATTTGAGGTAAATTAAGTCATATTGCAATTTAGGTCCATATATAAGTATGAAAAAACAACAAATTCAGTCATCATTATTTGAAAACATGGATGGTCTAGACTAGAGTGGATGGATGGCCACCAAAAATTTATGTTATCGTAAGTTTTTTTTTTTTTTTTTTTTCTGGGGGTGGGGTGGGGGGAGTTAGATTTTTTGGTGAGGTATAGTTTTTTTTTTTTTTGCGGCGGGGGGTGGGGGGTGGGGTGTTTAGGTTCTTGGGTGGTGGTGTGTGTTTAGGTTTTAGTTGATGGTGGGTGTTTAGGTTTTGGGTGATGGTGTAGTGAGTTTAGGTTTTTGGACACTTGTCACTCTATAATGTCTTCTTACACTTCTTATTTTTGAGAACGTTTGTAGAATAACTTAACCCTTGATTGTATATCCACCATTAGCAACATAATGATAGTACCCTTTCCTTTCACTTGAATACTTTTCCCGTTACCCAAATTAGAGTGCACCTTTTTTGATTCATTCAAACTAGTGATATTCCCTCGTGCTTCGCGACGAGAATTCAATCCATATTCATTTGATTCGTTACGATACTGGCACTCGCTATAGTAATCGAAAAAAAAAACATTACATCGATCGAAAACAATAAAAACGAAATCGATACCGGTACCGATGTTCAAGTAAAGTTGATATCGGTTTAGTTTATTTGCGTTTAATGTATATATTTTCACCATTGTAGTTTATTTGAAAACTACTATTGTGCTACTATTGTACCAAACATAATCTAAACCAACTGAAAAATATTTGTATCGATACCGATATTTATTTAATTTTTATTGTTTTTGCTTTCAATAAGCTATGATCATATCGCTACCATACCGTACTGAACCGAATAACATCAGTGTCGTTATTTATTACTTTTGATGGTTTCTTGTTTGATAACAGATATTGTGCAGCTATCGTAGTGAACCGAATCGAAACTGAATGAACAACATCAGTTTGGTACCTGTATTTATTTTTACTGTTTTTTCTTTTGATAAACTGATATTGAATCACTGGCGTACTGTCCCAAACAACATTGGAACAAATACCTGTATTCATTTTTGTCGTTTTCATTTTCAAAAGATTTTCATTTTTACAAATCTGTCGATGCCGATAAATGAATATCGGTACAGTACCGTGACAATTTGAACCAATTGATACAGTTTGAACAACACTTGTTGATTTTTATACCAAATACATGAATCGTACTGGTACTATAACGGATCAAACGGATACCGATCCAACGTCGACGGTAACGTACCATCACAATGCGCATGCAAATAACTTGGAATCTTAAAAAATAAATAAACATAAATGCGGATTTATAATTGAAGAAACACAGAACTAATTAAGGGACTAATCAGTTGGGTTTATGTTTCTTTCATAATGGTTAATCTTCTTGTAAGTATCCTGAGCTCCTAACGATCGTGGTTTATCTGCAAAACAAAACACCGTTACTCGTTAAGAGGGGAATGTGGGGGTTTCCCTCTTAACCGGGCTCCGGCGTGAGAATAAGCGACTGTATTTGGGGAGAGTATTAAGTATTGAGTGAGAGTAGAGGGAATGGAATGTTTAACCTGTGGAGTGAGGTCTCTATTTATAGCCGGAGAGGTGTAAGAGGATATGGGCTGATGGGCCTTGGGCCGGAAGCCGACAACTTGGGCGATATGCTCTTTGTCTCACTTGTCTCGACCGTTAGTGGTTTCTGAGAGTTCTTTGGTGCTGGCGCACAGTGATTGGAGCCACGTGTCATGGTTGTCGGCCTGGCCGCCGTCCTGCCATCAGCAGGTAAGTGGAGATCGTGGGGCAGTTGTCTCTGCCTCATGATTGGTGCCATGTAGGCGTCCTTGAGTACTTTTTGTCTCCTGCATGTCAGACGGTCGTGGAGCACGATTGAGCAGGGTCAGAAGGGCGCTTATTGGCTCTTTTTTCTGCCACTTGTACTGTGTACTATTTTGGAACAGTCTTGCGCTGTTAACGCGCGAGGCCCTTGTTGAGCACGTAAAAACCTCGCGCGTGGTATTGGTCTATTGCACATTATTTTCATAATGCTAAGTGTTGTTAATTGGAGCTTCTTGTTATTCTGACCTCGCGCCGCATTACAAGATGTGGTGTATCTCGCGCGAGGTTGACAAAATAAGAAAATTGTTGGCTAAGGAGTATGGTCCCGCGCGACCTTGCAGGAGGATTGCGCGGCTTTTTGGGACCATACCCCTTCAAGTCCCCCCAGTCCAGTGTTGCACCATGCGCGAGGTAAATGGTTGGAGCTCTGGACTTAGAGAAATAAGAAGTATAAAATGATTTTTTGATGATGGTAGGCAGCGCGCGAATAAACTTTGCTGGTTATTACGGCGCGGCTACCATGTCTGGCTCTGTCTTTGCTGTTTTAACTTCTTCATGAAGTTTGTAGTGACTTTTGGCGGGAAAATTCTCGAAATTTGAATTCTGACAGGTTGGTGAGAATGTCGTGGTTGGTGACGTTTGATTTGACCGCTGCCACGATTGTCATCAGGTTGTTGCTGACGGTTCGGCTTTTTGTCAGGAGAGTGAGGTCCACGCGCGCGTGGTAACCGTCACTCCGGGAAGTACGCCTTACGTGTCATGCTCTGATTGGTCACGTGCGCGGCGATCCCGGCACGTTTACCCATCGCATTAAATGCGATGAGTATATATATCCGAAGAGATGTGGGAGGTTATCACTTCTCTTATAGTCTTAACTTATTTCCTCTCAAATCTCTCTTTGCATCTTCAAACTCGGAGAATTATCATACAGATCTCCAAGTTTTTGAAGGAATCGTAGCAAATCTTCAAGTTCTTGAAGAACATCGTAGCAGATTGTCGAGGTGGTTTCCAGTATATTCGAGATCTCTTTGCTGATTATCGATGGCTGAAGAACACCATGAAGATAATCCCGGAGAAGAAGGTCCTGTACCTGTTCTCCGGTGGGATCTAGGGCTCTTTGAACAGCTTTCGCGAAGTTTCCGGTTCCCACTGGAGTGGGATGCCCGGTATCCCGGCCAGAACCAGACGGCCGCTGATGCACCACCAGGGTACATTACTCTGTTTGAAGACTTCTTTCATCAGGGTAATTTCCGGTTGCCGGCGACGAACTTTATGGCGCATGTTCTGCGATTTTACGGGTTTCACATCTCTCAAATGAGCCCACCCGGAATGGTCCGGGTTCGACATTTTGAGTTCTTGTGCTGGGCTCATGGCATCGAGCCCACTGTCGAGAAGTTTCGAGCCTTTTATCAACTTCAGAGAAATATGGGCTTCTACTCTTTTGCCAGTCGTGGCGCCGCCAAGAAGGTATTGCTAAATCCTCCCAAGAGTTTTCATGACTGGAAACCGAAATTCTTTTATATTCGAGAGGAGGTTATTCCCATTGCTATGACGTTCCGCGATTGGAATGAAGCGAATGTTAAAGAAGACTTGCCAATCCCCAAGACCGAGGCTTGGTATCGGGAGCTTACCCCCACCCCTAACCGGGTGTTCGGGGAGAATGTCTTGGTGGCAGCGCGGATGAGCGACCAATGGCTTCCTGATAGCCAGGAAGTTCCTATCTTGATGATCGATGATAGAGGTTAGTAATTTCCTTATCGTCACTGATCTTTTTTCGTTGCTTGATTTTTATTTATGTGATTTGTCGTGTAGAGGCGTGTTTATATCAAGCTGCCTTTGCCACTTTTGGTGGTTCAATGAGTGTGCGCCCGCTTCGAGACGGAGAAGAATACTGGTATCACCAGATAAGGGTTAACTTTATGTACCCTGTTGCTGATGCGTTTGCCACGCCGCCTACCGCTACTGAAGGTGCGCATATACCTAACCCTCGTCCCTTGCGCTCTATCACTTCTGCTGGGAAAGAGGTTGTCTATCTTTCCAGCGAAGAGTCTGTGGGGTCTTCAACCGGGGAGTTAAGTTCCTGGTCTACCATCTTTGCAGGTGTGTTGCGCGACCTGGGTATCGACCCTGAAGAGAAGAAGAAGAAACCCCCAAAGAAGAAGAAGACGGGTGAGCCCGAAGTGACAAGCAAGAAGGGCGGGAGTAGCCGCGCAGCTGCTGGTAAAGGTAGTCTTCGTCTTCGTCAAAGTGACTTAAAAGATTATGTGATAATTAGTGACTCATTAGAGGGTTTGTCGCGCGTAGGCGAAGGTAAAGACGGAGCAGGTCGCTCAAAAGGTGAAGGTGGCGCGGGTTCTCGCAACCCGGATGCTGGCGCTACTCCTTCCTCTGCTGAGCATGCGGAAGAGGAAGAAGAGGAGGAAGAAGAAGAAGCTGCTGGAAAGTTGATCAGCAGAAAAAGGACCAGGAGCGGGGCGACTGCTGGTGTGACTGTGGCGTCGAAGGCTGGAGGAGCTCTGGTGCTTGGTAAACAGAGCAATTTGCGCTCACTCTATCAGTTCTCTCCTGGTAAAGTTTGTTTTTAGTTCTTTTTTTTTGTGGCTTTCCTTGTCTTGACCCTTTGATTTATGCAGAGGGCAAGAAGAAGACCCCTGAGAAGGGTGTTGTTTTTACGGAGCCAGAGCCAAAAAGGCCTAAGATTATCATCAAATCATCCGAGACTGCTGGGGCTGAGCATGACAAGGGCAAACATGTTGCTGAGGTTGATAAGGCAAAGGCTGCCGAAGAGAAGAAGAAGGCTGATGAGGAGCGTAGGAAGAAAGTTGATGAAGAACGTAGGAAGAAAGTTGATGAAGACAGGAGGAAGGAAGCTGAGGCAAAGGAGAAAGCTGAGGAAGACCAGCGCCAGGCTGTAGAGGCGCGCAAGAACAAAGCTGCTGAAGAAAAGAGGAAGAAGGCAGAGCAGGAAAGGAAGAAAGCCGATGATGAGAAGAAAAAGGCTGAGCAGGAGAGAAGAGCTGCTGAGAAGGCTCTTGCTGATGCTGAGAAGGAGAAGGGAAATGAGAGAACCCTGGAGAAGGAGAAGGAGAAATCTGCTGCTGAAAGGCCTGTTGGTATTTCTATTACCAGAGGCGCGGGTTCATCTGCTGGTCAGGGTGGTGTGAAAACTGGCGCGCCGCCGCGCTCTCCGATAGGCCCCCGGGATACAGTGGGGGATATTTATTACAAGTCTTACACCGAAGAGAGTCGCGGTGACGCTCCGCACAATCCGCCTTGGGGTTTGAAGCAGAAGGATACTTTCCTCGAGTTCGCGCCTTGCCATGACTGGCTGGTGAATT
Source organism: Helianthus tuberosus (assembly GCA_030545235.1). Classification (NCBI taxonomy): domain Eukaryota; kingdom Viridiplantae; phylum Streptophyta; class Magnoliopsida; order Asterales; family Asteraceae; genus Helianthus; species Helianthus tuberosus. The sequence continues at coordinate 3,361,293 of CM060415.1, read as the reverse complement.
CGATTCCACCCGGGGAGATGGATCGTCAACGGGCGCGGACTCACAGCGGGCTCTATCATGCCTATGTTGTTGGTGAAGCCAACACCCGCGCCGCTAACCAAGAAATTATCCGGGAATGGCGAACCATGGTTAGGGAGAGGGATGATTGGGAGAAGTATCGCGATCGCATACTGAGGAGTGCTGCTGACTTGGAGAAGTCTAGAGCTGCGTTTGATGAGCAGAAGGCGAAGTTCGAGGCTGACCGAAAGTCTGAAGAGTGGGGGCGCGAGGCCCTGAAAAATAAACTTCATACTGCTGAACAGCAACTGGCTAAGGAGAAAGCCGAGTTCAAGCGCATATGCGCGAAGGATAACGAGCGCACGGCTGCGGATCGTAACAAGATTGTCAACCTTGAGGCTAAGGTTGTGGAGTTGACAGCTAAACTCGAAGATGCGCAAGCTGCTACGGTTGCTAAGGAGCAGCTTGAGGTTCGTGCAACCTTAACACTTTTTCCTTGTATGGTTTGTTTGCAATATATCCTAAGTCCTATCTTTTTTAGGTTGAGCTTGCTGAAGTGAAGGGTCAGCTGTCTGTTAAGGACAAGGACTTGCAAGCCAAGGATGTCGAGATCGCTGTGCTAAAACGTCGCCTGGAAGAGCAGGTTGATAAATGCGAATCCTTGGAAATCGACCTCGAAGCTGAGAAGGTTAAGGCTGCGACTGCTGAGGAGGCCAAGCAACGTGCTGAGGAAGCGCGTGATGTTAGCACTTCTGCCCTCAATGTAGCACAAACTAATTATGCTGAGGCTCAGGGCATTGTTGACACTCTCGTTTCTGAGGCCGAGTGGATGCGCGGCCGTGGGGTAGTGCTGGTATGCTTATCCTTTTTTCCTTCCAAAGTGTATCATTAGAAGTTGTTTTTAATGCGCAAACTCCGCTGTAGGTTGCCAACTCCATTCTCAATGCTGGGGAGCTGGACCGTGCCGTCGCTGCTTTGACCGATGCTGCGCGCGCTGTTGGTCACCGAGGAGGGTACCTGGAATGCGCACAACATGTTGAAGAAGCACTTGGACAGGAGTTTGACGTCAGTCATTGTTCGGTTACTGACCAGGCTAGTGCCGCGTTGACACGCGCTGAACATGCTTATGACCATTTGTCACTGCCTGTGATGGATTTAGTTGCCAAGGCTTTGGAACATGATGACTGGTGCCAGCGCCTTAAGGGCATTCTTGATCCACCTATAACGGTTGAGTTATCAGATGAGGAGGCAGCTGGGAATGATGGCGATGATGAAGGCGATGGTGGCGACAAGCATGATGGTGATGATGTTTGAGATTGTTTCGAGTAGATAGGTTTTGTATGGCTTTGTGCCTTGTGAATTTCTGTAAGTTTCTGATGTAACTTCTTGCGCAGTCGCGCCTTTTAATGGATGACGTTTGCCTTTATGCAATTGTTGCGATTTTGTTTGAACATGACTTTATTCCGTTTCGTTACAATTATTGCATTGTTGTTAGAAACTTAGGTTAAATTAGCGAGAATAAATGTAAGCATGGCTCTTGTGTGAGTAACTGCCCGGTCTCGCGCTATGTTCGCGGAGGACCTTGGAGGCATGGCTGGAGTGTTTTCTTGCTAATCAGAAGTTTAACATGCATTTGTAACGAAAGAAGTCTGTCGTGATAAAAGAGCATGTCGTATGCTTTCATTGATTAAGTAGGCGCTTAGGCCAAGATACATTGCGTAAGTAGCAAAATAGGCGCTTAGCCAACATGAGTAATTACAGAGGCGCGTGGCCAACATGGGTGGGTAATGGCGCAAGGCCGATAGTAGTTATATATAGCACTTGCGCAGTTGTTGCGCATTCCACGTGCGCGGGATGATGTGTCCGTCCAGGGTGCGTAATTTGTACGCCCTTTTTCCTAGCACTTCATGAACCAAGTATGGGCCTTCCCATTTGGGTGCTAGTTTTCCTGGGCGTTCCGCGTTTGAGGCTTCGTTGTCTCGAAAAACATATTCCCCTGGAGTGAAGGTACATATGCGGACTCGCGCATTGTAGTACCTTTCTAGTTGCGTTTTGTACTTGGCTTCTTTGATTCGCGCAATTTCGCGCCTTTCTTCTAGCAAATCCAATTCAAGACGACGCTCTGCCTCGTTGTTGATTGCGCTGACTGCTGTCACGCGCGGAGAGGGCAGGCCAACTTCTGCCGGGATAACCGCTTCTGAGCCATAGACTAGGCTAAAAGGGGTCTCGCCGGTGCTTGTCTTTGGCATGGTCCGGTGGGCCCACAAGATACTTGGGAGCTCATCCACCCAGCCTCTTCGCTTCGTGCCCAATCGGGCCTTTATCCCATCGACGATACATTTGTTTACACTTTCGACCTGTCCGTTGGCCTGAGGATGCGCCACGGAGGAGAAAGTGTGTTCTATCTTCATTTCCTTCAACCACTTCTGGAGGTCCTCGGACGCAAAGTTGGTGCCGTTGTCTGTTACGATCTTGAGTGGGAGGCCAAACCTACAGATGATGTGTTCCCAAATGAACTTGCGCACCATCATGGCTGTAGTTGAAGCAAGGGCTTTGGCCTCCACCCACTTTGTGAAGTAATCGACGGCTACTATTATAAACTTGACGGCGCCTGGTGCCTCTAAGAAAGGTCCCACCATGTCGATTCCCCACTGCTGGAAAGGCCAAGCAGTGGATACGGGGATCAGGTCGTTCTTGGGGCGCAGGGTTTTCGGAGAGTGCCGCTGACAGGAGTCGCACTTGCGCAGCTCCTTCAGGGCATCAACATGCATCCCTGGCCAGTAATATCCGGCATTCATGATCTTCGCAACAACCATGCGTGGTCCCGCATGGATGCCGCAGATTCCTTCGTGAATCTCCCTTATCAGATAATTCGCATCTTGGGGGTCCACGCAGCGCAGTAGTGGCCCCAGGAAGGACTTGCGGTATAAGATACCACCATTCATTTCGTACTGCAGAGCTTTGTTCTGAATCTTTCTTGCCTCTGCTTTATTCTCTGGGAGTATTCCTTCTTTCAAGTACTGAATGATAGGGGTCATCCAGGATGGCTGCCCTAACTCAATCACATTGACTTGTCGTAACAAGACTGAAGGGTTCTTGAGTACCTCAATCCTTACATCTTTGGCAAGATGTTGGAAGGATGTTGAAGCAAGCTTGCTCAAGGTGTCAGCTGGTTTGTTTTCGGAGCGATTGATGTGGATGACTTTGTGAGACTTGAATTGTTGAAGCAACTCTTTTGCTTGTTCCAGATATAGGGCCATGACTTCACCCCTTGCATTGTATACACCGTTGACTTGGCTGGCTATCAAGAGTGAATCAACATGTGCTTGTAGATTTTTAGCTCCCATTTTGATGGCGAGGCGCAAGCCTGCCAGAAATGCTTCGTACTCCGCCTCGTTGTTGGTGTTTTTAAAGTCCAACTTGATGGCGTAAGTAAATTCATGGTTTTCGGGGATTACGAGGCGCAATCCAGCTCCCGCGCCATCTTCGTTTGAAGCCCCATCAGTATAAAGCATCCAAGTCTCGTTTGTCGTGTCTTTCACTGGAGTTTCAACAAGCTCACAATCCTTGATTTTATCAGCTGGGACTTCTATGATGAAGTCCGCTAGAACTTGACCCTTGATGGCTGGGCGCGGCCGGTACAGAATGTTGTGGCCTCCCAACTCGATTGCCCATTTGGCGAGCCTTCCTGATGTTTCTGGTTTCTGAAGTATCGTGCCGATATGGAAATTGGTAAGTACGGTGATCACATGCCCTGTAAAATATCTGCGCAGTCTTCGGGAAGCATGTAGCAGCGCAAGCACCAATTTTTCCATCGTGGAATATCTTGTTTCCGGGTCAGTGAGTACCCTGCTGACGTAATAAATTGGGGTTTGGACTCCATTTCTCTCTACCAACAATACCGACCCTACTGCCTTATCGGAAGAGGATAAGTACAATACGAGTGGCTCTTTTTCAAACGGCGCGGTCAGTGTCGGAAGTTCGATCAGACATGCTTTCATTTGCTGGAAAGCCTTTTCAGCGTCGGGTGTCCATTTGAACTCTTGCTTCTTCACACAATTGCGCAGTGTGCTGATAAAAGGATACGACTTCGCGGCGTGATTTGACAAAAAGCGGTTAAGCGCGGCGAGGCGGCCGGCCAACCGTTGCATTTCTTTGATTGTTCGCGGCGATGGCATCCGCTCTATTGCCTGGACTTTTTCCGGATTCACTTTGAAGCCGCCGTTGGTGACTATGAAGCCTAGAAACTTCCCTTCTTCCATGCCAAAAGAACATTTGGCTGGATTCAACTTCATGTTTACGCTGCGCAGCGAATTGAACGTTTTCTCGATGTCCTTTAACATTTGGTCCTCCTCGGGACTTTTAATCACTAGATCATCGATGTAAACCTCAATATGCTTTCCGATGTCATCCGCGAAGGTCTTGTCCATCAATCGCTGGTATGTGGCGCCAGCATTTTTCAGGCCGAATGGCATCTTCGTATAGCAAAAAATCCCCAGATCAGTGCGAAAAGCCGTCTTGTCCTCATCCTCGAGCTTCATCTGAACTTGATGGTACCCCTTGTAGCAATCCAAGAAGCACTTCCATCTGTATGGCGCGAGAGAGTCTATCTTTTTGTCGATCTCAGGCAAAGAGTAACAATCCTTAGGGCATGCCTTGTTGAGATCGGTATAGTCTACGCACATTCGCCATCCACCACTAGACTTCTCTACCATTACGGGGTTCGCAACCCAACTCTGATAACGTACCTCTCGCAGGATGCCGGCTTTAAGTAACTCGCAAACTTGCTCATTCATTGCTTTCGTCTTGTCTGCTCCTAGGCTGCGCCTTCTTTGGACTTTCGGCTCAACCGAGGGGTAGGTGTTTAAACAGTGCTCTGTGATGTCGCGCGGGACTCCGGTCATGTCGGCTGGGGTCCAGGCGAAAATATCCATGTTCTTGAATAGGAGCTGCTTGAGGCGAGTTCTGATATCTGGTGAGATAGCGTGACCTATCGTCACCGTTTGCTCCGGATACTTGCGATTTAAGACCCATTTTTCGGGCTCGGTTGCTGAAACCTTTGCCGCTTTTGTTGGGCGCATCTCTTCTGTTGACATAACTTCCTTCTTCGCATAAACGATTGCCACCCCGTCTTGGTTGGGAAACCAATTGCTGAGTGGGGGGTGGAAGTTATCATATTCAGCTCACCTTGCGTTTCTCTCCCGATCAGTACGTCATGTCTTGACTTAACAGGCATCACCATGAAGTTAACGTTCGTTGTCCTCGAATGCTTCCCGTCAGAGAGTGTGACGGGGAAGCTAATTTGGCCTAACGGGAAGACCATTTCGTTGCAGAACCCAGACAGTGGGTAGTCAACTGGTTCGAGTCTCGCTTTGTCTTCGTCGTCGAACTGGTTAAAGCATTGTTCATAGATGATGTCTGCTGTACTTCCCGGGTCGATGAAGACGTATTCAGTTTCATAATGGCCGATGATACCGGTGATGACGATGGGTCGTGTGGCTCGGGGACCCCCGCGCACCACCGGGAAGATAACTTGCTGTTCTTGCCATGAAGGCTCATAAGGCCTCTTGCCTTTTTCTCGTGCGCTGTATCTTGGTCCATTGACCATGTGTGTCTCCAGGCGTCGGACCTTCTTGTGACTTCCTTCATCGTGGCGATGGAGCTGTCGCGTCTCTTTGCGCACATTCTTCACTAAGTGGCTCAGCTTTCCACTTTTTAGTGCTTTCTCGATCTCTTGTCGCAAGCTGTAACACTCATCTGTTAAGTGGCCTGTATCCTTGTGGAAATCACAATACAGATTGGGGTCTTGTCCCTTTTTGTTCGTCATAGGCCTGGGAGTCTTAAAATCATGGTTCTCCGTCATTAGCACCTCTTTTGGTGTTTTTATGAGCGGAGTCCAATGCTTTTCACGATTGTCGTCTCTGACTGCCTTTCTATAACCGATGCGGTCAATGGTATCACGCGCGTCTTCCTTATAGCGGGATCGTTCTTCATACCGGGGTCGTTCATTATAACCGCTGGAGTGGTTGGCCTTCCACCCAGGGTTTTTGCCTTTGTTGCGCCTGTTGTCATCGCGCGGGTGACCCCCTTTGGAAAATCTATCTTCAGAACGATAGTTGTTGTTTCGTGCGAGTGACTCTTCCGTTTGCGCGACTATCTTCGCGGCTTCCATGAGTTTATCCCACTATTTTGGCATTCCATCTTTCCCAGTGATGGTTCTAATCAGGCTATCACAGCGGATGGCTTTCTTGAAATGGCAGCGCATGAGTTGTTCACTCACACCCCCGATCTCCAAACATTCTTTGTTAAAGCGCGTAATGAAGTCTTCCAAACCCTCGTTATCTCTTCGCCATATATCTTCAACTTCCGCTGTGTCGCGCTGGTATCGCCTTTGTTGGCTGAAGTGACTCAAAAACTGAGTTCTGAAATCTACCCATGATTTTATCTTTCCCGGAGGAAGGCTGTCGAACCAGGCGCGAGCATCCCCCGTTAATGTTTGGATAAACAGATGACACCACATGGGCATGTTCCAACCTCCCATGCAGCCCACGCTAGTAAACACTCTGACGTGATCATCGGGATCAGTCAATCCGTTAAACTTTCCGACAGTCGGAGGTAGTTTCTCTCTCTTGAGCGGCGCGAGTGCTATCTTTGGGATGAACTTTGAATGCTCTATAGCTTCCTCTGGTCGATAGGCGAGGCGAAAGTCACGCTCTGCCTCTTCGGTGTACCCAATGTGCTGCCTTGGTTTGTAGTACTCATGATTTCTTTGCAAACGATTGAAAACCGAAGATTCGTCATCGTTCTCCCAGGTTGGATCATTCGGGTCAGTTTCTTCCCACTCGTCGTTTATGTTGCGCGGAGTGAGCCGGCTATGAACTGGTCCTCGTTGGAAGTTTGACGGTTCGTCATAGTAGCTTTCTGTCTCCCCCCGTGTATCGCGCGTGTCTAGTACGCTTTGTCTTCGGGTAGGGGGAGGTCTGTTTGCTCTTCCTTGGATATTTTGCGGTGGTGCCATCTGGCGTGGCCCGTGACTTGGGCCGGTTGGTGTAACCAAAGAAGGTTCTGCCGTTAAAACTGCTTGTTGCGCGCTCAAGGATTGATATGCCGCGTTAATGGTGGCGAGTTGCTTGGCGTACCATGAGGCTGGTGTTTCGCCCTCTGGTAGCCCTAATAGCGCTGAGATATTATGAGGTGGAGCTGTGTTCGAGGGTCCAGCACCGTTGTTTCCTGGGGTATTTTGAGTGATGCGGGTGAAGCTCCCGCGCGGACCCCCAGTGTTGGCTATCTCGATTTCGTCGATTTCTTCGTGTTGGGGTTGGATGTTTTGGTTATCCACCCCAACGTTGCGTTAGGGTCTGCCCCGAGACCAACAAACTCTGGAATGATTCCTTGACCAGCCATGATCGAAGGAAGGAAAAAACAACGAAAACTCAGGAAAGAAGATGAGAGTGGTTTGTAGAAAAAAATCGGTGGGCGCTAATGAAGAAACACAGAACTAATTAAGGGACTAATCAGTTGGGTTTATGTTTCTTTCATAATGGTTAATCTTCTTGTAAGTATCCTGAGCTCCTAACGATCGTGGTTTATCTGCAAAACAAAACACCGTTACTCGTTAAGAGGGGAATGTGGGGGTTTCCCTCTTAACCGGGCTCCGGCGTGAGAATAAGCGACTGTATTTGGGGAGAGTATTAAGTATTGAGTGAGAGTAGAGGGAATGGAATGTTTAACCTGTGGAGTGAGGTCTCTATTTATAGCCGGAGAGGTGTAAGAGGATATGGGCTGATGGGCCTTAGGCCGGAAGCCGACAACTTGGGCGATATGCTCTTTGTCTCACTTGTCTCGACCGTTAGTGGTTTCTGAGAGTTCTTTGGTGCTGGCGCACAGTGATTGGAGCCACGTGTCATAGTTGTCGGCCTGGCCGCCGTCCTGCCATCAGCAGGTAAGTGGAGATCGGGGGGCAGTTGTCTCTGCCTCATGATTGGTGCCATGTAGGCGTCCTTGAGTACTTTTTGTCTCCTGCATGTCAGACGGTCGTGGAGCACGATTGAGCAGGGTCAGAAGGGCGCTTATTGGCTCTTTTTTCTGCCACTTGTACTGTGTACTATTTTGGAACAGTCTTGCGCTGTTAACGCGCGAGGCCCTTGTTGAGCACGTAAAAACCTCGCGCGTGGTATTGGTCTATTGCACATTATTTTCATAATGCTAAGTGTTGTTAATTGGAGCTTCTTGTTATTCTGACCTCGCGCCGCATTACAAGATGTGGTGTATCTCGCGCGAGGTTGACAAAATAAGAAAATTGTTGGCTAAGGAGTATGGTCCCGCGCGACCTTGCAGGAGGATTGCGCGGCTTTTTGGGACCATACCCCTTCAATAATTTTACAAAAAGGTTAACGAATAATCAAATAGAATGCTAAATAAATACTACTAATAGAAAACTAGCCCCCCGGAGTTGATTCTGATATCCACGACGAACAGTTATGGTTGGTTGATCTTCCGATCATTCGGTTCGAAGATCTGCAAAGCCTCCGCCAGAGACATGTGGACCGGATGTGCTTCATCTGTTCAAAAGATTACAATAGTGATGATGTTGTATGTCTGCTCGGCCGGTGTGGTGACGTCTTCCACGCCGAATGTGTTGGAAAACTGCTTCATGGGAAGGAGAATTCATGCCCGTATTGCCGGACTCCGGTGTTCTCCGGGCTTTCGCAGGTGCCGTTTAGTGTTTTGTGATGGATGTGTAAGTTGTTAGAGAGGTTTAGGGTTTTGTTTTTGGTGGATGTAGTTGGAAGAGTCCTTGATCTAAAGCTCTACTTTAAAGGAGTTGTATTTCTATGTTAAATGATGAAGCTAAAAAACTAATATGAACAAAAGTGTTGATCATTGGAAATTAACAAGCAAATAGTCTATGCAAACGTCCTAGATTTATTGGGTTTTCTCTTGAATTGGTGTATAGGTATTATTGTTTAGTGGAGATGGATATGATCGGGTGGTTCCGCTGGTGGCACGATGATACTCCAGTGGTCCGTTAGTGATCCAAATTTACCAGAACGAAAACCAGAAGTTACAATTACCTTAAACCTTTATTTATACTAACAAAACTTGATGAACAACAACTAATCTATATCTAATCGTACTATTACTCAGATCCTTATAAATAAGTGATTAGCCAATTATAATTTACACTATTATTTAAAATATGTTAAAGCTTATTTATCAACTTTTTAAAACTTCTTTACTAAATTCGCAACCTAATCCTTAAACCACCCTTTCAACTTATAAATTTAAAATATGTTAAAGCTTATTTATCAACTTTTTAAAACTTCTTTACTAAATTCGCAACCTAATCCTTAAACCACCCTTTCAACTTATAAAGATTATCCCCCCACAAAAGAAACAAACTACTAGAAGTCATATGAAGCTAAAAAGAAGAGAGTGCAACGAAAATACCTATGATCTAGTATTCTAGTGTTAGCAAGGGATGTGGAGAGTAGTTTATTAGAGAGCAACACCAAGTTGACCATTTAAATTTACCTAACTTAGCTATATTGTAAGGTGTAAACTAGGGACGAACATTTGTTATTTGATACTGTATCGGTATTGGTATCGAACTTCTTGTACCAAATCTTTTTCGATACCGGTGCTCACTTTTGGCATTTTTGGTATCAGTACTTTCGGTACCGGTACTTGTTCGTTACGGTACCGGTAAAATACCGAATTTTACCTTCAAATATCGGTCCCGTACCGGTACCGGTACCCACTTTTGAAGAATTTCGGTACCGGTACCACACTCATCCCTAGTGTAAACACGGCGGCACTCCGTGTCTCTCTCTAAGGGGAGATCCGGGTTCAAATCTTATTGCCAGCGAATTTCTCCTAGAAAGCAAGTCATTAGGTTTTTGAGCCAGTCAATTTCCTCTTGGAAATGTTTGGCACCATCCTCGAGCGTCAAATTAATAACGGATGGTTGAAATTCCGTATGAGTTACGTATATATACATGAGCTATTATAAGAGGCATGTCACTAAGCTCGAGCCTAAGCATCCACTACTGTAAACCCAATTCATGGGAGGAGATTTTTTCAGTTAGTTTTTTAAATTTTCAATTAACCCCCTCTAGTTTCGCCTTTAAATTCGCGGTTCCCAAAAGTTACAGAATTCCCTTTAATGTAATTATATTCGGGTCCCCTTGTCGTTCCGTTAATTAAAATTTGGTCGAAACAATATATAAAAATATCTTGGCGGTAAAACTATGGATGTTACAAAACTTAAAAAAAATATTAAAAAAGTTAAATAAACAGTTTAAAAAAGGCCATTATACATACTAGAAAAAGGCTATGTCGGTATAAACCTTTTTTTTCTTTTCCTAGCAAACTTTGACTTTGACTTTTCTTTTTTTTTCTTAATTTACATTTTCAGCCCTTATGTTTTGTTTGTTGTTTCTTAAATACCAATTTCTTTTGCAATTTACATTTTTCATCAACTTTTTAACTTTACGTTTTTACCCCTTGCACTTGCGTATTTTTTCCATCTCTTGTAATGTACGTTTTCGGCCCTTATGCTTTGTTTGTTGTTTCTTAAATACCAAGTTCTTTTGTAATTTACAGTTTACGTCAACGTTTAAACGTTACGCTTTTACCTCTTTCACAATTTTTTTCTTTCTTTTTTCTTTCTTTTTCGTGGTTTTGTTTTTTTACTTATAACCTTTAATTTTCAGCATTAACTCTTAAAATCTCCTAACTTTCTAAATACTTTTTCATCAACTTTGACGTCTTTAATTTTATTTACGTGTCGCTATAAACTTAAGTTGATTAGCATTCACACTGACAACCTTTTTACTTTGTAAATACTTTTCTAATCGAGTTTCCCACTTGATGTAAGACATGTGTCGACATACTTTTGTATCGGATCAAAAGTCGTGTCGCCCCGCCGCGAAGCGCGGGTGTAACACCCTAGTTTTAATAATAAATATATTAAAAAATTATGTGGTCCATGTGGAAGTGTTGATATCTTGTAGCAGACGGTGTGCCTCAATCCTATGAGAACAAGTAGCGGTGGATAACTTATAATCTTATATTGTCATCAACCTTGATCCTATGTTTGATCATCATCGTACCACGTTAGAAATGTGACACGTACCCACAACAATATCAAAGTGTTGGTCTATAAAAATCTCACTAGTATTATTCTCAATCTCAAAACTCAATATGGCGATAATCATCATCTTCAACATTTTTCTTACTCTTTTGCTAACCCTTCGCATACTGCTCACTCTGCTAAAATATATTGTCTCCATCTTGTTTCGATACGGTGGAGTTGATTCGGGTCTTCACGAAGAACATGTATGCTTGGTTGATCTTCCGATTATTCGGTTCCAAGATTTGCAAAACATCCGGCAGAGATCTGTGGATGGGATGTGCTTCATCTGTTCAAATGATTACAACGGTGATGAGGTGGTTACTCAACTCAGTCGGTGCGGTCACGTCTTCCACTCTGACTGTATCGGAAAACTCCTTCACGAGAAGGAGACCTGGTGTCCGTATTGCCAGACACCAGTGTTCTCCGGGCTTTCACATGTGGCTTTGAAGAGTTTTTGATGGTTGCCTGGCTGATTTAAAAGAAAAATTCAGGGGTATCTTAATTTTTATTTTTTGTTTTGATTTTAGGGGTATTCTAATTAAGGTTGGCAAATCGTGTTTTATTGGGTTTAACATGTCTCTAACGACGCGTGTAACACAAGTATTAAACTTGAATACAACTCGTTTAGCTATTTTATATCGCATGTTTATAACACAATTTTACGTTTTATGTACCAAGAAGAAAAAATGATGGATCATAACCTCATAATTATATTTATTTTTAAAAAGTAAAAAAAATCACATTGTGTACTTTTTCAGTAAAAATGTCTAATCGTGTCTTATACGAATATCTATTGTCAGCCCTAATCCTAATACTATAAGGAGTATACGATAAATAAAATGGAGAAGAAAAAGAAGTTTTTGCACTATGCTGACAAAGCTGAGGGGTAGCCCGGACTACACTAATTGCATGCTAGGTATGCCCCTGGTTGTGTAGGTTTTAGGGTATGTTGTTGGGTGTATGCAAGTGTAGGAGTCATTGATGTACATGCAACTCTACTTTTAAGGGAGTTGTATTCAGTATTTATGTCTTAAATATTGAAAATAAGCCACTAATGATCAAAAAGTGTTGGTGATCATTACGTGGGATTAACATGCAAATACTCTTTTTTTAAGGATTAACAAGCAATTACTCTAATGTAAACATCATGTAACCTGTAAAGAATAAAATGCATATGGATTTTAATGAATCTTAATGTGCTTAGATCGTGGATTAGACACATGATTACACATGTACATGTAAGTTAAGATGAAACACATGATTTCAAGTTAAGATGAAACACATGATTTCGCGTCACATCAGCGCTAACTGAACATAGGTTCTATTGTTAACTAGAACGTAGGTTCTATTGTTAGTGCACTTTCACTTTTGCCCCCGATGGCCCACACATATATACATTATATGCGCATACCGCAACCGGGGCGTAGCTTTACTCTTGAACATGTTTTTTAAAACATGAAAATATAAATATGACATTAAACTCAAAATATAAATATGACACTAAACTCTAGAAACTTTTGTAAACCATTTTGGTTGTTGACGGTATCCAAGCATCATCTCTTACTTTAAAAATCGGGACTAAAATGACCAAAACCATTGTTAAATGCTACCAATGGTTCTGTTTCATGATAGTTGTATAATCATCTCAATGTAAAAAATTCATTTACAATAGTAAAACGGTGTTGCTTTTTTCTTATAAAAACAAAAGGCATACAAAAGAAACGTTTGACATTGCAGGTAAAGTTAGGAAACACAAACCCAGAGCTATGCCGAACACGATATTTAGGTCGAACACAACATTTCTTCGGATTTGTAGCTTGCACCTGAAATTTTGGAGAAACTTTGAAAAAGTCATCACAAATTCAATTAAACTGTCACGTCAAGAACTCGCCTTAGTTTTGTTCTGAGTTCTCTTACGATAGGATTAAAAATCAACAGTGAGAAAGAAATTTTCAAATTCCAAATCAATCTCTTGAAGAGAAGCACCAACAACATCATCAAAAGTAAACTTCCAATACGAACACATCAGGTTTGGTTAGATTTGTGTTCGTAGGCGCAGATATACCACCTCATTGTGGCTGTAAATCATCAGATTGCCACGCCATAACAAAGTAGATAGACGATTTTTCTTTTCTCATCATGGCCGATTCAATTTTCTTTCTCTGTTACAATGTTCACGTTCCTTATGTTTTCAAAGCATCTAAGGTAATTTCCATACAAGTTGCACCAAAAAGTCGACAACTAAAGACACTAACTAAAACACGTTAAACTGATTAATTCAACATAACCATAACAAAAACCCCAAAAGTCTCTATAACATAAAGCAACAAAACTGATGGAAAGAAACAAACTCAAATCAATCTCTTAAAGAGAAGCACCAACAACAATATCATCAACAATAAACTTCCAATATGAACACATCTGATTTGGTTAGATGTGTATTCGTAGGCTCAGATATACTTGTAAGATTAAATATATTATTGATGTAATATTTAATCTTTTAGCCATCAAAATCATTTATATTATATAGATCAAAATATATTAATAACCTATTAATAATTAGTTGGTAATTGTTGATGGACCATATTACCCTTATTAACTTATTAGGTTTCCTCTTGGGTGTATATATAAGGGGATTATTAGAGAGTTTAAGGGTTACACAATTTTGTGAATCAACCAACCCTCATAACATCTATTCGGCTCTCTCTCCATAACCGATTCATCCCTAGTTTCGGTTTCATTACCATCATCACCTTACACCCTAAGGAGGAACCAGATCATCCTGACAAGTATGTCGAACTCAATGGCTGCATCTCTGACTGGATTCTCTACTGGCCTGTCTGCTGTAACAGGTATGTTATTCATGTTTTCCATTATGTTTAAACAGAACTGATCAACATGTGGTATCAGAGCATATGTTGATAAATCAGTTCTGTTTTGTATCCATTATTCTGGGATTAAAATCTGGAAAACAGAAAAGTTTTTAAAGACATATAAATCATGGCTGGTTTCGAGTTCCAATGAACCGAAATCACTGTTTCGGAAAAGTATATTTGATTAAATTGACCCGAGACCATAATGGGCAAACATAATATCCGAAATCTGTTAACAAAAGTCTTAAAATTTAGATTTCGGAACCCAGAATTATGTTTTTATTTTTTTAGGGTTCATCACTTGTTCTAAGTAAAACTCGAAAATTCCATAAGTTTTGGAATATAATTTGGATTAGTGGGTGTTTTTACTGTTTTGATCTTAATTTATCTATTAAAATTTTCGAAAAACTGTTAAAAGATAATCAGTTATTATTTTCAAAATATTAGATAAGTTTAGATCAGCAATAAAACAGGAAACACTATCTCACAATCCCTAAAATTTCGAGTTTTCAGTTATTATCACAATAAACAGCTGTTAACAGTGGATTCGAGACCATCAGACTACGAATCGAGACCATCAGATCTCGACTCGAGACCACAAGGTCTCGACTCGAAATCATAAAGGTCCTCAAATCTTTACAACTCGAGACCATCAGATTACGACTCGAGACTACAAGGTCTCGACTCGAAATCATAAGGGATCAAAACTTCATAACTCGAGACAACAGTCTCGACTCGAGACCACTGAGTTTTCGACTAAGGGCTTCAATATTCACAACTCGAGACCGTGGTTGCGACTCGAGACCTCATAACTGACTCGAGATTTCATAAAATACGATAGTCGAGACCATGGTTCCGACTCGAGACAACAGGTTGCGACTCGAGACCTTATAACTGACTCGAGATCTCATAACTCAGTCGAGACCTGACTCGAGACCCAACTCGATCCGCGCTAACAGGTGGTTTACTATTAAATACTTGGTTTTGTAAACAATTAATTAACTAATCAGAATCAGATAACTTTTACAAAACCAAAAATAGCTTTACTTGAATGAGCTTCTGATGTATCATTTCTGGCCAAAGCTGATTTAATACATCTATTTATTGTTCAAGTATTATAAAAGCTATGTTGAGTATGTATTACAAACGTGAAATGTCTTAATTCTGGCCAAAGCTGATTTAATTCATTTATGTTTAGCATGCTTGACAAGTGCATAACTAAAGTGATTGTCTCATTTCTGGCCAAAGCTGATTTGTCACGATTACTTTGCACACATACTTAAATGATTACACTTCTGGCCAAAGCTGATTTGTCTTCGTTTAAGTAGAATTTTACTAAGTCTATTATTTTGATGTTAGTAATAGACAATATCACAGCTTCATAATTAAAATGGTCATTATTTATGTCTGCCTTAGTATAACATCCCCTTAGATCACGTTAAGACTTTCTTCTTAGTATCATAATTTGCTCATCTTATTTCCACTATCAGCACCAAATCAGGGGATTCCACCTTTGACTGGTGGTAACTTTGCTGCATGGAAAGATGCCCTCATGCTTACACTTGGATTGCTGGACTTTGATTATGCTCTAAGAGATAATAAGCCAGCGGACCTTACTACTCAAAGTACTGCTGCTGAGCAGATAGTTCATGAAAAATGGACTAGGTGTAACCGCATGTCTCTCATGTTCATGAAGCAGTCCATTCATAACTCAATCAGAGGAGCCATTCCTGATTCTGAAGATGCTAAAACCTATTTGGCTTCTGTGGAGGATCAATTCAAAGGAACATCAAAAGCACACGCTAGTACTCTTATCCTCAAGCTGGTGACAACTAAGTATGATGGGAGGAGCGGCATTCGCGAACACATCATGATGATGCATGACATGGCCAATAAGCTGAAGGGCCTAGAGATGGAAATCAGTGATGGTTTTCTTGTTCACTTCATCATCACTTCGCTTCCTTCGTCCTATGAAGCATTTAAGATCAATTATAACACTCAGAAGGACAAATGGACGATGAGTGAGCTGATCGCTATGTGCGTGCAGGAGGAAGAGCGTATGAAGATGGATCGCACTACTGATGTTGCTAACTTCACCACCTCCAACTCTAAGAAGAGGAAGCACAATTATCAAAGAAAGGATGCTTCTAAGGTCCAAAAGCCAAATCCAAATCCTCATACAAGTGCACCTTCCAGCTCTAAGAACTCCTTAGGCAAACCCTACTGCAAGTTCTGTAAGAAAACAGGACATAAGCAAAAGGAATGCCCTGACTTCAAGGAGTGGCTGGCTAAGAAAGGTAACGATTTTTTCATGATACTTGAGTCCTTTAATTTAAATGTTCCTGCTAATTCTTGGTGGTTTGATTCTGGTTCTATGGTTCATGTTACCAATTCAACTCAGGGATTCCTTACAATCCGGAAGCTGGGAAGAAACCAAAGAACACTTAAAGTTGGGGATGATCGGGAATTAGAAGTGAAGGCCATAGGAACATTACAATTATTTTTGAAAACTGGTTTATGTATTAAACTTTATGATACCTTATATGTTCCTGAGGTAACTCGGAACCTTGTATCAGGACCAAAGTTAGACATGGACGGTTTTGTCGTTTCTCATGGTCATCGCAAACTCTCTATTCTCTATGATTCCGTTGTTTATGGTACTGGCATTCTGGATGGTGGTCTCTATAGATTAGAACTAGATGATAATTTTTCCAAATCTTTGTTGTCATATAATATTAATGAATCACTCACAAAGATGAAACAGATTCGAGACTTAGAGACTTCATCTATGTTGTGGCATCAACGTTTAGGCCACATCTCAAGATAACGATTAAATCGTCTCGTAAAGGATGAAGTCTTACCTCCTCTCGATTTTACTGATTTTGGAACATGTGTCAAATGTCTTAAAGGCAAAATGACATTAGCGAATAAGAAAGGTGCCACTAGGAGCTCTAATTTATTAGAACTCATTCATACTGACATTAGTGGTCCTTACCAAATCGCTGGCATAACAGGACATACTTCATTTATCACTTTCATTGATGATTATTCTCGTTACATGTACTTGTATCTTATTAAGGAAAAATCTGAATCTCTTACAACTTTTAAAGATTATAAAGCTGAAGTTGAAAAGCAATTAGATCGTCATATTAAAGTTGTGAGATCAGATAGAGGCGGTGAATATTATGGAAGACATACTGATGTGGGTCAAGCTCCTGGTCCATTTTATGAGTTTTGTAAAGGCCAGGGGATTGTGAACCAATACACCATGTGTAACACCCTAGATTTTTTTTTTTTTTTTATTTATACAAAATATAGTTTAAGTACACGTCATTCATTAACAAAGATCATAAGTAACTAAGACCTTAGTCCACTAATGACTAAAGTAAACGTTTCAAAAATTGTTTAACGTGTGTTTACAACCCATACACAAAAACTACATAGATCTAAAACATAGCGGAAGCTTCAAAACGGAGTGTTCGGTTCTTCATTTGATTGCTTGATCGTCACTTGTAAGATCTACTAAAATTACCTATGATCAAAACCATATAAATGTTAGTTTTGATATTATTGTGTAATATAATCACCAAATTGTACATCACATTTAAAAAAAATAAAGACAAACAATTATTCTGGATCCACCGTAAATTACGGTATCACCATAATTTACGGTGAGTCTTGAGGATGTCTGATCACCGTAAATCAGTAGATCTACACCGTAACATATATATACTTCACCGTAAATTACGGTACTACCGTAATTTACGGTGGTACCTGGAAATCTCCTGTCTTGTTTGTTTTGATTATTTTACTCAAATCCAATTCTTGGAGTTTACTTTTCTAACATCTACCATATTAAATTCTAGCAATTTTAGCATGTTATATGTCAAGCCATATCAAAAGCAATTCATCATATTCCGAAAACCTTAATCAAGTTTTTACTTGCTTAATTGACCCGTTTGGCTCGTCTACGGAATTCCCTTTCATGACGACTACCAACGAATGTCAAACGAATTTAATCAATCAATCAATCACACAATTTCATCGCTTAATTCAAACGACTCATATTCAAGGATTCAATTACACATTAGAATCATCATATTTATTAAACGTAACGGGTCAAGTTACATACCTTCAAAGTTTGCCCTTTAAACGTGGTTCGCCACCCGCTTGTCCACTCGACGCTCCTGCGTCCGCTCCTATAGAGTTCATTCATAATGCGTTTTAGAACTCTATTTAAATCATAATTCGCATAATTCACCAAAACATCATGATTATGCGTTTAAGCTCAGAATTTCAGTTTTAAGCCTTCATAGAGGCATTTCATCAAACACCATAAAGGCATAATTTCATATCTTTCATATTCAAGTTTTTAGCTTGCTAGTTTGCTAACTTAACCTTCAATATAATCCTCATATATCATTTAAATATCATGCATTTCCAGAAGTCATTTTCTAAGATCAAATTACACCAAAATATTCATTCTAAATCCTAGTGTTCATCATCATATTGTAAAACCCACAATCCACCTTCAAGGTGTTCATGAAATTTCCTGAATTTGATTATGATTTCACATGTAGTTGGCTAGGTTTCACATCTAGACATCATATCAACTCCAATAATACTACATAACACACATGCAACCTCTAATTCCAAATTTTACAAAATCATGAGAAATTCAAGTTGAATGATTTCATCAGATTTTACATACCTTAGAATCCTCTCGCAATGAGGATCACGAATCTATGATTAAATTTCGATTTCGACTTGGATTGAGCCTTCAATTTGTAGATTTAGTGAGGTTCTAGGTTTTTTTTTTTTGAAGGGTTGGGGTCGCCCCTGGCCTTGTTTGTACGACCAGACACCTCCATTTGGGGGTGTTTGGCTTGTTTTATTTGTTTAGTAACAATCAAGTTTTCAAATGTTACAACTTAAGTCCCTCCATTTGTTAAATGTTTATTTTAATTGCTTTTTACCCTACTATAGGTTATTTCTAAACTTGTAACTAGCTAGGTTAGAATCCCTAGTTAGTAATTTCTCGTTTATTTATACTTTATGTTTCTAATAGAAAGTTTTATATTTTCGGGGTGTTACAAGTCCACCCCCCTTAAAAAGGGTTTCGTCCCCGAAACCAAGGTACGTACCAAATAAGTTAGGGTGAAGACGTCGCATCTCCTCTTCAGACTCCCACGTAGTGTCCGAACCCTTTCTATGCTCCCATTTAACCTTGACTTGATCAATTTGTTTATTTCGTAGTCGTTTGACTTTTCGGTCCAAAATCTCCACCGGTCTCACCGCATAATTCAAACTATTATCCACTTCGATATCATCGTAATGAATATAGTCCGTTTCGTCCGCTAAACACTTTCTTAGTTGTGAGACGTGGAACGTGCCATGGATTCCACTTAACTCCTCCGGTAATTCAAGACGGTAAGCTACCTTGCCAACTCTTCCGATAATTTTAAATGGTCCAATAAACCTTGGGCTTAGTTTTCCTTTTTTTCTGAATCTAATAACACCTTTCCATGGGGAAACTTTTAACATGACCCTGTCACCAACTTGGAATTCAATTGGCCTTTTCCTTTTATCAACGTACGCCTTCTGCCTGTCTTGAGCCGCTTTCAAGTGTGCCCGAACTTTATCGATCTTTTCATTTGTGGCTCGCACTATATCTTGGTGGGCGAGTTCACGTGGACCCACTTCACCCCAACATACCGGAGTTCGACACTTTCTACCGTAAAGCATTTCGTATGGTGCCATCTTAATACTAGATTGGTAACTGTTGTTATACGAAAACTCTACTAACGGTAGATGAACATCCCAACTGCCTCCAAAGTCGATTATACACGCCCGTAGCATGTCTCCCAATATTTGTATCGTTCTTTCACTTTGCCCATCCGTTTGAGGATGGTACGCGGTGCTAATGAACAATTTGGTTCCCATTTGCTCTTGGAATTCCCGCCAAAATTTCGAAGTAAACCGGGTATCCCTATCAGACACGATGGACACCGGCACCCCATGACGGGCTATTATTTCATTGGTGTAAACTTCCGACATCTTTTCTGACGTGTAAGTCTCACGAATCGGAATGAAGTGAGCACTTTTTGTCAGTCTATCCACCACTACCCATATGGCATCAAAACTACGATTTGTTCTAGGCAGTTTGGTTAACAGGTCCATTGTAATATGTTCCCATTTCCAAACCGGAATTTCCAACGGTTGGAGTTTGCCATAGGGTTTCTGATGCTCCGCCTTGACTTGTAAACATGTCAAGCATTTTTCCACATACTTCGCCACATCCCTCTTCATTCCGGGCCACCAATAATTTTGTTTCAAATCATTGTACATCTTGGTCGCACCCGGATGAATTGAATAACGGGATTTATGAGCTTCATCAAGTAGAAGCGCCTTTACTCCACAGGTATGTGGGACCCATACCCTTCCGGATCGAGTCTTTAACCCGTGATTCCCATCCGACAAGTCTTTCAACTGACCAATTATTCTTTCCTTCTTCCAATTCTCTTCTTTTACCGCTTCTAATTGCGCCTCTCGAATACGTTCAAGTATACCCGAGGTTACCACGAGTTGCATCGATCGTACTCGTATCGGGACATAATCCGCTTTTCTGCTTAGAGCGTCTGCTACCACATTTGCCTTGCCGGGGTGATAATGTATCTCACAATCATAGTCCTTCACCGTTTCCAACCATCGCCTTTGTCGCATATTTAACTCCTTCTGATCGAAGAAGTATTTCAAGCTCTTGTGGTCGGTGAATATGGTGCATTTTACCCCGTACAAGTAATGTCTCCATATTTTTAATGCAAATACCACCGCTGCCAGTTCGAGATCGTGCGTGGGGTATTTCTTCTCGTGTATCTTCAATTGTCTCGAGGCATAGGCTATTACCTTGCCTCGTTGCATCAACACGCAACCGAGTCCCGATAACGAAGCATCCGAATAAACCACCATGTCTTCGACTCCGTCCGGAAATGTCAGTACCGGAGCTTGAGTTAGCCTTTCTTTTAGCGTCCGAAACGCTTTTTCTTGATCGACTCCCCAAACAAACTTTGCTTTCTTTTGGGTTAACTTTGTTAGCGGCGATGCAATCTTGGAGAAATCTTGAATGAATCTCCTGTAATATCCAGCAAGCCCCAAAAAGCTTCTAATCTCAGAAGGGTTCTTCGGGGGATTCCATTTTGACACCGCCTCTATTTTTGACGGATCCACCAAAACCCCATCGGCATTTATGACATGACCGAGAAATTGTACCTCTCGTAACCAAAAGGCACATTTGGAAAATTTCGCATAAAGCTTCTCTCGTCTAAGTGTCTCTAACACTTCTTGTAAGTGGCGTGCATGTTCGGCTTCACTTTTCGAATACACTAAGATATCATCGATAAACACGATGACCGACTTATCCAACATTGGCTTGCAAACCCGGTTCATGAGGTCCATGAAAGCCGCGGGCGCATTTGTTAGCCCAAATGACATCACGAGAAATTCGTAATGTCCGTATCTTGTGCGAAAAGCCGTCTTCGGCACATCTTCTTCTTTGACCTTTAGTTGGTGATACCCCGACCTAAGGTCAATTTTTGAAAACCAACTCGCGCCTTGTAGTTGGTCAAATAAGTCGTCTATCCTCGGGAGCGGGTATCGGTTCTTTACCGTAAGTTTGTTTAACTCCCGATAATCGATACACATGCGCATACTCCCGTCCTTCTTTCTCACAAACAACACCGGTGCGCCCCAAGGAGACACACTCGGCCTAATGAATCCTTTATCAAGCAAATCTTGAATTTGGGACATCAGCTCTTGTAATTCCGACGGTGCAAGTCGGTACGGGGCTTTTGCCACAGGTTTCGCGCCCGGAATCAATTCGATTCCGAACTCTACTTCCCGTTCAGGTGGTATCCCCGGTAAATCTTCCGGAAAAACATCTTCATAATCTCGTACTACCGGTACTTCTTCAATCTTCCGTGATTCTTTCTCGGTTTCATTTGCATAAATTATGAATGCTTTGCATCCTCGCTTCATGAGCTTGTGAGCTTTCAACATCGAACATACTATGGGGTTGCCTCGTTTTTCGCCATAAATGGTGACGTGTTTTCCGCTCGGAGATGTTAGTTTTATCTCTTTGCGAAAACACACGACCTTTGCATGGTATTGAGATAGCCAATCCATCCCCACGACTACTTGGAATTCTCCCATCGACATTGGGATTAGATTTATCAAATATTCTTCATCGTCGATGCTCAGTTTACAATTTTCACATACATCACAAACAATAAAGCTTTTGTTATTACCTATCTCTACTTCTAAAGGCACAGGTAATTTTGTTAGAATAAAGGAAGGATGTCGAATAAACCCATATGAAACAAAGGATTTATTCGCACCCGTATCAAATAACACGTGTGCGGGAATTGAATTTACAGCAAATATACCTGAGACCACGTCAGGTTCAATCTTCGCTTCTGCAGCAGTTAGTTGGAAAGATCTCGCCTTTGCTTTCGGGGCTTCACCTTTCGGTTCTTGCCCATCCTTCTTTCCAACCAGTTCCGGGCATTCAGACTTCTTGTGACCCGTTCGATAACAGTTATAACAAACCGTCACTTTCTCCGGGCATGACATGGCCATATGTCCCGTTTTCTTGCATATAGGACAAGGCTTATCCTTGTAACGGCATTCACCCTTATGACTTTTCCCACAAATTTTGCAACCCGGTGTACTACCTTTAGCATCTGATCTCTTTGCTGTTTCATTCGTTCTTGCTTTCTTGGTAGGGCTTGGATTCACATCTAGTGCCCTTCGTTCACCCCGTTCTATACTCTTTTTCAATTCGATCTCCCTTTCCCGAGCAGCATTGACAATCTCGGTAAGGGTCTCGTACTTCGAAGGGGTTATGAACTCTCTATATTCCGCGCTTAGCATGTTATGGTAATAATAGACCTTTTGCTCTTCATTCGTTATCAATTCGTCACAGAACTTCATCTTGTCCATAAACATCCCCGTGATCTTGTCTATGGATTCACCTTTGTGTCTGAGTTGCATGAACTCTTCCTTGATTTTATTTACGACCGCCTTGGGACTATGGTGTTTAAGAAACGGCGTCTTAAACTCCTCCCAAGTCATGGCCTTAGCCGCTTCGCTTCCAATCTCCTTCTTTTTGTTATCCCACCAATCTTTCGCTTGACTCCTTAGTTGACCCGTACCATAGGCTACGTAGTCTTTTTCATCACAGTGGGTTCTCTCGAATACCCCTTCGATGTCACTTAGCCATCGTTGGCACACTATCGGGTCAACCTCCCCATTATATATCGGTGGTTTACAAGCCATGAATTCCTTGTATGAACAAGGCTTTCGTCCTCCTCGCTTTTCTTTTGCTACGTTTGAATCTTCTTCTAGTTTCTTGATTCTATCTTCTACTATTGATAAAACCGTATTTTGGATTTTATCAATAAAGCCCGACAAACTGTTTTCGATCGCCTTTCCAACCTCTTCGGCAATCACTTCCCTCACTTGTTCAGTGACTCTTGGCACCGTATTATCATTGTCTTCATCAGCCATCTCGATTTCTGAAATGTTTACATAGATTGTTAAACATTCCATTTATAACACATGCTTTACTTGTTTTGATTTAATCAAGTTCGTAACTTGATTTGATCATTCTTGTTTCTATTTAATCAAGTCCGTAACTTGATTTGATCATTCTTGTTTCTATTTAATCAAGTCCGTAACTTGATTTGATTATTCTTGTTTCTATTTAGTCAAGTCCGTAACTTGATTTGATCATTCTTGTTTCATGCATTTCTTGTTTCTGAATGAGCTTACACGCTCTTTTCATGCATATTGTTCATTTCTCATTCTATACATAGTACATAATTTATTAACAAAACAAGTTAATTCTTACCGGACGATCGATCAAGCTTGAACCGAACACTTATTGACAACCTTGAGCTCTGATTACCAACTTGTAACACCCTAGATTTTTTTTTTTATTTATACAAAATATAGTTTAAGTACACGTCATTCATTAACAAAGATCATAAGTAACTAAGACCTTAGTCCACTAATGACTAAAGTAAACGTTTCAAAAATTGTTTAACGTGTGTTTACAACCCATACACAAAAACTACATAGATCTAAAACATAGCGGAAGCTTCAAAACGGAGTGTTCGGTTCTTCATTTGATTGCTTGATCGTCACTTGTAAGATCTACTAAAATTACCTATGATCAAAACCATATAAATGTTAGTTTTGATATTATTGTGTAATATAATCACCAAATTGTACATCACATTTAAAAAAAATAAAGACAAACAATTATTCTGGATCCACCGTAAATTACGGTATCACCATAATTTACGGTGAGTCTTGAGGATGTCTGATCACCGTAAATCAGTAGATCTACACCGTAACATATATATACTTCACCGTAAATTACGGTACTACCGTAATTTACGGTGGTACCTGGAAATCTCCTGTCTTGTTTGTTTTGATTATTTTACTCAAATCCAATTCTTGGAGTTTACTTTTCTAACATCTACCATATTAAATTCTAGCAATTTTAGCATGTTATATGTCAAGCCATATCAAAAGCAATTCATCATATTCCGAAAACCTTAATCAAGTTTTTACTTGCTTAATTGACCCGTTTGGCTCGTCTACGGAATTCCCTTTCATGACGACTACCAACGAATGTCAAACGAATTTAATCAATCAATCAATCACACAATTTCATCGCTTAATTCAAACGACTCATATTCAAGGATTCAATTACACATTAGAATCATCATATTTATTAAACGTAACGGGTCAAGTTACATACCTTCAAAGTTTGCCCTTTAAACGTGGTTCGCCACCCGCTTGTCCACTCGACGCTCCTGCGTCCGCTCCTATAGAGTTCATTCATAATGCGTTTTAGAACTCTATTTAAATCATAATTCGCATAATTCACCAAAACATCATGATTATGCGTTTAAGCTCAGAATTTCAGTTTTAAGCCTTCATAGAGGCATTTCATCAAACACCATAAAGGCATAATTTCATATCTTTCATATTCAAGTTTTTAGCTTGCTAGTTTGCTAACTTAACCTTCAATATAATCCTCATATATCATTTAAATATCATGCATTTCCAGAAGTCATTTTCTAAGATCAAATTACACCAAAATATTCATTCTAAATCCTAGTGTTCATCATCATATTGTAAAACCCACAATCCACCTTCAAGGTGTTCATGAAATTTCCTGAATTTGATTATGATTTCACATGTAGTTGGCTAGGTTTCACATCTAGACATCATATCAACTCCAATAATACTACATAACACACATGCAACCTCTAATTCCAAATTTTACAAAATCATGAGAAATTCAAGTTGAATGATTTCATCAGATTTTACATACCTTAGAATCCTCTCGCAATGAGGATCACGAATCTATGATTAAATTTCGATTTCGACTTGGATTGAGCCTTCAATTTGTAGATTTAGTGAGGTTCTAGGTTTTTTTTTTTTGAAGGGTTGGGGTCGCCCCTGGCCTTGTTTGTACGACCAGACACCTCCATTTGGGGGTGTTTGGCTTGTTTTATTTGTTTAGTAACAATCAAGTTTTCAAATGTTACAACTTAAGTCCCTCCATTTGTTAAATGTTTATTTTAATTGCTTTTTACCCTACTATAGGTTATTTCTAAACTTGTAACTAGCTAGGTTAGAATCCCTAGTTAGTAATTTCTCGTTTATTTATACTTTATGTTTCTAATAGAAAGTTTTATATTTTCGGGGTGTTACACCATGCCTGGTACACCTCAGCAGAACGGTGTCGCTGAACGAAGAAATCGTACCCTTATGAACATGGTGCGCAGTATGTTAGCCAACACTAATTTACCATTATTCCTCTAGACTGAAGCGTTAAAAGCAGCTGTTCATATACTCAATAGAGTTCCTTCTAAGTCTGTCCCTAAAACTCCTTATGAACTTTGGACAGGAAGGAAACCGAGTCTTAAATATATGAAAGTATGGGGCTGCATTGCTGAAGCAAAACTCTATAATCCTTTCCTAAGGAAACTTGACCCTAAAACAGTTACCTGCTTCTTTATCGGGTATCCTGATCATTCGAAGGGTTATCGTTTCTATTGTCCTTCCCATGTCACCCGTATTGTTGAAACCAAGCGTGCTGCGTTCCTGGAGGATTTCAAGGTCAGTGGGAGCAGTACCAACCCTTACCAAGAATTGCAAGAAGTACAAGACGCGGGGGGGGGGGGGGGGAGACTCGTCGCTTACCATTACTCCGTTTACTCCTCTTACTCCTCTTGTACCCCATGCAACTGCACCTGAAGCCACTGCACAAATTCCATCTCCACAATCAGAACCCATTATACCTCATAACGAAGGCACATCAAACGCTCAAAACCTAGACAACGCAGAACCCAATAATCAACTCAGGAGGTCATCTAGGCAAAGATGGCCTACTAATTGGGATGATTATGTTACCTACCTGACTGAAATGGATGCTGGAAAGCTCAATGATCCTACATCTTATAATGAAGCCATTAGCAGTGATCAGTCTTCTGAATGGAATAAAGCAATGATTGATGAGCTTGAATCCATGAAGAAAAATGACGTTTGGGATTTAGTCGAATTACCCAATGGTGCCAAACCTGTAGGTTGTAAATGGGTGTTCAAAACAAAACTGGATCCGAATGGGAACGTTGAACGCTACAAAGCGAGATTGGTTGCAAAGGGCTACACTCAGAAAGAGGGAATTGACTATCAAGAGACGCTTTCACCTGTCTCTCGTAAAGATTCATTAAGGATCGTTATGGCCCTAGTAGCTCATTTTGATCTAGAGCTACATCAGATGGACGTCAAAACTGCTTTCCTTAACGGAGACTTAGACGAAGATGTTTACATGAAACAACCTGAAGGCTTTAAACCTGAAGGTCAGGAGCATCTAGTCTGTAAGTTGAAGAAATCCATTTATGGGTTAAAACAAGCATCACGTCAATGGTACCTCAAGTTTGATGAAGTCATGAAGAGGCAAGGTTTTATGAAGAATCAAGTGGATCAATGCACCTACCTCAAGATGAGTGGGAGTAACTTTACTATACTTGTCCTTTATGTAGATGATATTCTATTGGCAAGTAATAGTTTAGACATGTTGCATGTGTAACAACCCGAGCTTTTATTAAATTTAAATCACATGATTTATATTGTTGTAGAACCAAATTAATTGGTTTCTTTTTAAGTATAATAATGTTGACTAAATATTTTTTTACGTAAGTTTTGAAAAGAAAATAATTTTTTTTCTATACATTAATCTGATGATTCACAAGTTGATACATATAGTAAATAAATTTCAAAATATAGATTTATCTCTAAATTAGATAAATATGTTCAAAATTTATATGGCTGCAAGATTATCAATTTTATGAATGAACTCGATTTATGAAAAAGATTTGTGGAAGGTTTGACTTTCGAAACTTCATACACCAGAAACCAACTCATCATGCGAAATTCAAGATATTTTATATTTTTGTTTCATATCTCTATCCTAAATGAACACCGACGGTATTGGGATTTTTTTTATTAATTCGTTTCTCTCACATAATAGTTTGGTCTATAAAACCCAGCAGAACCCTAGTTTACCTTAGCATCAAAACCTCTCATCTCTGTTCCGATCGAAAATATTTTTATTCACATCTGAAGGTTTGCATAGTTCTTGATAGAGAAATTAGAGATTTGATGTTAATCAACTTTGAATCCACGTGTGTCAGGTATGGACTCTAAACAACTTATGTGTACAGATTTAGATTTTCGCAACCTCGTTGTCGGGAATTTAAAGTCGTTTTTATATGCTTTTGTGATCTTAAAGATTATGTGATATGATGTATGTATATAGATATGGTTATATTGTTTTAGGAAATATGAATATGACGCACCGAATTACCGAATATGATGCCCCGAATTACCGATAGGTGACCACTGTACCTGTAAGTCTCACATTTACAAATCGAGGGAAAGGGAAACGAAGCTTTCCTTATAAAGGGGTTGAAACCCTTTTCTATCGTGATGCGTTTCGCCTGGGCGAGCAACTCGTCGGGTGAGCCGTGAGCTTCTGGATGGGCAACCCATCGGGGGTAAACAGTGGCGTCCTAAACCGTTTTGTGTGAGATGTTACAGAAATGTGATCACCGAACTACCGCACCGAAAGGTGACCACCGAAATATGAATTACCGAATGTGTTTATGTGATTCACCGAATGTGATTATGTGACGCATTGAATGTGAACTAACTACTCACCAAACTACCGAATGTGACTCACCGAATGTGGCTAACTGAACGTGATATACGTATGATGTTTGGTATATAGATATTATCAAAGAATTGTATATATTGTTTACAGTTGTTGTCCCACTGAGTAAATTTTACTCAGGCGTGCATATGTGTTTTATGTGCGTTAGGTTACAGGAATTCGAGAAGACTTAGAAGTGGGCTCAAGGGATTCAAGACTCACAAGATTTTTATAAAAATTAATGATTTTTATGTAATTGTTAAATTAATGCTTTTTATGTAATTATTGTAAACTATTGTGATGTTTTAAGTTATTTAATGGAATGATGTTTGATTCTGATTACTGTTAAAGTGACACGTCAGCCCTAGTCGGGGCGGGGTGTTACAGCATGAGTCGAAGCGGTTACTCTCGCATAACTTCGACATGAAGGATCTCGGAGATGCTTCTTACGTCATTGGCATCGAAATTCACCGAGATAGACACAAAGGAATCTTAGGATTGTCTCAAAAGACTTACATAGATCGTGTCCTTACACGTTACAACATGCAACAGTGCAAACCCTCAGTCGCTCCAGTAGTTAAGGGAGATGTTTTCGGTTCATTCCAGTGTCCGACAACAGAGGTTGAAAAGGAGCAGATGAGCCAGATACCTTACGCGTCAGTAGTCGGGAGCCTGATGTATGCTCAAGTCTGTACTCGCCCAGATATCGTTTATATTGCTGGAATGCTAGGCCGTTATCAGACTAATCCTGGTCTAGATCACTGGAAAGCAGCTAAGAAGGTCCTCAGATATCTGCAAAGGACGAAAGACTATAAACTGACTTATAGAAGAAGTGATCACTTAGAAGTGGTAGGTTATTCTGATTCTGACTTTGCTAAATTCAAAGATGACAAGAAATCCACTTCAGGCTACATCTTTATGTTAGCAGGCGGACCTATCTCATGGAAGAGTCATAAACAACAGTTAACTACAACTTCCACAATGATGGCAGAATACATTGATGTTTACAACGCAACCTGTCATGGAATGTTGCTTAGAAATCTGATCACTGGACTCAAAATCGTTAATTCCATTTCTAGACCATTGAAGCTTTACTGTGATAACTCAGCTGCCGTTAGTTTCTCGAACAGTAACAGTTCGACTGGAGCTGGTTTATATCTCGATACAAAATATTTGTTCGTACGTGAACGAGTTGAGGAAAATAATCTTTGTATTGAGTATATTAGTACTAAAGATATGCTTGCGGATCCGATGACTAAAGGTCTCCCACCTAAAGTTTTCGAAGAACATGTATCGAATATGGGACTTACTAAAGACCTTATTTAATGACATATTGTACTAGCTTATGTTTTAATTAATAAAATTTCCTCAGTTTGATTTTGTATGTCTCTAACATATGTTCTGCCGGTGTAATGACATATAGACAAATATAAATACAAATCAGACGCTAAAGGGCTTATGCGTATTTTGATCATAACTGTTAGGTTTTAAATTGAGGCTATAGTATGACTAATGGGGGTCCTGAGTCGAATGATGATTCAACGGTTGTATTTCTCTGCTATAGTTCTTGGTTTAAGGCTAAAATGAGTGTTAACTCCTGGCCAGGCTCATCTAATACTCATGATAAATGATTACTCGGCTAAGTGGGAGAATGTAAGATTAAATATATTATATTTCATATGGTGTGTAACTTTCTTCTTTAGATATGAAGTCGGTGTCATTTGGACTTGGGAGTTAGGAGTGGAAGTCGGTGTGTAACTTTCTTCTTTCATACCAGCACCACGTATGACATATGGATTAAAACTTGGCCAAGCTTATTTTTTGGTCATTATAGTTGAGCCTTTTCGATTGTAACAATAAAAAGACTTAAATTACCCATTTGATCCGTTTATACTAACGAAGATATTAAGATCTTCAGTGTAGGCATTACTGATTTGCTGAGCTTTGACCCGCTGCAAAACCAAAGTTGCTATTCTATCCGAGAAGACGCCCCCGCTCCTAGGTAATAATTTGCAACAACTGGGAATATTAGATCCATTTGTTTTAAAAGTTAAAGGCATGACTCTGAGTTTAGTTGAAAAATACCAAGTAGATTTTAGGATTAACATGCCATAAAAGTTGGTTAAGTTTAACATCTCAACTTCCTGAAACATATTTAGGATTAAATGAAATAGTTGTGTAGGTATCGTGTTGCTTTAGTTTTGTTAATTTTGTGTAGGTATGTCGTTTTTCCTTATTAATTTGGAGAATTGTTTTGCTTTTGTTCCTACTTTTATTCTGTCTTCCTATTTTAGTTTTGGTATTTGTCTAATGTTTGTGCTATGTATTGTTTATGACCATTTATTAATATTTTTTCTTATTCAGATGGAGTTTCCTACCATTACAAAATTATACAACCTAATGTAGTGGGAGGTGGGAGCATGAAATTTATGATCTTGTGCTGTTTTGAAAGTGCCGATTGATTTGCAAGAAATTTAGACATGGCGAGTAATGGGTGCCTGTAAAAGAGTTAAAAATCAATAGGGAAATGGCATTTATGAATGTAGACTTTAAAGAAATCAATTACAGAGGTTAGGCGCAGCAGCGCATAGTTGTATTGGATAAGCTACGACACGAAATTTGTAGACAACTTCATTTGTTGTCTGTGACACGGAATTTGTAACCATACGTGTTCTTAATGACTCGTGTTAAATGATTCCAGGTCTTAGGCCAAACTTTTTGTTTTAGATATCCTTTTGTAAAAGGCATTCAGAAAACACCTAAAAGAATGGTTACATGAACTGTACCTTTTGTAAAATACCTTTTATTATTAAAAACTAAATTTTCCTAACCCGGGATGTTCCCGGGTGATAGCCTAGTACTCATGATAAATGATTACTCGGCTAAGTGGGAGAATGTAAGATTAAATATATTATTGATGTAATATTTAATCTTTTAGCCATCAAAATCATTTATATTATATAGATCAAAATATATTAATAATTAGTTGGTAATTGTTGATGGACCATATTACCCTTATTAACTAATTAGGTTTCCTCTTGGGTGTATATATAAGGGGATTATTAGAGAGTTTAAGGGTTACACAATTTAGTGAATCAACCAACCCTCATAACATCTATTCGGCTCTCTCTCCATAACCGATTCCTCCCTAGTTTCAGTTTCATTACCATCATCACCTTACACCCTAAGGAGGAACCAGATCATCCTGACAAGTATGTCGAACTCAATGGCTGCATCTCTGACTGGATTCTCTACTGGCCTGTCTGCTGTAACAGGTATGTTATTCATGTTTTCCATTATGTTTAAACAGAACTGATCAACAATACTACCTCATCGTGGCTGCAAATCATCAGATTGCCACGCCAAAACAACAAAGATAGGCGATTTTTCTTATATATCATTATCATCACAACCTATTTAATTTTCTCTGGTACAATGTTCATGTTCTCAAAGTACAGAAAGCACAAAAAAAAACCCACAAAAAAACAAAATCCATACCTGCCATGCCAAGACAACTTCAACATCCAATTTACATCACAGCCATAAGACATATATAAGGTGATACAAACGACAAACCAAAGCCAACCATATCCACCAAAAGTTTGATGAATTAGATAAAGATTTAATCGACACCATGCACCAGCAATAAGGTTTTTGGCGAGTTACGCAGACCATTCTCTACGTAGCCATGACACATATCCCCAACCACACATCGACAGATAGAGGTGGTGTCAGCGACCTCAACACAAGGCCGACCACCACCGGCACCATCTAAAACCAAAAATGTAAGCAAGATTTTTCTCGCCCGCGCTCCACGGTGCAGTCAATCAGCCGTTAATACAAAGGAAACGATCGCCACGAATATCATCAAACGGTTCCACCATCACCATCATTACAACCCGTACATTAAACAGCTACAACTCCACCACTACCACTACCAACACATCCAACTCCGCCACCTCTACCAACACAATCAGGACACCAAAATATTTGACCACCACCAACACAACCTTCATCATACAGTTCCAACTCCACCACCACTACTAACACAATCGTTTAATCAATCAATCTCAGAAATCAAAGCAAACAAAAAACGAAATCACGAACAACAATCAACTCAGATCCGAAAAGATCATCATTGTCGAACCCGCTCACTGGCGCTACGGTTGCAACCAGAGTTGCCATGCCATGTAGCAAGCCAGCATCATTGTCTGGTAGAAGAAAGGCCGAAACCTCGCAAGAATGCTAGCCCCCATCGCCTAAAACGTTGGCTAAGGTTTTATGTTGAAACTCGCCACCACCAAGACTGCCAGAATCCGCCGATGGTGAGCCTCTGGTAACTGCCCCTCGTTCTTCTTAAAAATGGGTAAGGTGTAAAGCCAGAAGACACGCATCTTAAGGGAGGATGATGACCCAAATAGGTCAATCAGAACAAACGAAGACCAAAACCACTGTTCATTTGTATTGCTCTATTAATAGAGTATAACTGAAGATCATTTTATCTATATACAGTCTCTGTGTCACGGATCCTAAAATTTTCAATAATGCCGGTAAAAAATTACCCCCAGATTGAAGATTCAACGCCAATCCAAAACAAACTCAAATATTTCACTTACAAAGAAGAGAACCTAAGCAAACCCAATTTCTTGTTTGCAAGATCAACAAACCCCAAATAGCAAATTTTGTGATTTTCTCACATGAATACAGAAATAAGTATGAAAGGGTGAACGAACCAAACGGTCGAGCGGCGGCGGTTCTCTGGTGGTGGGTGGGTGGTCTGTCGCTGGCAGAGAGACATAGTAGAGCCACGCCTTGTGTCCAGTCCAATAGCCGAGAAACGAACCATCCCACCGCACTGTCTTTCCGGCTAGCTCCAAGTTTGTCCACACTCTCAGAAAACCATATCTTTCCACACTCTCAGAAAACCCCACAGCACAGAGACACCCGATGGTGATCGTTGTGGGGTGTGACGGTGGTGACCCTTCGGTCACCGGTGGTCACCGCCCCTCTCTCTTATCCATTTTCTCTCTGGGGCATATAAGGAGGTGTAAAGATCGAAGACAAGCGTCTGAAGAGGGGATGACCAGCCAAATAGGTAAATAGGAATAAACCACAACGCAGAATCACTATTCATTTTCAAAGCTCTATTAATATATATTAATAATTAATAATGGCATGGGCAAGCAAAATTCTACAAGCCGCAAGATGACGAAAGTTTCGGCCCTGATTTAGTTGGTAGTCGGCACAGGTCCTCTCAATCGCTTGCTCTTCAATTCTACAAGCCACAAGATGAAAGTTTCTACCATGATTTAGTTGGTAGTCGGCACAGGTCATCTCAATCGCTTACTGTTCAGTCACACCCTCTTCGCGATTCATGGCGTTGATGCATAGCCTCTTAAATAGCCCACAACTTGCTCACATTAAAATTAATCTTCCAGTAATGTGATTCAAGTTACGATTGTTTGCACCCACTTGTTGACGAAAGTGTGTCAAAATCGCATTCCAAGTAGCAGCATGAGCATGATCTGGAGGGTGCCCTTGCTTCGCAACATGCACCCAACTGGTAGCCAAAGAGGTGTCTTCTTCCTCGGTCCATGAGTTCACCATAAAATGGTTGAAAATATGTTAGAGATTACTAAAATTGTAGTGTAAATAGTGGTGAGTTGCAGTTAAAAATGGTAAAGATTAGGGATTTATATAGGGGATGTAGGGATAAAGTAGATTTTTTTTTTAATTTATTATCTTTTTAATGGTTTTAATGGTCAAAAAACAAAAATTGTTCTCGTTAGCCGTTTGCGCTGGCCAACCAACTTGCAAATGACTCGGTAGCGCTCCCATTTTAAATAAACGAGTCGGTGTTGGGGACACCACCTTGTTGAGTTTTAAGTGTCTATTTGTATCTAGAGTAAATTGCCAAAATCGTCTCTAAGGTTTGGGCATGTTTGCCAGTTTCATCCAAAATAAATTATTTTACTATATTGCCCTTCACTTTTGTGATTTTTTGTCATTTTCATCCACACGTCTAATTTGTTTTTGTTTTTTTTTGTTAAGCATTTGGATGAAAATGGCAAAAAATTCTAAATCTCAGTGACGATTTTGGTAAAAAAGAGTTAGACATTTGGATGAAAATGACAAAAAATCCTAAAGTGAGGGGCAATATGATACAAAAAAAGTTGTTTTGGATGAAACTGGCAAACATACTCAAACCTCAGGACAATTTTGCCAATTTACTCTTGTATATATGTACATGTCGGTATAAATTCACGTAGGTTTACATTTCGACGCAAATTTGTCGGGTCAAATATAATACGTTTTAACGCATATTTTTACGTACGTTTTCAGTTGTTCTACGCTTTGACGTAAATGCTGTTTGGAAACGAGTTGGGTCAAATATAATACGCTTTCATTAGACGGTATAAATTCGAGTTATTTTACCTTTCGACCCCGCCGCAACGCGGTACCATCCTAACTTAAAAACACTATTTTCTTACGTTCCGACATAATTGTTTTAAGAAATGAGCCAGGTCATAAATAAAACGTTTTCGTGCTGATTTTCATGTACGTTTGACGTTAAAAAAAATCGAAAATGAGCCGGGTCAAATATAACACTTTTTCACTAGACAATATAAATTCGCGTTACTGTACATTTCGACCCCGCTGAAATGCACGGGAGGAAGTTACTAGTTTTTATCAATATACATAACAATAGGGACTGATTTTGCCAATCAATCAAAGTATTGGTTTTTTATTCCAGATTTACATCTACCGACTGCCTAATTGATTCTCCCACAAGCTTCGATACTCCGATTTGAGCTTCCGATTGAGAGGTAAACTCTAAATTCTTATGCCAATTGATGTTTGATTGCATCTAATAATCGATACTCCGA
The DNA here is from genome assembly GCA_030545235.1 of Helianthus tuberosus. Lineage (NCBI taxonomy): Eukaryota > Viridiplantae > Streptophyta > Magnoliopsida > Asterales > Asteraceae > Helianthus > Helianthus tuberosus. The sequence continues at coordinate 3,326,109 of CM060415.1, read as the reverse complement.
TTTGAGTTTCCACTTTTTCTATTGATTTCCTTCAACAATTTCTTAGATTGATTCACAATGGATATTAGGGTTTACTGATTCGGTAACTAGAAGCTAATTCAATCTGATAATTTCTCGATTTTTATATTTGATTGCATCATAGTTCCAGATTTGTATTGATTAGTTTCAACAATTTGTTAGATTGATTGATGTTGTAGATTAGGGTTGACTAGAAGCTAGTTGCATCTGATAATTGCTCTGTTTTTTATTGATTTTTTAACAATTTGTTAGATTGATTTACAATCATGTTGTTTTTTTTATAAATGCAACTAATTTTATATAAAAATTACATTACATAAGGATGGTAGGTAAACGGGCAACAAGCTGTTCCGCAACCACTTTTGAAATTTACAATGTAGATTAACCGGATTGGGGTTTTTATATGTAATTTTTGAAATTTATATATACATATATATATATATATATATACACACACACACTCAGAGAGAATTTTCAAAATTTTATATATAGTTTTTAAACTTGTTAATCAGATTGGACTAATAATTATAAATTTTCAGATACATCAAAGATTTTGACCAATTTTGACAGAAATTTGACCGACTTTGACCAATTACTGATTTTATGTCTGATTAGGTGAAATTTAATCGGTCTACTACCGTTGACCACTTAATCGGCGATTAATCCTGAGTTTTACAACATTGCTTTTAGTTTTTCTATTGACTTTCTTCAACAATTTGTTAGAATGTCAGATTAATTGACAATGTAGATTAGAGTTGACTAGAAGCTAGTTGCATCGGATAAGAACATTCACATCCTATCCATCAAATTCTGTGAGAGGGTCCTCCATATTATAGATAGTGTTTATGAGGGGTTGTGAGTGGAGGAGAGAGAAAATGTTATTGTTCATCTGTAAATATGAAAAAAACACTGTTCGCCCCTATAAATCTTTTAATATTTTCGAAAGTGTTTGTGAGTAGAGGAGAGAAAAGATAATGATAAAGATATAAAAAAGTATTATTTAATTAAAAAGGATAGAGAAAGGTAGTGATATTTAGTGTAATTATAGAGATGAAGATGGTGGATAGGATGTGAATGCTCTAATTGCTCCATATCTTAATGATCCGTATCATAATTCTAGTTTTTCTATTGTTTTTTTTTTCAACAGTTATTAGATTGATTGACAATGTGGATTGTTTGCTTTCTTATTGATACGTATGATACATGTGTTTTAGGTTGGAACTTGGTTAGTAATGGGGGAGAATTGTAAGAGGTATGGTGTTCCATTCTATGGTGCTTCTTTCGTACCACATAATGCACTCAAATCATCGGGCACAGATGCCAAGAAAGAAGACGAAGATTCCGGTAACCGACCAAACTATGTGATTTTTGCGGGTGGTGGTGGTGAAGGTCGAAGTGGCATCCCTAATGCTCTAGTCATCTCACTTTTCGATTCAGCCTCTAATTCCCTTTCTGATCAGCCTGTGAGTTCCACTTTTCATTATACGCTGTCGATATCGTAGATATTGTACATTTGTACACTTACTGATGTTATTAGCTTGTATAACATGTGATGGTTGAGCCTTAATGATTAAATTCTTTTTATAAGGTGGAGAAACTTGAAACTGGTGATGATCTACCCTACAGAATGGCTGTTCATCCTGGTGGAGAAGGTGTAATTTGTTCATTGCCAAAAAGTTGCAGGTAATCATGAACGTGAAATTGACAGAAAAAAGTGAATTAACTAAATTGAAGCTTTTTTTTTTGGTGATAAGTTGTTACCGTTATAAATTTGGTTCGCAGATGGTTTGAATGGGATCCAATCACGAGTGATGATACCATCGAATTGAGTCTAAAGCCATCTGAGAAAGTGTTTGACAAATTGGAAGATATTGGTCAACAATTAGCAGTTACCTTTAGTCAGGATGGTTCTCTACTTGCCGTTGGTGGTGAGGTAAAGGCCATCTTTCACATGATTATCAAAAACTAGTGTATATTTATTTATAGAAACAAATGCTTAATTTGTAATTAACCATCCGGTTATTGTGCAGTACAGGATGGTACATTGAGGGTGTTCAAGTGGCCTAGTATGGCATTAATCCTTGATGCGCCTAAGGCTCATACATCTGTGAAGAATTTAGATTTCAGGTTAACTTTAGTTTCTTCGTCAGGCTTTAGGTTTTTTTTTTTTTTTTTGTCTGATGTTTATTGGTGTTTATCTGTCTCAGTCCTGACGGAAAATATCTTGTGTCGGTTGGAAGTGGCCCTGGTAGGGTTTGGGATATCTCATCGTCAATAGCCAAAGCTTCTTTATCAAAAGAAAATGTAAGCATTTATCTCTATGTTTTTAGACCGTGTTTTGTAATTTGCCTAAACTAATTAGAGTCACGTGTCCCGTTCAGGATGAAGTTTTTGGATTTTGCAAATTTTCACTTAATGGAGAGAGTGATCCCTTTCTCTATGTCACTGCAATGCGAGGTAGTCTTCTAGTTCTATTGTTGCTAGCTAAACTTTACTCATATAAGTTATGAACAAGAACTCGTCCGTAGTTGTTAGTAGCGCTCATAGCAAGCGCTATAGCGAATAACGTACTGAAGCACTCATTCATCGTTATCTGATTTTGGCCCCTCCATAGTGAGTAAATAGCGGGATTTCAGGTTTTTTTTGTTTTAATATAAATAGCTATGAAATATCCGTATACAATAGCTGGATTTTAGGTTTATTTGTTAAATATACGTATAGATACACCGTATATGGATATAATATACATATAAAATATTTCTAAAATTTTCTTCTAGTGTATGGCTAAACATAACATAGCGCCCGCTATTTCATCGCTATCGCTACGTAGCGTTAGGTTGCTTGTCACTATCGTCCGCTATTCACTCTTAACAACTATTAACTCGTCCCATAATTAATGCAAATTTTTAACGACTTTGGACTATTAGTCAAAGATTTGAAATACCCCTCAGACGATGACATGGAGAACCTTGTGGGACAAAATTATGCTATCTATTTATTTTTTTAATTATTGCTAATGAACCTTTTTGACGTGGGTAGATCGAGGTGGAAGTATTGTGAAGTGGAACACCACAACATGGAAGCGGATAAGCTCAAAGCATGTTGTGCGGGACCCGATCTCTGCCTTCAATGTATCATACGACGGGAAGCTCCTTGCCATGTAAGAGTTTGTTTCTTTTATCGACTTTTGGTTTTATAAGCTTTCAAGTTGACATATATTTGTGTTAAAGAATAGATGGTAATATGTCTGTATAGCGTTTTTATGCAGACATGAGATAATTCTTATATTGAATGCTGTTTTTAAGAGTATATTGTAGTGGTGACAAAATGGGCGGCATGGCCGGCCCTGAGGGTGGGCGGGGAGGACCAACGGCCAGGGCCCGATATTTCAAAGGGCATGTTATTTTATGGTTTAGATTAGTTATTATATGTAAAAAAATAAAATAATAGGGTATACCCATACAAACACCAACATAGGCCCACTTACAAACTATTTTTATGGTTTAGATTAGTTATTAGCCCATTGACATTAGTTTTAGACCTTTAGTGAGTCTAATACCCAAATTCGTTAAGGCCTAAGGGCACGTGTTTTCGAGCTCGAACAGGGTACACGAATTCTCAGGGCCGGCCCTGATGGGTGGGTTATGCATAGAACAAAACAAGTTTAAGGCAAATGAATATTTTCAATACTTCGTTTAGGTTGAGTTGGTTTCTTTCTAGATGGCAGATTATGTCAATTATCATCATTATGTATAGTTGGTTATTAATAAAATAATAAAAGCTTATAAATTATAATAGAAATCCACGCATAGTAGTCAAAGTCGCAGGGCACAAAGGGTTTGCTTGTCACCTAGGCACAAGACAGAAGGCACAAAAAATGAAAAAAAAGGCAATTGTAGGAAAATTATATATGTACATATATATATATATATAGAGAGAGAGAGAGAGAGAAAGTATAATGTACAAAAGGCCTTATCGTACATTAACGTACGCGACCAAGTGTATAACATGCGTAATTACAATTTTTGATCAAAATAACGTGCGTGATTTTGGATCCCATGCGTGATTATAAAAAAAAAACTGATCCCATGCGTGATTTTATGTCCCCATGCGTGATTATATGTTCCATGCGTGATTATACCCTGATCCGACGGTTCCCAGTGTCGCCTACGTGAAGTATGATAAGCCGTGAAGTATGTTAACCGCACTCTATATATATATATAGAGAGAGAGAAAGGTTAACATACAAAAGGGCTTATCATACTTCACGTACGCGATGCTGGTAACCGTTCAGATCAGGGATATAATCACGCATGGAACAAATAATAACGCATGGATCCGTTGGTTTTATGATAATGACGCATGGGAGCCAAAAAATCACGCATGGAGCCAAAAATCACGCATGGGAGCCCTTGTAATCACGCACGTTTTGTTCTTGTCGCGTACGTTAAGCAGTTTTGTACATTATACTTTCTCTCTCTCTATATATATATAAAAACAAAATAATTGGTTACAAGCTAGGAGACCGAAACTATAGTTGAGTACAACCTCGAGGGACCAAAAACTAGCATATTTAAAAGGGTTGAATGGTCATTTATAAACATTTAACATCCATGGGTTAAGTGTAGATCGTTTGTATAATGGGAACCCTCGTAAGGCTAAAAAGTTAGGGACTCCATCCATAACTTAGACGAAACCACAGGGCACAGGGACTTGGAATGTAATTTTACTCTTGGAAGTGAGCGTATTTTTTTAATAATAAACCGATGTAGGAGGTTTTAAGCAATTTGAAACAACCTGGGCGACTTTCGACCGCTTTGACCCGTTTTCATTTTACCTTGGTTTTAAGATACTACCCATTTGACCATTTTGGAGGTAAAAAATAACCCAAATCTATACTTATTAAGTAAGTTGCACCACATGTCACAATTCTATGAGCCTAAGATTCTTTTTCCCGCTTGTCTTGTTTCACTCTTTTGTATTCAATCTGTGATATATATTTATCTCAAAATATTTCCTAGTAGTTGCATTTTCTCTGGCTATTTATACTTCACTAGTTTTTGCCCCGCGCGCGTTGCGGGGCAATAAGCCGAATATTTTTCTCTCATAACATGTATGTCTGTACAGAGGGCAAAATCGTAAATTATATTTTGAACTGGAGGCGAAATCATAATTTTAAACTGAGAGCAAAATCATAATTTTTAGCTAGGGGGAAAAATATAATTTTATTTTGAACTGTGGGCAAAAACGTAATTTTGAGGTGAGGGCAGAATCGTAATTTTGAGCTAGAGGAAAAAGCAACATTTTATTTTAAACTGGGTGCAAAAACGTAATTTTAAACAGAGGGCGAAACCGTAAATTGAAACTGGGAACAAAATTAAAAGTGAGTTTTTGAACCGAGGGCAAAAGCGTAATTTTGAGCTGGGGCAAAAACGTAATTTTAAACAAAGGACGAAAACGTAATTTTAATCTGGAAATAAAACTAAATTAAAAATAAGTTGGTCCAATGGGGAAGTGCCAGGCAAGCTGCCTGCCCCTGGCACTATTCCCCTAACTTGGAAATGTATATGTTGGAAATGGAAATGGAAACTAGTGCTTTCACCTTCATTATTTTTAACTAATTTGATTTTTTTATGAAATTTGCAGCGGTACGATCGAAGGGGATGTATTAATTTTGAATTCAAGTAGCATGAAGGTACAGACCGTCATTAAGAAAGCACATCTCGGAGTTGTAACATCACTTGCATTCTCTAACGATTCAAGGTTTTTTTTTTTTTTTTCTCTATATTATAATCACTAGTTATTTTTAGTTTATTTCGTACGTAACTTTGTTTTTAAAATTCAGGGCTTTGGCTTCGGCATCTTTAGATGCAAGTGCAAGAGTGACAATAATACAAGAAACTACCAAAAACGGTACCTTTTCATATATTTATATATTTGTGCTCGAGTTGTATATATATATGCTTACTGTGTATTTGACTTGTTTTACATTTATCTCAGGAGTGAATGTATGGATCATACTGTTCATCATGTTACTTGCAGCAGTTTTATATTATGCCAATGCTAAGGGGCATTTTCTATAAAACATCTTGTTAATCACAATATTTTGTGCAATGATTTATTGTTGTAAACTATATATTTATACCCTCCTTTCCGCACTTTTGATTTATAACTAATTATATATATCGGGTTCATGCAATACGAGCTATTTGTATCTGTTGATTTTTTTACATCACATGTATTGCTACAAAAGCGTGACCGTAAGGTAGTTAAAGGCGCACTCGAAAAGAATTTAAGTGGTGGTTCGATTCTGGGGTGGGGGTCCAAAGCCCTAGCTTGAGTTAAATCCTTCTTCGGTCGGCTTTGTTGTTGAATAGTTGTCTCTGTTTCTTCAAGTTCAAGACTCCAACTTTGTTTCTATCTTTACACTTTGCGCCTAGACTAAGACAGACCGCTTCACTTGTGCTTTTTCAAGATCGTTGCCTTGCATGTCTCTAAAGCGCCCCACCCGAGCCCCTCTTGTGACATAAAAATAGAGCTATAGTGTCTTGAATTAGGCGAATCCGAACACGATATGGATACAAGTAATACCTAGTGACTTTGTTACAATTTATTCTAACAGTTAGTTCATGCTTAAATGAAAAGTGACTATTATATAAGTTGAAATCACAAAGATATGTGTTCCATTATTGAAGCCCATAATATCTAAATGAACGTTTATTATTAAAAAAGAAGTGAAACAGCAAAAGGATATTAAAAAATGGAGATGCGGGGTATCGATCCCCGTACCTCTCGCATGCTAAGCGAGCGCTCTACCATCTGAGCTACATCCCCTTTTGATGTTCATTTTATGAGCCTAGGAGCTTTATTCATATATGTATATATAGTATAAAGTCAATTAAGACAACAAGAAAATATCTGGTTATCCATATAGTTGTTTATCGAAAAAAGAAATGCTAAGGTGGATGTGTGGCCACACAAGGTTAGACTAGATAAGAAATGAGGTTTTCAGGGTAAGGTTAGAAGTAGCTAGTATAGTGGATAAGAAAAGGAAGGGAGATTGAGATGGTTTGGTCATGTGAAGAGAAGACAATCGTCGGAGCTAGTTAGAGCAATAGAAAGTCTCACTGTGGAGGGGAGGGGGAGTAGAGGCAGGCCCAGGTTGACTTGGAATGAGCGGATTAGACATGATTTGCTAGAGTTGCACCTCTCGGAGGACATGCTCCAGGATAGGAGTTCGTGGAGACGTAGGATTAAGGTTAAGGACTTTTATGTAGTACTGATATACCTTAAAATTTTTGGAGAATTTACACAGGATGGTCTTCTAGTATTTTATGCACATATGTTCATTTTTGTTGATATATCTGACTATTTTTATCATGTTGCAACTACACCGCTTCTGTAATTGATAACTCTTTATGTATACATCCTTAAGTTTTGTTTATTTACATGCTATTTGTTTTGGAGTCGAGAGTCTCTCCGGAAGTACACTGCCAATAGCTTTGCTATGTGTGGAATTTACTGGGTATGATTGATTGATTCGTCATAATATAGAGATTACTCATAATATATTAATTAAGCTTAAATAGAGTTCACAATAAAAAAAAAAAAAAACATAATATGTTTTGACTCGTTTTCTGACTCAGCTTCCAACATATAACATACCACAACAAACCATATTATGCAATCACAATCTAGTCCTCTTCTTCCATGAGTGATTGTAAAAGTGTGGTGCAACCAGACAAGATATCATCCTTCATGAACCCTAGAGCGTTAGCAAAACGTTTGTCCGATGCAATGCCATTGTAGCTCGTGAGCACCACGCGGGCCCTGTCGCGACCCGGGTCAGCTGTCTTGCAGTCGCCCAACGGGCTGCTGACTAGGACAACGTCACACGTTTCTTCTCCGTGATCCTCATTGACTAGAATGTGGTATGTTCCGGTCGAGTCGGTTGTTCCCTCCATGGTATAGAGGACTTTTTGTTCTTTATCCTTGCATTCCACCCTAACCTTAGCACCTATAAAGCAACAATAGATGTGAGTCACTTGTCGCGTTTTGAAATACGTGGTTTAGAATAAACAAATTTAAAACAGATATACTAAGAATTTAATAATTTACTTCATATCTACAAGTCCTATTTGTGTGATTGATTAACAAAGCAGCAATCATCACAAGTGGAATATGGCAAAAATAATTAAATATTCACATAACTTCAGTTAAGGCGGTTGAATTCATACACCGCTGACATATATGAGTCATACGGGTCGTATTAAGGGGTAAGATGTCTGATGTGAGTATGTGACGATATAATTCATATGACCAGCATCACCTTTTTTATCCCTTCTATATGGCCCGTATGATGTGACAGATGCCAGTGTATGAACATTCACGATTAATTCTGGGAAGGTGCATCACTAAGAACACCCTCAATTAATTCTGACTAGTTAAGTTAATGATCAAGAGTCTCTGTATAGCACACACTAAGCTCTTAACACCATTAAATCAAGAGAACATTCACGATTTCAATGGTCAAGATATGTTCTGATCAAGCCTTCTATTAGATGATTTTGCCATAATTCAAGACGCTTAGGTAAATTGATAAACCCTAACTCAGCATCACGCGAATTTCAAAATCAATATTGAACATTCTTATAGCATGCAGTAATTTAGTAACCCCTAATTCAGCATTCTTCTAGATAATAATCATGACACAGAACTTAAATTTTCATTCGGCACCTCAGCATCACTACCAGAATACAGATCTTAAAAAGCACAATATTATCCAGCGGTTTGGTAATACCGCTACTCGAAGTTCAGATCTACGAACAACTAAACATTACACATCTTAATTTACACAGATCTACTATTATTCGTAACAAACTAACCAAAACAACACATAAAATAGTACAAGTAGGTGTTAATCATCATACTTTTGTAATCGTTTAACAGAATAGCAAAACAAAAACACGAGTGAAGCAGATAAATCAACACACGTAGAATGTAGGTGGTAGCAGAGGTCCCGAAGTTCAGATCTACGAAGAACTAAACACTATACATCTTTATTTACACCGATGAACCAATTTTAGTAACAAATTAACCAAAAAAACACATAAAAAGTAAGAGTAGGTGCTAATCATCATATTCCTGTAACTGTTCAACAAAAATCGCGAAACAAAAACACTATTGAAACAGATAAATCAACATACGTGAAATGTATGTAGCGGCTGAGGTCTAGAAGTTCAGATCTACGAAGAACTAAACACTTACAACTTTATTTACACCGATGAACCAATTTTAGTAACAAATTAACCAAAAAAACACATAAACTGTCATATGTAGGTGCTAATCATCATATTCCAGTAACTGTTTAACAGAATAACAAAACAAACACGATTGAAGCAAATAAATCAACATACGTGAAATGTAAGTGGTGACTGAGGTCCAGAAGTACAGATCTACGAAGAACTAGACGCTATACATCTATACTTACACCGATGTACCAATTTTGGTAACAAAAACACATAAACTAGCATAAGTAGGTGCTAATTATAATATTTCTGTAAATGTTTAACAGAATATCAAAAGAAAAATGCGATTGAAGCAGATGAAAGGACGTACGTGGAATGTAAGTGGTGGCGGAGGTCTCGAAACCAGCACGGCAAGTATCGCAGTAAACTTTGCCTTGTAAACGGAACGGCCGTGACATCGGACGAGCAGAGGAGATCAGTGCCGGAAGTAGCACGCATAGAGCTAGTATCAGCAACACTCTCGCCATTGCTGTGTGTAACTGTGTGAGAGAGAAACCTGAAGGTTAGAGAGAGAGAAATGAGAATCTAATGGAGGTGATGAAGAAAACGGTTAATGATAAAAGTTTTGAATAGTTTTATAGATTTTGAAGGATTGGTCCTTACATTTTAACAAAGTTACGATTTAGACCGTGGGGTATGGTGGGGCAGGGGTTTGGGGCATGGGTTGACACTTGGAGTTCGAGCCCCCCGCTGGTGAGTGACGTGTCCGTGAGGTATGGCGGGGCGTGGCTATCCCGCGTGGTTTGGCCAAACGGTTATATTTTGAAATTTAAATGTAGCCCGCTATGACCTAGCCAACAAGCGAATAGGAGCCGGCCACGTAGGACCGCTAGGCATGCCCAACGCCCAGTCTTAAACTCCCGCCCAAGAGGCCACGCCCAAACCCAAGCTCACCTGGGGTGGTGGCTTGGGCGTTTTCAGCCAACCCCCGCCTGATACCCCATAGTCTTAGTAATCATACTTTAAAGATGTGACCTACAGGAATGAAATTTAAATGGAAATGTAGATGAAACGCTAAAAATAATGTGTAATGAGGGTGATGATTTTGGTATGGTGATCGGGTTGAATGTTTATGAAGAACTCTTTCTTTCTACTTTCCATTCCGTTTAGTGATTATCTGTTCACAGTGAATTAATTATGTCGCATATAAATCTTACCGTTTTGTTTGTTTTTTTTCTACACCTTCACATTTGGAGCTAGAATGTATAAATGCGTCTTATAAATTATGAAATACGGAATGTATTATTATTGTTATATAAGATTTATTATAATTATTAATTGTTGAGAAAATGAATTTAGTGCATTTAATTGGAAGTTTATTAAATAATTTATTAATGTGTCTTAAGCTTTGAGGTAAATTACAATGGTGTCCTCCTCAATGAAGTTAAATTACCTTGTTGCGTATCTAATATGCATTATATAGTAGTATAGATATAGATAGATATAAATATATACCCTTTTGTTATAAAAGATACAAAAAGTATTTGTGTATTTTAGATAATGTAAGATATACATATTAAATGACTAAAATATGACTTCTTAATGGAATAACAAAGAACATTTTAAAAAATAAATATTTAAATAATACGTGGCTTGAAGCTTTCATAAAAGAAGCTAGCTCGAAATCCGTCTGTTTACATTAGCTAAGTTTTAATCTCAGTAATATGAATTCGATCGCACAAGCTAAGTTTCAGGTGACTCTGATTTGGTTTGTGAAAAACCATAGTCGGGAGGATGAAGGGATCTTTTATTATTTTTTTTGTCACTCTAGTTTCGCTGGTTGGTATATTAACCCTATCTTAGATATTTAAAACATTTTAGCGGGTTTTGTGAACACATCTAATACTACTAATATTTGCAACAAGGGTAACGTAAGAATATAGCAATAAAACATATTTATATTTCTTCCATCTCTAAAAGATTAAATTGTTACTACTTTACTTAAATGTTAGTGTATATATTAACAATAAGCTTTTCAAAACAAAACATTATAACTTTTACTTCCTTTATAATCCTAGTCCTAGAAGACAAATCATGTTGAAGTGAATGAGACCACAAGTGGCTTAATTGCGATATTTTAGTTAGAAAGGGTTGATTTAGTATATATTGGAAAATAAGAGGATCGATATCCAAATTTATTGTACTTTAGCTGTCATGACTATTGTCGTCAAGAGGAAAAGAAAATGCAGCTGTCAGTATCAATGCAGCTGTCAGTATCGGTGCGGGTGAACCGGGTCGGACCGGAAAAAATAAAAAATCAAGAATAATTTTGTTGGTTATATCAAGGGTCCTATTACTAGCACACCGCACCCCCTAAATCGATACCCTTAATACGTATCGTAAACCTATACGATGCGTATTACTTTTTCAATTTCCAATAAAGACTGATGTGTTAGATTTTGACTATTTGACTATGCCTATATGAGTCGTATTGGTTAAGGTTTTTTTTTTACAAATTTTTTTATACATTTGTTTATGGTTTTAACAATATTTTCTAAAAAATATTTATTTATTTTAAATAAAAACTTCCTTAATTTTTTTTTTAAAATACCATGTACAATATAGTATAGATAAGATATAGGTCATGTATGAGCATGAGTCGTATTGGTTAAGTCTTTTTTTTTTTTACAATTTTTATACACATGTTTATGGTTTTAAAAAAGTTTTCTAAAAATTATTTATTTTTTTAAATAAAAACTTCCTTAATTTTTTTAAGAATACCATGTATAATGTAGTATAGTATAGATGCGGTATATGTCCTCTATGAGCATGGGTCATATTGGTTAAGTCTTTTTTTTACTGTTTTTTATACAACAAAGTTTTCTAAAAAATATTTATTTTTTTTAAATAAAAACTTCTTTATTTTTTTTTAAATACCATGTATCCAGAAGACGAAACCTGCCCAATCTGCCGTAAAGCCTGCATGGATAAATACGGGGAGCATGCTGTTCATTGTAAGGAGCTCCCTGGTTTCAAATATCAGCATGACTGTGTGAGGGATGTTTTGGGGGACATCTTGAGGAGAGCAGGGATTTCTGCGCCAAGAAGGAGGCCCCTGTGAATTTCCTCACAGGTCCCATGGAAGGGAGATCTACATTGAGACCCGCGGATCTGCTCGTCTTTGGCTGGGCGGGAGGGAAACATGCTTGTGTGGATCTCACAAGAGTCTCCCCCTTAGCTGGTTTAAGGGAAAACGAGTTTGTAGCATGACAAGCTATAAGGAAAGCGGAATAAAAAAAGGGTGGATAAGCACGCTAATGCATATGTGCTGATAACCAACATGCATTTGTCCCCTTCGCCTTCGACACCTTTGGCTCCCTAGCTCCAGAAGCTATCCGTTTGTTGACTAGGGTCCAAAATGTTGTCCACAGTAGTTGCTCATCAACAAGGGGGCAGGGGTTTGTCTTTAATAGGCTAGGGTTTGCTATTCAGAAAGGGGTAGCGGCGCAGCTTGTTGCTCGCTTACATGCGATATTGATGTAACTCGGCCAGTTCTTTATTAATAAAGTAATTTGTCATATAAAAAAAAAAGTATAATGTAGTATAGTATAGATGAGGTATAGGTCCTGTATGAGCATATATCGGTGTAGTAAATTGTAACGCCCCAAAAATCCAGATGTTATATATTCGAAATATGTCCTTATGCATTATATTATGAAATAAATATCTGGGCTATTTTACCTAGTTAAAGTTTATAGTAAAAACTAGTAAAAGGGATAAGTAGTGCCAATCATGTTTATTTGGCAAACACGAGGGATTAAAGTGGGATAAATAAAAGTTGAGTTATTAAAAGAAAAAGATCACACACACACACATCTTCGTGTGTGTTCTGGATGGATCGAGCAGGGGCTCTCAAGAGCCCCAAACCCTAGTTCATCAAAAGCTTCAAATTGAAGAATGAATCAAGGCCCAAATTCACAACCGAGCATGAATTAGTGATCACCTTCACAAGGGGATCGTAAGGTATGTCTTAAATCAAAGATTGGTGATCATGTGTGAAGTGGGTTATGTTCTAATCCGTAAGTTAATGTGAAATTGATCATGTATAAGTGTTAGAATCATCATATAGAATATAGGTTATGTATGGTTTGTGTTAATTTGATGTTTAGAGGTGAAACCCACTTGTTTTGGTAAGGATGATGACTTGAATGATCATCCATGTTCAATTCTTGTTGATTGTTGATGAATTATGATGGATATGATGTGTTCTTGTGAGTTGAATTGAGAGAAATGTGGTGGTGATATGTTTGATGTTTATGTGTGAATGTTATATGTGGATTGGTAGTAGGATTTGATGAATTATATATGAACTTAGAAGATTTATGCATAAATTAGTTGTACGTTATGCTTAGAAGGTGGTACGCACACCAAGCGTATGATAAAATGTATATAGTATCGTCCGTATAGTCGATTATGATGTTACGAGTATATGATAAGTCGATAGTTGAATATGGTTGATAGTTGACTCTTGAAAGTCAACTAAGTATAAGAAACATGATTTGACTCGTTGTCGTAAAGGTGGGATTATAGGAAGTCGTTTGGTACATGTTATGTTAATATGCGTTAATTGTGATTACATGATGAATTACATGAGTTGAAAGGATATGAAGTGGATTATATGTTTTATGTTGTTAGAAATAACTAATGAAAGTTAAGTGTGAAATATGCGATTTATGTGATTGTTAACATGTACAAATGAGTATGTTAATAAGAGCGTGATTCCGATGAAATGAAAGCATAGGAATCACGTCGAGACGGACTCAAGCATGAGGTGTTAACGGGTCAAGAAGAGGCAAGGAATCGGATACGAGCACGGACGCATAAGGTAAGTGATTTCTGTAATCACTTCTTAGTTTGTTAAGTAATACAGTGTCTTAACTAATTAAACGTGATGTTTGAGGTTAATTATGTGTTGAAGTCCTTCGTCGCAAATGTTGGGGCTAAAGTTGACCAAAATGCCCTTGGTGGGTATATTGGGCAAACGACCTTTAAAAGATGTTTAGAAATAAGATAAATGATCAAATGAATAATTAGGATAAGTATGGAAGCGGAAAGTATGTTTTGAGAGTCAAATGCATTGAAATACGTAAATACCCTTAACGGGTCAAAATAAGCATTTAGGTGTAAACGGGACTTTATCACGTAAGGAACCCGTGATTTGAGTTTTATATGATAGGAGATATTGAAATAATGAATTTCATGAGTTTAAAGTTCGAATAAACATGTTGGTGGGATAAAATTATGAACGGGTCAATTCTTGGTGAAAAGGGTAGTAAGCCGAAGACTTAAAAGTCTGGAATTTTGTTAATCCGGATGTCGGATCTTAACTCCATAAGATGGAGAATTAAATTACGGACGCGTAGGAAAAATAATCGGGTAAAACGGACCAATAACGAAGAAGTTATGACCGTTTCCGTGAAATGCGGTCGTGCTGGGAATATGCAGCTTTTAGCTGCACATGTTCTGTGAAAATAGGGTCTTGGCGTGACGCCAAGGCCCTTGGCGTCACTCGAGGCCCCCCTTGTTCGGCGAAAATTGCTCGTTTGCTCCGTTTTGTCTTGGGAACTCGTTTAAACGCGTTTTAAGTTGCGTATGACTAATTTAACTTATGTTTTATGACCATTAGGGTAAGCGCACATGTAGATAGGTATGTATGTATGTTTGTATATCTCTATACACGTATGTAGAAATGTATGAAAGCATGTATGTACCTACGTGGGTATGTTTATAAATATGTGAGCAAGAATAAGCGGATATATGATGGTATGTATGAGAGTAGGCATGTATGAGTTTGGTATGATGCACGTAGGGTTTTATGTATGTAAATATGTATAATGTCATGAGTGTACGTAATGATGTTGGTATGTGTACATGTAGATACGTATATAATGATGTAGGTGTGTGTATATGTAAGTGTGCATGTAGATTGGCATGTATGTGTGTTTAGTATGTATGCAAGTAGGTATGTATGCATGTGTGTACGTATGTATATATGGAGATAATATGTATGAAGTTTAGGTATGTATGTAAGTCTTTCGGTATGATTAAGTGTTTACGTTGTTTATTCGTGTACCTGGAGTTATAAGTGAAATGCAGGAATAGCAAAGAAGTCTCACCACGGATGGTATGACAGGATGGAAAAGCTGGGATGTAAAGAGTTAACGAAACGAGAAGTAAACGTGAACAAACCTTGTAGTTTATAATGCGTACTAATGTTGTGAATTTTTTGTGGTGAACGCAGGTAGTACCAGTCATGAGGATATCCAAGGATTGGAGATCGAGGATCGAGTCACAAGATAGATTGTACGGGAGTGTTGAGTACGTAATTGAGTGAAGCTAGGTTATGGTTTCTTATTGAAAATGAGTATAATAAATGTATTTATTGTGAAAGAATTAATCTTAAAAATGAATTTAAGTGCGTCAAGGTGTTTGTAATGAAAGAAAATTTTATGGTACGATTTTCCGCTGCGACTTTAGTCAGTTACGAATTAGGGTGTAACATAAATGTCCCACATATTTTTATTAATTTTTTTAAAAATACCATCTACAACATGTAATCCAGAGATCGGTCTCGGGTGGGCATAAGATCCGTTGGCCCTATTATCGGATCTGTGATTCCATGGAAGATGTGATTAAGGTAAGCGTGCTGTAAAGTTGCAGCTGTGGTAGTCCAATGACTTTCTTCCCACGTGTCTGCACCGTGATCTTCATATTCTTGGTGTTCAATACCAACTCATCTTTAGTAGTGTTTGTTTGAGAACCTGATTCAGATACACAACGGTTCTCCAATTCCAGATCAGTAATGTAAGGAGAAGCGTTGAGATAACGGACATCCATCAAGCTCAAAAAGAAACCTTGTGTTTCCCATAGTCACAAACGATTGCGGTTTGTATTTCGCATAGCCACCGTTTCCGTAGTAAAAAACGGTTGCGGTTATCCTTCAACATAAGTTAAAATACTCTAAAAACTCTAAAATACGAAAAAATACTATAAAATACGCTAAAATACGATAAAGTACGCTAAAAAACGATAAAATATGATAAAATACATGAAAATATGCTAAAATACACTGCAATATGTTAATATACGTCATATTACGAAAAAAATACATGAAAATACGCGACTAATGATATTTCCACACACGTATACATATAACACGGTACTATGCAGTACACGTGGATTTCAAACAAAACTGTACGTAATCATAGAATACGATATTCGCACGCAACCGAACGGCACCGAAACGACGTATGTTGAAGGTATACGTCATAAAACGACAAAATATACGAAAGTTCGGCAAAAAACGACACGTATACGCGTCGAACCGAGGGAAACACGATAAAACTAAATTTGAAATTATGCCATATACGATCGTATAGGCCTATGTTGTATCGTATATCGGCTTAATACGCACCGTATAGGTCTATACGATGCGTATTAAACTTTGAATTTTCTCAAAAATACCCTTGAATTTATCAGAAAACAGGGGTATTTCAGTAAATTCATCGGTTAATACGCATCGTATTGGCCTATACGATGCGTATTAAACTATAAATTTCTCAAAAATGTGTTTCAACAACGGGAATGTAATGCAATGATTTCTCTCAATTGAATAGACAAACACTTGCTTCATAGGACTCACTTGAATCGTCTCGGAAGTACTGAACAACCGAAATAACAGCTTCGGTTTCATCAGCTGCATTGTTTACTATAAAATACGTTAAAATACGCTGAAATACGTTAAATACGCCGAAATACGCTAAAATAACCTAAAAATAGGTTAAAATAAGCTAAAATATCTCAGAATACGCTCAAATATGTCAAAATACTCTAAAATACACAACAATATGATAAAATACGTCAAAATACGCAAAAATATGTCAAAATACGCAACTAATGATATTTCCACGCGCGTACACATATAACATAGCACTATACAATACAAGTGGTTTTCAAACAAAACTGTACGTAATCATAGAATACGATAATCGAACGCAACCGAACGTCACCGAAACGATGCATGTTGAAGGTATACGTCATAAAATGACAAAATATGCGAAAGTTCGACAAAAAACGACACGTACACACATTGTACTGAGGAAAACACGATAAAAACAAATTTTATTATTATGCCATATACGATCGTATAGGCCTATGTTGTATCGTATAGCAGATTAATACGCATCGTATAGCCCTATAGGATGCGTATGAAACTCTGAATTTCTCAAAAATACCCCTGAATTTATCAAAAAAACAGGGGTATTTCAGTAATTTCAGGGATATAATACGCATCGTATAGGCCTATACGGGTCGTATTGGTTAAAAGTTTTTTTTTACAATTTTTTTTATACATTTGTTTATGGTTTTAACAAAGTTTTCTAAAAAAAAATATTTATTTTTTTAAATAAAAACTTCCTTAATTTTTTTTAAGAATACCATGTATAATGTAGTATAGTATAGATAGATGAGGTATAAAAACTTCAAAATTCATGTTTTTTTTTTTCTGTTTTATAAAGTATAAAAAATGTTTTATATCTTAGTTTTTTTAAATATTTTACTTGTAAGTAGAAATTAAAAAAAGGGTAGTATATAATACGGTTATAACATAGATAGTATAGTATAATAAACATGTACCAAACCTATACGCATGATAAATTTTTAAAAATGTTTTTTGTTTAAAAAATAAAAGAATTCTTTTATTTAACTTTGTTAAAACTATGATTAAATGTTTCCAAAAACATGTAAAAAAAGTGTAGTATATAATACGGTTATAACATAGATAGTATAGTATAATAAACATGTACCAAACCTATACGACATGATAAATTTTTAAAAATGTTTTTTGTTTAAAAAATAAAGAATTCTTTTATTAAACTTTATTAAAACTATGATTAAATATATACAAAAATTTGTTAAAAAAAAAAAACCAATACGACCCGTATAGAACTACACGATGCGTATTGAAAAAGTCAGCCGCCAGACAAGAACTGACACATACAGATTTGACTTTTGACTTTTGAACCAATACGCATCGTATATGCCTATACGATGCGTATTGAAAAAGACAAGGTGTGTAGATAGATATGAAGGCGTGGGAATAGAATTCCCCTGTATCAAACAAAAAACTATATCTGTAGAGTTTGCTATGTAAACTAATAATATAAAAGCTGTGCCCAAAACCTTAAAGCTTGAAAACTAATCACGAACCAAGCTCGACTACTTAAGCTTTAGAAATAAAGCTATAAATAAGCCGAGTCCTAGTTGAACTCGAGCTTGAAAAGCTACTTGCGAGCTGAGTTCGACTTCTCGAGCCTTATAAATAAAACACTAAGTAAGCCGAGCTCTTTGAAGTTAAACGAGCCAAACTTGAGCCTAAATAAGCTCATACTTGACTTGATTCATTTATACCACAATAATTTACTATATATATTTGTTGATTTGAAAAAAAACTTAACATATGACTTTATAGGATTTATGAACTTATAACCCTCCCACATAATTTGGCTTCAAAGGCCGACCATATTCAGCTTTCATCGCATATATATACAAGTCACATGTCACATATGCATTCCAAAAATTTAACAATTAAGCAAATTCACAAACAAATATAAACAGAATATGAGAAAATAGAAATAATAATCAACTAGCAAGAAATGAAAAAATCAATTAGCAGAATAGCAGAAAATCTTGAAGATAATATGAGATAATCGAATTTAAGTCACTTGCCATGTTAAGAGAAATCAATGTTCGTCAATGAAAGAAACCGATCCATGTCTAACCTTCATCATTGCTATATACACACACATGTATATATACACTTTTTTATGGGAGCCCTGAAATTTTGAAACTATTAGAGTGTGTATGTTAGTTAGTATGTTGAGTTAGTTATTGACAGTTGTCATGGTTAGTTGTTTAGCATGTGGTAGTTAGGTGGTTGTATATATAGTGTCATAGTCTGTATCTTTGAACTATTCTATTCTATGAGATTGAGATCATACTCTTGTTTCATGGTATCAGAGCCACAGAGCTCCTGATTCAGATTTCAGACCTCCATTGTTTCCGACCAATATTCTTCATCTCCGGCCAATCTTCATCTTTTCCGGCGAACAATTATTTTCCGATTATCTTCCAACTTTTCTGATCTTTTCTGCTAATTTTTTTACTCATCAACTGAAACATCAATCATGAGTGATGTTACATCTAATTCAAACAATAATCTTCCAAATATCAAACTTGATAATGAGAATTACCTGAATTGGCAACACCAAACTCTCACGTTTTTGAAGAATGTAGGGCTTCTACAGTTTCTAAACAGAGAAATTAGACCTCCAGTTGATTCAGAAGCTCGAGAAATCTGGAATAAGGATGATGCTTATGTAACTGCCTTCTTAATCGACAATCTATCTTCTTCCTTGTTTCATCTTATGCAAGGTATTGAATCTGCCTCCGATCTATGGCAGAAAATCGAAGAGTCCTTTTATCAACACCAACAGAAAAGAGATACGAACTGTATTTCTTCCGGCGATTTGGTTTCTTCCGGCGTGTTCTATTTAGGTGAGGACGATGTTAAGATTAAAGAAGAGGAATCGAATTCTTCAGATTGTGATTACAATGGTTCAGATTTGCGACCCAATGTTCTCTTTGAAAGAACAGATTGTTCATATTTCAAATCTAGGGTTTTCTTTGAAAGAGACGGTGTTTTTTGCAAGAGTGACCAGTGTACAATTGGGTCTGGTCAACAGACTTCAAGGAAATTTGTTTTGGGCTCTAGTTCTGGCCCAACAAGTGGTTCTCATATGTTTTCTGGATTTGGGCCTGCTACACACTTTGGATTTAGTGCTGATTTTTCGAGTATTTGTGAGAGGGTTGACTCGTGGATTCCGGATTCTGGAGCGACTGCTCATATGACCGCTGATGCCTCGATTATTTTTGACGCTATTCCTTATACCGGTTCTGAGAAAGTTGTCGTTGGTGATGGTAAGACACTTTCTATTTCTCATATAGGTAGCTCACTATTACATTTATCAAATCATACTTTGTTATTGCGACATGTGTTAGTGGTTCCTGGCTTAGCCAAGTGATGTCTGTCGTGAAGAACATGCAAAAACCTATTTAAACTATTAGTATAGAATAAGTAGGGTATCGAACCAAGGGAGGATTGTGGAAAGTATCGAAATGTTAAGTGTTGATTATCTATTGCGTAAAAATAAATCTTGGTTGTGGATTTGTGAAATTGCTAAAGTAAACGAATTAAATTGAGGTTTTAATCAATAGGAAGAACAATGGTTCCTCCGGAATTCAGATTTCCAGTTAGATTCAATTATGTGTTTTATCACAACACTCACATAGACATAAGTGTTTGACCTAATCAATTGATTGTGATATCCAACGACTAAGTACTCTGATCAATACATGATGGGAGGTTATCAAATGAATATCAATCACAATTACCAACCCTAATCCTGCCTCAAATATATCCCAATTACTAGAACTCTCGGGAATTGAATGATTAAAGATTAACGATTAAATAATATGTAACTGTCTACAATCAACCAATCAAATCATAGGTGAAAAGCATCGAATGCTTAGATCACCGAGTTAATAAATGTCAAAAACACATAAAGTCACCTAACATATGAAAATCCTCCATCCGGAGGAAACCATGAAGGAATTAGCCGCTCATGCTTGTGAATTGATCTTCAATCTTGATGTTGGAAAGCATGATTGATGATGGAATGATGATTAGATGTTGTGGAATGTTGGGAAAAACTCAAGAGAAACCCTAAAATTCGTCCCTTCAGTCGTGCCTCCCAGTTAGAATACCTCAGATCTCGAAACCCTTATGTTTTAACATATTTTTATTCAATTTTCGTAACCCAGCACCGTAGCTTACACCAGAACAGGCTGAAACCGTAGCCTACTGCTGACAGATTCTTCACAACACTGTTTTCTTCATAACTTCCTTGTTTAAAGTCCGTTTTCCTCTCCGTTTGCGGCCACGTCTTCATAATTCAGCCCTCTATCATACCATATCCCAAGATCTTCAATTCCACTCCACTTATTTTCCTCAAAACACGTCCAATCTTCGTGTTTAACCTACAACACATCAACTTCTCGTAGTTATTCAATTCCAAACATTTAAACACATAAAAACTCATAAAGTTAACCATTTAAACATGTTAAACACCATTCCAAACCCATTCCATCACCAAGAACCACTTATCTATCACACAGCTTGTTATTGAGCATCCTATTGTTGTGATGTTTTCACATCTTGGTCTGCATATTCAGACCTTGACTGGACAGCTTCTCCACCACACGCGTGGTAGTCCACATCAGTTGTATTCACTTGCTGCTTTCACTTCTGCTTCCCGTGAGACTTGGCATTCTCGTTTGGGTCATTCGTCTCATGATGTTTTGTCTAGATGTTCATTTTTACATCTGACAAACAAACCCACACACACACATTGTACAGCTTGTAGTGTTTCAAAATCGACTAGATTGCCTTTTACATCACTTGTATCCCATTCTACTTTACCTTTACATGTTATACATTGTGATATTTGGGGTGCGTCACCGGTTATATCTAGAGATGGATACCAATATTTCATTACGTTCATTGATGATTTTAGTAGATTTACATGGATGTATCCTTTGACTTGTCGTTCTCAAGTGGTCGATTGTTTTCGGCATTTCAAACCGCTTGTTGAGAACCTCTTCTCCTATACCATCAAACACCTTCAGTGTGATGGTGCTCCTGAGCTCATTCGTGGTCCTATGGATCGTTTTTTTTCAGATTCTGGCATTGCTTATCGAATTTCATGTCCCTATACAACCCAACAAAATGGGGTTGCTGAGCGGAAAAACCGCCATCTTTCTGAGGTAGCTCGAGCTTTATTGTTTCATGCTCGGTTACCAAAGAAATTCTGGTATGATGCATATGCCACTGCTGCCTTCCTTATTAACCGGTAACCATCACCGGTTCTTCATCACTCATCTCCTTATGAGGTTCTTTTTGGATCTCGTCCTGATTACTCTATTCTTCGTACTTTTGGGTGTTTGTGTTATCCGTTTCTAGGTGATACTCGAGCGGATAAACTTTCACCTAAGTCTACTCCTTGTATCTTTGTTGGCTATGCTCCATCTCATCTTGGTTATCTTTGTTATGATCCTCATACGTCTCGTACGTATACTTCTCGACATGTTCGATTCCATGAGTCGATTTTTGACATTCCGGGGAGTTCTACTACTCCCACAGCTTCTTCAGATTCTATTCCTTCCTCCATTCCTCCTCCTTCGCTCTCTACTTCTGTTTCTTCTCTTTCTTCTTCATCTTCTCCTATTATTCCCTCCTCATCTTCTCATGTTATTCCCTCTCCTGATATTACTTCACCTTCTTTTCCTCCTTGTCCTCATCCTCCTCCTCCTCCTCCTCCTCCTCCTCCTCCTACTACTACTCTTGTTCCGACTCACCCGATGGTTACACGATCTCGTGATCATACACGGCAGCCACGTCAGTTTCCTGATCATGTTCTTTTTCATGTCTCTATGTAAGACCCTAATTCGTACATGACAAAAGTCGCAGCGGAAACACGAACCATAAAATTTCTTTCATTACAATTACCTCAACTTATTTAAAATTTAACTTTAACATAGCTCTTTCTCATAAATCCGTCATCCTCTTATTTACTAATTAAAAACACAGCTTATGTTTACTACAATTTACACATCAACGTTCCCGTACAATCTCTCTAGTGGCTCGATCTTCGATCTCTATTCCTTAGTAATCCTCATGGCTTGTGCTACCTGCGCTCACCACGTAAAATTTATAACGTTAGTACGTATCATAAGCATATAAGATTTATTCACGTTTACTTCTCATTCCATTAACTCTTTACATCCCGGCTTTCCCTATGATCATACGATCCGTAGTGAGACTTCTTTGGTATTCCTGCGTTACAATTCATCACCAGGCACGCTATTATCATCGTTAGTACTCAATTTCAGTGAATGCATGCTTACATACTTTCATACAAACTTATACATATGCCTACGATCACACGTAACAACTTACATACATACGTACCTACATACATACGTACGTACCCACATACGTGCATACCTAAATACACCCATTCATACATACATACATACATACATACATACATACATACATACATACATACATACATACATACATACATACATACATACATACATACATACATACATACATACATACATACATACATACATACATACATACATACATACATACATACATACATACATACATACATACATACATACATACATACATACATACATACATGCCTTCACACAAAACTACATACGTGCATACATTCGTACATACTCACTTGCGTACATATACATACTACCTACATACACACCTACATACATACACTTAGATTTATAAAACATACATACATATATGCCTACATACTTACTTACATATATATTTATAATCACCTATTGCAACATACTCAACTCATACTTACCTACTCATATACGTCTTCATATATCCGAGTGTACTTGCTCACACACTTATAATCTTATATACGTTTGCACATACATGCTCACATACACTTCTACATACGTGTTTAGATACATTCAAACATACATACTTGCCTATCTACATAGATGCATACATTTATGCTCATATAAACGTAAGTTAAATTAGTCAAACGTAACTTGAAACGCGTTTAAACGAGTTCCCAAGACAAAACTGAGCAAACGAGCAACTTTCGCCAACCAGGGGGGGGGGGGGGCTCGCGTGACGCCAAGGGCCTTGGCGTCACGCTAGGCCCCTGTTTTCACAGAATTTGTGCAGCACAATGCTGCACATTCCCAGCACGATCCCGTTTTACGGAAACGAGCATAACTCTCTCGTTTTTGATCCGTTTTACCCGATTCTTTTTCCTACACATCCGTAATTTAATTCTCCATCTAATGGAACTAAAATCCAACATCCGACTTAATAAAATTTCAGACTTTTAACTCTTCGGCTTATTACCCTCTTACCAATTTTGACCCATTCATGCATACATCAACATAACTTGTTCGTTTTACCATAACCTCTTATAAACATAATAATATCAGTGACGTCTATCATATATTATTAAATTATTGGATGTCTTGCATCCTTTTAACACCTTATCGTTCATATGCTAATTTTGACCCGTTAAGGGTGTTCGCGCATTAATTGGTCTACGACTAACCAAACCATAATCCCCTCTTCCATACTTGTCTAAAACATTACACTAATCGAATAACTTATTTCTAAGCTACTTTTAAGATCATTTGCCCCAAAATACCCATCAAGGGCATTTTGGTCAACTTTAATCCCATCATTTACGACGAA
Source organism: Helianthus tuberosus (assembly GCA_030545235.1). NCBI lineage: Eukaryota > Viridiplantae > Streptophyta > Magnoliopsida > Asterales > Asteraceae > Helianthus > Helianthus tuberosus. The sequence goes on along the minus strand of CM060415.1, from coordinate 3,301,401 downwards.
GGACTTTAACACATTTTTGACCTCAAACATCATGTTTAATTAATTAAAACACCTTATTACTTAATCGAACTAAGAAGTGATTACGGAAATCACTTACCTTATGCGTCTGTGCTCGTATCCGATTCCTCGCCTTTTCTTGACCCGTTATCCTTTCATGCTTGAGTCCGTCTTGACATGATTCCTATACTCTCTTTTCATCAAGATCACGCTCCTATTAGCATATGCATTCGTACATGTTAACAATCATATCAATCGCATATTTCACCCTTAACTGTCATTAGTCATTTCTAACATACATAACTCATATGATTATATTCATATCCGTTTTAAACTCATGTAATTCATCATACAATTACAAATAACGCATATTGACATAACATGTACCATACGACTTCCTATAATCCTGCCTTTACGACAACGTGTCAATTCATGTTTCTTATGCTTAGTTGACTTTTGAAAGTCAACTATATACCATATTTAACCATCGACTTATCATCATATACTCGTAACATCATAATCGACTATACGGACGACACTATATACATTTCATCATAAATTTAATATGTGAGTACTACCTTTTAAGCATAGCGTACAACTATTTCATGCACAAATCTTCTAAACTCGTACATAACCCATCAAAACCTACTACTAATCATCATGTATCATTCCCAATTAACATCAAACATATCATCATCCCATTTCTCCTAATTCTTCTAACAAGTATTCATCATACCCACATAATACATAAATCTTTCAACAAGACTCGAACATGGGAGGTGATTCTAGTCATCATCTTCACCCCAACTAACGGGTTTTACCTCTAATCATCAAATTAACGCAAACCATACATAACCCATGTTCTATACGAGGATTCTAACCCTTGTACATGATCAATTTCATATTAACTCACGGATTAGAACATAACCCACTTCACCCATGATCACCAATCTTAGATTTAAGACATACCTTACGATCCCCTCGTGTCGGTGATCATTAATCCATGCTCGGTTATGGATTTAAGCTTCATCTTGCCTTCCGATTTGAGCATAAAGAAGATTTAGGGTTTGAGGCTCCATGGGAGCCTCCTGATCTTTCTCGAACACACACGTATGTGTGTGTTTGTGTGTGTCTAGTTATTTTATAACTTAACTTTCATTTGTTCCACTTTAGCCCCTCGGGTTTACCTTTAAAACATAACTGACCCTACCCTCATCATTTAATACTTTTGACCATACCCTTAACTAGGTTAAATAGCCTAGTTATTTATTTCATGACGTGTCACATAAGAACATACGAAAAATATTAACATTCAGATTTTTGGGGCGTTACACTCTACTACTCCCACCACTGAGCCTTCCACATTTCGACAGGCTCAGCAGTATTCTGTTTGGTGGGATGCGATGCGTGCTGAGATTGATGCTCTTCATGCCAACCAGACTTGGCGTCTGGTTCAGGCTCCCACTGACGCCAACATTGTTGGTTGTAAGTGGGTTTACAGGATTAAACATAATCCTGATGGATCAGTGAGTCGTTATAAAGCCCGGCTTGTTGCCAAGGGCTTTCATCAGACTGAGGGTATTGACTACACTGAGACTTTTAGTCCTGTGGTCAAACCTACTACTATTCGTCTAGTTCTTTCAGTCGCTTTCTCTCGAGGGTGGTCTATTCGTCAGGTTGATGTCAACAATGCGTTCTTAGATGGGGATCTTTCTGAGACTGTGTATATGACCCAGCCCCCAGGCTTTGTTGACTCATCTAGACCACATTATGTTTGTCGCCTGCAGAAGGCTCTTTATGGCCTAAAGCAGGCTCCTAGAGGTTGGTTTTCCAAGCTATCCATCGCTCTGCTTGCTGATGGTTTTACCCAGTGTCTTTCAGATGTATCTCTCTTTGTTTACAGTCGAGATTCGATACTCTGTTATGTCTTGATCTATGTTGATGACATCATTATTACTGGGAGCTCATCTGATTTTGTTACTGGTTTGATTGGGCGCTTGCACTCTCAGTTTGCGCTCAAGGATTTGGGACAGTTATCATATTTTCTGGGTATTCAGGCTACATTTTCTGAGGATGTCTTACATTTATCACAGCAGCGCTACTTACTTGATTTGTTACAGCGCACGGGTCTTGCCGATTGTTGTCCATTATCTACCCCTGTCTCTTCTGGTAGACAGCTTTCTCGGCACACTGGTGATCCTTTGTCTGATCCTACTATGTATCGGAGTACTGTCGGTGCATTACAGTATCTTTTGTTGACACGACCAGAGATTGCTTATGCGGTCAGTAAGGTGTCACAGTTTCTTCAGACACCTACTGATCGACACTGGGTCGCTGTCAAACGGATTTTGCGGTATCTTAAGGGTACCATTTCTCATGGGTTGTGTATACGTCGATCTACTTGTGTTGATTTACATGCTTATAGTGATGCTGACTGGGCTGGGTGTCCTGATGATCGACGTTCTACCACAGGTTATTGTGTTTTTCTTGGGCCCAACCTCATCAGTTGGAGTTCCAAGAAACAACACACAGTTGCTAGGTCGAGTACTGAGGCTGAGTATCGAGCTCTTGCTCATACAGCTGCTGAGTTACGATGGATTACATCTATACTACATGAGTTACATATCACGATGACTTGTCCACCGTCTCTTTGGTGTGACAATATAGGAGCTACATATCTTGCAGTCAACCTAGTGTTTCATCAGCGCACCAAACACTTGGAGATTGACTTGCATTTTATTCGGGACATGGTTTTGGGTGGTACTTTACATGTTCGGTATGTTCCCACTACATTTCAGATTGCAGATATTTTGACCAAAGGATTGTCTGGTGTTCGTTTCGACAGTCTAAGGTCCAAGCTTCACGTGGATGCTCCCCGTTCAGCTTGAGGGGGCATATTAGAGTGTGTATGTTAGTTAGTATGTTGAGTTAGTTATTGACAGTTGTCATGGTTTGTTGTTTAGCATGTGGTAGTTAGGTGGTTGTATATATAGTGTCATAGTATGTATCTTTGAACTATTCTATTCTATGAGATTGAGATCATACTCTTGTTTCAGAAACACCACAACTAAGGATTATTTATTTTCATGTGTGGGGTGACCCTGATACATTGTCATAAGGATTTAACGATGTTGTACCATTGGCGATCTATATGTGTTTTGGTTTTTTTCTTTTGTTTTGTTTTCCTTTCATTGTCATTTTTAACGATAAAAAATTATATACATATAAGAATTTTTTGTTTTTAACAAACTTTTTTCTTTTTTAAATCATATTTCCTTTATCATTTAATTTTTGATTTTAGTAATTCCTTTTATTTTTTTTAAATTATTTCCTTTATAATTTAATTTAATATTTTTTAATAATTTATGTTCGTTAAGTTTTTCTAAAAACTTAAATACGTAGTTGTGTTAATTTTTTTCCTTAACATGCAGGTAATTTTTTTTAAACGGAGTTGTACTCAAAATATAGTATTTATTTAGTTTCATAAAACGGTATACTGATGAACCGAATCAAACCGATTTTGATGCTTTTTTTTTTTTTTTCAAATAACGTTTGTTTTATATTACCATTTGCTTTGTTTCACAGCACACGCAATGTCATGTATTATAATTGCTAAAATACGAACATAAGCTATTTATATAGATTTCAGTACATCTTAAGTGTTGACATCAGGTCTAACTTAACGATAATTAGTAAACACAACTAGAGTTGACCTCAAATCCAACTTATTTCAACGATAATTATTAAACACAACTAGAGTGTATTTATTTTAACTTGAGATCAGCTTACCGGCCGGTTTGAACCGGTTTTTAAAACATTGAGCTTAACTCATTTCAACATTTATACTACAGCTCTATTGAAATATCGCGTATGAAAGAGTCGAGGTCTATTTGAGAAGAACCTCCTTCTCCTGTTGCTCGTCGACAAATCTTTTCGACTTCTTTTGCTCGTTTTCTCATCTCTTTCCCCCTTTCGCTTTCCAGATCCATAACACTACTTATGAGCTTCGAAATTTCTTCTCGAGTGACCAAAACACCCTCATCGATCGTCACCCGCCTTCCAATTTTCCAATCGTCAACTACCATCTTACTATTCGGAACTTGATCCGAAAATATCGGAAATGTGATCATAGGCTTTCCGCAAAAAGCACTTTCTTTCGTTGAATTCCAACCACAATGTGTCCAAAATGCCCCTATCGAACCATGGCGCAACACTCTCAATTGGTCACACCAAGGTATGACGAGCCCTTTTTCGTCATTTTCTTGCTTAAAGCGCAATGTTTCCTCACGTGCAATCCACATGTATCGCACTCCACTATCGTGCACACCCACCACAATTTCATCCAGTTGCGCATTTGACACCGAGAGAAAACTTCCTTGTGAAATGTACAACACTGAACCCTCGGGTTGACGGTCTAACCATTTGACGTAGTCAGGGGTATTTTCGTCATTTTCTACATCATTCAAATTGTAGCAAGGAATTGCGGGGCCGATAGCATAAACGGGCATGGCAAGATCCGACCTAAAGGCATCGATGACTTGCGCTTCGAACTCGTAAACCGATGCAAAAATAAGAAACTGAGCTTTTGCACACATCAAAATGGCTTTCATAACTAGTTGTGTTACTTCCTTTCCCTTCCCATTGAAGGAAGTTACAAGATCCGCCACGCGAATAGGAGGAACTCCGGGTATGTAATCTACGATCTCGTTCTTGTTTCTGGAGAATTTATCACCAACGTGCCCGTTTTCGACGAGAAGATGGTAATGATAAAACATGGAGAACACCGTAGCCGAAATCGTGCTCAAACTCGCCACCCGAATGTTCAACCTTTCGCCGATATTTAATACCCAATATAGGATACAATCATATAATAGTACACTTATTGGTACTTTCATCCCGCGGAGCAACTGCTCCGCGGGATCTTCCATTTTCGTTTGTGTGGCTTTTATAAATCCTGGTAAGTCAGCGGCTCGGTTCTTCTCTGACGGGATAACATTGGGGATGGTGGCGAACCTAATGTTGGGCGGTCTAGGTTCGCTTTCGATGAACCCGAGCCATTCTTCGGTGACAACAACCGTGATGAACACGTCTGAAGGTCTGCGTAGAGCAATGAGCTTGCATAGGTTCATCATAGAGTTAATGTGGCCTCTCCCAGGGTACGGTATCGCCACCACATGGTGGCTGAAACACTCCCCCATTGGATAAGTGATTGGGGAGATGAATGGTGGTGCTGATATTTGTTGCAGACTTGCATTATGTTCTATATATATACAACGAAAATGTAAAATACAATACCACGAGATGAAATTATAACATGCGTAACTAGTTTTATAACATGCGTGATTATGCTTTTCAACATGCGTGATTAGGGTTTTAAGTTTTATAACGTGCGTAATTTCACTCGTACACATCGTACGTTAAGGAATATTGTACGTTAATCCACCACTTTATATATATACACATGTTAAAAACATCAACCACATAAAAAGTGTCGGTAACATTTTCCTAAAAACCAAAGTCTGAGTTACTGAGTTGTGATGGGGCTGCATGTCTTAAAAGCTTTGGAATACAACCAAAGCAACCAGGAGTCCAGGACCAGGGCTCAATTTAAAGTTCAACACTCTATTTTTTTTTTTGTCATTCTTTAATTTTAACTTTTTCTTTTCAGTTAAGAGTTTAATTCTCAATTTTTTTCTTTTTATAATTTTTATAAATGGTTTTTTTTTTCCTTTAATCAATCGAGTTTTTGGCCTCCGCAATGTGTGTCCCTTTTGTGAAAACGAAATGCGAGTTTATAGTCCTTACAAGTCACGTAAAAAAACCAAGCTAATATCGGCTGAATTCTCACCCGGTACTCTCCGTTGCATTGTGCTAGTTGAATAACTTTTCTTTTTGAAAGGCTAAACGGAACTTTATAAAATAAACAACAAACAGCCCCTTAGCCAGTAGCTAACAAAGGGAGAACCACAGCAAAGAAAAACAACAGCGGAAAAAAGAAATTGACAACTAGCACAAACTAAGAACAACTACTAGTTTTTGGACTGAACGGTACGTTTCGAGGATGTTAGAGAAAAATGATACAATTCTAAAATTTAGCCTGAAATTATAAAAGTGGACAAACCGTAAGGATGTAAATGGCACTAAACTCTATTATGTGTGAAACGATATATCTATCGCGGTACACGATAATAGTTTTGATTAGTTATTGAAGGATTGGTCTCCATACTTTCACAATTACGATTTAACAATCATTCTATTGCATTGTTTAAGTTCATAATTTAACTAATGCTTTAAAGAGATGTATCATCTTTTATCTTAGGGCATGTTTGGCTAGGCTTTTTGAACCAACTTATTGACTTATTAGCTTTTTCAAAAAGCTAATAAGGAGATTTTGTGTTTGGCAAACTTAAAAGAGCTTTTCAAAATGACTTTTTGTATAGGAGAAAAAGTCATTTTTGAGAAGTCAAGATGTTGTGACTTTTTGAGAAGCTTTTAACTTTTCAAAAACTAAATTACCATATTACCCCTGTTTTAACGTATTGACTTATAAAAGAATGTCCTTTTTAGTCATTTTACATCAATAAGCTAAGCCAAACACTTTTTAAAAAACAACTTATTGACTTATTGGTTTTTCCCACCCCATAAGCTAATCCAAACACTTTTTAAAAAACTCATTTTCAAAAAGTCATAAGTCAATAAGTTCTTTTCACAAAAAAATCCTTTTTAAGTTAAATAAGCTTAGCCAAGCTAAGTTTGAGTTAACTCCGACTGGATTTGGTTTGGCTTGTGAACAACCCCGGTCTACAGTATCAAGGGATGCTTTTGTCGGAAAGAAGGAAATTAATAGTATAGGGTCTATTATGTAACTTGGTGTTCTATATAAGGCACCGTTTTTAGTTGTAACCCTAATTGAGATGTTCAATACAATTCTTGATCAATACAATTCAAACCCGAGTTCATTCTCTATACCAATCAACATGGTATCAGAGCAGAGTTTCTGATCCGTGAAACAATCAACTTCAAAATCAAACTCAAAACCAGAAAACCCAAAATCGAAACCAAAAACAACTTCAAAGTCTGACCTGATTATCATCACCGCTGCAAGAAACCCTAGCCGCTATCGTTTCATCAGTTCCGACAAATCAGCTCTCCAACGTTGTTCATCAGGTCCGACGTTCATCAGGTCCGGCGAACCTTAACAGTTTTTTTTGCTGGGTCGATTCGTCGCACAACATCAGCCGTATAACCCAGCCCTGGAGTCCGTGTTGCCGCCGCTGAAAAACCCTAGTTTTCGTCGCCACTGGAAACCCTAAAATTCATCGCCGGTCCGGTCGTCTTCTCCGATCCTCCGACACGTCTTGATCTTTCCGGTGACTTGTTATCAAACGGAGAGGTGAGAGGGTGGTGTCGAGAGTGAGGTTTCTGCTAGTGAACCCTAAAATTCGTCACCGCCATCGCGTTCTTCTCTGCTAGTGAACCCTAAAACCTGCCGCCGCATTCATCTGTGCTGGCATCAGCCATCAGTTATAAATCCGCTGGGTGTTTGGGGTTTATGGTGGTGGTAACCAGATTTGTAGAGAGGAAATAGGAAGAGGAAGATTGTTTCAAGGAACCCTAAAGATCCCTTAAATTCGCTGCCTATCTCTTAAAGCCGCAGACTAGCGTTGCATTTTTTATTCCGCCCAGATCTAAATCTTGAACGCGAGTTCAAGTGCCCAGCGCATTTGATAAATACGCTGGGTGCATTTGATAAATACGCTGGGTTAGCTGGTTGCTCGTTAACAGTACCGGCGTAATTAACGGCGAATTTACTTGATTCCGGCGTATTTGACTGTCTATTAAATACGCTCGATTTATTTATTGTCTAAAAAAAAAGGAAAAAAATGGAAATCAATCATGCCGGTTCGTGGATATTCGATTCTGGAGCCACTGACACCATGACTTTTGATCCATTGGACATACAGTCACTGTCCAATCCTAAAAAAACTCAAATCCAGACCGCAAACAATGGAATGATGCAAGTAGAAGGAGGAGGGACTGTTGAAATTTCACCAACTATGAAATTATCAAATTGTCTATATGTTCCATCATTATCACACAAACTGCTCTCCATCAGCCACATTACCAAGGAGCTAAATTGTACTGTACTAATGCACCCTAATTTTTGCCTTTTACAGGATATCAGGACGGGTGTGATTATTGGACGTGGTACTGAGCGCCAAGGATTATACTATGTGGATGAAGTGGCTCAACAGGGTACTGTGATGTTAGCACATGGAACCGAAAACCGGGAAGCCTGGCTATGGCATAGACGTTTGGGACACCCATCCGTTGGCTACTCGCATCTCCTGCTTCCACAACTCTTCCCGTCGAAGGGAAAAATTGATTGTGAAACCTGCTTTCGTGCCAAAAGCCATCGACAACCATTCAAACCTAGCAATACAAAAGTTGCTTCACCCTTTTCACTAATCCACTCTGATGTGTGGGGCCCTGCTCCTGTGATGGGGGGCAAGGCCTTCGGTACTTTATATTATTCGTGGATGATTGCACTCGCATGACATGGGTGTAGTTTTTAAAAAACAAGGCCGAAGTTTACGAGAAATTTATAACGTTTTATGCTATGATTCAAACTCAATTCCAAACTCAAATTCAAATCCTTAGATCCGACAATGGGGGGGAATTTGTCAATACATCTATGAAACAATTCTTTAAAACCAAAGGATTAATTCATCAAACTTCTTGTGCTCATACCCCCGAACAAAACGGTGTTTCCGAACCGAAAAACCGTATTATTCTTGAAATGACTCGAGCCCTTCTAATTGAATCTCAGGTACCCAAATCTTTCTGGCCGGAGGCAGTTGCAACCTCCGTGTATCTCCTAAATCGGCTCCCAACCAAAGCTCTTAAGTTTAAGACTCCCTTAGATTGTCTGTCTAAGTCTGCCAGTATTCCCCACCCTCTTACACTTGAACCTCGAATCTTCGGGTGTACAACATTCGTCCACATACCCAAAACCAACCGAAACAAGCTTGGCCCATGTGCCGAAAAATGTGTATTTGTCGGGTATGGGATTGATCAAATAGGGTACCGATGCTATAATCCAACAACTCGTCAAATGTTCACCACAATGAATGTTGACTTTCTTGAAACAAAATACTTTTATACTACCCAACTCAGTGGTCAGGGGGAGAATGACAGTATAGACACTCTGAGTTGGTTAACCCAATTTCCCTCATCTGAAGAAGTAACAACAAAAAACCATCACAGTGCTTCGAGTCCTTCAAACACAGCCGTACAATCGGAGGAGCACAGTACCACTGAAGATAGTCCATCCAACGTGATACCAGAGGTAAGAAATACTGAGAACCCTGAATGTTCTACGTCTTATAACTATGAGACAACAGGGGAACCCACAGAACCGACAACAACAGAGCATACAGAACATGTTGATCTAAATGTTGAACAGGTTGAGCAGGTTGAACCAGTTGTTGAACAGGTTGAACCAGTTGCAGCAGAGACAACCGGAAGGTATTCCCTCCCTCCAAGAGAAAATAGAGGAGTTCCTCCTAAGACATACTCTCCAGAAAAGGTGGTTCCAAGGTACCCAGTGGCAAACATTGTCACTGAAAACTTGTCTAAGGAAGCTAAAGCTTTTACAGTTGCCTTGTGCTCTGAACAAATGCCATCTACAACACAAGAAGCCTTGAAATCTGAAGAATGGAAAAAGGCAATGGAGACCGAAATGGAAGCTCTCAAGAAGAATAACACATGGGAGAAATGCATCCTCCCTCCAGGAAAGAAACCAGTGGGATGTCAGTGGGTTTTTTCAGTCAAACACAGACCTGATGGAACGATTGAACGATACAAAGCTCGGCTGGTTGCAAAAGGTTACACTCAAACTTATGGAATCAACTACTCTGAAACCTTCTCCCCAGTAGCCAAAATCGATACAATCAGAGTCCTGTTTTCTATAGCTGCCAATAAAGGTTGGCCTCTTCATCAATTTGATGTAAAAAATGCCTTTCTTCACGGGGAACTGAACGAGGAAGTCTATATGGATGCTCCACCAGGTTTCAATGAGAATTTCAAGGCTGGAGAAACATGTCGGTTGAAGAAATCTCTGTATGGGCTTAAGCAGTCTCCTAGAGCTTGGTTTGGGAGGTTCACCCTTGCTATGAAAAAATATGGCTTCAAACAAAGCAACTCGGATCATACCCTATTTTTGAAACGTAGGGGCAGTCTTGTGACCTGCTTAATTATCTATGTTGATGACATGATTCTTACGGGAAACGATGAAGAGGAAATGTCAATGTTAAAAGATAAACTGTTTTCGGAATTCGAGATGAAAGATCTGGGAAGATTGAAGTACTTTCTTGGAATTGAAGTTCTGAGATCTAAACAAGGGATTTTTATCTGTCAAAGGAAATATGTCCTTGATCTGCTAGCTGAAACCGGAATGATTGAATGTAGACCGGCGGACACCCCAATGGTGGTTAATCATGGCTTACACATGGAAGATGGAGCAGATCTAGCAGATAAGGAGAGATATCAACGAATGGTGGGAAAACTGATATACCTCTCCCACACTCGTCCAGATATAGCTTACGCAGTAGGAGTGGTGAGTCAGTTTATGCACCAGCCCCAAGCAAGCCATATGGAAGCAGTATTAAGAATCATCCGGTATCTCAAGGGAACAGCAGGTCATGGTATACTGTTTAGATCAAATGGGCACTTAGAAATCCAAGCTTATACAGACGCCGACTGGGCAGGGGATAAAGGAACGAGAAGGTCAACCTCAGGATACTTCACCATGGTTGGAGGAAATCTTGTTACCTGGAGAAGTAAAAAACAAAAGGTAGTCGCCCTATCTAGTGCAGAAGCTGAATTCCGAGGGGTTGCTCGTGGCTTAGCAGAGGTTCTGTGGATTCGCAAGCTCTTAACTGAGATTGGCTTCCTTCCTACTACTGCAACCAAAATCATGTGCGACAATAAAGCTGCTATACAGATCTCAGAAAATCCAGTCCAACATGATCGAACAAAACATGTAGAGGTAGATCGACACTTCATTAAGGAGAAATTGGAGGAAGGTATCATAGAGCTCCCATATATAGCCTCGAAAGATCAACTTGCAGATATTCTAACAAAGGCAGTCAACGGAAACGCGTTTAGTAGCTGTTTGAGCAAGTTGAGTGTTGGTGACCCCACTACTCAACTTGAGGGGGAGTGTCGGAAAGAAGGAAATTAATAGTATAGGGTCTATTATGTAACTTGGTGTTCTATATAAGTCACCGTTTTTAGTTGTAACCCTAATTGAGATGTTCAATACAATTCTTGATCAATACAATTCAAACCCTAGTTCATTCTCTATACCAATCAACAGCTTTTGATCACTTCAGTTCCCCTGGGATATATTAACCATATATTAGATATTTAAAATATTTTAGCAGGTGATATGAATGCATTATATTTGCAACAAGGATAATGTAAGATTATGCAATCATCTAAAAGATTAAATTGCTATTGCTTTTGCTTTACTTAAATATTTGCAACAAGGATAATGTAGGATTATAGCAAAGATTAAATTGCTATTGATTTACTTAAATATTAGTGTATATATTAATAATTTTTTGACCCAAAACATTATTATAAGTTTTACTTGTTATAATTGTCAATTAAAAGAAGTGAATGAGACCAAGGTTACTTAATTGAGACATGTTAGTTGAAAATGGTTAACTTAGGGTGTACGGGGTGGTTGCGGGGAAGGCAACCGTGATTGAGTTTACCGCGGGGGAACACTGCCGCCGACCCCCACTTTCCCTGATGATTGAACCAATTCGGGGAGTAGTCTCCTCTTAGAATTTGAATGTTAGAGCATTTGTAACGGCTATAATGCCGTTGGATATAAAAAAAAAACAATTTACAATTTCCTATATTTAAACCAACAATTTCTCCCACAATTCAAACCTAATTAAATCTTACCAATCCATTTCTCTCATAATCCAAAACTAATCTCTACCCCTATTATTTAAAATGGCAGATGAAATACCGTTATTTATTCCACCCGACATTAGTGACGATGATTTATCTTCGTCATGATTGAGAGAAAGGCCACGAAACCCTTATGACAGATTATTTTGTCGAGGAGCCGAAATACAATGATGTTTTTTTCGTCATAGGTTTCGTATGTCAAAAGGTTGTTTTTAAAAAGTGTGAGCGACGTGGAAGCGAATAACCTGTGATTTCAAGAGGGCTTGGATGAGAGAATGAAGAAGAGTTTTACACCATTGCAAAAAGTTACATCGGCGATGTTAAACATTGTTATGCTCAAGAGGTACAAAAACAAATCTTTAAAGATATTAGTGGTGTTGTTTTTTTTACTCAATAGGTTATGTAAGTGCTTGAATATCTTTTTCACGGTCCGGAAATACACGTTGGAATTCCTACTATAAAACACTTTCTCGTTTGGTTACTTTACTCAATAGGTTATGTAAGTGCTTGAATATATTGAAGAATGGGGTCACACTATTACTAGCACTAGACAAGCGGACGGACTTCAAATGGAAATGAAAAAATACGAGTTTGTATTCTACTTACACTTGATGTCGCATATTCTAGACATCACAAACACATTGTCCCAAAGTATTCAAAGAAAATAGCTATTAGTGCATTTTTCATATGTCCATAGCTTAGAAATCTTGTATAGATGATTTAATCTTGAGTCTGCATAAGTTAGGACATAGTTCGTGTGTATAGAGAATGATGGGTTATATGTGCATGTAGCGCATGAACATATGCATAGCGCATGAGTGATCATGCACAGCGCATATGTCATGCGCAAGGAGCCTAGTGCATGTGTATAGCCTATATAAACACATGTCATGTGGATTAGGGAGTCATCGCATTTGTAGCTTTTATATTGGAGTCATTTTGTACCGCAACTTTGTTCGATTGGAGAATAAAAGAGCAAAACATTTGTTTAGTTGATTCTTCGCACGATTACAACACGATTTTGGATTCTGCACTTTAAACACGTTTAACATGGAATTTGGTGTTCGTAGAGGTTTAATCACCGGGAACAAGATCCTTTCATGGACTTTCAAGTGGTATAAGAGCTTTGGCTCTTTCTATAAGTAATCATGATTAACAATTGGACAGTTTTTTTGTGAAAATTTAGACAAATTAGACCGTTCTTAGTGAGTTTTGGACATTTGGACAGTAGTAATTAGATAAAAACTAAACGTCACAACTATAAATTCAAGATACTTCAAAACTGTTGAAAACAACACGTCAAAATCATCAAAATTGTAGTAACGATATGTTGAAGTTTGTAAACAGCAGTTGTACTGCGTATGAAAGATCACACATGAGTGTTAAGCTACACAAGAGTGATACGTTGTTTGATAAGCACATAATCCATTTTCAGCGCATCACTCACATGCCAAGTGTTGATAGCACATGAGTTAATTGTGCATGATTTATATGATGGTTTGAAGATTTGGTAGTGATACGCTCTTGATTGGTTATGGTTACTAAATCTTGAACATACGCTGTGGATTGAAGTTTGTTTGGTACGCAGTGGCTTGATTGACTTGTGACATACATTGTTTTGTTCTTATGTAATTAGGGCCTTTGTGTTGCTGTTATACACAGTTTCAAGTTTTTGTGAAATTTGACCAAGTGTTTGAGGTTTTTAAAGATGGATGAGATAATACATATTGACGGAAAATATTATGTGAAAGAAACGTATGAAAAAGAGATAAAGATGTAGAACAAAGAAGTTAAAGAATCTGAAACGTCTAAATCAATGGCTTCTTGTTCTAAATCAGTATGTCCCGACTGTGCAAACGAGGTAAAAGGTTATCGGGAGGATAATTCTAAACTATTGAGGGACTTAGAAAGCTTGTTTTTAGAAAACAAAAAATTTTAAAAAATGAAAATGTTTTTAAAAACAAAATAAAAACTTTTGAAAGTGAAAATCAAATTTGAATAAAATTGTTTTGAAAAACAAAAAACAATTAGGGGTGGGGGTTGTCATCACTCATCACTCACAACATCCAATCAAGTTTCGCCATATCATCAACCATTATTCCATCACTCACAAACTTTTTTTAGTGGGGGTGGTCATCCCTAGTGATGAAATTCCATCACTAACATTTTTTTTAAATTTTTTTAAATTATAAATTAACAATAAAACGCTAAAATTATAAATTATAAATTTCATTTAAATAAAACATAAATTACATAGCAAAAAAAAAAAAAAAAAAAAAAAAACTAAACATTGGAAAAAAAAACTTAAATTAAACGGATGACATCTCCCACCCCCACATTTCACAAATCTCGCGTTTTTGTTGAATTACGACCGACTTAAACGGTTCGACGAGAGGAGCGTGCGGCTCACACAAGATTTTTAAATCATTTTGTCTTTCTACCGTTTTCAAGTGTCTCATATACGCGTGCTCGCGTTCAAGTTTTGCGGACACAAGTTTTTCTCTTCTTTGTTTGGATTCGCTTATTTCCACCAATTTCGCCTCTTCGATTATGAAGATCGACTCCGCCACCGCTTCCTTTCCTCTGCTTGAGGAATCACCACTTTTCTTGCGGCGCGGCCTTGTAGGTGTATCTTCTTGAATGGGGTCGTCAACGGGTTGATCGGGTTCGTCAACGGTGCGTCGTTTAAATTCATTTGGGGCATGTTATCCGACGCGTAAGTCGTGTAGTTCCCCGACTCGGAGGTCTTTGATCTTTTCGGACCTCCTCTTTTTTTTGGAGCCGTAGGCCGACCCATGTCGACCAAATCAACCGGTACCCACTTCGGGTGACGTCTCGCTACCTCCCATACCGCCACGTGTGAAAAACTCCTCTTTCCATACTTTCTTCCCCAATTCCAAACCCTAATTTAATTTTGTACCTGATGTCATTGCTCGAGGTTTGAAGGAACGATCAGATGAGCGACATGCAATACAATCGGGTCAGGGAGTAGAAGCTTTAGAACCGCCATCAACCGTTGACACCCAGACATCACCTTGGAACCACCGTCAAGCATTGATGTGACTGAAAACGTCAGGTTATAGAGAAGAAGCTGTTGCCATCGTCGTTAGGAGACGAAAGTGGTGATCGGGAGGTGTGAGGAATCCGCCCCTCTTTCGGTCTTCTGGTCTCTCAGCCTCCATTACTTTGATGAAGCCTTAACCAATCAAAGGACAGTACAACCATAAAACACATAGTACAAGAATGAAGTGCACAAAATACCATTTAAGCGACATATACAAGAGGGTAATGACTAGAAATGTTGTAAATTAGAGTATATATAAATAAGCTTTTCAAAACAAAACATTATAACTTTTACTTCCTTTATAATCCTAGCCCTAGAAGACAAATCATGTTGAAGTGAATGAGACCACAAGTGGCTTAATTGCGATATTTTAGTTAGAAAGGGTTAATTTAGTCTATATTGGAAAATAAAAGGATCGATATCCAAATTTATTGTACTTTAGCTTAGGGCTGTCCAAACTGCTCGACGATCGAAGATCGCTCGAAAAATGCTCGAAAAATGCTCGTTCGATTCCCGCTTAGTTTGTAAATGAGCCGATCGGATCGGTTCGATTCAAATTCAATCCGAGCATGAGCAAAGCTCCGCTCGCTCGTCGATCGCTCGGTTTCGCTTGAATTATTTTTATTAATAATATATATATATTATAGATTTTATAGATTAAAAACCCAAAAAATATAATAGCCCAAAAAAATTAAAAGCCCAAATAATATTCAGCCCAACTTAATATTTAATATGAAAATCTAACCCTAAATCCTATACCTAATTCATATTGCCGCTCTAGTGATCTAGTCTCCGGCTCTCACTCTCCGGTCCACAGTCACACTCACACACATCGTCGGACAATCAAACAAGTGAGTCGCTCCAGTCTTCATTTTGCAACAGATCGCCGCTCCAGTCTTCATTCTGCAACAGATCGTCGGACAATCAAACAAGTGAGTCGCTCCAGTCTTCAATAATTGTACAGTTTAAATATCACTTGTTTCAGTCTTCAATCTGTAACATATAATAACAATCGTCGCTCCAGTCTTCATTCGTCGGACTCGCTACCCGCGGCCAGTTCCACAGGTCTAATCTGCTTCTGTTTGTTAAGATAATTGAAAGGTATTTTTATAATTAACAAAACCTAAAAGTTGTTATGTAATGTGTAGAACTTAATGGTTTTGTTTAATGCTTGTGTTTATAGATTATATGTTGATTTGAAGTTGAATTTTGTGGATGAAGATGATCAAGCTTAAAGAAGAAGTTTATGGCTTTTAAACTAAATGACAATTTGTATTCGCACTTTATTTTGTGCTTCTTGATATTGTTAAGAACATTTTTAGAATCATGATTTGAGTTATGTATTGCTTTTGTTAGTAAAGTGTTGGACATGTTTTAATTAAGCTAGAATTTGTTTTTGTTGAATGAAGCCTTATAATTCAATCGAGCGAAACCGAGCGAAAACCATCCGCTCGATTTTTTTTAGGATTTAATAAAAACCGAGCAAAACTGAGCCGATTGATTCAAATTCAATCCGAGCATGAGCATCACTTTTGCGCTCGGTTTTGCAAATTCGATCCGCTCGGATCGGATCGGTTGTAATTCAATCCGAGCATGAGCAGACCCTCGATCAGATCGGATCGGCTCATGAACACCCCTACTTTAGCTGTCATGACTATTGTCGTCAAGAGGAAAAGAAAATGCAGCTGTCAGTGCCGGTGCGGGTGAACCGGGTCAGGCCGGAAAAAATAAAAATCAAGAATATAATTAATTTTGTTGGTTATATCAAACAAAAAACTATATCCGTAGAGTTTGGACTACGGGGTTGGGGCGTGGGCAGGGTGAAAATGCTCAAGTCACCACCTCGGGTGAGCTTGGGTTTGGGCGTGGCCCCTTGGGCGGGACTTTCAGCCCGGACGTTGGGCATGCCTTGCGATCCTATGTGATCGGCTCTTATTGGCTTGTTGGCTAGGTATAGCGGGCCATGTTTAAATTTTAAAATATAATCGTTTGGCCAAGCCAAACAGTTCACCTACCCACTTGTCAACATCGCTATATAACCCCCAACCCCACCGGCTGTCCCCATCCCTACCCCAACCCAAGTCACCTACCCGAACCGCTACCCACAAACAGTTGATCGATGGCCTCTTGGACGCACGAGGAAGAGTTAGCCCTTGTCACGAGCGTCGTGGACGCGATGAAGGGCCGCCATCCCGGTGAGACCCGTTACTGGCCGGAAGCTTTCGCTAGCTACCGGCAGAACGTGGGAAACGACCGGCACAATTTAAACGTGTGCCAACACAAGTGGCGCGAGCTACGACCGAAGCTCGATCGTTTTAAAGCCTACTACAACAGCTTCTCGGGCGGTGAGATAAGTCACGAAGACCAGGTGGCGGTGGCCAACATCGAGTTCCGGGGCAAGGAGCGGAAGCCGTTTGACAAGCTTGCCCGTTTTGAAATCTTCCTAACGCTTTAGGTTTTTTTATTTTATTTTGTAATCCTTTTTTTTTTGTAGAATTTTGTAATGTTTAGGAAAATTTAATAAAATTTTAGGCTTTTTTTTAAATGTTGTGTGTATTTTTTAATTTTAGATTTTTTTTTTATTTTAATAAACCTGGCCAAGCCACGCGGGCTAGCCACGCCCCGCCATACCCCACGGACACGTCACTCACCAGCGGGGGGGGGGGGGGGGGGGGGGGGGCTCGAACTCCACGTGTTAACCCATGCCCCAAACCGTCGCCCCACCATACTCCACGGTCTATGGCCACCTTAGCGGGGCGCGACCTCTCGGCAAATCCAAGCATGGCGCCCCATAGCGCCGCGTCACATCACTACGGCCGGCGCTATGGGGGGATCGAATTTGGGTCCCCGCGAAGGAGAGAGCGGCGTGAAGGGGGATTGTTGTCAAAAATCTGACCGTTACCACTCACACACATATATATACATACATACATATATATAAAGCCCCATACATATATAATCCCACTACACCCTCTTGTGATATAAAACCCATCTCTTACGCGTTTCGCCACTTGTCGCATAACGCCCCATGAAAGGCTTTATGACTACACATGGTCTAAACGAATAATATAAAAGTTGGGCCCACAAGCTTAAAGTTTGAAAACTAACCATGAGCCAAGCTCGACTACTCAAGCTTTAGAAATAAAACTATAAATAAGCCGAGTCCTAGTTGAACTCGAGTTTGAAAAGCTACTTGCGAGCTGAGCTCGACTTCTCGAGCCTTAGAAATAAAACACTAAGTAAGCCGAGCTCTTTGAAGTTAAACGAGCCAATCTTGAGCCTAAATAAGCTCATACTTGACTTGGCTCATTTATACCACAATAATTTACTATATATATTTGTTGATTTGAAAAAAAAAAAATTAACATATGACTTTATAGGATTTATGAACCTATAAACAACAAAACAACTAATCAACTATACAAAAAATTAGGAATCAACTAATAAGATATAAGCAACAAGAAAGGTTTTAATATTATGCCAACTATACAAAAAATTAGGAATCAACTAATAAGATATAAGCAACAAGAAAGGTTTTAATATTATGCCAAAAAGGTGTTAGTTTTGATTTTATGAACCAAGGTGATAGTTATTACCAAGATGAAGGATTCAAATGTATAATAAAAAAGGTGGAGAACTATGATATGCATGATTTTGTTAAAATGTATAATAAAAAAGGTGTAGAACTATGATTTTGTTAAAAAGATAACTTAAGGTGTACGGCAAGTTAGTGTTTCAACACTTTTGAGCCCATTATTCACCATGAGTTATGTTCAATCATAGCAACAATATAACCCATAATTTGGCTTCAATGGCCGACCATATTGATCTTTCATCGCATATATATATACAAGTCACATATCACATATGCATTCCAAAAATTAACAATTAAGCAAACTCACAAACAAATATAAACATAATATGAGAAAATAGAAATAATAATCAACTAGCAAGAAATGAGAAATCAATTATCAGAATAGTAGAAAATCTTGAAGATAATATGAGATAATCGAATTTGAGTCACTTGCCATGTTAAGAGAAATCAATGTTCGTCTGTGAAAGAAACCGATCCATGTCTGACATCCATCATGCTATATACACACACATGTATATATACACTTTTTTATAGGAGCCCCGAAATTTTGAAACGCCACAACTAAGGATTATTTATTTTCACGTGTGACGTGACCCTGATACATTGTCACAAGGATTTAAGGATGTTGTACCACTAGCGGTGTATATGTCTTTCGGTTTGTTTTCCTTTCCATTGTCATTTTTAACCATAAGAAAATATATACATATAAGAATTTTTTGTTTTTAACAAACTTTTTTCTTTTTTAAATCATATTTCCTTTATCATTTAATTTTTTATTTTAGTAACTCGTTTTATTTTTTTTTTTAAATTATTTCCTTTATAATTTAATTTAATAATTTTTAATAATTTATGTTCGTTAAGCTTTTCTAAAAACTTAAGTACGTAGTTGTGTTTAGTTTTTTCCTTAACATGCCGGTAAATTTTTTTTAAACGAAGTTGTATTCAAAATATAGTATTTGTTTAGTTTCGTAAAATGGTATGATAATAAACTGAATCAAACCGATTCTGATGGTTTTTTTCAAATAACGTT
This sequence comes from Helianthus tuberosus, assembly GCA_030545235.1. NCBI lineage: Eukaryota > Viridiplantae > Streptophyta > Magnoliopsida > Asterales > Asteraceae > Helianthus > Helianthus tuberosus. Next base: position 3,281,727 of record CM060415.1, on the reverse strand, counting down.
TGCTTTATATTACCATTTGCTTTGTTTCACAGCACACGCGACGTCATGTATTATAATTGCTAAAACACGAACATAAGCTATTTATATAGATTTCAGTACATCTTATAAGTGTTGACCTCAGGTCTAACTCAACGATAATTAGTAAACACAACTAGTGTTGACCTCAAATCCAACTTATTTCAACGATAATTATTAAACACAACTAGAGTGTATTTATTTTAACTTGAGATCAGCTTACCGGCAGGTTTGAACCGGTTTTTAAAACATTGAGCTTAACTCATTTCAACATTTATACTACGGCTCTATTGAAATATCGCGTATGAAAGAGTCGAGGTCTATTTGAGCAGAACCTCCTTCTCCTGTTGCTCGTCGACAAATCTTTTCGACTTCTTTTGCTCGATTTCTCATCTCTTTCCCCGTTTCGCTTTCCAGATCCATAACACTACTTATGAGCTTCGAAATTTCTTCTCGAGTGACCAAAACACCCTCATCGATCGTCACCCGCCTTCCAATTTTCCAATCGTCAACTACCATCTTACTATTCGGAACTTGATCCCCAAGTATCGGAAATGTGATCATAGGCTTTCCGCAAAAAGCACTTTCTTTTATTGAATTCCAACCACAATGTGTCCAAAATGCCCCTATCGAACCATGGCGCAACACTCTCAATTGGTCACACCAAGGTATGACGAGCCCTTTTTCGTCATTTTCTTTCTTAAAGCGCGATGTTTCCTCACGTGCAATCCACATGTATCGCACTCCACTATCGTTCACACCCGCCACAATTTCATCCAGTTGCGCATATGACACCGAGAGAAAACTTCCTTGTGAAATGTACAACACTGAACCCTCCGGTTGACGGTCTAACCATTTGACGTAGTCAGGGGTATTTTCATCATTTTCTTCGTCATTCAAATTGTAGCAAGGAATTGCGGGGCCGATAGCATAAACGGGCATGGAAAGATCCGACCTAAAGGCATCGATGACTTGCGCTTCGAGCTCGTAAACCGATGCAAAAATAAGAAACTGAGCTTTTGCACACATCAAAATGGCTTTCATAACTAGTTGTGTTACCTCCTTTCCCTTCCCATTGAAGGAAGTTACAAGATCCGCCACGCGAATAGGAGGAACTCCGGGTATGTAATCTACGATCTCGTTCGTGTTTCCGGAGAATTTATCACCAACATGCCCGTTTTCGACGAGAAGATGGTAATGATAAAACATGGAGAACACCGTAGCCGAAATCGTGCTCAAACTCGCCACACGAATATTCAACCTTTCGCCGATATTTAATACCCAAAATAGGAAACAATCATATAATAGTACACTTATTGGTACTTTCGTCCCGCGGAGCAGTTGCTCCGCGGGATCTTCCATTTTCGTTTGTGTGGCTTTTATAAATCCTGGTAAGTCAGCGGCTCGGTTCTTCTCCGACGGGATAACATTGGGGATGGTGGCGAACCTGATGTTAGGTGGTTTAGGTTCGCTTTCGATGAACCCGAGCCATTCTTCGGTGACAACAACCGTGATGAACACATCTGAAGGTCTGCGTAGAGCAATGAGCTTGCATAGGTTCATCATAGAGTTAATGTGGCCTCTCCCAGGGTATGGTATCGCCACCACATGGTGGCTGAAACACTCCGCCATTGGATAAGTGATTGGGGAGATGAATGGTGGTGCTGATATTTGTTGCAGACTTGCATTATTATGTTCTATATCTATATACAGCGAAAATGTAAAATACAATATTCCTTAACGTACTACGAGATAAAATTATAACCAGGGACGGAGCTTAGTGGAAACCCGGGGGTGCACCCGCACCCCCGAATGTTTTGGTTAGAAGTGTAAAATTTCCTATTTTTCGTCCGAAAATTTTAAAATTATAAAAGACCGCCCCCTCAATTATTTTGCCTAAATATTTATACAATATATAAATTGGGTCCCATGACTTTTACACCCCCCCGCCCTGGAATTTTTAGTCAAGCTCCGCCATTGATTATAACATGCGTGATTATGCTTTTCAACATGCGTGATTAGGGTTTTGAGTTTTATAACGTACGTAATTTCACTTGTACGCATCGTACGCTAAGGAATATTGTACGTTAACCCACCACGTTATATATATACACGTGTTCAAAACATCAACCACATAAAAAGTATCGGTAACATTTTCCTAAAAACCAAAGTGTGAGTTGTGATGGGGCTGCATGTCTTAAAAGCTTTGGAATACAACCAAAGCAACCAGGACCAGGGATCAATTAAAGTTCAATGCTCTATTCTTTCGGAGTAAATTACTTTTTGAGTCCCTGTGTTTTAGTGGTTTTAACCATTTGAGTCCAAAATCAAAAAGTTTAACGCCCTGAGTCCCTAGTCATTTATTTTATAACGTTTTGAGTCCAATTTTGTTCATTTTATAACGATTTGAGTCCAAAAAATTGGACTCAAAAGGTTAAAATTTGGATTTAAAAGGACTCAAATGGTTAAAGAAAATGCTTATAGGGACTCAGGTCGTTAAACTTTTTGCTTTTGGACTCAACTAGTTAAAACCACTAAAACACAGGGACTCAAAAAGTAATTTACCCATTCTTTTTTCATTCTAATTTTAACCTTTTCTTTTCAACTAGAGTTTAATATATATTTTATTAGAATAAAAAAAAAACTAGAGTTTAATTCTCTATTTTTTTTTTCCTTTTTAAGAGTTTAATTCTCTAATTTTTTCCTTTTTATAATTTTTATAAATGGTTTTTTTCCTTTAATCAGAGTAATGCGAATTTGAGCCCACTTAGCTAAGTTTGAGCTAACTCCGACTTGATTTGGTTCGGCTTGTGAACAACCCCGGTCTACAGTTTTAAGGGATGCTTTTGATCACTTCTGTTCCACTAGTTCCATCTAAAGGATAATGTAAGATTTATAGCAATCATCTAAAAGATTAAAATATTTGCAACAAGGATAATGTAGGATTATAGCAATCATCTAAAAGATTAAATTGTTATCGATTTACTTAAATATTAGTGTATATATTAATAATTTTTTTGACCTAAAACATTATTATAAGTTTTTACTTGTTATAATTGTCAATTAAAAGAAGTGGATGAGACTAAGGTTACTTAACTGAGACATGTTAGTTGAAAAGCGTTAACGGGGTGGGTGCGGGGAAAGCAACGATGATTGAGTTTACGGCAGGGGAACACCGCCGCCGACCCCCACTTTCCCCAATGATTGAAGCAATTTGGGGATTAGTCACCTCTTAGAATTTGAACGTTAGAGCATTTGTAACGGCTATAATGCCGTCGAATATAAAAAAAATAATCTACAATTTCTTTTATTTAAACCAACTATTTCTCACAATTTCTCCCACAATTCAAACCTAAATCTCACCAAACCATTTCTCTCATAATCCAAAAATAATCTCTACCCTTAATATTTAAAATGGTGGATGAAATACTGTTATTTATTCCACCCGACATTAGTGACGATGATTTATCTTCAATCGATAGTAGCTTAATTTTTTGTTTTCAAAAATCTCATCGAACTAGCCGAACTAGAAGACACGAGCACATCTAGTAAAAAAGATGTCCGTCATGATTACGAGAAAGACCACGAAACCCTTATGGCAGATTATTTTGTCGAGGAGCCGAAATACAATGATGATTTTTCTCGTCATAGATTTCGTATGTCATAAGGTTGTTTTTAAAAATTGTGAGCGACGTGTAAGCGAATAACTCGTGGTTTCAAAGGGCTTGGATGATAGAATGAAAAAGAGTTTTAAACCATTGCAAAAAGTTACATCGGAGATGTTAAACAATGTTATGCTCAATAGGTACAAACAATGTTGCAGAAATCGGCCTAGGCGGCCGATTAATCGGCGCCTAGGCGCTAGTCGGTGGGTTACTGCCTAAATTTAAGCTAGTCGGTCAAAAAAATCGGTTATGGTCAAAATCGGTCGAAGTCGGTAAAAGTTGGATAAAATCGGTAAAAATCGGTCAAAATCGAACTAATCGGGTTTTTGAAACCTGGCCCATGGTTTAAAGCCCAAATTTTAGTTATAAACCTATTTTAACATTTAAGTTTAGGTATTTTAAAATTTAACCCCCTCTATCTTTCACTAGTTTACATATGGTTTCTAAACTTTTAAATTTATTAATAAAAAGTATAAAGTTATCTCCTAAACTTGTAAATTTATTAATAAAAAGTATAAAGTTATATATATATATATATATAAATTTGTAAAATTATCCTTAAAGAGTCCAATCCGATTAATCCCGATTAATCCCTATTATTCCCGATTAATCCCTAGGCGGTACCTCACCGCCCGACTAGCGCCTTCTACAACATTGGGTACAAAAACAAACCTTTGAAGATATTGGTGGTGATGTTTTTTCTTTACTAGTTGACGGGTAAAGTGACATATCTAAGAATGAACAAATGGCCGTGGTTATTCTATATGTTAATAAATGTAGGGGTAAGGCCGTAAGGAACAATTTATTGGGCTTGTTCATGTCATGGAGACGTCCGCATTAACTCTCAAATCTGTTATTGATGATTTATTTTGCTGACATGAATTGAGTTTGGGTAAAATTAGAGGCGAAGGTTATGATAATGCAAGTAATATGTCAGGCGAGCTTAATGGATTAAGAACTTTAATTTTAAAAGAAAATGTTTTTGGCATTCTATGTTCATTATTTTGCTCATCACCAACATCAACTTGTTGTGGTGGCTGCAAATAAACATACTAGTATTTAAGGACTTTTTAAAATGGAAAGGTCTTTAACAAATGTCATTTATGAATCTTGCAAACGACAAGATATGCTTCACAAAATTCAAAAAGATAACTTGGAGGAAAACCTTGTTACCAGGAGTGGCTTGAATCCAGGACTATCTCTTTTACAGTCTGGAAATATACGTTGGAATTCCTACTATAAAACACTTTCTCGTTTGGTTACTTTACTCAATAGGTTTACGTAAGTGCTTGAATATATTGAAGAATGGGGTCACACTATTACTAGCACTAGACAAGCAGATGGACTTCAAATGTGTAGGTCCACCCGGAGGATCGAGTTAAACCTCTATTCCTGTTTTCCGACAAACCCGTGAGTGCGGAATCCAAACGGGTAAGTTAAACCAAGTTACGAACACGTAAGACACAAGATTCAATGATTAACACTCCAATGTATTAATCTAGAAAACGGTTACAAAGCAATGTTTACAAGATGCTCTCATAAACTCTCAGTGTGTGTGTGTTTACAGTGTGTTCGCTCCGAAATCTATTCAGACTTCTCTCTTAGTGTTTCTGTCTGTTTGCTGTGTATTTATACTGAAACATCGACGAAATCCCATGGCCGAAGACTCAATGATGAACATTCATCATCATGACGAAATCCACTGATTTCGTCATATATGGGATTTCGGCACATGGGTTCTTCGACGAAATCAAGTGATTTCGTCATATGAGACTTCTTCACATGCTGGGCCTGTGACTTGGACTTGGGCTTGGGCTTGGACTTCATCATGGAGGATTTCTTCACATGGACTTGTCTCTTGGGCTTCTTCAATGTTGGGCCAAACAACTAACAGACAACATAAACATATAACACCTAAACACATAAATGTAATCTAATATGCAAACTGCACACACGCAGTTGCATTTACATCAAACGTTACGAAGTAAATCGCATACCGAGTCAAGACAGGAGGATGTCTTGACTACGGCCTTCACTTCGTAGCCGAGTCGAACCGAGTCGAGTCGAGCCGTATCCACATAATATGTATCAACAAACTCCCCCTTGGATGCTGCTCACAAGGTTCGTAATCTCGTTCTCCATCTCTTGATGGCTCTTTCATTCTCGGAAAGGATCTTCAAAGGCTTCACGTGTTGTAAGTAGAAAGTGTATTAACAAACTCATGCTTTTATCTAGAAAGTGTATCAATAAACTCCCCCTTTGATTATGCTCGTGAATCTTTTAATCTTCAATGCTTTAGATCCTTGTGGTGTTGATGATTGATCAGCGGCAACTCGATCATCTTTATCATTTGAGTGCGTCCATGTCGTGTCTTCATTCCGAAGCTTTTTATCTAACACGTTCTCCTCGCCTTTAGCATCTGCACATGCAAGAAAGCTAAACGCGCAATGAGAACAACTACTTGGAATATAGTTAACATAAACAAATGACACATATGAGACCAATTCTTATCAACTACCGTCCGACAGTTTGTTTGAAAAGTTAACAGATTTTTTCAATTTTGATTATTAACTTTCAAAACTTGCAAACTCTGACCGTTTATGAAGATTCAGTCGTTTTGGTTTTCATCAGATTTCAGGCAACGAAGACTTGAGTTCCAACATCGGTTAATCAAAACTAAAGCAGAAATAAAATCTTTTTGACTTTTAAAAAGTTTAAATTAAAACACACCTAAAATCTTTTTGGAATTTTGAATATATCAAACTTAAAGACCTGAAAGCAGTAAATAAATATATACAGAGTTGCAGAAACTAAGAAAAGTAAATATATACAAATATTCTTTTTGCGAGTTTCGAGGGTAAGAGAATCATATCAGTGTACGGTCATGCCAAAACACTCTTGTTGTTCAGTTAGTTAACATTTAGATAAACATCCTATAACGATTATCGGTATTGTTATCCACATAAGCTCAACTTATCATATGTAATCATGGCGAGGGGATACGTTAAGGTATGATTTATACTTACCGATAAGTGTTCATCCACATCACGACACATTCCCGTATCAAGGTATGCACGAGAGTTCATCTTACTGGTGAGTATACCATTTATCATCTGTTTTGACGTATATGAAAATGTGAGAAACTCACTTATTTTGTTTGAAAACAAGCCCTATGTGATAGAATCACTTATTGATGAGGAACTTGATTTTCAGATGCATGAGGGCACAGGAGCAAGTCCGTGAATAGGTCAGTACTTTCGTACAGCAAAGAGACGAACTTGACTCCCGGATAAATGTGATATATTATCACTTATTTTGTGGACATGTGATTGTTGATCACTTATTGAGGTCGTATGCAGTATGTACACGTATGTATGATATCATGGAAGATCTAGACTTCGTCTCCGTTTGCTTCGGTAAAAGAAACAACCATGATACCCAGATGATAAACAACATAAAGACCACATATCTCAGAACCTCGGCAATCTCTCAAACGAAATTTCGGTACTAAGACCATATGCCAATGAATGGTTCCCACCTGATCTTCAGTCGATTTAAGTTTATATCACCCTGCACACTTTAAGATGATTGTGAGCCTACCGATACATCTTATATAGAGCTGCTTAACATTTTTCATTTTGCATTTTAAGCTCAAAGAGGTTTCAACAGACCACTGATGTACTATCATTTTCTCTTTTGCTCGCCAGGAAACTCATTTTTGTTTTTTCTATTGTTTTTGGGTTTTGAAATTTTTCGATGTTTTTGAATTTTCAAATTTGGATTTACTCTCCCTAAAATCAACAAACTTACAATAATTTTAAAAACACAAAGATATTTACAAAAACGATTTTCCGATACGGATTACTCTTGCTTGACCTTAATACCGTTTACCAATAATAAAAAGTCAAATCTTGATTTATCAAATGCTTTGGTAAAAAGGTCGGCACGTTTGTCATCGGTATGGACCTTAACAACATCGATTAGCCTTTTATCAAAGCAATCACGTATGAAGTGATACTTAATTTCGATGTGTTTGGTCTTTGAATGCTGCACAGGATTTTTAGTAATAGATAAGGCAGCAGAATTATCGACTAAAATAGGAGTAGTTAGGAATTCAAAACCGTAATCACGCATTTGCTGTTGTATCCACAGAACTTGGGAGCAACAACTTGAGGCAGCAATGTATTCAGCTTCACAAGTTGATGTAGCGACACAAGTCTGCTTCTTGCACTGCCATGTTACGAGGCGATTTCCTAAAAACTGGCATCCAGCCGTTGTGGATTTGCCGTCGATTTTGCATCCGCCAAAATCAGAATCACTGAATGTGACTAAATCAAAGTTATCATCCTTAGGGTACCATAGACCGGTGTATGGGCAACCCTTCAAATAACGAAAAATCCTTTTTACAGCTGCAAGATGTGAGGCCTTCTGGTTCACTTGATATCTGGCTAGCAGGCATGTTGGATACATTATATCTGGTCTTGATGCTGTGAGGTACATAAGGGATCCAATCATCGCGCGGTAGTATGAAGAGCTAACGAGTTCACCCTTCAAGTCTGGATTGATTCCGTGATTTTGCTGCAGTGGGGTACCAATGGGCAATGTGTCGGACATCTGGAATCGGTTCAGAATGTCTTGAACATACTTAGTCTGATGGATGAAAATCCCAGACTTCGTTTGTTGCACTTGCAAGCCCAAAAAGAAAGTCATCTCCCCCATAGCGCTCATCTCGAATTTATCCTGCATTACACGCTCGAAATCCCTACACATAACATTATTAGTAGAACCAAATATAATATCATCCACATATACCTGTACCAGTAGAAGATCTCCATCTTGTTCTTTTATGAAGAGAGTGCAATCGATAAGACCTCTGCGAAATCCATTCTCTAGCAGATAATTAGATAAGATTGCATACCAAGCTCGCGGTGCTTGATGTAGACCATAGAGAGCTTTGTTCAGCAACCAAACCCGATCGGGATGGATAGGATCTTCAAAACCTGGAGGCTGCTCAACATACACCTCTTCTTCAACTAGACCATGTAAGAATGCACTTTTGACATCCATCTGGTAAACCTTGAATCCTTTGAATGAGGCATAAGCCAGAAAGATCCGAATTGCTTCCAGACGTGCAACAGGTGCATACACTTCGTTGTAGTCTATACCTTCAATCTGACGAAAACCTTGAACGACCAATCTTGCTTTGTTGCGAATAACGATTCCACGGTCATCCTTTTTGCATTTATACACCCAACGGGTACCAATCTTCTTGTAATCAACAGGTTTCTCTACGAGCTTCCAGACACCAAGTTTCTGGAATTGTTGCAGTTCTTCCTGCATTGCTTCAACCCAAGAGTTATCTTTCAAAGCTTCTTTCCAAGTTCTTGGCTCTTCCTGTGAGACATAACATGCGAAAGACCAATCGTTTTGTTGACCAGATTCTCGAATTGCCGCATACAAGCCTGCGTTGTTGTTGTTTCGCAACATGTTTCTTGTTTGAATGTCACTCTGTACATTACCGATGATGTTTTGTTGAGGATGGGTATTGTGAATCCTTGTTTCAGGGTTTTCCGGAACTGGAATGTTTGTACCCAGATTGTTGAGATTGAGATCAACAACCAATTCAATACCCGGAACTGGCGAAGAGGATGATGCAGTAGCTTCATCTGTTTTGGGGTTATCAACTGGAGCTGTAGCTTCCGAAGTACCTTGTACAGCTGTTGTTGGAGCTTCTTGATCTGCATCTAGAAATTCATCATCCTCTGAAGATTCGTTCAGTTCGGTAGCATCATGAAAATCCTCATTGTCGAGAGCATTATTGTTCACTGAAGATGGTTCTGAATTGACAACAATATGACGAACCAACGGTGAATCTGTTGCGTTGTCACTCTCGAAAAACATCCTTGCAGCAGCATTTTCTTCAACTACTTCAACATTGATCGAATTGAAAAAGTCATCATACTCAAACATCCATGGTTGACCTGGATTTTTGACTGGCAAAGTGTTCCTTTGTACTCTGACTTCAGACCATTCCTCAACCCTTTTAGTCTCTAGATTCCAGACTCTTAAGTTCGGGGTGGCATAACCAAGAAAGTGACCTTCAATAGCTTTTGCCCCAAACTTTCCATTAGGATTGATCATTGTGCAAGGAGCTCCAAACGGTTCAAGATATGACAAATCTGGTTTCCGTTTGTGAAGAAGCTCGAAGCAGGTCTTGTTGTACCTTTTGACTGTAAGGACTCGGTTCAATGTATAACATGCAGAGGACACAGCTTCAGTCCAGAAGGGAATCGACAATTGTGACTCTACCAACATCGTCCTAGCAGTCTCGATCAATGTACGGTTCTTACGTTCAGCGACGCCGTTCTGTTGAGGAGTATAAGCCGCACTAAATTCGTGAAGAATACCTTTTGATGTGCAAAACTCCGCCATGGCATGATTTTTAAATTCTGTACCATTGTCGCTGCGTATCCGTCTAACCTTCAACTTATACAAATTCTCAATCTGAATGATCAAGTTTTTGATAATACCGAAAGTTTCACTCTTGTGAGCCATAAACGCCACCCAAGAAAATCTTGAATAATCATCAGTTATCACGAGACAGTATTGATCATTCCTGATGCTTTTGTGCTTGACAGGACCGAACAAATCCATGTGCAAACGTTCAAGAGGAACTGCCACCGTGTTGATTTTCTTTGTCGGATGTCGCTTCTTCGTTTGCTTTCCTTTTTGGCATGAAACACAGACGTCTTGAAGATGGGAATTTTTAAGAAGAACACCATTCACTAATTCATTCGACACCAAATGATTCATTTTCCGTAAGTGAATGTGACCCATACGTCTGTGCCAAGAGATAGAGTCTTTTTCAGTGGCTTTGGAAATAAAACAAATTGCTTGCTTGTGCAGTCGTTGTTATTGCTTGGCTCATATCAAGGACATATAAATCGTTTATCCTTGGAGCTGATAAGAGAATCCATTCTTTTGGAATCTTGAAGCCGGGTTTCAGCACATAACATCCATTTGCATCAAAGTGTACTGAAAACTGCTTATCACAGATTTGTGAAACGCTGAGAAGATTGTGATCAAGTTGTTGCACAAAGTTGATCTTATCAAAGCTTACAACCCCGTTGGATACCATTTCTTCTCCTGTTATATAACCACCCTTATCTCCAGCAAAAGCAACATAACCTCCTCTAATAGATTTAACGTCGTAGAGAAGCTTCATGTCGCCGGTCATGTGCCTGGATGCCCCACTATCAACAATCCAATGACTGCTGAAAGTTCCTCCTGGAACACCCTGCACATGTACTCACATGATTAGTTGGAGATGGGGACCCAAGCCTTTGTGGTCTTGGGTCTTCCATTTTCATCAACGTAAGTTAATTGAACTTCTCGATGTTGCGGAAATTGTGATGTTCCCCCTGATTCAGTAACCATTTTTGGTTTCCAGGTCTGTTTTGTTTTTCCAGTTTTATTCTTTAAAATTTTAACTTCATGATTGTCTGAAGTTTTTGAATTGTCTGGTGTGACAGAAACAGATGTTTTGTTAACTACGTCGGTTTTAATCGCTTTTTCAATTTTCTTGACCTGTTGGCGTTTCTGTTTCTTTTCCCTTTCTTTTACAAGACGGGGATCTGGTTTTGATGAAACAGATCGCTTGCGGTCAATTTGGTCACGGGGATCATCAACTTTGGCTTTTTGTTTATGAATATATGGACAATTGCGAATAATATGTCCAAATGTACCACATGAAAAACATGATCTTCGTTCTACAAACCCCAAAGTATCATGTGATTGTCTTGTCGATGATGAACTTTGTGATCCCGAGGTACTTGGTTTTGAACTGTTTGGTTCATTTCTTTTCAAAGAATTAACTTGAATGACATGATCTAAGTTAGATTTATTGGCAAATGTTTCAAGTTTATCTGTTCCCTTCGATTTCACAAAGTTCACTTTCTTCTTCTTCTTTTGGTTCGGTTCCTTTTGACCTTGAGTCATTGATTTACCATTTGGTTTGGTATGATTTTGCTGCTTTTTCATTGTTGGTAATTTTTGATTGCCATATTGTTTTCGAACTTCAGCCTTTGGGATAAGAGGACACTGTGTTACCACAACGTGTGATCCTGTCTTTCCCAAGAACTTACTTGTCGATTCTTCAAAAGTTTTACTGATTAAAGATTGATTAACATTTTTAATCGGAAAATCTTTGTCAGAATAGATTTTATCATCACCAACAAGAGTGTACAACAAATTCACACTCTCTGACTCTTTTGCAGACGTGGACTCGACCAGAGCAGTCTTAGCAGGTTTTGCGGGAGGATCACATAGAATATGATTCTCAAGAGGTATGTCATCTTCTTTGATTACCGCATCAGACTGTGCTGAGTCAGTATCATTAGATTCATCATCTGAAGAATCAACATCCTCAACAATAACTGGAGGATCCTAATTCTGTTCAGCAGAAGACACACTTGTATCTGCTGACCCATCCGAATCTGATGGTACTTCCGGTTTGTATCCAAGTCCCGTTGCAAATTCTACAATGTCTAAAGGAACAGATTCCACATAATAAGTTCTATTCTCCTCATCAGGCATGGCATCATAATTTTGTCTAACAGGTGGTGGACATTTCTTATATCCAATGCACGTGACATCCCTTTTCTCTTTTTGTGTGTCAATGATATGATCCAGCACGTATCTAGAGTTTGAATAACTGTCTAGCTTAAGCCGGATCGCCTCACTTTCACACTTTGTACAGGCTAACTCTTTTTGCATGATTTCAAGACGATTGATATAAAGGTTTATGTCTGTTTGTTTTCTTGAAACCATTTTTGTCAGTTCGGTTTTATCTTTTCTTAAATTTGCAACCACCGTTTTAAACTCCTTTTCATGGTTTTCATAAAACATGTTAGCCTCTTTGCATTTCGAAAGATCCACTATCAACTTTTGATTGTGGATATTTGTCACTTCATATTTGTTTTGCAAAGCCTCATGTTTTCTTTGTAAGTCACACCACTTAGCATCTAAAAAACATGTTTGTTTTGCAAGTCAAACAATTCAGCATTTAAAGCATCATGTTTGCTTTGCAACTCAGACATATTAGCATCCAAATAAGCACATTTAACACTTAAGCTAGCACAATTATCACAATTAACAACAGTTGGTTCATCGACACTGAAGAAACACTAGATAAATGGTCGGAACCGAGATATCTAGGGGGTTTGAATCCGCATAAAAAGGTGGGTTTCCTCTCGTTTGATTCGGTTACAACTGATCTTCTTCTCCGATAACTCTGCAAAAAAGAAGCCCGTTAGCCTCGCCAAGGGGAGAAAAGGGTTCTCTCCTTGACCCGACTCCGGTGTGAGAATAAGTATGGATTATGAAGAAGAAGAAGTATTTGAGAAGTGTGTGTAACTTGAATTCATACCTGGGTTGCTTCTCATATTTATAGCCGGGAGTCTGTTGGGCGGGAAAACCCGTTAGTGAAAAGTTGACGGAAGATGCTAACCCCGTAAGCGGTTACATTTCCTTCCGTCAAGCTTCTTGATCCGACGTGAGAGCACACGGATCGTGGCTTGGATCGATGGCTGGGGATTTGCCACGTGTAAAGTGATCAAGTGGAGATCACTCTCTATTTCCATGCTATCGTTGTGAATTCAGGGACGTCTGAGGTGCTGACACGTGTCCAGACGGTTATAACCGTATTAGTGGTGAACGATTGAACTCTTCTAGAAGATTACTGCTGTAATCTGGTATGACTCCTTATCGTATGGAGTCAGCTGAATAAATAATATCCAAGTCTGGATATTAAGCGGAAGTGTTTATTTTAGGATTTCCATCCTTTGTTTATGGGAGAAAGCGCAAGGATTTATGATTTCCTTTGGGCGCGCGAGTGTTGACTGTTGACTGTTTCTTAAGCCTTTCTTTTGTAAGACCAGTGCGCGGCCGCGCAAGGTTAAGAGGTTGAAAAGCAAAGTTGTGGTATGGTCCCAAGTATTTATTGTGAGGCTTTTGGGACCTTACCCCTTCAAGTCCCCCCAGTCTAGTGTTGTACTTATGCAAATAAGTAGAGCACTGGACTTATGAGAGGAAAAGCTTTTGGGCGCGAAAATAAGAAAACTTCCGGAAGAAGATTTATTTTGATTATTGTAAAGATTTTTGAAAATCTTTGACTTTGAATGAGGCTGATACAGTGAACCTGTGGGACAGCCTGTCACTGTCAGTTGTTTTTTTACTGCTCGTGTCTTGCACGCGCGCGTGTAAACGCGTTTGGTTTTCACTCTCTCTGCTGCTTGGAGAACTGTGATATCCGAAAAAGGTGTTGTGGCGGTTACCGATGCTATTTATTGCGGTGAGTATATATAACGTTTGAGTAACCTCCTCTGTGTAATCATTGTTTTGTTGAAACTTTCCCCGTTCCTTTCCTCTAAGAAAAAGATTTATCATTCCTTCTTCTTATGTCAACCGGAGAACATCAAGAAGATCTTTCTGAAGAAATGTCGACTGAACTTCCATCATTAAAGTGGCCTAGAGCGACCTTTGATGGTTTGGTTCGGAATTTCAGATTTCCGGAGAACTGGGGTGCTCTGTACCCTGAAGAGGGGCAGACTGCAGCAGATGCTCCGGCTGGGTATATTACCCTTTTTTGGGATTTTTTCTGTGAAGGAAACTTTCGTTTGCCTGTTACTAAATTTTTTCTTGAATTCCTTGGGTACTATAAGTTGCATATCTCCCAACTTCACCCTATTGGCATGGTTAGGGTTCGACATTTTGAATTTGTGTGTCGGGCAATGCATATTGAGCCAACTGTTTCCCGATTTAGGGTTTTTCACCAGATGCACTGTACCCAAGGGTTTTACTCATTCGTTCAGAGGGCGTCTGCAAAGAAGATTCTGCAGCAACCCCCAAAATCCTTTCACGATTGGAAACAAAAATTCTTCTTTATCAAGGCCGGAGTGATTCCGGTGAGGATGGTTTTAAGGGGAAAGGAAGATGTTCCGATTGAAACGATTCAGACCCCTGTTGATGAGAACTGGTACCAGGATCTAAAGGACGTTCCGAATATTGCCTTCCCGGAGAAAGCTCTTATTGGAGCCAGCATGAGCTTAAATTGGAAGATGGATCGTGATGATAAGCCAGTATATACGGAGGATGGTCATAGTAAGTTTGGGGTTTATCCCTCTTTTTTTTTTTGACTTGCTATCTTTTGCTTGCAGTTGTTTCGCTGTATGTTGTTGCCTTTAAGAGGGGAGGCGGGAAGATGGGTACCATCAAGAAGAAACCTGAAGAAGAGCTTTGGTACCATAGGATTGTAAAGAACTTTGTTCTTCCGCGGGATGCGGATTTGTCTGCTCAACCTGCTGCTGGTGCTGGTGAGCTATATTTGTTTCTGTTTTTTCTTTTTGCGCTTGTGGGTAAATTGCTCTTTTTGCGCTTTTGCAGGTGAGTTGTCAAATTTGGGCATAGGCCCTGAAAGGAAAAAACGTGCGGTGACTTCTACCTCTGCGCCGAAGAAGAGTGGAGCTGATAAAACTCATACTTTGAGGACAAAAAATGTTGGAGAGAAGAAAGGCACGCGCCGTTCCTCTGACCCCAGGTGTGATTATGTGGTGGTTTCTGATTCTTTGGAGGGTCTTACTCCTGCAGTAACTGTACGGGAACCGAAACCTGAACCGAGGGATTCTGTTGATATCCCTCCGTCCAACCCAAATGAACCCATTGACTTGGATTCAAGCCCTGAACACTTGGTGCATAGGAAAGCTGGTAAAAGGAAGCAAGCTGATACTGATGCTGAGGATCAGCCTTCTAAGAAAATTCAGAGGAAGAAAATTATCAGAAAAGGGAATCTAGATGCTTTTATTTCGGAATCTGTTCCTGGTAGGTGTTGCCTTTTTTTGTTTCCTTTATGCGTGTGAAATCTTTACAGACTTTGTTGCTTTCCCAGAGGTTCCTGTTTCCCCTGTTCCCACAGGGCTGCACTCTGTGGTTGATGAAGAGTTTCTACCCACCTCGCCGTGTGCCCCTGTTTTTGACCAGTTAGAGCCTACGGAGGTTGTTGATGGTGGTGTAGATAAGACTGCTGAGGTTGATAAGTCTGCTGATATTGCTATAGAGACTGAAAAGGTTGTTGATCCAGGTGTGATGGATGATGTTGGTAATCAACAAACCCCTGAATCTGTTGCTCAAGATCTGGGGAAAGAACAAGCTGCTGAAAAAACTTCAACTTCTTCCTCTAAACCTTCTGATGCTATGCCCGAGCATGTTGAGAAGGTGACAGTTGAGGGGCAAGGCTCATCTGCTGGTGTTGGTAAACATTCTGCAATTCGTCCAGAAGAAACCTTGGGCGATTATTACTACCGGACTTATATGGAGAAAGATGCCTCTGAACCTCACGCCCCCGTTTGGAATTTAAAGAAAGGTGACACTTTCTCGGATTGGCGTGTGTGCCAAGATTGGTTGCAGGGGATACTTCCGCCTGGAGAGATCAAGTTTCAAGAAGGCCGATCCTACGAACAAACCTATCAAACTTACCTTGAAGAAACTGCCTCTCATGTGTCTACCACTCACCGCATAGTGCGTGAGTGGTATAGTATGCATAAGGAGCGGGAAACCTTTAAGGTGTCTCAAAAGAAGTTTGCCAAAGATGAGAAGCGTTTGGCTCAGCTGAAGGCCAAATTGGAAGCTGATCAGGCCAAGTTTGAAGCTGAGCGCAAGACTGAGGAATGGTCCGTTGCTGGTTGGAAGAGGAAAGCGGAAGCTGAATCTGCTCTCCTTTCCGAGGAACGCAAAAACTGGAGGAAAATTTGCGAAAAAGATAATGCTGAGAAGGCAAACCTCCGTAATATCATTAATAACCTCAAGGCTGAAGTTGAAAAACTGAAGAACCGGGATGCGGAGGTAGAACAGTTGAAGAAAGAGAAAGTTGATGCAGAAGCTGCTTTACAAGAAGCGCGTTCCCATAGGGAGCGCAGTGAGCAACGAGAGGTACAAGCTTGCACCACTCTTGCTCTTAGAGATAAAGAGTTAGAAGAACTTACTGCTTTGCTTTCTGGTCAGGAAAAACTTAAAAAGGATCTGGAGCTTGCGCACTCTGAAAAGGCTGAAACCTCTCGCTGTTTGGCCGAAACTGAAGAAAAATTGGAAATTTCTGAAACAGCGCGGGCTACGGCGGAGAGCGAGCTTGAACCTTTGAAGAATGATATGGCGTGGTTAAAAGATCGTGGAATTGCTTGTGTAAGTTGTTCGTTCCTTTTTTGTTGTGGAACTGTTTATGTGCTTTCTTGTTATTTACCCTTTCCTTTTTCCGCAGGTTGCTGAGTCAGTGCTAAATTCTGAAGAGTTGGATAAAACTGTTGGTCGGTTAGTTGTTGCCGCGCGTAAAGATGGGTATGCCCAAGGATATGCTGAGTGCTCTCAGCATGTAAATAGCGCTTTGAAGGTGGATTGGGATACCAGCAAATCTGCTACTTACGACGTAGACACTAATGCTGCGCTTGCTGCTTTAAAAGAAGAATTTAACGGCTTATAACTTCCGGTTATGGACCTGATAAACGTGGCGCTGCAATCGGACGATCACGTAGCGCAATTAAAAGAAATCTTTCCAGATGAGGGTGAAGATTTAGCGTAGATTGAAATTGTATCGAACAATTTCCTTTGTAATATTTGGGATGTGTATCCCTTTCTTTGATGATGCGCTGCTGCGCAAGTAATTGAAACACTGCCATGTTTGATAGTTGTTTAGGCGTATTTGTACGCCAAGGATAATATGTTTGTTTTTCATTTTACAATGTTTTGCATGCGTTTGATTACTTTTATTGGGTAAGGCGAATAAAGTTGGTATAAAGCTCATGTGTGAACGTATGGTCGTTTGTGACATGATCACTGACCGTTCATGAAGCTTGTCTTGTAACTACCATAATGTTTTTGCGCTTACTAAAAGAAATTGCATGCACTTTGTAAGAAAAACACAGAAATTTGCGATTTTATTTAAGGATAGAGCACAGAGGCTTTTTACAAAGTTTGCTGATATAATTATATGAAACTTAACTTACTCTCTAAGATTTCCGCTTTGCTTGATAGATCGTGTTCTCCTGCGGGAAATTCATAGAGTTGTCTCTTAAGTTTTTGCCCTTTTGCTTGGCCCTCTTCTCCCCGGGTAATCTGCTTTATCTCTTTGCGCACATTTTGGAGTAAATGTGTGAGTTCGCCGCTCTTGAGGGCTTTCTCTATTTCTGTGCGTAGAGAGATGCAGTTGTTAGTGGTATGCCCGTTGTCTTTGTGATACTCGTAGTATTGTGCCTGGTCTTGTCCACGTTTATTTTTCATGGGGATCGGAGGTTTGAATTGATAGTCTTCAGTACTCAAGACCTCCGCCGGAGTCTTTATTAGGGGAGTCCACTATCTCTCCCTATTCTCCTGCTTGTTCTCCCTTTGCGCGGTGAGTTTGTTGATCGTTGTGCGGGCATCTTCAGACGAACGACTTCCTGATCCAGACTCACGCCATGATTTCTTAAATCTTCTTTCACCGGTTGAGCTTAAGTCGGCATGCCTATCATGTGGTGGCGGTGGCCTATTTTTGGTAAGGTTCTTCTCAGTTTGCGCATAAACTTTGGCTGCCGCCATTATCTTTTCCCAACTTTTTGGAAGGCCCTCTGTTCCAGATAAGACTTTAATCATGTCATCGCATCTAACCGCGTATTTGAATTGAGTGCGGATTAGTTGCTCATGAACTCCGCCAATCTCCAATACCTCTTTATTGTATCTGGTGATGAAATCCTCCAGATTTTTGTCATCTCGGCGCCAAATGTTCATGACGTCCAATGTATCACGAATGGAGCGCCATTGTTGGCTAAAATGTGTTAAAAACTTTTCGCGCAGGTCTTTCCAAGATTCGATCTGTCCAATTGGTAGGTTATCGAACCAGATTCGTGTTGGGCCGGTCAAAGTCTGTACGAACAGATGGCACCATAGTGGGAGGGTCCAACCCCCAACCAGACCTGCGCTGGGAAATACTCTCAAGTGATCATCGGGGTCTGTCAGCCCATTAAACTTACCTATGTTGGATGGTAGTTTAGCTTTCTCAAGCGGGGCTAAAGCTATTTCCATGATGAACTTTGAATTTTCCACTGCTTCCGCAGGGCGGTAAATCAAATCATAGTTGTGTTCTACCTCTGGGTTATAAACCGCACGAGGCCTGCATTTATTGTAATTTGGCTGCAATCGATTGAATACACTGGTGTTTGCACTTAAACGGTATGTTGGATCAGATTCATCGGTGTGGGTGTTCCGTTGAGAACCCAACCTATCATGAACCGATTGTCTTCGGTGAGGGTGTTCTCCATGGTGTTCTCTCTGGTAACTTCCTGACTGAGTGTACTCATGTTTTGATGTGGATCTGGCATGACTTTCTGTATTTTCGTAAGTTGACTCTTCCCGTTGAGAAGCGTTAGCACGGGATCCTGGTCTCCGTGACTGAGTTAAGGGAGCAGTCTGAGCACACAGTTGTGTGTATACTGCATTTAGTGCCCCTTGAGACCTAACGTACCAGGAGATTGGCGTTTCTCCTGGTGGTAGAATTGATTGAGCAGGGTTTGCTGGTAACACTCTTGGAGTGACAGGGTCATTTTCTCGATTGGATTGAACCTCGTTGTCATCCGAGACATCTTCTGGGATTCCTTCTTGAAAATTGTTTCCGACGTTCGGTCGAGGACCGTTTTGCCGATGAGATGATGAATTTTCTGCCATGTTAAAGTAGAGAATGAAAAGAACTGAATCGAAACGAGATGAAAAACTGATAAGACAGAGGAATCAGTGGGCACCAATGAAGAAACACTAGATAAATGGCCGGAACCGAGATATCTAGGGGGTTTTAATCCGCATAAAAAGGTGGGTTTCCTCTCGTTTGATTCGGTTACAACTGATCTTCTTCTCCGATAACTCTGCAAAAAAGAAGCACCGTTAGCCTCGCCAATGGGAGAAAAGGGTTCTCTCCTTGACCCGACTCCGGTGTGAGAATAAGTATGGATTATGAAGAAGAAGAAGTATTTGAGAAGTGTGTGTAACTTGAATTCATACCTGGGTTGCTTCTCATATTTATAGCCGGGAGTCTGTTGGGCGGGAAAACCCGTTAGTGAAAAGTTGACGGAAGATGCTAACCCCGTAAGCGGTTACATTTCCTTCCGTCAAGCTTCTTGATCCGACGTGAGAGCACACGGATCGTGGCTTGGATCGATGGCTGGGGATTTGCCACGTGTAAAGTGATCAAGTGGAGATCACTCTCTATTTCCATGCTATCGTTGTGAATTCAGGGACGTCTGAGGTGCTGACACGTGTCCAGACGGTTATAACCGTATTAGTGGTGCACGATTGAACTCTTCTAGAAGATTACTGTTGTAATCTGGTGTGACTCCTTATCGTATGGAGTCAGCTGAATAAATAATATCCAAGTCTGGATATTAAGCGGAAGTGTTTATTTTAGGATTTCCATCCTTTGTTTATGGGAGAAAGCGCAAGGATTTATGATTTCCTTTGGGCGCGCGAGTGTTGACTGTTGACTGTTTCTTAAGCCTTTCTTTTGTAAGACCAGTGCGCGGCCGCGCAAGGTTAAAAGGTTGAAAAGCAAAGTTGTGGTATGGTCCCAAGTATTTATTGTGAGGCTTTTGGGACCTTACCCCTTCAGACACATACCTGGCTTGATGAACTGCCGCCATTAGCCATAAAGGCTGAATGAAGAGAAGAAGAAGAATAAGCAGCTTGATCCACCAGAATAGATCTTCTATCATTCCTTGCTGCAGCTTCTCCTAACAATTCATCAATATCTGCATCGATTCTCCCACTAGATACATGATCATCGCCTGACGTTGAGGTTTCCTCATCTGAACTCCTTGAATAACCAGAACTTTCTTCATCTGAAGATTCACCACCACTGGCGGAAGATTCTCCACCACTGGCGTGCTTCAAATCCTTAGCAGTTTCAGCAAAACAAGCTGCTCCTCCTTGATCACCAATGCCTAATTGCATTGACCAGTCGCAACCTTCATCTATTTGCACCACAAGAGCTTGATTGATGTTAGATGGTCTTGCTTGATTGTTTGCAGGGACCAAGGTGCGATCATCATTTCTGGCTTGATTCTGATTCTCCTGGTTGCCTTGACCTCTGAACGGATTCTGGTTCCCATGCTGAGCTGGCTTTGTGCATTCACGCTTGAAATGACCATGTTCACCACAATTGAAGCACTTGACGGATTGCTTGTCGAACCCATACTTGGTATCTTTCTTGCTTTCCAAGCTGGTTCTGCCCGTCCGTTCCATGAAGTCTTTAGCTCGCCTAACAGCACTAGCGAAAGCCCATTTGATGTCCATCATATCCATCTCTTCTTTATCGATCTGCTGATAATTTTCTTGAGTTAGATTGATGTTTCCGATCTGCCCTGCAATCAACCCACAATACGAGCTCACCAATGTGTTTAGTATCTCCATATGATCTTTAGCTACTTCAACGCTAACTTTGGAGAAGTTTGACGTGTCAAGCCGTACTGTATTTGAATTTGATGGCTGACCAGCAGATGATGTGCTTCCATAACAAGCTTGTTGTTGAACAGGAAGTGGATTTCCATACAAATCAGTTGCTACGGTAGATGTCCGGTAGCTTTGCTGTTGTGGAGCAGGTGGTAGTGGATTTCCATACAAGTCTGTGGTTGGAGCTGGCTTTACAGGAACTTGTATCGGATTGCCATACAAATCTGTGCTTGTGACAAACGCCGTTTGAAGTTGAGCATGTGAAGCAGGTCTTGCAGAAGTGCTAGAAGTTCCATAATACATATCAGGATTTTGTTGCAGTGGTATTGCAGAAGTGCGAGAAGTTCCATAATACATATCAGGATTTTGTCGCACTGGAACCCTTTTTGCCTTTAGGGTTTCTTCCTGATCTTTGTTCTCCAAGAGCTGACCGAAGTCATTGATGTTTGTCGTAGCCAACGTGCCATTGTATTTCAGGATTTCCAAGAAACCATTCCATTGAGGTGGCAATGCATCGGCAAACTTTGTGACTACCCCTGCTGGAGTTGTTACTACCCCATATTTACTCAATTCAGCCAGCAAGTGATGAAATCGACTTGTCATATCTCCCAAAGATTCATTTTCCATACCAGTGAAGCCATCAAACTCCTTCTTGAGTAAATCATGTCGCAATTGACGTGACTTTTCATTTCCTAGACCCCTTGTCTTCAATGCATCCCACAATCGCTTTGACTTCTTGAAACTGACAAACTGATGATATATATCCTTGCTCAACGCCTGAGTCAGAATAGCATATGCTTTATTTTCCAAATCATATCCCTTTTTCTCGTCTTCCGTAAGATCTGCAAATGTAGCAGCAGTTGAAGCGGTAACCTCAATAGCTTGATCGAAATCTATAGTAAAACATAACCACAATTCTGTGTTTTGCCCAAGGACATACGTTTGAAATCTATCTACCCATCCAGGATATTCATTTATGTGCATCAGTTTCGGTGGGCGATTTAGACTTCTGGTCTCGCTTTCGCTTAGAAGTATACTTTGAATACTTGGAGTTTGATTTGAAAAAAACGCCCATTGCCCTGTCGACATTGGATTCGCTTGCGAAAATGCGGGTGCGGGAGATTCTGCCCATGATGGCGACAAACGCGTGTTTGTATACTTACTTTCCGTATTAGATGCGGGTGCGGGAGATTCGGCCCATGATGGAGATAAACGCGTGTTTATATACTTGCTTTCCGTATTAGACGGAGTACCCCACCAATTCGGATTCATTTTGAATATGTAAAGATGAATACCTGATTAAATCACACAAATCAAACAGTTAAGAATGAAATGGAAACCTTCTGTTAGAAAATATTACAAATATGCGACGAAAACTGTAAGGTGTTCGTCCAAGCCAATAAGTGACGAAAATGTGAGATTTCGTCAAGATCAAATGTGATTAAATCAGGGTAATTTCGTCTCTGAATAAAGGGTGATTTCGTCGCTGAACTTATGTTACGAAATTAGGGTTTTCGTCGCTGAAGGATGATGACGAAATCAGAGTTTTCGTCGCTGAATGATGATGACGAAATCAGTGTTTTCGTCGCTGAATGATGATGACGAAATCAGTGTTTTCGTCGCTGAAAGGTTTTCGTCCAGGATATATGATTTCGTCGCTGAAATGGTTTTGTTGACAAATGTGATTTCGTCCAGAATGATAACAAGTGATTTCGTCCAGAATGGTAACAAGTGATTTCGTCCAGAATGATAACAATGTGATTTCGTCCAGAATGATAACAATGTGATTTCATTGACTAGATGTATGGTGATTTCGTTGACTGGATGAGTTCGTCAAGCCTGATTTTGTTGACAAAAGTGACCAGACAGAAAGATATTTCCACAACCTTATCCTCTGACACAAAGACTTCCTTTTCAAACACACATGCTTTCAACCATACTTTTCAACCAACCATCATCATGCAATTGTACACAGATGTCAAACAAGTGTATTATAATAATAACAACACAATAATTCAATCACAAATCAGATCAAACATAGATAATATTCAAGAACAGTTTGAAGGCCACAAAGAACTTTATGAAGATCTGATGAACTGATGAGTTTTCCGGTTACAAGAAAATTTCCGAACACAAGTTTTTGCATAAAAGTTTAGTAAAAACCAAATCTCAACATGTGTGCATGCATTTTAACAAAGGTTTTATGAAAACTAATAGCAACATTCAAAGATTTTCAAGGTTTTGATGAAAAGCTTTTCCAGAAATATGACTTTTAAACAAGAATGCAAACTGAAAAACCCTTTTAAAATCTATCAAAACACAAGAAAATCGACTTGGTTTAAACAAGGAATCGAGCCAATGCTCTGATACCAATTGTAGGTCCACCCGGAGGATCGAGTTAAACCTCTATTCCTGTTTTCCGACAAACCCGTGAGTGCGGAATCCAAACGGGTAAGTTAAACCAAGTTACGAACATGTAAGACACAAGATTCAATGATTAACATTCCAATGTATTAATCTAGAAAATGGTTACAAAGCAATGTTTACAAGATGCTCTCATAAACTCTCAGTGTGTGTGTGTGTGTTTACAGTGTGTTCGCTCCGAAATCTATTCAGACTTCTCTCTTAGTGTTTCTGTCTATTTTCCGAGTATTTATACTGAAACATCGACGAAATCCCATGGCCGAAGACTCAATGACGAACATTCATCATCATGACGAAATCCACTGATTTCGTCATATATGGGATTTCGACACATGGATTCTTCGACGAAATCAAGTGATTTCGTCATATGAGACTTCTTCACATGCTGGGCCTGTGACTTGGACTTGGGCTTGGGCTTGGACTTCATCATGGAGGATTTCTTCACATGGACTTGTCTCTTGGGCTTCTTCAATGTTGGGCCAAACAACTAACAGACAACATAAACATATAACACCTAAACACATAAATGTAATCTAATATGCAAACTGAACACACGCAGTTGCATTTACATCAAACGTTACGAAGTAAATCGCATACCGAGTCAAGACAGGAGGATGTCTTGACTACGGCCTTCACTTCGTAGCCGAGTCGAACCGAGTCGAGCCATATCCACATAATATGTATCAACAAAATGGAAATGAAAAAATACGAGTTTGTATTCTATTTACACTTGATGTTGCATATTCTAGACATCACAAACACATTGTCCCAAAGTATTCAAAGAAAATAGTTGTTAGTGCATTTTTCGTATTTCCATAGCTTAGAAATCTTGTATAGATGATTTAATCTTGAGTCTGTATAAGTCAGGACATAGTTCGTGGGTATAGAGAATGATGAGCTGTATGTGCATGTAGCGCATGAACATATGCATAGAGCATGAGTCATGCGCAACACATATGTCATGCCCAGGGAGCCTAGCGCATGTGTATAGCCTATATAAACACATGTCATGCACTGGATTAGGGAGTCATCGCATTTGTAGCTTTTATCTTGGAGTCATTTTGTACCGCAACTTTGTTTGATTGGAGAATAAAAAAGCAAAACATTTATTTATTTGGTGTTTGTAGAGGTTTAATCACTGGGAATAAGATCCTTTCACGGACTTTCAAGTGGTATCAGAGAGCTTTAGCTCTTTCTACAAGTAATCGTGATTAACAATTGGACAGTTTTTGTGAAAATTTAGACAAATTAGACCGTTCTTAGTGAGTTTTGGACATTTGGACGGTAGTAATTAGATAAAAATTAAACGTTACAACTATAAATGCAAGATACTTCAAAACTGTTGAAAACAACACGTCAAAATCATCAAAATTGTAGTAACGATATGTTGAAGTTTGTAAATAGCAGTTTTACTGCGTATGATGGATCACACATGAGTGTTAAGCTACGCAAGAGTGATACGTTGTTTGATTAGCACATAATTCATTTTCAGCGCATCACTCATATGCCAGGTGTTGATAGCACATGAGTTAATTATGCATGAATTTTATGCTGGTTTGAAGATTTGGTAGTGATACGCTCTTGATTGGTCGTGGTTACTAAATCTTGAACATACGCTGTGGATTGAAGTTTGTTTGGTACGCAATGGCTTGATTGACTTGTGACATACACTGTTTTGTTCTTATGTAATTAGGGCCTTGTGTTGCTGTCATACGCAGTTTCAAGTTTTTGTGAAATCTGACCAAGTGTTTGAGGTTTTTAAACATGGATGAGATATTAAGTATTGACGGAAAATATTATGTGAAAGAAACGCATGAAAAAGAGATAAAGATGCAGAACAAAGAAGTTAAAGAAACAGAAACGTCTAAATCAACGGTTTCTTGTTCTAAATCAGTATGTCCCAACTGTGCTAACGAGGTAAAAGGTTATCGAGAGGATAATTCTAAACTATTGAGGGACTTAGAAAGCTTGTTTTTAAAAAAATAAAAATTTAAAGAAAATGAAAATGTTTAAAAAAAATAAAAACTTTTGAAAGTGAAAAATCAAATTTGAATAAAATTGTTTTGAAAAACAAGAAACAATATATAGCTATCTTGATGAAATAACTCAGCTTCAAAAAAATGATTTGATTAAAAATGAAGCTGAAAGTGTGAACATAAAGTTAGAAAGTTACTTAAACTCATCTTTCAATCTCGATCAAATTATTCTTGATAAGAAAATAATCGTTGTCCTCCTCCAATGAAAAACCAATTAACAAAACCAACGGAGGATGTTGAAACAACTATAGATATAGTAATTTCAACTTCGTTAGTGGCTGTTCCGACAGTGGTTTTACCTAAAAATATTGTAATAAATACTCCTTTAATTGAAGTTCCAATAAATGACAAAGTCAACGATTTTGACCATGTCATAATTGAAGATTGTGATGATGATAATGAAAATGACATCAATAATGATGAATTTTTTTTGAAAATTAAAAATAAAGAATTTGATGAAAGACCATCATTTGCAGATTATGGTGAATGTTCAAAACAAAAACATAGCCAACAAAAATGATGTTAAAAAACAAAACAAAAAAATTCTAAAATATTTGAAAATAAAAATTTTTATAACAATAAAACATAATTAGCATCAAGATCATCCAATAAAAAAATACTCATAAAAATTTCAAAAGAATAAGTGGTGCAGGTTTGACCACAAGAATGGATATGCTTAGGTGTCAAATCATTACAATAACAAAAGAGGTATGAATGATGGGTATAACAGGTTAAATCATTATGACTGATGGTAAGGTAGATAAGAGTGGTATGATTACTATTGATACATATCGTGTGGATACGGCTCGGCTCGGTTCGACTCGGCTACGAAGTGAAGACCGTAGTCAAGACATCCTCCTGTCTTGACTCGGTATGCGTTTTACTTTGTAATGTTTGATGTAAATGCTAATGCGTGTGTGCGGTATGCATATTGTTAAGTCTAGTGTTGTCTTGTTTATGTTTGGCCCTCCAATGAAGAAGCCCAAGACCAAGCCCAATAACATATGACGAAAACACATATGGGACGAAATCAAAGTGATTTCGTCCAACTTCTTTATGATGAAAACACTTTTAGATGAAAACCTAATAGGACGAAATCACCTGATTGGAGGGCCAGATTTCGTCATGTGTGTTACTATAAACATTGCTTTGTAACGGTTTCATACGAGTTAATACAATGGAGTGTTAATCGTTGAATCTTTGTGTTTGTGTTCGTCACTTGGTTTAACTTACCCGTTTGGATTCCGCACTTTCGGGTTTGTCGGAAAACAGGGAATAGAGGTTACTCGATCCTCCGGGTGGACCTACAATTGGTATCAGAGCAATGGCTCGATTCCTTGTTAAAACCAAGTTTGTTTATCTTGTGATTTTGAAAGATTTTCATGCATTTTCAGAAATTATTTTTAAGTTTTGAGCTTTGAATATCATCTTTTCTGGAAAATCAAGCGTTAAAGTCTTGAAAATCTTGTGTTTTGCTAGTAGTTTTTACAAAACCATGTTATATTTTATGTACCCATGCTAAAACTTGGTTTTGAGTAAACTTTTATTGCAAAAATTGTTGTTCGGATCATCAGGATATTCATCATGTTCATATTTTTATTCAAAGTGTTCTTCAAATATATATGTGTTTGATCCTTATTTGATAAATCGATGAAGTGTTAGTGATTATAATATTGAAGTTTGACTATTGTGTACATGCTCATGATGATGTTTCACTTGAAATGTGTGAGCCGAAAGTAAAGTGGTAAGACAGGTTGGAAAGATAAGATAAGGTTTGAGTTGGTTTTGATAATATCTAGTTTGTCTGGTCACCTTTTGTCAACGAAAACACACTAGTCAATATTATCATCCTGGCCGAAAACACTCATCCTGGTCGAAATCACTCCTTTGCCGAAATCAGACCATTGCCGAAAACACCCCTTCCTGGCCGAAAACCCTTATTGCCGAAATCAGTTCTGGCCGAAATCAAGTTCTTGTCTTGTATCCAGACGAAATCACATTGGTGATTGGTCTGGACGAAATCCATTTTGTCAACTTGTTGCTGGACGAAATCACATCAAGATCTAGGCCGAAATCACACCTGGGCCGGAATCCATTTTCAACGAAAACATTGGATTGTGAGTGGGAATCAAATTTGGCGGCCCATGTTATTGTAATCAGATTGCATGTGCTGTATTGGTCCAATCATATTAATTTGTTACATTTAATACTGATCAGATTGCATTGCAGGTGCTGAAAGTTTCCTATTCCTATCGGTCTAATCATATTAATAATTGATAAAGTATATCACATAGAGAATAAGGTTTCATCGATTTTTTTAATTAATCAGATCATTCATCTTTAAGGGTTTCGTTATTTATTAGAAGTTTCTTCGAACATTTAGAAGCTTTGTCCAACTTCATGTTTCGTCATTTTGGTATTTAATCAAATTGTTTCGTCACATAGGAGTTTCGCCAAAATTTGGATTTCGTCGAAACAATTTTTAAACAGAAGGTTTCTATTTCACATTTAACTGTTTGATTTGAGTGTTTTAAGCAGGTATTCATTATCATACATCCAATATGACTTCATTTTGGTCTTGGTCCGAATCCTCCGCACCGAAAATTACGGCAGAAATGTGGGCATCGGTTACTAAAAAACTTCAAAGTGAACCAAAAACGGCGTTTGTCACAAGCACAGATTTATATGGCAATCCGATACAAGTTCCTGTAAAGCCAGCTCCAACCACAGACTTGTATGGAAATCCACTACCACCAGTTGCCTTACAGCGCCATCGTTCTACTGTAGCACCATCATCTCTTGATCCAAGGAACTGTAGTCAAACGAAAACGGTGTTTTATGCTAAAATTGTCAAAGAGGCCAGCAATGGTGAATCATCGCGAAACGATGACAGTTCTGAACATGACAGTAGTTCAGTTGAAGACGTTTCAACTTCAGTTGAAGATGTTACAACTTCAAGTTCAAGTTCAAGCGAGGATGGATCTGAATGTGAATCATCAAGGGAGGTTGTTGATTCTGATGCATATAGGTCAACATCTGAGAGTGATTCCAGTCAGGTACGTGTCGATGAATCAAAATCTGATAGTTGTGATAGATGTGATAGGTGTGTTGGATTAAATGTTAAATTGTCTGATTTGCAAAGCAAATATGACGATTTGCAAAGCAAATATGATGTGACAAATATCCACAATCAACATTTGATCGTGGATCTTTCAAAATGCACAGAGGCCAACATGTTTCGTGAAAATTATGAAAAGGAATTTAAAAAGATAATTGAAACATTAAAACATGATAAGAACGAGCTAACGAAAATGGTTTCAAGAAAACAAACTAAAATAAACCTTTACATCAATAGGTTCGAGATAATGCAAAAAGAAATGGCTTGTGTTAAAACTGAAAGTGAGGCGATCCGACTCAAGTTAGACAACTATTTAAGCTCTAGCTATGTGCTGGATCACATCATTGATGTTCAGAAAAAGAAAACTGATGTCACATGCATAGGTTATAAGAAGTGTCCACCACCTGTTAAACACGATTATTCTTCAATGCCTGATGAGGAAAATAAACCTCATTTTGAGTCCTCAGTTTCATTGAGCCTTGAGGAATTCACAATTGGGCTAGGTTACAAAAAGGAAGTATCCTCAGATTCGGATGAATCAGCAGATGCGAAAGTGTCAACTGCTGAACAAAATCAGGATCCTCCAGTCATTGTTGAGGATGCTGATTCGTCAGATGATGAATCCGAGGATACTAACTCTGAACAGTCAGAAACGGTAACAAAAGAGGAAAACGTACCTCTCGAAAATCACATTCTTTGTGATCCACCTGCAAAACCGTTTGTGACTGCTACAGCCAAGTCCGTTGAATCCTCATCTGGAAGTTGTGAAAGCGTGAACTTGCTTTACAAGTTGATTGGATCTGATAAAATATACCCAGACAATGATTTTCCAATCAAGAATGTCAATCAATCTTTGATTGATAAAGTTTTCGAAGATTCTACCAGTAAGTTTTTGGGAAAGTCGAGCCCAGGAGTTGTAGTAACTCAGTGTGCTCCTATCCCAAAATCTGAAGTTAGAAAGAAATATGGGAATCAAAAATTGCAATCACAACACAATCAACGAAAGCAAGGTCACGTTCACCAAGGAAAGGGAAAAGGCAATCAGAGCCAAAATAAGAAAAAGATTCAGAAGATAAACTTCGTGAAATCCAGAGGGACTGATAAAGTTGAAAATTTCAAAAACAAATCCAACACGGATTTTGTTAAACAAAGTAAAATTTTGAAAAGAAACAGTCAAAACAATTACACACAACACACAAACGGTTGTGATGTAGGACCAAGTACCTCAAGATCACGAAGTTCATCATCAAGCTCCTACAGTTATGATACTCCGAAGTTTGTTGAGCGGAGATCATGCTTTGAATGTGGTGAGTATGGGCACATTGTCAGAAATTGTCCATATCTCACGAAAGGAAAGGCAAAGGTTGATGCCCCCCGTGGTATTTACCATAAAAGATGTGTTTCACCAAGACAGGACCCTCGTCTTGTTAAACAACAAGAAGTGAAACAGATAAAGAAACTACGAAAAAATGTTGAAAAGGTTTTAAAACCGGAGGTTGTCCAAACAAAATCTGTTGAATCAGATGTTAAACATGAAAAACAAAAACAGATTTGGAAACCAAAATTGGAAATTGTTTCAGGGGGAGCTACATCAATTCCGAATCATCGGGAAATGGATGTAACAATTCTCGATGATGACGGACGACCCAAGTCTGTGAAGGCTTGGGTCCCCCTCTCCAACTAATCTCTGAATGAGTGTGCAAGATGTTCCAGGAGGAACTATTGATAGTCTTAGGATTGTTGATAGTGGAGCGTCCATGCACAAGATCGGCGATAGAAGGCTCCGAAATATTGTTACATCTAGGAGAATATTGTTGCCATTGATGGAGAGAAAAGAAAAGGGAAAGAAGACAAAAATGTCTGATGAAAGAATGTGGTTGAATGAAGTTGAAAAATTCGACCAGATGAAAAATGTGCCAAAATTTGGTTGTTATGGTTTTTGATCGGGTCAACAGGAAAGATTCCAATGAAAAGTATGCGCCTGCAGCACGTTTGAAGCTTTTTGAAGATTCATGGATTTTTCTTCCACAAGAAGTTCAAAGTCCACAAGATGAACGTGTAGGATACTTTTCTCTACGGTGTGTTTGAAGAAAATGTGTTTGTTGAACAAACCAACTGGGTGTGCGGATGCCTTGGCGTGGATTGAACAACCGCACACTACTTCTCAAAGAGAAAGACAAAGACCTTCGCTGACCCAGAGGTCTATGATCTTGTTGCTGTGAAGAGATTTCTCAGTAGCTAAAAAATAGACTTTGGGAGAGCACTCAGATTCCTTGCAATGCACGAAGCAGTTGCAGGATACGGTTTTGAATTTTTAATCTCTCCTTTACTTGTCGATATTTAAGCTGCTTTATGAATTATTATCCTCTCATACAGCACTCTTTGACCTGACACATCGAAATTAAGTATCACTTCATACGTGATTGCTTTGATAAAAGGCTTATCGATGTTGTTAAGGTTCATACTGATGACCAACGTGCCGACCTTTTTACCAAAGCATTTGATAAATCAAGATTTGACTTTTTATTATTGGTAAACGGCATTAAGGTCAAGCAAGAGTAATCCACATCGGAAAATCGTTTTTGTAAATATCTTTGTGTTTTTAAAATTATTGTAAGTTTGTTGATTTTAGGGGGAGTAATTCCGAAATTTGAAAATTCAAAAACATTGAAAAATTTCAAAAACCCAAAAACAATAGAAAAACAAAAATGAGTTTCCTGGCGAGCAAAAGAGAAAATGATAGTACATCAGTGGTCTGTCTAAACCTCTTTTAAACTGAAAAGAAAAATGAAAAACGATAAGCAGCTCTAAATAAGATGTATCGGTAGGCTCACAATCATCTTAAAGTGTGCAGGGTGATATAAATCCTAAATCGACTGAAGACCAGGTGGGAACCACTCATTGGCATATGGTCTTAGTACCGAAATTTCGTTTGAGAGATTGACGAGGTTCTGAGATATGTGGTCTTTATGATGTTTATCATCTGGGTATCATGGTTGTTTCTTTTACCGAAACAAACGGAGACGAAGTCTAGATCTTCCATGACACCATACATACGTGTACATACTGCATACGACCTCAATAAGTGATCAACAATCACATGTCCACAAAACAAGTGATAATATATCACATTTATCCGGGAGTCAAGTTCGTCTCTTTGCTGTACGAAAGTACTGACCTGTTCACGGACTTGCTCTTGTGCCTTCATGCATCTGAAAATCAAGTTCCTCATCAATAAGTGATTCTATCACATAGGGCTTGTTTTCAATCAAAATAAGTGAGTTTCTCACATTTTCATATACGGTCAAACAGATGATAAATGGTATACTCACCAGTAAGATGAACCCTCGTGCATACCTTGATACGGGAATGTGTCGTGATGTGGATGAACACCGGTCGGTAAGTATAAATCATACGTTAACGTATCCCCTCGCCATGATTACATATGATAAGTTGAGCTTATGTGGATAACAATACCGATAATCGTTATAGGATGTTTATCTAAATGTTAACAATAAGAACAACAAGAGCGTTTTGGCATGACCGTACACTGATATGATTCTCTTACCCTCGAAACTCGCAAAAAGAATGTTTGTATATATTTACTTTTCTTAGTTTCTGCAACTCTGTATATATTTATTTACTGCTCTCAGTCTTTACTTTTGAAATATTCAAAATGCCAAAAAGATTTTAGGTGTGTTTTAATATAAATTTTATAAAAATCAAAAAGATTTATTTCTGCTTTAGTTTTGATTAACCGATGTTGGAGCTCAAGTCTTCGTTGCCTGAAATCTGTTGAAAACCAAAACGATTGAATCTTCATAAACGATCAGAGTTTGCAAGTTTTGAAAGTTAATAATCAAAATTGTACAATCTATTAACTTTTCAAACTAAACTGTCGGACGGTAGTTGAATAAGAATTGGTCACATGTGTGTTATTTGTTTAATGTTAACTATATTCCAAGCAGTTGTTCTCATTACGTGTTTAGCTTTCTTGCATGTGCAGATGCTAAAGGCGAGGAGAACATGTTCGATGACAAGCTTCTGAATGAAGACACGACATGGAGGCACTCAAATGATAAAGATGATCGAGTTTCCGCTGATCTATCACCAACACCACAAGGATCTCAAGCATTGAAGTCAAAAGATTCACAGCATAATCAAAGGGGGAGTTTGTTAACACACTACCTAAATGAAAAGGGAGTTTGTTGATACACTTTCTACTTACGACGCGTGAAGACTTTGAAGATCCTACGACAAGAATGAATGAACCATCAAGAGATGGAGAACGAGATTACGAACCTCGCGAGCAGCATCCAAGGGGGAGTTTGTTGATACATATTATGTGGATACGGCTCGGCTCGGTTAGACTCGGCTACGAAGTGAAGACCGTAGTCAAGACATCCTCCTATCTTGACTCGGTATGCTAGTTACTTCGTAATGTTCATGTACATGTAACTGCGTGTGTGCAGTATACATGTTAGTATAGTTTGTATGTTTACTGTTTGTTATTTGTTTGTTGTTTGGATCATTGAAGCAGCCCAACAACATGACCAAGTCAAAGCCCAAATCAAAGGCCCAATACAAGTGACGAAAACACACTTGTTGGGCGAAATTACCTTAGTGGTGAAAACACTTTTGGTGAAATCCCCATGTTCACGAAAACACCTCATATGTGATGAAATCCACTGATTTCGTTGAGGTCTTGATTTCGTCGATGTGTTTTCGTCGGACTCTTTGATTTCGTCATGTGCTTTGGTATATATACTCAGTTAACAGACAGAACACAGTAACGAAGTCTGAATAGATTTCTTTGAGCGAACACTGTAAACACACACACACAACTGAGAGTTTATAGGTTTATCTTGTAAACATTGCTTTGTAACGGTTTCATACGAGTTAATACAATGGAGTGTTAATCGTTGAATCTTTGTGTTTGTGTTCGTCACTTGGTTTAACTTACCCGTTTGGATTCCGCACTTTCGGGTTTGTCGGAAAACAGGGAATAGAGGTTACTCGATCCTCCGGGTGGACCTACAATTACAGTATGTGCTTCAAATGTGGAATAGTTGGACATATTGCTGTGTATTGTATGCATTCGAGGAAATGAGAGAGGAAGAAGATGGTAGATGTGAGAAGTTGCTTTAAATGTCAAAATCGAGATCATGTTGTGAGAGATTGCCCGCTAACGTCTAAGAGAACGAAAAGATAAGTTGAGAAGGAAGAGAAAGAAGGCAGAGAATATCTCGAGAAGATATTGTCTTCGGATATGACATTTGATATTAGTTTTGTTAAATTGTTTTACTCTGCTACAAGTAGTGACCAGTCAAGTAAAATGTGTTCATCAGATACAGATAAAAAGACAATAGAAAAGAGAGTAGTTTATAAGGCAAACGTGAAAACGAAGCAAGTTCGGAAAGCTAAGTTTTCTGATGAATCTTCTGTCCCATCAGAAGGTTTAGGACTATTTGATGACAAACGAAATTGTTAATGGGTTGACGTTATATATGTTGATGAATTTGGTGAAACCAAATTCAAAATGGATTGGTCTTCAATTCAAAACTAGTTCACTTATTGACGTGTTTGCAGGACAACCAGGACGTTGATCGAGAGAGGTTGTTTGTGCTAAGATTTGTGGAAGAAGAAAGGAGTACATGTTTGGTTCTACACAAAAATTGATAATCTCGTGTTCATATTTGTAAATCTTGTTGTCAGAATAGTGTGGAAGATTTATTTATTTTTTTTTTGTTTTTTGAAAATAAGTTTTAGCATTTTAAGGGCGTAAAATTTTTCAAAATCCAAAAACAATAGAAAATTTTCAAAATTGCAAAAACATTGAAAAATATTAAAACGAGTTTACTATGCAAAAAAATGAAATGATAGTAAATCAACAGACTATCTATGCATTCTAAACTGTGTAATGTTTTAAATTTCAAACAATTTCATAGTTTGCTGTCATTAGGCTCAGCTAATGCTAAAATGTTTTGTGAAAATGATAAAACTAAATGAAAAGTATAATTGTTGATAGCATAGTACATAGTTTTGTCCTTCGTGACTGTGTACCCGCTCCGTAATCACTGAATGCTGCAAAGTATAGAAGCCGGTCAGTTTGTGAGCTTTCACAGCTTACATAAAAGTCACAGTGATTTTGTGTGTTATTTTTCAAAAAATTCAATTTATTTGGTTTTCTTTATTTTGTATAAGCATTGGACCCCCTCTTCGTATATTCACAAATATCGATCTGGAGGTTATTGCCTAAACGTTTCAAATATATGTTTCTTGGTGTTTTGTTTAAAGCTTGGATCACTTCTACGCATATTAACAAATATTGATCGGGTGGTTAAGGCCTAAACATTTCAACTTGTTTTATTTCTTTGTTTTGCATAAACATTGGACTTTCTCTGCGTATCGAAAGATGGACTAATTGTTAGTGTTTAAAGATGGACATAATTTTTTGTGTTTAAGTGTTCAAATTTGTTTTTTATACGAATCATAGTTGATGAAAGTTTAAAGTCAATATTCAAGTCAGTGTATTACACGATGAGGGGATATGCTGAGACTGTAGGGCCCATAAGAATTTAGTGCATTAATAATACCTTAACGTATCAGTAAGCATTACAAACGTGTTAGATTGCGTTTAAGTGGACAACAACAATAATAATCAATATGAACTGTGAAAACTAAGTGTTTTTCAGAACAACGATGTAATTGATGTCTCTCATAAACTAATATAATCTTCTTGAACGTTTTCTCACAAAAAATATTTCATTATGTTTACATTTTTGCATTTTAGTTTTAAATCAAAAAGATTTTCATTCAAAATCTTCCATGGTAATACCATCTGTTAATGTTGAATGTTGAACAAATTAACGAGATTGTCTAGAAATTATTTGTGTGTGTATGAATAAATGATGGATCTCAGAAGCTGTTAATTTCAAATTTACAAAGTGATAGAAGCCGTCAGTGTCAAAACTATGAAGATTGAAAGATAAAGGATTTGCGGAAGCATCATTCAAGAGGGGGACTGTTAGAGCTCTTGAAGATCTAATTCCGTGAAGATCCAGACCGAAGATTAAAGATTTCCAGCTCTGTCCAAGGGGGAGACTGTTAGTGCATTTTCCGTATGTCTATAACTTAGAAATCTTGTATAGTTGATTTAGTCTTGGGTCTGTATAAGTTAGGATAGCGTTCGTGTGTAAAGAGAATGATGAGTTATATGTGCATGTAGGACATGAACACATGCGTAGCTCATGACTCATGCACAACACATATGTCATGCGCAAAGAGTCCAACACATGTTTTTAGCCTATATAAACACATGCCATATGCTGGATTTGGGGGTTATCACATTTGTAGCTTTTATCTTGGAGTCATTTTGCACCGAAACTCTGTCCGATTGGAGAATAAAAGAGCAAAACGTTTATTTAGCGCATTCTTTGTATGATTACAACACAGTTCATTGGATTCCAGACTTTAAGCACGTGTGATGTAGCATTTGGTGTTGGTAGAGGTTTATTCACCGGGAATAAGATCCTTTCACGGACTTCCGATAACAATTCATTGGTTTATACTACTAAGAGCCTACTTACAAACTTTAGATGGGAGGGTTTTAACAAGTTCTTTGAGTTGGTTAACTCTTTTTTATGATAAGTTTGAACTACAAGTGGTAAACATTAACCCAAAGAAGCCAAGACAAAAAAGCAAACATGCACATATTGCCATTATTATGAGTTTGAATGCTTCAATATGGTTCTAGATATGCAAATCCAAGTGTTTGGAAACTGTTTTATTGAGGTAACATCCGACTTACTTGTTTATGTGAGTAATTTGAGTCATAGTGATAATTTATGCTGACGCGCCTAAAGGGAACTAAAATTTAGGTGAGTTTGATATTCCAAAAATACTACAATAAATGTATCCATATGATTTAGGATTTCGATGAAATGATAAAATAAGACTTCCAGATAAACTTGAGGGCTACATTAATAATCTAAAAGGGGATACACGATTCACGAACTTGAATGGTTTATCAAGTCTTGTACAGTTAATAGTTGAAATAAAGAAACACCTTAACTTTAGATGTATATATCATTTATTGAAGCCAACTCTTGTGTTACCCATCACAACCATTGAAAGATGCTTTTTGGCAATGAAGTTTGTGAAGTCCATTTTTTGTAATAAACTTGGTGATGAGAATTTAAGCGATAGTTGTATCTCTTGTGTTGAAAAAGACTTGTTTAGGAATGTCAAGCTAGATCCCAGATTTTAAAAAACGAAAACATGTAGAGAACGACTTTAGATTTTGAAATTTCATTATGCATTTGTAATGATGTTTGACTACCTTTTGTTGATTCTATAACGACCCCTATAAATTTCCGCTCCTAAGGAAAAAAAATTCCTAGGTCTGCCACTATATATATATATAGGCTAATTATAATGAGAAAACCCATTCCAGTTAAGAAAACCCAGGAAACTCTCACATGTGGCTAGGATTGATCCACGTAAGATGTTAGTTTGATAGGAGACAAGGGCATATTCGTCATTTTCTTTTTACCTTTTTGATTGAATGAAATGTGTAAGTCTTCACGCAGACTTTTCTTCTTCTTGTCATCTTTTTCATTTAATACCATAGATGTTAGTTTGATAGGAGACAAGGGCATATTCGTCATTTTCTTTTTACCTTTTTGATTGAATGAAATGTGTAAGTCTTCACGCAGACTTTTCTTCTTCTTGTCATCTTTTTCATTTAATACCATTTTATCTCTCTACCATTAAATCTCACCAAATCTTTTCAAAACTCACCAGATCTCATTTCCTCCTTCATCTCTCTTCTCTAGCACACTTTTCCCTCTCTCTCTCTCTCTCTCTCTTATTCCAATATAGAGAAAACAAGAACAAAAATGAAATCAGAGAAACTGATGAGCATTAGATCCTCTTTGGTTTATTTTGAAGAAAATCGTACACGAAGAAGATGATGAATCAGATATCAAAGAGAAGGCTAAAGTTTTTGTTCGAAACCAAGGAAAGATCCGGTGAAATTACACATTTTTTTACGTTTTTGAGGAGGCTGAAAGGGTTTGTTCGAAAATCTTGTTCAAGAAGGTGAATAAGTATGTTTTTTTTTTCAGCTTTGTTTGCAAATCTACACTTTTTTAGTCTGCATTTTTGTTGTGATTTGTGGATCTGCTATTTTTTTTGTTCAAGAAGATGGAGGTTTTTAAGTTCTTGTTTTATGGGTTTGTTGTTTTTATTATTGATTGCATCAATTGTTTGTGTAAAATTTGTTTCAGATCTTGTTCAAGAAGGTGAATAAGTATGGTTTTTTTTCATCTTTGTTTACAAATCTACACTTTTTTAGTCTGCATTTTTGTTGTGTGTTGTGGATCTGCAATTTTTGATTATTAAAAAAATGCATGTTACATTTTTTCGTGTTACATAAATAATGCACGTTACTGAAAATAAAATGTGTTGTGTTTCTGGCATAAATTGATAATTAAAAAATGCATGTTACATTTTTTCGTGTTACATAAATAATGCACATTACTGGAAATAAAGTGTGTTGTAACACTTTTTTAGACTGTTGTTTTTATTATTGATTGCATCAATTTTTTGTGTAAAATTTGTTTCAGATCTTGTTCAAGAAGGTGAATAAGTATGTTTTTTTTCAGCTTTGTTTGCAAATCTACACTTTTTTAGTCTGCATTTTTGTTGTGTTTTGTGCATCTGCAATTTTTTTTGTTCAAGAAGATGGAGGTTTTTAAGTTCTTGTTTAATGGGTTTGTTGTTTTTATTATTGATTGCATCAATTTTTTGTGTAAAATTTGTTTCAGATCTGTACCAACCAAAACAATTTGAAGATGATGTTTCAGATGTTGAAGATGATTCAAAAGATGTTTGATGTTGAACATAGTTACGAAATGTAACAATCAAAGAAAAAATGCATGTTACATTTTTTCGTGTTACATAAATAATGCACGTTACTGAAAATAAAGTGGATTGTTACACTTTTTTAGACTGTTGTAAAAATAAAGTGTTTTGTTACATTTTTTTGCCAGATTATTGTAAAAACAAAGTGACTGTTACAGAAACAAGGTGTGTTGTTACATTTTTTTTTTTTGTGTTAGAAATGTAACAATCAATCAAAGCAAAAATGCCTGTTACATTTTTTTGTGTTACAGAAATAATATCCGTTATAGAAAATAAAGTGTATTTGATCATGTAAAAATTATATGTTACGTTTCTGTGTAATATTTTATGTTATAGAAATAAAGTGTGTTATTACAAATGTGGCATAAATTGATAATTAAAAAATGTATGTTACATTTTTTATGTAATAAAATACAGATGTATATAAAAAAGAAACAAAAAATCTGATTTATATAAAAATGAAAAAAAAAACAGAATTACATCAAAAGAAATAAAAAATCTGACACATGGAAGTAGACTTTTCCCATTTTACCCTTCAAGTAGATCATATATATTTAAATATTGAGAGAAAGGGAGAAAAATCAACAC
Organism: Helianthus tuberosus; assembly: GCA_030545235.1. NCBI lineage: Eukaryota > Viridiplantae > Streptophyta > Magnoliopsida > Asterales > Asteraceae > Helianthus > Helianthus tuberosus. Next base: position 3,242,437 of record CM060415.1, on the reverse strand, counting down.
ATATCCCAAAATTAATCTTAGCCATCCATGCATCATAATCAATGGTTGTTAATGGGTTTCAGGGTTTATTCAACTCAAGTGAGTTTTCAATTTATCCTTGCCCTATATATGCTAATTATAATGAGAAAACCCACTCCAGATGAGAAAACTCAGGAAACCTATATGTGTGGTTAGGATCCAACCACGTCATATGCACACCAATGATAAGAAGGGTAAATGAATCTTTTTTACATTAGAGGGCAGAGAAGTGTGAAGTGTATCAGACATGGCAAACATCACTTTCACTTATGTTTTTTACTAAGTGTGGAAAGAATGGGGGCTATATCTGATTTCACATATCTCTATATATGATTGCAATTTCACTTTCTGTCACTCTTATTTTTACGTTTTGAACCATTTCTCAAATGAAGAACATATCACTTTCTCTCTCTCCTATTTTTTCTTTTTTGAAAGCATTTCTTAAATGAAGAACATATCCATTTTTACCTTCTTTCCTTCTTATTACATGTTTTACCTACTCTCCTTATTACATGTTTTACCTTCTCTCCTTCTTATTACATTTCTTAAATGAAGAACAGATCCATGTTTTACTTTTTTAAAGCATTTCTCAAATGAAGAACATATTTTACTTCCCAAAAATCCAGAGAGATGGATGGTTAGAGAGAGAAGATCGGAGAGAAAGAGGCAATAAGGATCGGTGAGAGAGGCAGTGAAGATCGGAGAAAGATCAGATGATCGAACGGGTGTTCCATACAACGTCAGATTCAGATCTGGTTCAAGTGGTGGAGGTGACGGTGGTTCCTCCTGCCGGAAAACCACTTAGTAGCTACTTGGCGGTGGTGGTCCATGGTTAGTTACTTGAATTCTCGTTTCCATTTTTCAGGTCTCGATTTATTTTTTGGAGATGATGTTTTTTTATCCTAGTTTTTTCCTTTCTTAAATTGGCCTTAGATCTAGTGTTTTTAACAGTTAAATTTGTTGATTTTTGTAGAGTGACGTGAAGCATGGTGTGGTTCATATGACGGTTCGATGTTTCAGATTACGGGGTCGATGTTGAACAACTGGTTAAGATCTGAAGCATTTTTGTAATTGCATGTTACATTTTTTGATCATGTAAAAAGTGGGTTTTATTGTTCCAGATCTAAAAGATGATCCGAAATCCAAAAAGATGATCCAGTTCCAAGATGCTACCAGATCCAAAAGATGCTCCAGATCTGGTTGAGATGTTCGATGTTGAAGATGATATTCCATTTAACGGTTCGATGTTGAAGATGATCCAAAAGATGTTCGATGTTGAATATGATGTTCCAGATCTAAAAGATCCTCTAGATCCATAAGTATGTTTGTTTTCAGATTTTTTTTTGTTTTTTTTTTCAGATTTGCATTTTTTTTGTGTTTTGTAGATCTTCATTTTTTGTGTTTTGTAGATCTGCAACTTTTTTTATTTTTTTGTTCAATAAGATGAATATTTTTTAGTTCTTGTTTTCTGGATATGTTGTTTTTTATTACTGATTTTTTCATTTTTTTGTGTAAAATTTGTTTTCAGATCTGAACAAATGGAAACAATTTTATTTAAGTTCTTATGTATTGGATTAAAATCTAAGTTACTTTCTTGTTTATTGTTATGATGACTGAATCTAAAAAATATGTTGTTGTTGGATTTTTGTTAATGAAGTTATATTTTTTATATACATGTTATATTTTTGATGTAACAATTCTCATAACAATTCTTTGCGTCTTAGTTACGAAACTCCAAGATCTAGGCATTTTTTATGTAACACTATGTAACCGGGTGTTAGATAAATAATGCCAGTTACATTTTTTTGTGTTACATAAATAATGTCCGTTACATTTTTTGTAACAATCAAAGCAAAAATGCCTGTTACATTTTTTTGTGTTACATAAAAAATGTAACAATCAAAGCAAAAATGTCTGTTACATTTTTTGTGTTACATAAATAATGCCCGTTACAAAAAATAAAGTGCATTGTTACACTTTTTTAAATTACTGTAAAAATAAAGTGTGTTGTTACATTTTTTTCCAGATTATTGTAAAAATAACGTAACTGTTACGGAAACAAAGTGTGTTTTTACATTTTTTTGTGTTACAAAAAAGTGGTTGTTACATATGTGACGTAAAATTGATCATGTAAAAATTATATGTTACGTTTCTATGTAACATTTGATCATAGAAAAATTATATGTTACGTTTCTACGTAACATATGTAACAAAACAAAAAAAAATATGTTACAAAAATAGATTGTCATATACACATGTAACAAAACCAAAAAAAATATAAAGATTACATACGAAATTATTTAATCGAATTTGTATCCATCTTTTTCGAAGGAGTTCCTCTTTTTTACCTGCTTATGCATTAAATGCATTACTATACTTTTTACATGAATATTGAAAAGTAGTTGATATATCATATTTGGAGCAAAAAAGAAGTGTAATGATTAATATTGATGTGAGGGTTTCTTACAACATACAAACTTTTGTCCCTTTGTAAGAGAAATTGTATTAATGTTCCAAATTTACCCTTCACGTACTTGAAATATATTAAAAAATGGAAAAATTACAAGTTTTGTCCTTTATCTTTATACCACCTTTCAGGCGGTGTCCTTTTTAACGAATGTTGACAGGCGGTGTCCTTTACTAGGCATTTTGTTGCAAGTTTAGTCCTTTACACCCAACCCAGTTAAAAAACCCTGTTAATTGTTGACAGGCGGTGTCCTTTACTCGGTATTTTGTTGCAAGTTTAGTCCTTTACCTAGGTATCTTGTTGCAAGTTTAGTCCTTTACACCCAACAATTAACAGGGTTTTTTAACTGGGTTGGGTGTAAAGGACTAAATTTGCAACAAAATACCTAGTAAAGGACACCGCCTGTCAACATTTGTTAAAAAGGACACCGCCTGAAAAATGGTATAAAGATAAAGGACAAAACTTGTAATTTTTCCTTAAAAAATTGAGATAAAAGGGTACAAAAGCAACTGATGGGCAAAAGTGAATCCTAGCCATCTATCAAGTATGATCAATGGTTGTTATTGGGTTTTCAGGGTTTATTCAACTCAAGTGGGCTTTCAATTTATCCTTGTCATATATATATATATATATATATATATATATATATTCATCAAACATATCCTTATCAATATGAAATAAGATACCATCCTTTTGAAGCTATATGTAGGAGATCATATCTAGCGAGTACAAGCAAATATGTATATGGAAATATAGCATATCCTAGTATCTTATTTGATTGCAATTTACATAAAAGCATTTTAAGTTCTCATGAAACTTAATCATCTAGATGATATAAACCCAATCCTTGGTGTCAATTCTTGAATAGTTCATTATTGAGCTTGAAAATTACATGCAATGGTTCCTTCTTGTACATTGCTATATCCATCTCCTCATCCATGTTGATTTCCATGGGGTTTGTGTTATCTGGAATGAACCAATCAAAGTTGATGACCAAAGAAGCAACTGTAAGGAGTATCAACTTAGAAGCCATTGTTTCTCCAGGACACATTCTTCTCCCTGATCCAAATGGTAGGTATCCAAAGTCATTCCCTTTGTAACTCACATTAGATCCGATAAATCTTTCAGGTTTGAAGCTCAAAGGATCGTCCCAGATCTTTGGATCACGACTGATCGCCCAAACATTAACTAATACTTGGCTATCTTTTGGAATGGTGTATCCCATTATCTCACATGTTTCGACAGCTTTACGCGGTATAAGAAGCGGTCCTGCAGGGTGCAGTCTTAGTGTTTCCTTAAAGCAAGCTTCTAAGTAAGGAAGACCAACAAGATCCGACTCTTTTACTACATTCCCATTTATTTGTTTTGTAACTTCGTCCCTAACCTTCTTCATGGCTTCTTCGTTTTTGAGAAGCTCTGCAACGAACCATTCTGTTGTTAAGCCTGTCGTTTCAGTGCCTGCCGCAAATAGCTCCTGAAATTGAACAAATAGAAATATTTTGATACAGAGCTGAAATAAAAGTTCATAGACTATTACTTGTACATGTTAGACAGAAACATGGTTAGAAAAAGCCTATACATAAAAGTGACATAGCTTGGCCTATGCATTGAGTTATGGAGAACACATAACCAGTGGACAAAAGGGTCTCAACGAGCCGGATCATGTTGTTGACGACCATAGGCAGTTTGGACCATCTCTCGGACTCAAATTTTATTACAAACTAAAAGTTAGAGAAGAAAGAGTGAAACCTCCATTAAAGCATTGATCTGTTGATTCGAAAACCCTTTTTCGATCAGAATGTCGATGAAATCTTTTGGACTTGAAATGGAATCATCTCGGTTTCGTTTCTTTTGGAGACTATCTTCCCAAACAGATCCTAGGTCATGTTCTATAATGTGCATAACCTGTTTATACCAACCTTGTAGATCCCATGGACCCAATATTGGAAATATGTCTGCTAACTGTGGCTGTGCAATTAGCATAATAAGTCTTCTTATAGCATCCATGACTCCTCTACCTATACCATTTCCTTCATAATCCACTAAATCTATTGATAATAATGCATTACCTAAATTGTTCATAGCAGTTACAAAGACAACATCTTTTATAACTATATCTTGACCTTCTTTTGAAGCTAAATATTTCACCATCTCCATCACCTTTTTCTCTCTCATTTTTGCCCCAGATTCCAATGCTTTGCCTGAAATACAGGTGAGCAAAAACCAATTAATCGAACCGAAACCAAAAAAAACAAATCGAAATAACCAATCCAAACTAATAACCGACGGTTGACTTTGTTTTATTTAAAAATAAAAATTACCATTCAGTTTCGGTTATGTCTCGCTCCAAAACTGATCAATCGAACAAAACATCAAAACCAATCCGAATTGAACTATAGGACAAACTTGTTTAAATGCTTGTTATTTGATTTATGACCCAATTTTTTTTTGGGCTAAAAGTTTGATACCCAAATTCATTGATAATTGGATTAGATGGTTAACTAAATATTTAGATAAAAAAAAGTTTTAGGCTCAAATTCATTATTTTGGGCCATTTTTTTAAACAAAACATTTCAAGACCAAATGTAATACCAAAAACCAATCCATAACTGAATGGAATCCATATGAAAAACCGAAAACTAACAACGGAATAACGGAAACTGAAAGGTTTTATAAAATAAAATAAAAAAAAAACAAAACTTCAGGTTTGGTTCGATTTAAGCCCCAAACTGACCCAAACCGATCCATGCACACCCATACCTGAAAGAAGCTCCGTTTTATATATATTCCGTAAAAACCTCCAGTTATCATCACATTCTGATGTAAAAGCAAGATTCATATTGTGAATAGTTGGTTTCTTGTTTTGTAGCAATCTTGACACATCACGACCCGAAAGAACATGATCATGAGTTCTGAGAATCTCTGAAGCTGCATCTGATGATGATCCCACAATGAGGACTCGTTGACCAACACGAAGTGAAATGAGTGGTCCGTAAAGTTGGGCCATCTCGGCCAGCTGAACATGAGGATTCTTTTTTCCAATTTGGAAAATGTTGCCAATGATTGGCCATGGATATGGACCTGGTGGAAGGGAAGGGTCTTTCGAAGAAGCGCGATTAATAAGCAATCGGTATAAGATGAAAATTAGTGGCCATGGAACCAACAGGATGATAATATCTCTTGTTGTAATTGTCTCCAGATTCATTGTGATTTATGTGAAACTCAGATCCAAAATGGTACTGGAAATGTGTATATTATGCTTGTTATTATTATTATATGTTTGTTGTAGATCTGACTATTATAAAAATGAAGCTATCACCATCAAATGGGGAAGAGTATCATGCAACCTTTTTTTAATACTGATTTCGAACTTCAACATTGATTTTATGTATAAGATAATAAAAATATCTGATCACCGGATTAGTGATAATTAGCAAATCTAAATACAATTTTATTAAACTTTTCTCTAGTATGAACATATAAATTAAGCTTAAAATCAATTACAAGGTGATTTGAAGCTGGTAATTAATATGGGGTTAGCCCATTTGCTAGAGGCGCATGCTTCTTAGAGAAGAAGTCACATGTTCAAGCCTACGTAAAGGAGTAGTTTAGAATAATAAGTGTAAAAACATTTGTCATTAAAAAAGGATTTGAAGTTGTTTAACTGTGGCTATGCAAAGGAAATTAATCTGGGCCTTCAGATGAATGCACTTTGGGCCCTTTGTCTTCCTTCAATGATCTGCTAGAGTTTGTTAATCAATGGGATGTTCCAATGCTCCAAAAGAAAATGGATTTGACAATCCTAATGGTGACAACTTGGCATATTTGGAAAAGTCTAATGGTGACAACTTGGCATATTTGGAAAAGTCTGTTTTGTGACGCATTTTCAATGAAAACTGGTGTAATTAGAACTTTCAGATTTTCTAGTAGTGCAACAAGGTTTTGAATGGGCTGGTAACACCCATTCAGAAATTGGGAGAAGAAATAAAAGGCGATGATTTTCTTTGGGTCAAGAATAGGATGAAAGTTTAAAATAGATTGGACGTCATTGGGTAGTTATAGTTTTTATTTTTCCTCCACTGTTATGAGGGGTTGGTCAGTTTCCTACTAGAAATTGGTTTTAATAATATTCATTAAAAAAATTAATTAACTACAACAAGGTAATTAATTAACCTTACTACAAAGTTTAAACCTCACATTAAATCAAGGGAAATTCAGTAAATTATTCCAGCATGGTGTTCGATATTGTATGTCTTGATCATCGATATTTCAGCGTTGCTATCAAGGTACGATCTAAAGAGTTATACTTTGGACAACAAACATGTATAATATTTAAGTGTTACATATTATTTCACGAAACGCGGTATTTAAGTTTGTGACGATTAAATATTTGTTGAAATACCTAATAGATTAATTATTTGCGAAATAGTTAATGGGATAGATTTAGTTATTTGTGAAATAATTAAATATAAGTAGTTTTATATTTTATTTGATAAATAATAAGAAAGCTAGGGATTGTTCCGTAACTCATTGCATAACGTACTGAACCTTTGTGGTCCAAGGTTTGATCTAGAAGTTGACCCCTTCTCATAAGGTTGGCTGTAGTATTTAATCGGATGTGGGAACACATGGAAACCAATATCTTCTATCGCAAGTGGCCTGTTTTAACTTTAAACAATAATTATATATACCTTCAAATGTGGACCATCACCATATTCCTATATACACACACCTTTGATCTAGAGACATTCAACTTCAAACTAAAAAACTGTTGCAAATGAAAACACCAAATTCAAAAAGTCAGCTACTGGGGATTGTTTTTGTGTTTGCTTTGTTCATAATCTCCAATGGAAGAACGTTGAGCACAAACAACCCGATGATCAAAGCCGTTAATCTTGGAGGCTGGCTAGTCACAGAAGGCTGGATGAAACCTTCTCTTTTTGATTCGATACCGAACAAAGATTTCTTGGTTTGTTTTAGATTTAACTTATGTGTTTTACCGAAAACAAAAACAAGTTAAACGTTTTTTTTTTTCCATTTTTGTATCCGTTTAACTTGTTTTCACACTATAAAAATAAGTTATGAAGCTCCTTTTCTTATTATGTGTCTGTTTAACTTGTTTTCCGACTGAAAACAGGTTCAACAGACGCAAAAACTTGATTTTTGTGCTGATTCTTGTCACATGATTAAAAAATTTACTTATGGGTTAATCATTACTAGGATGGAGCTGCACTTCAGTTTAAATCTAAAACGATCGGGAAATTCCTTGCTGCAGAGCTCGGTGGAGGTACAATCATCGTTGCAAACCGTTCATCGGCTTCTAGCTGGGAAACTTTTAGGGTAATTTCATTAAATGCTTTAGCGAGTAAAATGTGGTTGCCAAATTTTATGAATCTACTTGTAAGTTGTGAATGTGTTCTTTTTTTTCTGATTTAATTTGGTACAGTTGTGGAGGATCAATGAGACGAGTTTTCAAATGCGGGTGTTTAACAAGCAATTTCTAGGACTTGACTCAACCGGAATCAAGTTGGTCGCTATTGCAACAGATTATAAAACATCGGGTGTTTTCGAGATTATTAGAAAATCCGATGATCCAAGCATTGTTAGGATTAAAGCACCAAATGGGTCCTTCTTGCAGGTTCTTTTGCTACCAATGTGTACTTGTTTAGTTACTTATAGATCTTAACAATTGATTGTTATCAAGTAAGTTTCACTGACTTTTATTTTCCTGTCGTTTGTGTGTGATTAAAGGCGAAAACTCAAGATCTCGTTACTGCTGATTCGAAAGGAGATGGGCAATGGCGAGACGATGATCCTTCGGTTTTCGAGATGACGATAGCGCAAAGATTGCAAGGAGAGTACCAAGTGACTCATGGTTACGGTCCTACAAAAGCGCCACAAATCATGAATGTATGTTTTTTTTTCTTTGTTTCTTATTTCTTTTCTTTTTTTATTAACAAAAAATGGACCAGATTATGACACTAAAGTCATTATTGGTGCCTTCACTGCCTTCCAAGTCAAATATACAAATTTAAACTATTTGAACTTTTAGTACATTCTGAAAGAAAGGTTTTGACCTTTGACTTTTATCATTTTTACTTTGACAATAAATTTTTCTAAATATCAAAACATGAGTTTAATATGCGGTTTCTTGAGAATATTGGGACATATGTATTTAGTTTACTTCAATAAAATTCCTATAGTCAAAGGTTTGAGTTTTGACCATAATACAAAATTTCCTAAATGTCAAAACATGAGTTTAATTTTCGGTTTCATTCAGGATCACTGGAACACATTCATAGTAGAAAACGATTTCAACTTCATCACTACGAGCGGATTAAACGCTGTCAGAATTCCAGTCGGATGGTGGACCGCTAGTGACCCAACACCGCCGAAACCTTATGTAGGAGGATCTTTGCAATACCTTGATAAGGCATTCTTATGGGCAAAGTATGCATATATTCTTTTGTTTCATGCATAGACTGTTATTAACATTATGGAAGCGATATAGCAAGTATTGTAACTTTATATTTGACAATCTCTATGATAGGAAATATAACTTGAAGGTGATACTGGATCTACATGCTGCTCCGGGCTCCCAAAATGGTTTTGACCATAGCTCTTCTCGCGATGGTTTTATTGAGTGGGGTCAAACGGAAGAAAGTATACAAGAAACAATTAGTGTCATTGAGTTCTTTACAGCTAGGTACGCGAACAATCCAAGCTTATATGCAGTTGAGCTAATAAACGAACCCAATGCAAATGGGGTATCACTAAGCGTATTGACCAAGTATTATGAAGCTGGTTATAAGGCTGTACGAAAGCATGCTCCCAATGCCTTTGTGGTTCTATCAAACCGAATTAGTGGTGATTCAAAAGAACTTTTTCCAGTTGCAAGTGGAATGACGAATGTTGTTATTGATGTTCATTACTACAATCTATTTTCTGACATTTTTAACGATATGACTGTCGAACAAAATATTGAGTATGTTAAAACGAACCGTTCTGATGAACTACAAGCCATCACAACATCAACTGGACCACTTACTTTTGTGGGTACGTTTTTTAACTTCCTTATGATGCATCGCAATTTGATGATACGATGTTCTAATTTTTTTACTTTGTAGGCGAATGGGTGTCCGAGTGGCAAGTAAGAGGAGCTACTAAGGAAGAATACCAGAGGTTTTCGGAGGCTCAACTAGAAGTGTATGGACGTGCAAGCTTCGGTTGGGCTTATTGGTCACTAAAAAATGTGAATAACCATTGGAGTATGGATTGGATGATAAAAAATGGTTACATTAACCTTTAGAATGTATCAAAATTATCACCTGACTGTTTAGTTTTGTCTTAAATAAATTGAAGTGTACAAGCTTAAATATACATTGACAACTTGTGTGTAATCATGGACACTCTTTTTTGAGTATATTGAGTTCTTTTTGTATCTATTGAATCAAACACTTTTCTTTAGCGGAAAACTTGATTTACATGATAATGTCAGAATCTAAAAGATAATAAAAAAATATCATAATAAAAGAATAAACTAATGAAATTGACGGTTTAGACGTTCTTAGAACCACAATGTTTTGCCGACAGTCACATCCCCCTGTCGACACACTACTTCTGGCAACGCTCATGGTTATTTAGACTATCCACTATCCCAACCCAATCATTCATTAAAATACTAATTGTTCTCTCTTCCACCTACACAACCCAGCTCAATTCAATTATTCACCCACATTCACAACCTAACCTAAACTAATATTTTATTAAATAAAAATGATTTATAGTTATTGTTTATAAGGAAAAAGACAAAAAAAAAACAATTAAATATTAATATAAGTGGTTGCAAATTTAGTTGTGTACACAACCTGGTCTGGTCATTGATCAGGGTGATTTTTTTGATTAAATACTTGCTTTTTTGTCTCGTTATCCATCACTTGTAGTCTAGTGGTTGGAAAGACTTGGGTTCTCCTTGGAGATCCAAGTTCAATCCCCACTAGTGCCATATTCGGTGGATAAAGACAATGAAGGTTAGTTCTCCCAAACCCTAGGTCAAGAGTTCGAGCCCAAGCCACCCCGGGTTTTAGTTCACCGTGCTTTACGCCAAAGAGATTCTCTCTTGGGGCAGCGCAAGTCCATGCCACTGGCAGTGAGGGGTATGGTTTCCTGGTGAACGCCGTTAGCCAAACTCTGACGCAAGCGTGGACCCGGTTAAGACATCATAGTCTGGCCAGAGTAGGGGTGTGCACGGTTCGGTTTTTGGGTAAAATCAAAACAGAAACCGAAATGTCGGTTTTTGGTTCGGTTTCGGTTTTTTTCGGTTTCGGTTTTTCGGTTTTTACGTCGGTTCGGTTCGGTTTTTCGGTTATTTCGGTTTTTCGAACAAAATTATGTAAGATTCAAAAAATAAAAAGTATAATTTATATTATACCAATCTTTTTATATGTTTATATTTAAGTTATTGTAGTTCACCTCTTTAATTAGTATTGTTTACATAAACCTAACCTTCTAATATATTTTTATGTTTATTCAAAGTTTTATTAAATTTAATTTTTATATTAAATTTTGTTATATCTTATAGGTAATAATAAATCATTTCAGTTATAATGTTTTTATTATAAACACTTTACATTCAAGAATAAAATTAACATTTTCTACTAGCATTGGGTTAAACACTTAAACAATTTAAACTTAAACATAAAAATATATGGATTGTAACTTATTGGTTCGGTTCGGTTTTTTTCGGTTATTGAAAACGTTTATCCGGAAACCGAACCGAAATTTTCGGTTATTAAAAATCCAAAAACCGAACCGTCGGTTTTTGTTTCGGTTCGGTTATTTCGGTTATTCGGTTACGGTTCGGTTATTTCGGTTTTCTTGCTCACCCCTAGGCCAGAGTGTGAGATATCTCTCACAACAAGTTAAAATACTAATTTCTCTCTTTTCCACCTACACGACCCAACCCAATTCAATTCAATTTTTCACTCACATTCACAATCCAACCTAAACTAATATTTTATTAAATAAAAATGATTTATAGTTATTGTTTACAAGGAAAAAGACATAAAAACAATTAAATAATAATATAAGTGGTTGCAAACTTTGGTTATGTACACAACCTGGTCGTGGAGCAGGGTGAATTTTTTTTTTACTAAATTACTTGTTTGCTTTTTTGTCTTATTGTCCACCTTGCGACCGGTTGTAAAAGTTTTTCACTATAGTGAGTAGTTTTACAGAACACAAGTTCGTTTGATTTTTAAACCAAGTGGTTATAGAACATTTTCATCTTTTATCCTTCGCCTTTTACACATTTTTTCAAATTTCAGATATTGACAAATTAACCCCTGAAATTTTTTTATTTGATTCCTTAAAACAATGACACCAATTAACGTTTTCACATCCATTGAAAGGGCATCTCACAATTCATTCAAATTTGCCTTTACTATCTCTCTAACAAACTATGGCTACTAGAAAACCATGATGGAGCCCTTCCTAATCACTAACAATTTTTCTAGTTAAATTGGATTTGATGGTTATTCTTTACCCAAGTCACAGTGTTACCACCACATCTGATTCCTCGCCTGATGTCACCTCTAATCCAAAGTATTAAGCCGGGATTGCAAATGAATCTCATGTTCGCATGATCATTATCTCCACTGTCTCTAAAGCATCATTTTCTCATGTTCAAGGAACTACCGCTCGTGAATTGTAGGACTCTCTTGCTAGAACTTAAGTTCCCCACACATCCTCCAGAGAATACACACTCAAAACACAACTTCTCAAACTGAAAATGAAAGGGGACAAAACACCTCTCACTTACCTTAGTCGTGCATAAGAGATAGCATCTGCACTTGTAGACATAGGTGAATCTATGAAAGAATAGGATTTAGTTATACATGTGATAAATGGATTATGCGACGTACACAATGGTCTCAAAACAAATGGTCTGGCTTGTCCAGCTCTCTTGGCATTCAATGAACTGTTTGTAAGATTAAATATATTTTATGTTATATTTAATCTAGTAGTCATTATAATCATTTACATTATATAGATCAAAATATATAACAACCAATTAAATAATTAGTTGGTAATTGTTGATAGGCCTTATTACCCTTATTAACTAATTAGGATTTCCTCTTGGGTGCATATATAAGGAGACTTATGTAGAGGTTCTAAGGTTAGACACATAACCTAATGACTCTCATAACATCAATCGACATCCTCTCCTCAACCGAACACCCTATTCGGTTTCTTCATCACCATCATTGGATTGCACCCTAAGGAGGAACCAGATCAAGCTAACAATCATGTCAAACAATGTTGATGCGTCTCCATCTGGATTCTCTCTGGCCTGTATTGATGCAATCAAATGTATGTTTTCATGTTTTCCTTTATGTCTAAACATAACTGATCAACATGTGGTATCAGAGCATATGTTGATTAATCAGTTCTGTTTTCCTATTCATTATTCTGGGATTGAAATCTGGAAAACAGAGTTTTGAAAACTTAATAAACCATAACAGCCGGTTTCGAGTCCCTTTAATGTTGGCGAAATCACTATTTTCAAAGACTAAGTTGGTTAATCATGTGACCCGAGATCAAATGGGTTAATTTTTTATGTCCGAAATCTGTATAAAAACATTAATTTTTAGGTTTCGGGTTCCAGAATCATGTTTTTATTTTTTAGGGTTCATCATGTGCTTTAGAAAATTCGAAATTCCTTTATGTTTTGGAATATGATTTGGATTATTGAGTGTTTTCCCATGTTTTGATTTGTTTTAACTATTAAAAATTTTCGAAAAAAAAACTGTTATTAGATCAACAGATAAAATTTTTGAAATATTTGATAAAATTAGATAATCACAAAAATAGGAAATTACCTCTCAAAATCCCTAAGAATTCGAATTTTCAGTTATTTTCACAATAACAGCTGTTAACAGGAGTTTCGAGATCACTTTTAACGACCCGAGACCAAGATCTCGACTCGAGACCACAAGGTCTCGACTTGAAATCATAAGGGTTCTCAAATCTTTATAACTCAAGACAATGGTTTCGACTCGAGACAACGGTTTCTACTCAAGACCATAAGGTTTCGACTCGAGACCACTGAGGTTTCGACTAAGGGCTTCAATCTTCACAACTCGAGACCGTGGTTGTGACTCGAGACCTCATCAAGCAGTCGAGATCTCATAAAACATAGTAGTCGAGACCATGATTACGACTCGAGACACTGAGGTTGCGACTCGAGACCTTAATGAGTCGAGACCTCATAATGTTACAAGGTGAGTCGAGATTTGACTCGAGATCTCACTCGAGACCTCATAACTGAGTCGAGATCTCACTCGAAACCTCATTATTTTAGGCTGTTTAATGTAAACTAAAATTTAGCTATTAAATAATTGGTTTTTGTAAACACTTAGTTAATTAATCAGAATCAGATAATGTTTTACAAAACCAAAATGGCTTAACTTGAATGAGCTTCTGATGTATCATTTCTGGCCAAAGCTGATTTAATACATCTATTTATCATTCAAGTATTACGAAAGCTATGTTGAGTGTGCATTACAAACGTGAATGTCTTAATATCTGGCCAAAGCTGATTTAATTCATTCATGTATAGCATACTTAACAAGTGCATAACTAAAGTGATTGTCTCATTTCTGGCCAAAGCTGATTTGTCACGATTACTTGGCACACATGCTTAAATGATTACACTTCTGGCCAAAGCTGATTTGTCTTCGTTTAAGTAGAATTTTAACTAAGTCTATTATTTTGATGTTAGTAATAGACATATCACAACTTCTTCATATAATGATCCTTCATTAATCTTATGATCATTTCGTCTGCCTATTTTTTAGTACCCATAATCTTACTCACTGTAATTTTTTTCTATAAATCAATATCTCATCCACTCTAATTCCTAAACCTAATATGTTTGTTGTATTTAAAGTTTCTATAAGATTAGTTCTTGAATTAAATCATTGATTATCCCTTAAGACACGATAATCCTACTGCTCTTTTCTGATAATGAGTAATAAAGAAGAAAAGTAGAGCATGATGAATAGGATAAATCGAAGATGATGTCTATTATGATAATCAAGAACTCTCTAACATAATTGCTATCACTAAAAGGTTATTCCAGATTAAGTTTTTCCTAAGACTAATCTATTATCTGTGGAATAATTACAAGAATTCCTAAGATGCATGCCTTCATTTAAAATTCTAAACTATAAACTTAAGTGGTACATGTGAATACATTATAATGTACAATACCATGACCCATAAAGTTAAGGGCTTACGCATGGAAATAAGTACAATTTTTCAGTACATTACATATTAAGATTTTCACTTGTACAATTTGATGCCTTACAAATCAACTATAACACTCAAAATTACCAAAGTATAATGAGTGTGTTGATAAGCAACATATGTACAAAGAAATAATTGTTCGAAGCTGGAAAATAAGTTGTTACTCACCTTACAACCACTTAAACTTTAAAAGAGGATTGTTCTAAGGTCCATAGAAAAATTACAAGTGCTAGTTCCACCTCTAAGGTTCTTCAAGGGAAAATCTCAATGCATAATTATGCCATTAGACTAGGCATAAGCAACGAGACTATCCATTATTCAGAAGAACAGTTGGATAAGTTAATTAGGAAGTCACTTACTAATGATATTTAAGTATGTTAATTTTAATATTCCAATTAACACATGATTAGTTGACTCTAGTTCCATACGTTTCCTTACCAGAACTCGACAAATAACTAACATGAGAGTTAGTGACAAAATTAAATGTTAAGGCTATAAGAACCATAATAAGCAGTCTTCTAACAACGCCTTTCGATACCTTATATATTCTGAAGATTAATCAGAATATAGTATCATAATTAAGCAATGTTATGAAGGTTGTGAGGTTTGCATAGTCAACATAAAGTCACACTTACCTTAAACTCTCATTTTATTTGTTCTAAATATCTGGATAGAAACATTACTAAGATGAAACTAGATGATACCTTACATTTTCACAACTTTAGTTATCATGCAAATGAGAATTTTACAAAAGGAAAATGAGACTTATAAATTCCATCCATTATAAACGAAATTCATGATAAATTATGACATGGTTAATGAGGATGATTATTCAACTAATCTCATTCTAAGTGATTTTAAATCATGACGTTAAAGCCCTAAATATTACTTGGCTTAAGGAATAAGTATGGGTCCATCATAAGTCATTCATTGACATTTGTGGAACTTATTCAAAATGGAATATTCAGACATAATTCATTAATCATTTAACAGACTATTAACTTGTATCTAAATTTTGTCGCATATAGCCCACAGTCTTAGAAGAAATCTATTCATATATATATATATATATATATATATATATATATATACACTTAATAAGATTTCTATTAAATATGTCCCTAAAGTTTCTTTTGATATCTGGACATTAAAGAAATCAAATAAAGTCTAACGTATATATGATAGGTTCCCACGTCATGTAGCTCATTGAAACTTCTCTTCTGCATTCTAGAGATATTAAAGATCAGTGGGAGCATTAAGTGTCTTAATAATAACTTGCAATAGTTGCAAGAGGTGGGGGAATGAAAACTTTATATTACTTAAATTTACACCTCTTGTACAAGACACTGCTCCATTATGACATTGTTCTATCAAAACTTGTCTCCTTAAATCTAAAGCTACTCTTACAAAAGTTTCAGTGTTGCTTAATTGTGGGCACACTTAGATTTCTTACCTAGACTTATATAATCCTCAACAAGAGAAACTACAATGACTGACTTCATTAACTTGTTTCTCTATTAGAATTGTTGGTCGTTACATATTGACCCTAAGCATGCTGAGTTCCTAAAGATTTCTAAGGTCAGTGGTAGTTGTCAAAGTCTTTATCATGACTTGCAAGGAATACAAGAGGCTGGGGGAAGAGTGTCATTAAATTCCACTTCGAATTTAACTCCGATTACACCTCTTGTACACCATACTGCACCAACTCTTACAAACTTAGAATGAAAATGATAGTAACCTAACCAAGAGCTAATCCATAAAAATGAAACTTCTAGCAAACCCGATAATCAACTTAGGAGGTCATCTAGGTTTAAAAGCCTACTAACTTTGATGATTACATAACCTCCCTAACTGAAGTTGAAATGGATTTTGGAAATGTTTACCGATCCTATCTCTTCAAATTAAGCCATTAGTGTCAATCAATCTTCTGAATGGAATAAAACTGTTTTCTAGTAAAACTGATTTTATGTGTTCATATAACGTTTGGGATTTGATTGAATTACCTAAGAGTGTTCATAACTAAACCAAATCCTGATATAAACGTTAAGACACGAAGAGGCATGATTGATTGTCAAAGGTTATACTTAGGAAGAAATAAATTATCAAAGATTTCTTTGAGGATCATCACTGTTCTAGTAGCTTATAATAGTTTAAAGCTACATTAGATGAACATTAAAAGAATTTTCCCTAACAAATTGGCTGACACATTTACATGTTCATAAAACAATCTGAAAGTTCCAAACTGAAGGTTAAAGAACACTTTATTTGTAAGCCAATAAAATCCATGTACGGGTTAATGCAAACATCCTAATGCGATGAAAACTTAGAGTAATTATTTTTCATCAACAACCAAGTGGATTAATGTACCTACCTCAAGATGAGTGGGAGCAACTAAATTAAACTTGTCTATATAGATGATATTCTTTTGACAGGTATATGTTACATAAGTCAAAGCATTGTTAACACAAACTTTGATATAATAGATATCAGAGATATCTCTTACGTGATAGATATCATAACATGCTGAGATAGACCCAATGAGACATTAGTTTCGTGTAACACCCTGTCTATTTATTTGAGGTTTTCGTATAATTATCGGTAATTAAATGTGTAAATACGAAAGAACATACTTATAAAAATACGGGTTTATTTAAAACTTTTACATTAAAGGTAATACAACATAATGTAAATAAATTTGCCGTTTAAAAATTAACGACGAAACAACATGTGGAAGCTTCTTTTTCATGTGTTCGGCTCTTCTTCGAGCTTGACCGCCCTCCGTTGCTGGTTAATATACCTACATTTCATAAAACATGAAATGAGTTAGTCATTCGGCGTTTAAAAACATTTTCAAATCAGTTTGTGGGTCAAAATAAGCCAACAACAAGATCAACAACAATTTCCAAAATTATAAGCCGTCGCGTGTCGCGACGACGTTCGCAAAATCTGTCGCGTGTCGTGACGGCTGTCGCGTGTCGCGCCCCAGGATATGTCCTCCGTCGTGTGGCACGGGGGAAACCATTTTCCAGCAGGTCCGTCTCTGGAACCTGCATGTCTGTCCAGCTATAGTTTTAGTTGTAAATCGAACTTTAAAGTGTCATAACTTTTTATCTACAAGTCTGTTTTACCCGATTCTTTTTCCTACACGTTCAAAATTTAATTCTCCATCTCATGGAGTCAATACCTGATATTAAACTACTTCAAAAATTCAGATTTCAAGCTCTCGGCTTGAAATCCCTTTTTAACACTTTTGACCCGTTTGGGGAATTTAAGCTATTTAGTCTAAACTAACTCTTTTCTTTTCACATGTTGTTATTCCACATCTAAAATATATGCTTAGGTTCCACCACGACTACTTTTGTGGTATATTTAGCATATCTACTTATTAACCCAAATTTACCCTTCGGTCAGTCATTTTACGCAACTGGCCCATTTTAGGCATTTGATCCACAAATGTTTATGCCTATAACTTATATTCATGTTTAATGATTCCCCAATCAAA
Source organism: Helianthus tuberosus (assembly GCA_030545235.1). Lineage (NCBI taxonomy): Eukaryota > Viridiplantae > Streptophyta > Magnoliopsida > Asterales > Asteraceae > Helianthus > Helianthus tuberosus. The sequence goes on along the minus strand of CM060415.1, from coordinate 3,224,141 downwards.
ATGCAATTTCCTAATCAACCCATATGGGTCGTTTTCCCGATTTACCCATCAAAGGCGTTTTGGTCAATTTTAGTCCCTCATTTAACGACGAAGGACTTTCAATAAATATTTGACCAAAATCGCTCGTCTAACTATAATCTTATTTATGCGTACCTGGCTCGGGTCGACATTTTGACCCGTTTTAATACCTTGTCTCAATGATTTACTAATTCATAGCATCGCTAATTCGCAAGCCATTTTATCCTGCGAGTATAAGACTTGACAAACACTTATTAGTTGTTATATGTCAATGGTATCAACATTGCCATTTGACCCGTTTGGTCTAAACGACCAAACATTTTGCGCTTATATATAAATGGTATTTATTTACCAATTCGTTAAGTAATTCATTTCGGATTTCTCACCATTTAGTTGTGTCTCTTAAATCCGTTTCTTACACGTTTAACTCAACATGGCTTATGCCACTTGGTGTCGTTTTATACTTCAACTTTTATCCATTTATACGTGACTAAATCTTCGTTTTCACTTTTTTACTTCGTTTAGGCTTACTTATAAAGTAGCCATTCGAAAACTCATTTTATATATTTCATCACATGACCAAAATACCGTTTCAACCCTTTTTACCATTAAACATGGTTTTCATCTTTTGATATGTTCCGACCCATATCAATTTGTGTCGGAACCATATTTCGATTATAACCTTTGTTGTGTTTGTAACTTATAAATAAATGTATATCCTATAAAAGGGTGTAAGCTTTACTTACCTTGCATCCAGTTATGCTCTTTTTCCGCGTACTTGATCCGTTTGACCCGCTTCTTTCCCAAGTCTTCATCTAGCTTGTCTAGAGTCAAACTATCATCATCACAATTCGTAAGACGGTTAGATTAGTCATAATCATTTACGACTATTCCATCCTACGGGTTTTATGTCGAATTTATCATTCGTCCATATCAAAATTATCATTCGATCTAATCATTGGTCGGTTTGACTTTTTAAAAGTCAATTGACTTATCAACATATTCAAATGCACATTTGGTTCAATGAAATCACTTAGGCATATTTCATCCGAACTCTTAACGAAATCAAATTTTACATACTAACTAGTAGGCCGCGATTTCATTTAAGCATTTCATATCACTGAAAATGGGCTGTTTTTTGTGACTTGTTTAACATGTTTGCAAGTCTTAAAAAATTATGATTTTTTTTATGTGGCGTACCTCTCAGAGGTTTAGGCCTTGTGTTAAAATTTTAAGATCTAACTCTTTACCAAAAATGCGTAAAAATTCATTTACTAAGCTGCAATCAGATTCGTCACTTTTGACTGCAGCTTACGGAAAAATTCATTAAAAATCCCTCGTTTATCCGATTGACGAAATTCCAATTGGCGATTCTTTTAATCACTTAAAACATTCTACAGTAAGAATTTGAGATCATAACTCAATTCCTAAATTGAGTTATGACATTCGTAATGGGCTGTAAATTCTGCCAGAAAACGCAGCTTGAACCTTTGGTACGGAAAAATTCATAAAACGCTCAATTTTCGTCGAAAAAATGCGATTTCAGTGGGGTATTAAAGATATTTCCTGGAATTATATTTTAGACTCAAGAAACACATGTTTTTGTCACGTTTTGTTCAGGTTACAGCCAATACAAGTCGGCTGTAAATTCTGATCAGGAGCTGTTTGAATTCAGCTTTCAATTTAAGCATGTTCTTGACATCATAACACTATTTTTAGCAATCAAAACCCTAAAAACATCTCATACATGAATTTAGCATCAACAAAATCTGAATTTACTTGAGCTAAGCATGATTTCAATCTATACTTGTCTAGGGTTTACTCCTAGGCATTTAAATGTTCCTATTTCATCTACATATCACACATGCATCCACAGATTTCGAATTCCCTAAATTCATGAGAATTTCAAGTAGAGAATTTTTATCAAATTTTACGTACCTTATGATCTCCTTGCAATGGGGATCACTAATCTATGCTCGATTTTCGTTTTGGACTTGATTTGATCCTTCAAATTGGAGGTTTTGACAAGAACTAGGGTTTTGGGGAGATTGGGATCGCCCCCTGCTTCTGATCGATTTCCAGAACAAAACACAAGTGTGTGTTTTGTTTTTAATAAATTGATTTTATTATAATTAATTTCCAATTAGACACTTTTAGCCCCTCTAATTTCTTTTAGTTCATATTTAGGTGCTTTTAACTCACTTTTGAGTTAACACAAGTCTTATAACTAACTGGGTTATTTTTTCCTAGTTAGTTTGTCCTTGTTTATTTAAAACTTTATAATTTTAATATAAAGTTTTATATTTTCCTAGTTATAAAGTTTTAACCCACTAGTATGTCACTACAAGACTTCTCTTCTAACTAGGTTATTATTATTCCTAGTTAACTTATTGGATTCCGGGAGTTATAACCCGTCTTATTTAAGTTCCGTTAACTCGGGCCTTTTATCCCTTTTATTCCTTGAAAGTTCTTATCCGCCTTTTAATTAATATTAGGATTATTTATTTAAATTCTAATATTTATCGGGTTGCTTTTGCCGCTAACGATACTTTACCCGTCTTTTAGTATTAACGGGGTTTGATTACCAAACCCGTTTTTGGGGTGTTACATTTCGTTCCATAAGTTTAACATTAAATGGGTCCTTACATATGTAACAAAATACTGCTCTTCTTTAGAGGATAATAGGATAAATGAGATCTTTTCCTTACGGTTCATTAATTAGAAGCCCTATATAAGTTTAAGTCTATACTCGTTTAGATATTACTCACATTGCGACACACTAGATATGTCTAGATTAACGTGAAGCATTTAATAGAGTGTTACAATATCTTTAAAAAAACGAGAGGCTATGATTTGAAGAAGAAGTGAGAACTAAAACCGGTTTATTACTTTAACTTTGTGATATTCAAAGATGACAAAATGTAATTTCAGATATATCCTTATGTCAGCAGACAAAACCTATCTCATGGAGGAGTCATAATAAACTGATAACAACAACGTAAGTTATAACGACATAATATAGTCACTAAATGTTGTTGGAAATTTATCAGTGGACAATTTATCAGTTGACTCATAAATTTATTAACTCCATACAATTAAAGTTTTGAAGACTTAGTGTGATAAAGTCAGCTACCATGACTCCTTGAACAGTAACAGTTCGAGAGGTGCTGCATTAAATTTCGATACGCAATTAATTATTCGTTTATGAACGAATTGAGGAAACTAAGTTTTGTATCGAAAACATTCATGATATGCTTAAGGATCCTATAACTGAAGGGCTATTACCCATAAGTCTTATTAAGAGAGCTCATAGACGGGTATTAATTGATGGCCATGCGCAACTGCATATCGTACTATGAATGACTAAGTATAAGTTAATTTTCCTCATCAGTTTGATTTTGTATGTCTCTAAGAATATGTCAAGCCGGCATAATGGCATATAGACAAATAAAGGTACAAATCAAACAAAGGGCTTATGCATATTTTGATCATAACGATTAGGTTTTAAATTAAGGCTATAGTATGACTAATGGGGGTCCTGAGTCGCATAATGATTCAACGGCTGTATTTCTCTGGTATAGTTCTTATTTAAGGCTAAAATGAGTGTTAACTCCTGATCAGGCTTATCTAATACTCATAGTAAATGATTACTCGGCTAAGTGGGAGAATGTAAGATTAAATATATTTTATATTATATTTAATCTAGTAGTCATTATAATCATTTACATTATATAGATCAAAATATATAACAACCTATTAAATAATTAGTTGGTAATTGTTGATGGGCCTTATTACCCTTATTAACTAATTAGGGGTTCCTCTTGGGTGCATATATAAGGAGACTTATGTAGAGGTTCTAAGGTTAGACACATAACCTAATGACTCTCATAACATCAATCGACATCCTCTCCTCAACCGAACACCCTATTCGGTTTCTTCATCACCATCATTAGATTGCACCCTAAGGAGGAACCAGATCAAGCTGACAATCATGTCAAACACTGTTGCTGCATCTCCATCTGGATTCTCTACTGGCCTGTATTGATGCAATCAAAGGTCTGTTTTCATGTTTTCCTTTATGTCTAAACAGAACTGATCAACACTGTTTGGTCTACTCATAGACCACGACTACATGGTTAATAAGCCATTATAACCTATTGTTGTTGCTTCTTTTTGCTACAATTGTCTCACGTATCACTGTTCAAACTTCTCAACAACTCAAGACATTACAACAAATGGCATCTTCCTTTGGTTATCATCTGACGACAACTATTTCTTCAGCTGCTCAACCACCTTAAGACTTCTACAATGCTCATCCTCCAACTAATCTTCGCTACACTAATCTAGGATGGTGAGGTGGATATTGTGTGGAATACAACAACACAAACAGTGGGAACTAGAACAGTATTTTCAGAGGAGAACGAGGTCATGGTGATAATTGCAGTCAATTCTCATGGGCTTCTACACAAAATATAGTTTATGGTGGTTGCAATCGCTGTGGAATTGGGCACACTCCCTCATATTGCCCTAATCATGATCCTTCCAGTATTCGTAGCCATCCAGGTGCCAATTATGCATATTACCAGTCTCAACTAGGATCACCTAGAGAATCTACTGGTTTGCAGACACGGGAGCCAACAATCACGTTATACCTGATTTGGTAAATCTGGACAATTTTGAGGCACATCATGGTAATGACTTCATGTTGGTTCATCAAACTTTATTTTTTATATAAATCTTTCAATATTACTAACATCCTAAACGTTCTCGAAAAAAAAAAGAATAGTTAATTTGTCCAAACATTTTGTTTTGATAACAATGTTTTCTTTGAAGTTCACTCTTCTTTCTTTGTTGTGAGGTACAATTTTATACACGCTACCCTCCTTTCAGGCCCTAGTGAACATGGTCTCTACTTTTTTCATCTTTGACAACTTCACAACCTTAATAAGCCTTTTCCACTGTATAACATAGGAGGCTTGGTCATCCACATCATTTTCTTTTTCAGTTTATGCTTTTTAGTTGTTCACGTCCCGTTCAAATAAATCAAACTACGTTACTTTTACTGCTTGTCGTATGGGCAAGTCAACCAAGTTACATTTATGCAATTCCAATTTGTATTCGCAAGTCATAGGCATCCAGAAGTCCAGATTTTCCGAACCACTAGGACCGAATTTCGCACCTCATGTGTGATTTGAATAGAAGTAAACCCAATAGAAGGATCCTATCAAGTATTTTGGGTCTTTACATGTAAATTCTTTCAGTGTTTGTTAACTCACCTATCAGGAACAACTATGATTCATTTCAAATTCTCTTTCATACATATTTATGTTGAGAATCTTATCCCGTTATTTGAAGTTCATTTTAACACAACTTATCTTCATGTGAAGTTCTCATCATAACTAAAAAAACAAAACCCCATATATTATTAATTATATATACAATATTCCTTAACGTATAATATTAAATTACGCAAGTTATAAAACTCAAAACTCTAATTACGCACGTTATAAAACTCAAAACTCTAATCACACATGTTAAAAACCATAATAACGCATGTTGAAAAATCATAATCATGCATCATTAGGTTTTTCAGCATGCGTGATTAATGGCGAAGCTTGAAATTTCCGACCGGGGGGGGGGGGGGTCGAAAACATATATACCCAAAAATTTCTATACGAAAACCACATATGTTACATTACTGAGCGAAAAGTTCGGGGGGTCGGGCGCCCCCGGCCCCTTCTAACCTGTGCCAATGTGCGTGATTTATGGTTCTCAACATGCATGATTAAGGTGTTTTTATAAGGTGCATAATTTCATATTGTATGTTAAGCAATATTATACGTTAACATATATAAATAATTATTTGTATCCAAATTCAGTACGAATTGACATTTTAACTAATTTTCTAACACTGATTTGATCCAATTTCCACCTTGAGGAGAATGTGTCCCATACATGTTAAATTACTTAGCAAACACATAGGATTATGTTTCTTGATCTTTTATCACATCTATTAATTAGAGTGGTGATCAGTCCCTCATATATGAGTCATGTAAGTTATAATGGAAAAAGGGTGGGAAAGTGGCAATATTATTAATTATATACTATATTAAAACACTAAGGCTACTCGATGTGGGGGCGTCCTAGCCCCGTCGAGCCCCGGCATCGCCTCGAAACACTGTTTCCGTAGGACCGTCCCAGTCGAGATCGTCCTCCTGCAGACGTTCTTGCCGTGCCCCTTCTCTCACACACACATATACATACAACACACACACACACACATATAGGCCCATCCTCTATTTCCCTAGGTCCATCCCTTTCCGGCTCATCCTCACACCCATCCTACGGCAGAGCATCTTTTGAGGACTACCTTCCTCCACACCGAGCAATCTAATGGATAAACACAAATCCAGGTGGGTTCGTGGATTAACCAGTTTATTTTATGAATTATATATATAGTGGAGAGTTCAAATGAAAAGAATTTTGTAAGAACAAAAAACAATAAGTTTCAATCAATAAGAATCCTTCATTTTTCTTTATTTAATATTTGCATTTAATTTTAATATAAAGTTATATTTGTAAACTTACATAGATCATTAATTTGTAGTATTCCTTTTTAATAGCTAACTACATTAAATTTGTAACTTATTTTCAATATATATATTTTTTTAAAAATAAAAAATAAATTAATTTAGAGTGTAGGACAAATTACTAGGTGTGTAGGGTAAATTACGAGTTGTGTAAGATAAATTTAAATATGTGTAGCATAATTTCAATATATATATATATATATATATATGTGTGTATGTATAATGGATTGTATCCGTGGGTTGATGGGTTGAAGTTTACATAAACCTGCAAAATTTGACACGAACCTGAGTACAAAATGAATTTCGGTAAGTTATATGAACCGGAACCGGAACCGGAACAATCTAAAGACAAATTTATATAAAATTAGTGCATTAAAATATGAAAAGCTAATGCTTCTGTTTTATTATTTTTTTTGGGATAAAGTTAATACTCAATCCTTTTAAGCTATAACATAAGACTTATATATATATATATATATATATATAGGGTAAGGTTCATTTGAGAACCACCCTTATTGCGAGAACCGATGTAAACACAAAATAAAATCTAAAAAAAATCAAAAAGCACTCAAATTTTTTTTTAAATATTTTAAAAAAAATCACTATATTTAGTTAGCAAAAAAAAACTTTTTTTTCAAGTAACAGTTATCCATGCACATGTGCATATGTATCATTACTTCGACAAATTCCGTAATACGTTATCAGTAATAGACAATTGCACTTTAATTTACAATACCATCAGTAATACACTACTTTTTACATTACCAATATTCAAAATGCACATGTGCATCATTATGTATAACCATGATATAACGTATTTTGGTACAAAAAGTTTGTGATTTTGAATGGAGAAGTAGGCCCATATACATGTTTTTTGGTTAGTTACATCTAGTGGTTGATGGTTTGATTATAGTTGTCAATTTATGATGTAATATGTTGATTGGATGGTATAAATGGTGTTGATATACATGTAATAAAGTGGAAATATTGGTAATGGTATTGTATTGTGGATGGTAGGAGGTAATGGTATTGTATTATGGATGGTAGAAGGTAATGGTAGTGTATTATGGATGGTATGATAGATGAAAGGGAAAGTGTATTCAAATTAGTGTACCAAAACACCTTATTTCATGTTGATACATATAGATGCGCATGTGCATTTCTAATATTTTTAATGTAAAAAGTAGTGTATTACATATGGTAGTGTAAATGAAAGTGCAATTGTCTAATATTTGTAATGAATTACGGAATTTGTCAAAGAAATGACAAAAATGCACATGTGCATGTTTGTGTATTATGGATGGAATGATAGATGAAAGAGAAAGTAGTGTACCTACACACCTTATTTCATGTTGATACATATAGATGCTGTAGGTCCGGCTAGGGGAGGATCTAGTCGCCTAATCCTTGTATACGAACCACTCCGGTTGTGCGGAATCCAACCGGAATAGCAAACCGAGACGGAACACGTAAAAACACGACACGCAGATATCACCGTTAAACACCACTGTATTATAACGATAAAAGGGTTCGGTTACAATCCAATGTTTACAATGCTCTTTGTAAACTCTCTCTAGTGTGTGTGTGTGCTCTGTTCTTTCTCTCTCAAAAGTCTTACGAAACAGAAACAAATGAAAGCTATTTATACTAACAGACACATACACATGTGACGAAACAGAAAGACAGGCGACGAAACTGATCATGGTCGACGAAACACACGTGTTTCGTCGACTTCTGGGCTGTTTCGTCGATAGTGGGCTTCGGCCCAAAGCAGATGAGGCCCAATCCTTGATTCGTCAACTTGTCTAAGCCCAAGGACTGTGATGTTGAGTCCAGTCCTTGTCTTGTCTCTTGTGTCGGCTTGAAGTCTTGTACACGACGGAGGAAAGTCATCACATGATAAGCCGTGCTGAGTCGCGTCGAGTCGCGTCCATACTCTTGAATTAAGACGAGTCGAGTCGCGTCCATAAATATGTATCAACAAACTCCCCCTTGGACGCTACTCGCGAGATTATCTTCTCATATCTTCTATGTCGGAGGATCTTCAAAGTCTTCGCGTCTTGAAAGTAGAAAGTGTATCAACAAACTCCCCCTTGAGTTATGCTCGTGAAAGTCTTTATCTTTATGAAGTGAGATCCTTGTGGTGTTGAAGGTCAGCGGCAACTCCATCATCTTTGTCTTTTGAGAGCCTTCACGTCGTGTCTTCATTCCGAAGCTTGTCATCGACCATGTTCTCCTAGCCTTTAGAATCTGCACATGCAAGAAATCTAAACGCGTAATGAGAACAACCGCTTGGAATATAGTAAACATAAACAAACGACACACGTGTGACCATTGTTTAAACAAACACCGTCCGACAGTTTGAAAGTTTAAAGTATTTTATCAATTTCAATTTTAACTTTCAACACTTTGCAAATTTCGACCGTTTATGAAGATTTAGTCATTTTCGGTTTTCGTTCAGGTTTCAGGTAACGAAGACTCGAGCTCCAACATCGTACGATCGAAAATAAAATAGAAATAAAATCTTTTTGGCTTTTAAAAGGTTTATATTAAAACAGATTTTAGGTGTGTTTTAATATTTGAAATGAAAAGACAGAAAGCAGTAAATAAATATATACAAAGATGCAGAAACTGAAAGCATTAAATAAATATTTACAGACATTCTTTTTGCGAGTTTCGAGGGTAAGAGAATCATATCAGTGTACGGTCATGCCAAAACGCTCTCTTTGTTCAATTAGTTAACATTTAGATAAGCATCCTATAACAATTATCGGTATTGTTGTCCACATAAGCTCAACTTATCATTTGTAATCATGGCGAGGGGATACGTTAAGGTATGATTTATACTTACCGACCGGTGTTCATCCACATCACGACACATTCCCGTATCAAGGTATGCACGAGGGTTTCATCTTACCGGTGAGTATACCGATTATCATCTGTTTGACCGTATATGATGTGAGATTCTCACTTATTTTGATTTGAAAACAAGCCCTATGTGATATAATCACTTATTGATGAGGAACTTGATTTTCGATGCATGAGGGCACAGGAGCAAGTCCGTGAACAGGTCAGTACTTTCGTACAGCAAAGAGACGAACTTGACTCCCGGATAAATGTGATATTTTATCACTTATTTGTGTTTGGACATGTGATTGTTGATCACTTATTGAGGTCGTATGCAGTATGTACACGTATGTATAGTATCATGGAAGATCTAGACTTGCGTCCCCGTTATTTTTCGGTAAAAGATACAACCATGATACCCAGATGATAAGCAGCATAAAGACCGAATATCTCAGAACCTCGGCAATCTCTCAAACGAAATTTCGGTACCAAGACCATATGCCAATGAATGGTTCCCACCCAGTCTTCAGTCGGATTTAAGTTTATATCACCCTGCACACTTTAAAATGATTGTGAGCCTACCGATACATCTTATATAGAGCTGCTTATCGCTTTTCATTTAGCATTTTAAGTTAAAGAGGTTTGGATAGACCACTGATGTACTATCATTTTCTCTTTTGCTCGCCAGGAAACTCATTTTTGTTTTTCTATTGTTTTTGTGTTTTTGAAATTTTTCAATGTTTTTGGATTTTCAAATTTTTGGATTTACTCCCCCTAAAATCAATAAACTAAGATAAATTTAAAACACAAAGGTATTTACAAAAATGATTTTCCGATGTTGATTACTCTTGCTTGACCTTAATGCCGTTTACCAATAATAAATAGTCAAATCTTGATTTGTCAAATGCTTTGGTAAAAAGGTCGGCACGTTGGTCATCGGTGTGGACGTAAGCAACATCGATTAGCCTTTTCTCAAAGCAATCACGTATGAAGTGATATTTAATTTCGATGTGCTTAGTCTTTGAATGCTGCACAGGATTTCTAGTGATCTGTAAGGCAGCAGAATTATCAACGTAAATAGGAGTAGTTAGGAATTCAAAACCGTAGTCGCGCATTTGTTGTTGGATCCATAGTACTTGGGAGCAACAACTTGAGGCAGCAATGTATTCAGCTTCGCATGTTGATGTAGCGACACACGTCTGCTTCTTGCACTGCCATGTGACTAGGCGATTTCCCAAAAACTGACATCCAGCCGTTGTGGATTTGCCGTCGATTTTGCATCCGCCAAAATCAGAATCACTGAATGCGATCAAGTCAAAGTTATTATCCCTAGGGTACCACAGACCGGTGTCAGGGCAACCCTTCAAATAACGAAAAATCCTTTTTACAGCTGCAAGATGTGAGGCCTTCGGGTTAACTTGATATCTGGCCAGGAGGCACGTTGGGTACATTATATCTGGTCTTGATGCTGTGAGGTACATAAGAGATCCGATCATCGCGCGATAGTATGAGGGGCTAACATCTTGACCCTTCAAGTCTGGAGTAATTCCGTGATTTTGTGGCAATGGGGTACCGATGGGCGTTGCATCAGACATCTGGAACCGGCTCAAGATGTCACCAACATATTTAGTCTGATGGATGAATATCCCAGACTCAGTTTGTTGTACTTGTAGGCCCAAAAAGAAAGTCATTTCCCCCATAGCACTCATCTCGAATTTATCCTGCATAATGCGCTCGAAATTCCTACACAAAACATCATTAGTAGAACCAAATATAATATCATCAACGTATACCTGTACCAGTAGAAGATCTCCATCTTGTTCTTTGATGAAGAGAGTACAATCGATAAGACCTCTGCGAAATCCATTCTCCAGCAAATAATTAGATAAGGTTGCGTACCAAGCTCGCGGTGCTTGATGAAGACCATAGAGAGCTTTGTTGAGCAACCAAACCCGATCGGGATGGATAGGATCTTCAAAACCTGGAGGCTGTTCGACGTACACCTCTTCTTCCACCACACCATGTAAGAATGCACTTTTCACGTCCATCTGGTATACCTTAAAACCTTTGAATGAGGCATAAGCCAGAAAGATCCGAATTGCTTCTAAACGTGCAACAGGTGCATAGACTTCGTTGTAGTCGATTCCTTCAATCTGACGAAAACCTTGAACGACTAGCCTTGCTTTGTTCCGGATAACGATCCCACGGTCATCCTTTTTGCATTTAAACACCCAACGGGTACCAATCTTCTTATAACCAGCAGGTTTCTCTACGAGTTTCCAGACACCAAGCTTCTGGAATTGTTGCAGTTCTTCCTGCATCGCTTCAACCCATGCGCTATCTTTCAAAGCATCTTTCCAAGTTCTTGGCTCTTCCTGTGAGACATAACACGCGAAAGACCAATCATTCTGTTGACCAGATTCTCGGATAGTTGCATACAAGCCTGCATTGTTGTTGTTTCGCAACATGTTTCTTGTTTGAACGCCACTTTGTACATTTCCGATGATGTTTTGTTGAGGATGGGTATTGTGAATCCTTGTTTCTGGATTATCTTGAACTGGAATATTTGTACCCAGATTGTTGAGATTGAGATCAACAATCAATTCAAGGCCCGGAATTGACGAAGAGGATGATGCAGTAGCTTCAGCTGTTCTAGGGACATCTACTGGAGGTGTACCTTCTGAAGTACCATGTACTGCTGCTGTTGGGCCTTGATCTGCATCGAGAAATTCGTCATCCTCTGAAGATTCGTTCAATTCGGTAGCATCTTGAAAATCCTCATTGTCGAGAGCATTATTGTTCACTGAAGATGGTTCTTGATTGACAATAATGGGACGAACCAACGGTGAATCTGTTGCGTTGTCACTCTCGAAAAACATCCTTGCCGCAGCACTTTCTTCAACGGCTTCGACATTGATCGAATTGAAAAAGTCATCGTACTCAAACATCCAAGGCTGACCAGGATTTCTAACCGGTAAAGTGTGCCGTTGTACTCTGACTTCAGACCATTCCTCGACCCTTTTAGTCTCTAAATTCCAGACTCTTAAGTTAGGGGTGGAATACCCAAGAAAGTATCCCTCAATTGCTCTTGCCCCAAACTTTCCATTAGGATCGATTATTGTGCATGGAGCTCCAAACGGTTCAAGATAAGACAAGTCAGGTTTCCGTTTGTTGATAAGCTCAAAGCAGGTCTTGTTGTGCCTTTTGACTGTAAGGACTCGGTTCAACGTATAGCATGCAGAAGACACAGCTTCAGTCCAGAATGGAATGGGTAGCTGCGATTCTACCAACATAGTCCTAGCAGTCTCGATCAATGTGCGGTTCTTACGTTCAGCGACGCCATTCTGTTGAGGAGTGTAAGCTGCACTAAATTCGTGAAGAATACCTTTTGAAGTGCAAAACTCCGCCATGGCATGATTTTTGAATTCGGTACCGTTGTCGCTACGTATCCGCCTAACCTTCAAGTTGTAAAGATTCTCAATCTGAATGATCAAGTTTTTGATAATACCGAAGGTTTCACTCTTGTGTGCCATGAACGCCACCCAAGAAAATCTTGAATAATCATCAGTTATCACGAGGCAATATTGATCATTCCTAATGCTTTTGTGCTTCACAGGACCGAACAAATCCATGTGCAAGCGTTCAAGAGGAACAGCCACCGTGTTGACTTTCTTTGTAGGGTGTCGCTTCTTCGTTTGTTTTCCTTTCTGGCACGAAACACAGACATCTTGAAGATGGAAATTTTTGAGAGGAACACCATTCACCAATTCATTTGACACCAAATGATTCATTTTGCGTAAGTGAATGTGACCCATTCGTCTGTGCCAAGAGATTGTGTCTTTTTCTGTGGCTTTAGAAACGAAACAAGTTGCTTGTGCAGACGTTGTGATAGCTTGGCTCATATCAAGGACATACAGATCATTTATCCTTGGAGCCGACAAGAGAATCCATTCTTTTGGAATTTTGAAGCCGGGTTTCAGCACATAACATCCATTAGCATCAAAGTGTACTGAGAACTGCTTGTCACAAATTTGAGAAACACTAAGAAGATTGTGATCAAGTTGTTGCACAAAGTTGATCTTATCAAAGCTAACAACCCCGTTGGAAATCATTCCTTCACCCGTAATGTATCCGCCTTTATCTCCAGCAAAAGCAACATAACCTCCTCTAATAGATTTGACGTCGTAGAGAAGCTTCATGTCGCCTGTCATGTGCCTGGATGCCCCACTATCAACAATCCAATGACTACTGATAGTTCCTCCTGGAACACCCTGCACATGAACTCAATCGATTAGTTGGAGATGGGGACCCAAGCCATTGTGGTCTTGGGTCTTCCATTTTCATCAACAACAATAACTTCTATTCTTTGATGATTGGAAAATTGTGATGGTCCCCCTGATTCAGTAACCGTTTTTGGTTTCCAGGTCTGTTGAGTTTTACCAGTTTGATTGTTTGAAGTTTTTGAAAACTTTGAATTATCTGGTTTAACTGAAACAGATGGTTTGTGAACCACATCGGTTTTAATCGCCTTTTCAAGTTTCTTGACCTGTTGGCGTTTCTGTTTCTTTTCCCTTTCTCTTATGAGTCGGGGATCTGATTTTGATGAAACAGATTGCTTTCGGTCATTTCGTTCACGGGGATCATCATCTTTGGCTTTCAACTTATGAAGATATGGGCAATTTCGAATGATATGCCCGATTGTACCACATTCAAAACATGATCTTCGTTCTACAAACCCCGAAGAATCATGTGATCTTTTTGCCGAAAATGATGAACTTTGTGACCCCGAGGTACTAGGTTTTGAACTATTTGGTTCATTCCTTTTCATCACTGTTACTTTCTGGACAAAATCTAAGTTAGATTGATTTGCAAACTTTTCAATTTTGTCCGTTCCCTTCGATTTCACAAAGTTCACATTCTTCTTCTTCTTCTGATTCGGCTTCTTTTGACTCTGAGTCGGTGCTTTACCATTGGATTTGGTATGATTTTGTTGTTTTTCCACTGTTGGTAATTTCTTGTTCCCAAATTGTTTTCTAACTTCAGCCTTTGGGATAGGAGGACACTGTGTGACTGTAACATGTGGTCCTTTCTTACCCAAAAACTTACTTGTTGAGTTTTCAAAGACTTTACTAATTAAAGATTGATTAACATTTTTAATAGGAAAATCTTTGTCTGAATAGATCTTATCATCACCAACAAGAGTGTACAGCAAATCCACACTCTCCGACTCTTTCTCAGACGAGGACTCAGTTGCAACAGTCTTAGCGGTTTTTGCAGTAGGATCACAGAGAATGTGATTTTCGAGAGGTATGTCCTCATCCTTAATCACCGCATCAGACTTTGCTGAAACAGTATCATCAGATTCATCATCAGAAGAATCAGCATCCTCAACAACAACTGGAGGATCCTGATTCTGTTCAGCAGTTACAAATGTATCTGTTGACACATCTGAATCGGATGATGCTTCTTTCTTGTATCCGAGTCCTGCTGCAAATTCATTAACATCTAGAGGAACAGATGGTTCAAAGTGAGTTCTGTACTCCTCATCAGGCATGGCATCATAATTATTTCTCAAGGGTGGTGGACATTTCTTGTAACCTATGCATGTGACATCCTTTTTCTCTTTTTGAACATCAATGATGTGATCCAACACATAGCTAGAACTCAAATAACTGTCTAACTTAAGTCGGATCGCCTCACTTTCAGTTTTAACACAAGCCATTTCCTTTTGCATCACCTCAAGACGAGTGATATACAAATTAATGTCAGTTTGTTTTCTGGAAACCATTTTAGTCAGCTCTGTTTTATCTTTCTTCAATGTTTCAATCATCTTTTTAAAATCCTTTTCATGGTTTTCATAAAACATATTGGCTTCAGTGCACTTGGAGATATCAACTGTCAATTTCTGATTATGAATAAAAGTCACATCATATTTCTCTTGCAAAGCCTCGTGCTTGCTTTGCAATTCACACCACTTATCATTCACTAGAACATGTTTGTCTTGCAATTCAAACAAACTAGCTTGTAAAGCATCGTGTTTGCCTTGCAACTCAGACATGTTTGCATCCAAATCAGCACATCTAGCATGCAATCTATCACAATTATCACAGCTAACAGAAGTGGGTTCATCGACACATACCTGACTTGATGAACTGTCGACATTCGCCATAAAGGCTGAATGGAGAGAAGACGAAGAATAAGCAGCTTGATCCACCAAAATAGATCTTCTTTGAATTCCTGCTGCTGCTTCATCCAAAAGTTCATCAATATTTGCATCGACTGACGCACTTGATGTGTCATCCACCTGATCATTGCCTGTAGTGGAGGATTCTTCATCCGAGCTTCCACTATAACCAGAAGAGTCTTCATCTTCAGAAGATACATCACCATTGGTGGAAGATTCTCCACCACTGGCGTGCTTAAGATCCGTGACAACTTCAGCAAAACAAGCTGTTTCATCTGGAGCATCATTTCCAAACTGGATTGACCAATCACAGCCTTCATCTACTTGAACCACAAGTGCCTGGTTGGCATTAGATGGTCCTGCTTGACTCTGGTTGTTGACCGGCACCAATGTACGAACATTGTTCCTGTTCTGGTTCTGCTGGTTGCCTTGACCTCTGAAGGGATTCTGGTTCCCATGTTGAGATGGCCTTGTACATTCCCTCTTAAAATGACCACGTTCACCACAATTGAAACACTTGACGGCCTGCTTATCAAACCCATACTTGGTGTCTTTCTTGCTTTCCAAGCTGGTTCGGCCTGTTCTCTCCATGAAATCCTTTGCTCGCCTAACAGCACTTGCAAAGGCCCACTTAATATCCATCATCTCCATCTCTTCCTTGTCTATCTGCTGATAGTCTTCTTGAGTCAGATTAATGTTGCCAATCTGACCTTCTACTAAACCACAGTATGCGCTCACCAAAGTGTTTAGCAGCTCCATGTGTTCCTTAGCTACTTCCACACTAACTTTTGAGAAGCTTGAAGTGTCGAGCCGTACTGTATTTGGCTTAGATTGCTGACTAGCAGATGATGTACTTCCATAACATGCTTGCTGTGGAGGATGAAGTGGATTCCCGTACATGTCTGTTGGTACGGTAGATTGAACTGGAGGAAGTGGATTCCCATACATATCTGTTGTTGCGGATCGAACTGGTAAAGGATTTCCGAACATATCAGTTGGTCTGAGAGGTCGTTGCTGTTGTGGTGCTGATTGAGGGACTGGTTCCAGCAGATTTCCATACATGTCTGTCTTTGGAGGCACCGGAACTTGGATAGTATTGCCAAACATATCTGTGCTAGTCACAAAGGCTGTTTGAATTGGGGCATGTGAAGACGGTTTTGTAGAAGTGCTAGAAGTTCCAAAATACATTTCAGGATTTTGAGGCACGGGAATTCTTTTTGCCTTCAAAGTTTCTTCCTGATTCTTGTTTTCTAGAATTTGAACAAAGTCGTTGTAGCTTGTTGTAGCCAAAGTACCATTGTACTTCATGATTTCCAAGAACGTATTCCACTGAGGTGGCAATGCATCTGCAAACCTTTTCACAATCTCTACAGGAGTTGTAGCAACCCCAAAATTTGTCAATTCGGTCAACAAGTGATTAAATCGACTTGTCAAATCACCCAACGACTCATTCTCCATACAAGTAAAACCATCAAATTCTTTCTTCAGCAGTTCTTTTCTCAATTGACGTGTCGCTTCATTTCCCACGCCCCTTGTCTTCAACGCGTCCCACAACCTTTTTGTAGTTTTGTAACTGACGAACTGATGATAAATATCTTTACTCAATGCTTGAGTAAGAATGGCATACGCCTTCTTTTCCAAATCGTAGATCTTCTTTTGATCTTCTGTGAGGTCTGCAAACGTAGCAGCAGATGATGCAGCAACCTCTATTGTTTGATCAAAATCTGTGATGAACCGCAACCACAATTCTGTATTTTGACCAAGAACGTATGTGTTAAATCTATCAATCCATCCTGGGTATTCGTATAAATGATTCAACTTTGGAGGCCGAGTCAAACTTCCCGTTTCACTCTCGCTTAAGAGAATGCTTTGAACACTTGGAACTTGATTTGATACAAATGCCCATTGACCAGTAGAAATTGCATTAGCTTGAGAAGAAACTGGTGCGGAAGATGACGGAGTACCAAAATACATATCGGTATTTACCAAAGTATTCCACCTTGGATTCATTTTTGATATAGAATGACAAATACCTGAGAAACACACTCAAAACAAACAGTGAAAACACAATTACAAGCCTTCTGTTAAAAACTGATAAGGGTCTCGACGAAACAGTTTCCACGAAACAGATGTATGACGAAACAAATTTCTTTATGAGCGGCGAAACAGATTTGTGTATGGGGTTTGACGAAACAAAGGTATTCGACGAAACTGATATTGAGCAATTGGGCTAAATGTGTCGAAGAAACAAGCCCACTTGTGTTTGGGCTGCCACTCGACGAAACAGAGACCCAAGATGTACTACGAAACAGAAGCCCAAATTGTTAGCCCAATCCCACAACACAGTCCACGAAACAGAGGCCCAACAACAAGTAATATCGACGAAACAGAAGGTCTGTTTCGTCGAGGAGGGGCTTGACGAATGAGACCTGTTTCGTCTGATGTTTGATTCGTCGAAGAAGTAGCTGGGTGGGTGAGATCTGTCAGACACAACACTCTTTTTCAAACAACTGGTATGGTAAGATTACTAACCCGGTAAGGTGTCCAATTTTAATAATCTATTTCAATTTCCAATTCACAAACACTTTTTAATTTAAAAATTTAAAGATCAAAAAGTGGGTCTTGGTGAAGAACACTTTGAAGATGTTCAAGAACACAATGAATTTTCCGGTAAACTATGAGTTTTCCGGTGACCCGACAAATTTCCGAAAGCTGAATTTTGCAAAAATGTTTAATAAAAACCAACAAATAATATGTGAACTTTATTTTAACAAGGTTTTTAAGCAAACATAATGCAAAACAACAAGATTACAGCCGATTTTAAGAGATTTTTCCAGAAAATTATGAACTCTAAATCCGAAAAACAGCAAGAATTCCTCGGTTTTAACAAGGATAAGAGCCAAGGCTCTGATACCACTTGTAGGTCCGGCTAGGGGAGGATCTAGTCGCCTAATCCTTGTATACGAACCACTCTGGTTGTGTGGAATCCAACCGGAATAGCAAACCGAGACGGAACACGTAAAAACACGACACGCAGATATCACCGTTAAACACCACTGTATTATAACGATAAAAGGGTTCGGTTACAATCCAATGTTTACAATGCTCTTTGTAAACTCTCTCTAGTGTGTGTGTGTGCTCTGTTCTTTCTCTCTCAAAAGTCTTACGAAACAGAAACAAATGAAAGCTATTTATACTAACAGACACATACACATGTGACGAAACAGAAAGACAGGCGACGAAACTGATCATGGTCGACGAAACACACGTGTTTCGTCGACTTCTGGGCTGTTTCGTCGATAGTGGGCTTCGGCCCAAAGCAGATGAGGCCCAATCCTTGATTCGTCAACTTGTCTAAGCCCAAGGACTGTGATGTTGAGTCCAGTCCTTGTCTTGTCTCTTGTGTCGGCTTGAAGTCTTGTACACGACGGAGGAAAGTCATCACATGATAAGCCGTGCTGAGTCGCGTCGAGTCGCGTCCATACTCTTGAATTAAGACGAGTCGAGTCGCGTCCATAAATATGTATCAACAGATGCACATGTGCATTTCTAATATTGTTAATGTAAAAAGTAGTGTATTACACGTGATAGTGTAAATGAAAGTGCAATTGTCTAATATTTGTAATGAAATACGGAATTTGTCAAAGAAATGATATAAATACACATGTGCATGGATAACTGTTAGCGATTTTTCCAAAAAAATAGTAAAAAAAAAATTTTTTGGGTGTTTTTTATATTTTTTTAGGTATTATTGTTTGTGTTCACACTGGTTCTCGCGGTTCTCGCAATAAAGGGTGGTTCCTAACGGATCCTTCTCCTATATATATATATAGTAGGAGTTGGGTAGAAAGTGTGTTTTTCCTAGAAAGTCTAGGAAGCAATGAGAATTGGACATGTGGCATTGAGTTATTTTAACTAAAAGGGCAACTATGTGATTTCATATTTTAATTTTATTTTTAGAATTTATTTTTCATTAACTAACATTCCATGATTTTCGGAATTTTTGTTGTTTTCGAATTCAAATCTGGAAGTCAATGTGTTTATCCGGAAAACTATCAGCATGTTCTTGGTGATGTGTTTTACCAGTCAGAGAGGTTGAAGTCAGTGTGTTTTAACACTCTGAAGTCAATATATAATCAGGTTGTGTTTTAACAGTTCTTTTGCAATTTAACACTTTGAATGTGTTTTATGTTATTGTCTATGTCACATTACATCACATTGTGTTTTTTGATGATTACATTACATCATAATGTTACATCACATTGTGTTTTCGAAATCTAAACCAATCGCATATTCCATTGTTCAAAAGATTACTGAAAATTATCAGCATGTTCTTGGTGCTGTGTTTTAACAGTTTACAGGGCTAAAGTCAATTTTTTTATGAGTAAACTGCCATTTTGGTCCCTGTGGTTTGGCCAGTTTTGCCACTTTAGTCCAAATCTCAAACTTATTACATCTGGGTCCTTGTGGTTTGCATTTTGTTGCCATTATAGTCCAAAATTTAAAAACCCTATTTTTTTACTGTTGCAACCTCCTATTTTGTCTTTTAGTTCAGGGGCATTTTGGTCATTTTGCTTTTCATTTAACATTTTCTTAATTCAAAAATTAATATATATATTTATTAATATACACACATACAGTTCAGTAATGTTCAGCTCTCTCTCTCTCTAATACAATTAGACCCACTGCCTCTCTCTCTCTCTCTTCTCTGAACTACCACCACACCACCACCACCACCCCCACCACCGCATCATCCCCACCACCACCATCCCACTGCCGCCAACACCACCATCCCCGTGAACTCTCTCTCTAAAACCTGCACACACACACACACACACACACACACTCTATTTCTCTCTCCAAACACCCATCTCTCCCTCTCCTCTCTGTCGAACACCACCACCACCACCACCGTGATGAGAACCGACATCGGAAAACGGCAACGTTGACGTGGTTATGGGTTCGCCTGCATTTCGATGCCGGAGAAGAAGAGGGTTCCGGTGACTGTAGAGTTGACACCCAAATCTGGGTATTGCGGAGGTGGCGGCGGTGGTGAGAGAGAGAAACGCAAGAGGGAGATAGAAAGAGAATCACCGGCCATGAAGATGAATCCTGACTTAAAACCCCTGATTTCTTCTCATCCGTCTGGCAATCAACATCTGGGTATTGCGGAGGTAGCGGCGGT
Organism: Helianthus tuberosus; assembly: GCA_030545235.1. Lineage (NCBI taxonomy): Eukaryota > Viridiplantae > Streptophyta > Magnoliopsida > Asterales > Asteraceae > Helianthus > Helianthus tuberosus. Next base: position 3,203,317 of record CM060415.1, on the reverse strand, counting down.
GGTTCGGCTGAGCCGCCGTTGGTCCCCGCCATGTGGGTTTTTGTTTAATTGCAGATTGATGAAGTGTTTGGTCTGTTGTTATTTCTTATATGTAGATTAAGTGTTTGATGAAATGATTGTTTGTGGTGTTTGGCCGGCAGGAATTGATGGTGGTGGTGGGGTGAAGGGTTTCGTGTATTTGAACCGGTGACCTCTTGATTCATGTGGTTTTTGGTGTCTTCGAATCGATATCTTCGACGAGGGCTACTTGTGGGTCTTGATTCAGTTCTTGTTTAAGAACTGATTGTGTTCATCAGGAGTGTTGCTTCTGGTTCTTCTTTGCTCACTGTCATATAACCCTAAGTGAAGGGTATAGACTGTAGATAGAGAGAGAGAAGAGAGAGAGAGAGACGGGTTTTTTTGGTGATGATCTGCAAATAGAGAGAGAGAAAAGAGAGGGAGAGACAGGGGTTTTTTTTTGGTGATCTGCAGATAGAGAAGAGAGACAGGGTTTTTTTTTAAAATGACCAAAATGCCCCTTCAGAAAAGGACAAAATAGCAGGGTTTTTTTTAGAAATCTGATCTAATTTGAGTTTTGGACCAAAATGGCAACAAAATGCAAACCACAGGGACCCAGATGTAATAAGTTTGAGATTTGGACTAAAGTGGCAAAACTGGCCAAACCACAGGGACCAAAATGGCAGTTTACTCTTTTTTTATAGATCCCACAATATAAAGATGGTAAAACACAGGGTATGAATCTGCTTGCTGTTAAAACACAACTGTATGAATCTGAATGCTAAAACACAATTAAAACACAACTGTATGAATCTGAATGCTAAAACACAACTGTATTGAATCTGCTTGCTCTTAAAACACAACTGTATGAATCTGCTTGCTGGTAAAACACAACTGTATGAATCTGAATGCTAAAACACAACTGTATGAATCTGCTTGCTGCTAAAACACAACTGTATCAATTTGCTTGCTGTTAAAACACATCGTCAAGAAAATGGAGATGATAAGAACAATATTTGAATGGTGATGATGAACTCGGAGATGGTGGAGATGGAGAAGTGTTTTAATTTGATTCGGTGCTCTCCATCCTTTCTAAAGGTATCTTCTTCCATGATTGTAGTTATTTTTGGTAGGGATTGGGGCTTCGAATATTGGTTTGGAGAGAGAGAGGGAAAATCGCGTGAAATTAGGGACTGGGTTTGACTGATGGTTATCTAATTGATTTAAAACACGATATATTGAAAAAATTGCCCCTAGTCCTTTAAAACAATGAATTAAATAAACTAAAGAAATTACAAGATTGCCATTGACTTCATCTTAACCATTAAACACACCCATTGGATGGCCTAGATCACTTCCTAGACTTTCTAGGAAAAACACACTTTCCGCAGGATCCCTACTCTCTCTCTCTCTCTCTCTCTATATATATATATATATATATTGGGAGCTTCATTTGAGAAAAAAAAAGAACAAATGGTACAATTGTAAACCATGAAATAGTTTTTCTTTTATTTCATTTATTATTATGTTTGACAAATTAGTTAGTCATAAATATTATCATCCTCGACACGAAATTTTTTTGCCTACACATATCAAAAGTTATCTATACATTTCGAAATTTATCCTATAAAATTGAAATTTATCTTATACAACTCGTAATTTATTCTACACACCTCGTAATTTATCCTAAACTATAAATAATTTTTTATTATTATTTTCTGAGAAAATATATATTTTTAAAATAAGCTTCAACTTTAATATAGTTAGTTAATAAAGAGAAAGACTACAAATTAATGATATATATAAGTTTACCAATATACCCTTATAATAACATTAAATGAAAATATTAAATGAAGTTAAACTAAGCATTTCTATTGGTTGAAATTTCTTTTTTTTTTTACTTCTTACAAAGAATTTATTCTCATTTGAACCTTCCACTATATATAAATATAAATATTTATAGAGAGAGAGGGGCCTTTATCGTACAATACCACTATCGTACAAAGGGTATGCGATAACCACAAGATCATCACTTCTCAAACGCGGTGGCAAGATGGTAATATTCAAATATTTAAATAGAAATCAAACAGAATGGATAGAATTGTCAATTGCAACTCTCTAATTCCCGATAACTTAATTGAGAGATTTCAAAATCAAAACGAATTTTAAGCCCTAAATCTCTCTTTCATTTCATCAATCAAGACAAATTGAGGGGGTGTTTGGGATTCCTTCTCAAAATGACTTATTAACTTATATAAGTCAAAAGTGAGAAGTTAGAAATTCTAACTTCTCATAAATGACTTCTCATACACACAAAACTCTCTAAAATAAGCTAACCCAAACACTCAAAAAAACAACTTATTAACTTTTATAAGTCAATAAGTCATAAGTTGCTCCAAAATAAGCTAACCCAAACACCCCATGAGAGACAATTTCATCCTCTTCTCTATCTGGATTCTGGCGCCGATACTGCTGCCGATTAGAAAAAAAAGAGCCAACAAAAATGATGATTACAGAATTGGGAGGTAAGCCTTGGATTTAATGATCTTTTATGGTTTGGTTTTGAACAATAACCACCCAAAATTGATACGATTGTTAACTATATTTCAGTTGTACGGGAGAGACAGAGCAAAACAAACAACAGGGTACAATCGACGAAGATGAATCAAGGTTCTTCCTAATATCCCATAGCTAGAGTTTTTTTTATAACGTGTGTTTGACCTGTTAGAATGTGTGTTTATTCATAGTTAGGGTTTTATAACGTTCGGTTCATTTTTTAACATATTTTTTTATAACATGCGGCTGTAAATTTTATAACAAGGGTCTTTTTTATGTAGAAGTACCTGATAATGACGAGCTGGACTCAAACTCAAATCTCTTTTTTTTGAACGGCCAACAGAATCAATCCCGAGCACTCTCTGGGCACCCACGGGACAAACGGAGTACTCCGAGAGTAACCTGAGTCCACCACCAATTCCGGGGAAACCCGGTAACCCACTCGTCCGTAGGCACGACAGTAGAATTACCGGTAAAACCCGTTTGGCTCAAGGATCCAACCCAGGTTTCCCTGGGTCTCATATCATTGCCCACCAGTGCCTCACTCTGCAACAAGTGAGAGTCGAATCTGCATCTCTTAGACTAAAGGATATGGGGGCCGGCTAGGCCCGGCTAGGACCGGCGCCAGTCCCCCACACCGCCCCCCTGAGGCTCGGCTCGGCCCAAACGGCTCCCCACGGCCGGGTGAGACGGACCAACTTTCACCATTTTCAAAAAAGGGCCGTTACTCAACGGCTAAATTTAAAAAAAAAATCCATTTTTCTTTAAAAACACACTCATTTTCACCATTTTTCCCCACTTTCAACCCAAAACCCTCTCATTTTATACCATTTTCTCTCCACTTTTTTAAAAAAATTACCTTTTCATCCACAATGCCATCTAATTCTTGGTGGTCCTCGTCTTCGGATGAGGAAGATGAGATGTTTTTCGCGAACGCTGTGCTACGGGCGGCGGAGATTCTTATCGAGGAGGAAGAGTAAGACGAAGAGGAAGACGTCTCGTCTGAAAGCGTTATTACCACACGAATACGGATTAACAGAGACCGCCAAGGTTTATCATTAATAAATTTTATTATCCTTATTTCCTCGTATTTATATATTTTTTACGACAGGAGCGCACGAGAAATTGGTGAACCATTATTTTTCGGATGCACCCCTTTACAATGCCGAGATATTCAGACGCAGATTCCGAATGAGTCGTCGGTTATTCACACGGATTGCTGATGATTTGGCGGGGCTAGACCCGTTTTTCACGCAACGACCCGATGCTCGAAATTATGAAGGGTTCACCACGTTACAAAAGTGTACTGCGGCCATTCGCCAACTGGCGTACGGGACAGTGGCCGACGCTTTGGACGAGTACTTACAAATGTTGGCAAGAACTACGCGGGAATGTTTGTATGGGTTTTGCCGTACACCCGTTTTACAGTTTCTAGGGTTGAGTATAGACGTGGGTATTATCTTGCTGACGGGATATATCCGTCTTGGTCTACAATTGTGAAGACTATTCCATATCCCGATGACGAAAAAAGGAAAAAAATTGCCAAGCGTCAAGAAGCTGCAAGAAAAGACATCGAACGTGCTTTTGGTGTCTTACGAAAAAAATGGGCTATCCTTGAACAACCGGCACGTGCGTTCACACCGGAGAGGTTGCGCCTTTGTATGTACGCTTGCATTTTGCTCCATAACATGATTATTGAAGACGAAGGTCGGGCAATTTGTGAGTATGATGAGAATGCATCTATCGGGAATACTGTCCCGGTAGATCCGCCACAACAAGATTTAAACTCGTTCTCGCTAACCAACGACTTCACGCATGCAAACCTTCAACAGGATTTGGTAGAACATATTTGGAACAACGTTAACGTAGCGGACGGTGACGAAGACGAAGACGAGTAGTGTAATTTTTTTTTTAGGTTATGGAATTTTTATTTATGTTATGTAATGGATTTTATTATCTTCCTTTATGTTTTATTTTTATTTAAATGTTGAATAGTTTTTATAAAGTTAAACAAATAAAAAATAAACAATAAAATTTAAACAAATAAAAGTTAAACAATAAAAAATTACGTGGGATAGGCTCATCCTCCACCCCTCTCAAAAAGCATGGAGGCTCATCCCCCACGAGCCGCCTACGTGGCGCCTCATCCCCGTGGGGATGAACCTCACCATACCCTTTAGTCTTAAAAGAAATACAAGTGCTCCACAACTTAATTTACAGATCATTTGCCACTCAAACTCAAATCTTTATCTTCCGTTTCTTTGCCAATTGAGTTATAGCTCATTGGGAATTGGGAATTGGCTGTCCTATTTAATTGGATTATTCTCTCAATATAGCACGTGGGAAACCAATATCTCCTATCGCAAGTGGCCAGTTTTAATTTTATGCAATTAATATATAAACAAATATGTTCAAATTGTATCTCTTCTTTTTAGTGTCTAAATTTAATGTAAAAAATCATTTTTATTTTAAAACGCATGAACATTCATGCATCTAGATGGTTGATTATACCTTTTTAATTAATACGATTCCAAAAAGGTTTTAATATTGTATAAATATGCATTTATGTGGACTGTGAGGACATCAACCATACTCCTATATAATATACACACACCTTTGATCTAGAGACACTCAACTTCAAACTCAAAAACTGTCAAAATGAAAACACCAAATTCAAAAAGTCAGTTATTGGGGATCGTTTTTGTGTTTGCTTTGTTCATAATATCCAACGGAAGAACGTTGGGCACAAACAGCCAGTTCATCAAAGCTGTTAATCTTGGAGGCTGGCTAGTCACAGAAGGCTGGATAAAACCTTCTCTTTTTGATTCGATACCGAACAAAGATTTTTTGGTTTGTTTTCGACTTAACTTATGTGTTTTACTGTAAACAAAAACGAAAACAAAATAAGCGGTTGTTTTTTCTTGCTCTGTGTCCGTTTAACCTGTTTTCAGTTTGGTTTTGCTATCTAAAAGGGAGTTGCGCCGCAACTTGATGCCCGTTTACCTACCACCCTATTTTTAATTCATATTGAAATACAAACTTAAACTTTATTCAAAATAATAAATATACTTTCTTAAAAAAAAATTAAAAGGTTCCTTTTCTTATTCTGCGTCTATTTAACTTGTTTTCACAGTGAAAACAAGTTAACAAACGCATAAACCTGATTTCTTTGTCGATTCGTGTTGCCTGATTTTGACTCTTGGTTAAAAAAAAAAACTAAATATGAATTGAACGTCACTAGGATGGAGCTTCACTTCAGTTTAAATCGAGAACAATAGGAAAATTCCTTGCGGCAGAGCTCGGCGGAGGTACAATCATCGTTGCAAACAGTTCATCGGCTTCTGACTGGGAAACTTTTAGGGTAATTACATTTGATGCTAACGTGTTTTAATTTTTGTTTTCTCTTTTCTGATTTAATTTGTTTTGTACAGTTGTGGAGGATCAATGAGACTAGTTTTCATATACGGGTGTTTAACAAGCAATTTTTAGGACTTGACTCAACCGGAATAAATTTGGTTGCAATTTCAACAGATTATAAAACATCGGGTGTTTTCGAGATTATTAGAAAATCCGATGATCCGAGTCTTGTTCGGATTAAAGCACCAAATGGGTCCTTCTTACAGGTTCTTTTGCCACCAATTTGTACTTGTTTGGTTACTTATTGTTCTTGACAATTGATTGTTATCAAGTAAGTTTCACTGACTCTCATTTTCATGTCATTTGTGTGTGATTAAAGGCGAAAACTCAAGATCTCGTGACTGCCGATTCTAAAGGAGATGGGCAGTGGAGAGACGATGATCCTTCGGTTTTCAAGTTGACGATATCGCAAAGATTGCAAGGAGAGTACCAAGTGACTCATGGTTACGGTCCTTCAAAAGCGCCACAAATCATGAATGTATGGTTTTTTTTCTTTTTCTTCTTGTTTTTTTATGATATACAAATCATGAATGTATGTTTTTTGCGTTTTCTTTCTTGTTCTTTTATGATATACAAATCATGAATGTATGTTTTTTGCTTTTTCTTTCTTGTTCTTGTAACACCCCAAAAATGGGTTTGGTAATTTAAACCCGGTTAATATAAAGGAACGGGTAAAAATACCGTTAGGGGTAAAAGTGAACCGTAAATGAATATCAACTAGGAAATTATGTTAAGACATTAAAGTGTGTAAATAGATACTTAACCATATATATCTAAGACTTAATACTTGAGGGACCAAATGTGCATAAGTTGAAAGTGGAATAATGAAAGTTAAAATATCTAAACACAACACATACATCAGACATATGTGTGTGTGTTCGACATTTAGGTGAAGCAAGAAAGAACAAAACCCTAAATACTACTAATCCATCAAATTAGAAGAGAAATTGAAGTGTAAATTGATGCATGTGTCCAGATTTACGATCCTCTAAGTGTGCTCAACATCAAGTAAGTAGAATTTTATGCTTTAGTGATGTTGAATGATATGGGTTATGTGTAATCTATGGATGTATTGCGAAATTAAACATGAATGTTAGTTAATTTCAACATAAGGAAGTCGTAATGTGCTTGATTTTGACTATATTGATGGTTTGATAAGAAACCCATTTGATATTGTGATGATATGATTAGTGATGATGATGTATGTGTTAATTCTTGATATAGTTTGATGAGTAAGGTTAATATATGCATAATGATGTCATAATAATCTGAATATTTGAAGAATTCATGTGTTGGTGATGTTTTGCCATGACTTTAGAAAAGATTTTGTAGAGATGTGCTTAATAGGCTTGTACATTTCGCTAGATAAGTAGTATGCACATAAGGTGTTCGATGAAATGCTTGAGCTGAATTGATTATGTATGAATATGAAGAACTTTAGATTTAAAAGATCTAATAATGGCGTGGAATATGGATATGAGTAATGAGCGTTAGAGTGAATGATGTGAATGCGTGTAAATGATGTATAATGTGAAAACTAAATGCAAATGTGATACACCCTTTAGGGTCGAAGAAAGGAGGAGAATCAAGTCAAGTGAAAGCATTAGGAGTGCACGATTCCGGTAAGTTCCTATGAACTTCGTTTACTCTACTATTAGGTTTATGAATGATATTAATGATAATATGAATTTGTACAATTTTCCGTTGTAGATTGTAACTGGTTAGATGTAAGAATTTATATTTGAAGAAGGTTTTAAGATTGAGGTTGTAGCGAATATGAACCAATCCGTCTAAATGGGTTTAAATGATTAGTGGAATGATTCTCATAGTGTTTATATATTGACTTGTTCATAACGGGACAAATAATGTAAGTGAACTCCGAACTTACCCTTTTGTTTGTTAATGTATTTATGATATATGGTAACTATTGAAGGTAACGTAAGAAGATATGAATCGTTGTTATTAATAAGTTAAGTTTTAGTGGAAATGGGTCGGAAGTGGTTAATAAAGAGAATTGATTAAGTTTGGGTAATAAAGGGAATGTACATAATGGATTATGCATAAGGATGAGTTATGTGTGTTCGAGGTCATGTTCATATGAAAAGCCGCTAATGATACTAATCGTTTTCTATTGAGAATTTATGTGAGGCACAGGTAGGCTAACAATGGAAGTAAGGGTTGACTCTGCAATTCGATGCGAGTGGTTGAATGGATGGATGAAGGAGCTAATATAAGAGAAAGCATGATATTGGACGCTTTATTATGCATGTGTTAATGTTTTTTTTGTATTATGTTACCGGTTACTAATGTTGAGGTTGAATGTGATGACTGCAGGTTGTAAAGGGTTATGGAGGTTTCATCAAGAATTGCACGGGGTTGAAGATCGAGTCAAGATATGGATTGTACGTGGGTGTGTATGTGGTCACTTAATTGGATATATGTGTGTTAGTAGTTAATCAAATTTTAGAATGGGATTATTGTATTTAATTTAAGAAGGAATATCATTAAAGAAATTTTAATTATGTGTTTTCCGCTGCAAAAATTTTGGGTTCAAACATTTAGGGCGTTACAGTTCTTTTATGATAAACAAATCATGAATATGTTTTTTTTTTTCTGTTTCTTCTTGTTTTTTTATGATAAACAAATCATCAATGTATTTTTTTTTCTTTTTCTTTCTTGTTCTTTTATGATAAACAAATCATGAATATGTTTTTTTTTTTTCTGATTCTTCTTGTTTTTTTATGACAAACAAATCATCAATGTATGTTTTTTTTTTCTTTTTCTTTCTTGTTCTTTTATGATAAACAAATCATGAATATGTTTTTTTTTTTCTGTTTCTTCTTGTTTTATTATGACAAACAAATCATCAATGTATGTTTTTTTCTTTTTCTTTCTTGTTCTTTTATGATAAACAAATCATGAATATGTTTTTTTCTGTTTCTTCTTGTTTTTTTATGACAAACAAATCATCAATGTATTTTTTTTCTTGTTTTTTTATGATAAACTAAAAATGGACCATATTTAAGGTAATATTCTTTTTTTATGATAAACAAATCATGAATGTATGTTTTTTTCTTTTTCTTCTTGTTTTTATATCATAAACAAATCATCAAGGTACGTTTTTTTTTTCTTTTTCTTTTTCTTTTTCTTTTATGATAAACTCAAAATAGACCAGATTATAGGTTATCTTGTTTTTTTTTTATGTAACTAATTTTTATGATAAACTCAAAATGGACCAGATTATAGGTTATGACAAGTGATCATTGGAGCCGTGATTGCCTTCCAAGTCAAATATATACGAATTAAAACTATTTGAACTTTTAGTACATTCTAATAGACAAAGGTTTTGACCTTTGACTTCTATCATTTTTACATGCCAATAAAATTTTCCAAGTGTCAAAACATGAGTTTAATTTACGGTTTCTTGAGGATATTCGGCCATGAATTTATACTTCAATAAAATTCCTAAATTCAAAGGTTTGACTTTTGACTTTGACTAAAATAACATTTAGTAAAACAAAATTTCTTAAATGTCAAAACATGAGTTTAATTTTCGGTTTCATTCAGGATCACTGGAACACATTCATAGTAGAAGAGGATTTCAACTTTATCGCTACGAGCGGTTTAAACGCCGTGAGAATTCCAGTCGGATGGTGGACCGCCAGTGATCCAACACCGCCAAAGCCTTTTGTAGGAGGTTCTTTGCAGTACCTTGATAAGGCATTCTTATGGGCAACGTATGCATATATTCTTTTCTTTTGTTTCATACATAGACTGTTATTATGGAAGCGATATACTAAATAATATAACTTTATATTTGACAATTTCTATGATAGAAAATATAACTTGAAGGTGATACTCGATCTACATGCTGCACCGGGCTCCCAAAATGGTTATGAGCATAGCGGTTCTCGCGATGATTCTATTGAGTGGGGCCTAACGGAAGAAAGTATACAAGAAACGCTTCGTGTCATTGAGTTCTTCACTGCTAGGTACGCGAACAATCCAAGCTTATACGCTGTTGAGCTCTTAAACGAACCCAGGGCAGATGGGGTATCACTAAGCGTATTGACCAAGTATTATGAAGCTGGCTATAAGGTTGTACGAAAGCATGCTCCGAATGCCTTTGTGCTTCTATCAAACCGACTTAGTGGTGATTCGAAAGAACTTTTACCAGTTGCAAGTCGAATGACGAATGCTGTTATCGATGTTCATTACTACCATCTATTTAATGACATTTTTAACAATATGACGGTCGAACAAAATATTGAGTATGTTCGAACAAACCGTTCTGAGGAGCTACAAGCCATTACAACATCAACTGGACCACTTACTTCTGTGTGTAAGTTTTTTTCAACTTCCTTATGATGCATCTTAATTTGGTGATACGATGTTCTAATTTTTTTTTTTTTTTTTAATTTGTAGTCGAATGGACGTCCGAGTGGAAAGTGAAAGGAGCCACTAAAGAAGAATACCAGAGGTTTTCAAAGGTTCAACTAGAAGTGTATGGACGTGCAAGCTTCGGGTGGGCTTATTGGACACTAAAAAATGCGGAGAAGCATTGGAGTTTCGAATGGATGATAAAGAATGGTTACATTAACCTTTAGAATGTATCAAAATTGACCATTTAGTTTTGAGTTAAATAAATTGAAGTAATACAAACATTACCTACTTATACATTTCCAAGTTAAAAGGAATAGTTCCAGGTAGACATTTTCCTATTGAACGAACTCATTTTTAATTTAATTTTATTCTCAGTCTAAAATTACGCTTCCGTCATTCGTTTAAAATTACGGTTTTGCCCCCAGCTAAAAAATAAAATTATAATTTTGCCCCTAGCTAAAATTACGTTTTCGCCCCCAGCTAAAAATAAAATTATAATTTTGCCCTTAGCTCAAAATTACGCTTTTGCCCTCGACTCAAAAACTCATTTTTAATTTTGTTCCCAGTTTAAAATTACGGTTTCGCCCTCCGTTTAAAATTACGTTTTTGCCCCCAGTTCAAAATAAAATGTTGTTTTTCCCTCTAGCTCAAAATTACGATTCTGCCCTCAGCTCAAAATTACGTTTTTGCTTCCAGTTCAAAATAAAATTATGTTTTCCCCCTAGCTCAAAATTATTAGCTGTCTGTCACTTCCCTATTGAACCAACTCATTTTTTATTTAATTTTATTCCCAGTTTAAAATTACGCTTTCATCCTTCGTTTAAAATTACGTTTTGCCCCCAGCTCAAAATAAAATTATCATTTTGCCCTAGCTCAAAATACTCTTTTGCCCTCGGTTCAAAAACTCTTTTTAAATTTTGTTCCCAGTTTAAAATTACGGTTTCGCCCTCCGTTTAAAATTACGTTTTTGCCCCCAGTTAAAAAAAATGTTGTTTTTTCCTATAGCTCAAAATTACTGTGACAACTCGAAATTTAGAACCTTTCGTTGTATGCTTAAACGTGTGACTAGTTAACTTATGTGAATTAATGAATGATAAGTGAACCTTTATATGATTATGTGTTATGTTACATGTATGCTTATGTGTATGTATTCGAGTATGTATATGAACCGAGACAACACGAACCCGACTCGAGACCATGTGGTCTCGAGTGAACTAGTATAACCTACGGGCCGGTTGGGCCGTGCACCTCACCCGAAACCCACTAGGGTGCACTAAGGTAGACTAGTATATAAACTAGGTGGATAACCATAGGTGCCATTTCTTTGGACAACACACTCACCTATACACACACTCCATCCTCTTCACTAAAACCCTAAGCTACAACATCATACATTCCTCTCCTTCATTCTTGGATCAACCGGTGGCACTAGGACTCTCGGACCGAGCTCAAGATCATCATTCGGAAGTCACTCATCACTCTTCATACCCTCACACTAGAGAACCAAATCGGTTAGTGTCTTGCTATATATTAAGGATTATGTGTGCTTGATGATTTAATGCTTGTCTTCATGTATTAGTAAGTGGAAAAATGTATGATTATGGCTTTGTCATGTTCTCGGATATGTATATTGATGATAATCGGTTAAACATGTCTTTAATATATGTTGTATGATGAGTTAATGAGATCTTGTGATTAAATGTGGTTTAACCCTTGGTTGTTGATGTTTATAGAATCGGCTTACATATGTATGATAGGTGATATTCATATAAATCGGATTGTGTACTCTTGTGTTAAGAACCGAAAGCTTGCTATTAGGGTGATTTGTTGATAAGTTATTCATGATTTTTTTAGACTTAGGTTCATATGAATGAAGATGAACATGATGAACACATGAAGAACTTGTTGAATATCATATGAACATGTTGAATATTTGAAATCTGATATGTTTGATCCATTTTTAGTAATTTGCTAGACAAGAAACATGTTTAAGGAATTTGGTTGGATAGTACAAACTGTTACATGAAATCAGAATGTTAGTGGGGAGTACACTGTACCGAATCAGCTCCTGTCCAACCGAAACTGCCAATTGCGACTCGAAACCATTGCATGATGAGTCGAAATCTCCCAGTTGCGACATCGGTTGCGAGTCGCAAACACCTGGTTAAGACTCGAAACCACAAGTGATCAGCACATAAACCGTTTGACTCGAAACCCCGGCTGCGAGTCCAGTTGCGACTCGTAACCAAAACAGCATGAACCGAGACCGTAGTTGCGACTCAGGTTGCGAGTCGCAAACGCCTAGTTGCGACTCGGGATTATACACAGATACACGCTGTTTGGGCTTACACCTCATTTCGGACTTAATTGTTTGGGCCGAACTCTTGGGCCCGAATGCACAGACCTTATATGCTAACTGTTGAACGTGAATCTGCCATGATTAAACATGAATGCCATGAACGTTACTTGAGTACATTATGCTAGAAACATACGTGCACTACTTGAATACGAACCTGATGGTATGATACAATTATGGTAGGACGTGAGTAACCACAACATTGCTTGTTTGACTTTTCTGTGTTTCTACCGAGCAAACCAAGGTGAGTTCACACCCTCTACAAAGCATGGGATTCCCAGGGGTCGGGAATTGGGGTTAAGGAACTGGGTTCCTCGTCCTCCTTGGGTAGGACAGCAAGGGTTCAGGAATGTAATTCCTCACCCTCACGGACAGATAACTCGTACTACACCAAAACTCTATCACGAAGTCCCTCATTTTTATATCGACTTAATCGCCGGGCCAATGGCGAGCGGGTCATTAGTTAGATAGCGCTATTTAGGTCTGACAAACCTCACACCGTGCCGCAGAGGACGGGCGTGAACTAATGGATCTGGGGCACGTCAATGATGATAGACATTGACAGTTTCAGGGCACATAAACATGACTACAGTCAGCAGTCGATATGGTAACGAGTCTAGTGTATACATGGGGTAGCCCCCACGGCCGAAATGCCAGATAACTAACACGGGGTAGCCCCCACGGCAGGATTGCCAGAGTAACCGGGAACAAACAAGTCACGTTTTTAACTATGGGGTAACCCCCACGGCAGGATGCCAGCTAAAGGAAACTGTTTTCGAAACAACTTAAAACGAACACCCAACCGTGAACTCACTCAACTTGTTGTTGACTCGTTACTACATGCTTTGCAGGTCCTTAGGTTCTTAGCTGGAGCTTGCATGGAGGAGGATCGTTGTGGGACATGGACGACTGTGTGCCATGTTAAACTTTGAAATAATTAAACTTATGTTTTGATTTAAGACTTATGCTTCCGCTTGCAACTTAACTATGTTTTGTCTGAACACCAATTGTATTGGTTGGATTTTATAACTACTTATATGCTTGTTCAATATGATTGGTGGCTGGATCCTGGTCAGTCACGCCTCCAAGCGGTAGTACTCCGCAGGTGGATTTTGGGGGTGTGACAGATTGGTATCAGAGCCATTGGTTATAGAGAACTTGGTTTTGATAAAGGGGAAAACGTTTTTGTTAAAACCAGACTATAACCTGTACAGTGCTCAACGGTCCACAACGATGCTTCACTCCACATGCAAGGCTCGACACTCTAGGTGATATGGTCCGTGTATATTGCCTACTTGTTAGTTACATAGTACATTGCTTATGGTATGCTTGGTTAGTATAACTACTGTTGCATGAACACGTGCGTGCTTACTCTATTTTATCGTCGTACTATCGCGAACCCCTCTCACTCACGTTCTTCTTGGTATGAAGATCATGTCTGGACGCGTTAACATGACACAAGCCCAGTTGACGGCTCTGATCAACGAACGAGTTGCCGCAGCACTCGCAGCTGCACACGCAGGAGGTATATCCTGCAGTCCGAACTCATTCTAGGATCTTTAGGATCCTACTCTCGTGAACCAACCTTTGTGTCAAACTCTGTCTTTTCTTTCACCTACGATAGGTCATCATGTTCAGCCACCCGTGTGCACTTTTAAGACTTTCATGGACTGTCGACCAACTACTTTTAGCGGCACTGAAGGAGCAGTAGGTCTCCTACACTGGTTTGAGAAACTAGAATCTGTCTTCGAAATGTGTGAATGCCCTGAGGCGCGCAGGGTGAAGTATGCTACTGGTACTCTCGAGGGATTAGCCCTCACGTGGTGGAACGCTCAAGTTCAGATGCTAGGGTTGGTTGCTGCCAACGCCACCCCATGGGAAACTTTTAAGGAAATGATCAAAGAAGAGTACTGCAGTCGTGATGAGATTCACAAACTGGAAGTGGAGTTCTTCAACCTCAAGATGACGGGGTCGGAAATTGAAGCTTATGTGAAAAGGTCGAACGAACTGGCAATTCTGTGCCCTACTATGGTGGATCCTCCCATCAAACGCATCGAACTATTTCTTCAGGGCTTAGTGCCGGAAATCCAAAGTCATGTGACTGCAGCGAACCTCGCTACCTACCAGCAAACTGTACAGTTGGCTCACCGTCTCACGGATCAGGCGGTGGAGCAGAACAAGTTACCAAAACGCATAGGTGCTGCAACTACTTCTGGTACCTCTAGTGACAACAAACGGAAGTGGGATGGAACTTCGAGTAAGGGTTCGGCTTCTGTTCAGTCCCAGTCTCAGCAGAGAAGGACTGAGGACTACAAGAGCCCTAATCAGCAATCGTCTGGTGGCAGATACAAAGGAAATCACCCCAAATGTAATCGCTGCAGCCTGCACCACAGCGGACCATGCACCAGGGGCAACTGTCATCGGTGCAACAAGCCTGGTCACGCTGCAAAGGATTGTAGGAGCTTATACCCCGCCAACCAGAATCGTCAGCAAGCTCAACAGAACCAGCGCCAGCAACAGCAACAAGGTGATAACAAAGGGTGCTTTCAGTGTGGAGCTGAAGGCCACTTCAAGAGAGACTGTCCTCAACTGAACAGGAACCAGAACAACAACAACAACAATAACAACAATCAGGGGAATGGTAACAATGGGAACAACAACAACAATGGCGCCAGGGGGCGAATGTTTGTGATTGGCCAAGGTGAAGCAAGGAACGACCCCAATGTTGTGGCGGGTAAGTTCCTTCTCGACGACTTTTATGTTTCAGTTTTATTTGATTCGGGTGCCGATACTAGCTACACGTCACTAGAAGTTAGTCGAATGCTTAAGCGTATTCCAACCCCTTTGAACAACAAGCACACCGTAGAGCTAGCAAATGGTAAAAGTTTAGAAGCCACACACGTAGTCAAGGGTTGTAAACTTATTCTCGCTGACCAGACCTTCTCTATCGACCTCATTCCTATTGTCTTGGGTAGTTTCGACGTTGTCATTGGGATGGATTGGTTATCCCAACACCGCGCAGAGATTCTTTGCAACGAGAAGGTTGTCCGTATTCCAGGTCCCGGTGGTGAACCTCTCATGATTCATGGCGACAAGAGGAGTGCTGTTGAGAACGTCATTTCTCTCCTGAAGGCCCAAAAGTGCTTACGAAAGGGCCACACTGCCATTTTGGCTCTCGTTACTGACACCTCAGAAAAAGAGAAGAAGATAGAAGATCTTCCAATTGTACGCGAGTATCCAGAGGTATTTCCTGAAGAATTACCTGGTCTTCCGCCTCATCGCCAAGTCGAGTTTCAGATTGAACTAGCTCCTGGAGCTGCGCCTATAGCTCGTGCACCTTATCGTTTAGCTCCATCAGAGTTGAAGGAACTCTCCACGCAACTACAAGAACTCTTAGATAAGGGCTTCATTCGTCCTAGCTCATCGCCCTGGGGAGCTCCAGTGTTATTTGTGAAGAAGAAAGACGGTACTTTCAGAATGTGCATAGACTACCGAGAACTCAACAAGGTGACAGTGAAGAATCGTTATCCTCTACCGCGTATCGACGACTTGTTCGACCAGCTGCAAGGATCGAGCTACTATTCGAAGATTGATTTGAGATCGGGTTATCACCAGCTGAGAGTCCGGGAAGAGGACGTCTCCAAAACAGCCTTCAGAACTCGATACGGGCACTATGAGTTTTTGGTCATGCCTTTTGGGATGACAAACGCACCTGCGGTTTTCATGGACTTGATGAACCGAGTGTGCAAGCCTTACCTGGACAAGTTCGTTATAGTCTTCATCGACGACATCCTGATCTATTCCAAGAGTCGGGAGGAACACGAGCAGCATCTGCGACTTATTCTGGAACTCCTTCGAACAGAACAGCTTTACGCAAAGTTCTCGAAATGCGACTTCTGGCTTCGAGAGGTCCATTTCCTAGGCCACGTGGTGAACAAGGATGGGATTCACGTTGATCCATCCAAGATAGACTCGATTAAGAACTGGCCTGCACCTCGTACACCAAAGGAAATTCGCCAATTCTTGGGTTTGGCGGGATACTACCGGAGATTCATAAAGGATTTTTCTAAGATTGCACAGCCCCTCACCTCACTAACGCAGAAGGGCGTTGTTTATCGCTGGGGAAACGCACAGGAGTTGGCATTTCAGCACCTAAAGGATAGACTTTGTAGCGCACCTATCCTTTCCTTGCCGGAAGGCACAGACGACTTTGTGGTATATTGCGACGCATCAATTCAAGGTCTTGGTTGCGTATTGATGCAACGAGATAAAGTTATAGCTTACGCCTCACGCCAACTCAAGGTTCATGAAAAGAACTACACTACGCACGATTTAGAGCTGGGAGCTGTTGTTTTTGCACTTAAGTTATGGCGGCATTACCTGTATGGCACCAAGTGCGCAATCTACACTGACCACAGGAGCCTCGAGCACATCTTCAAGCAGAAAGAACTGAATATGCGACAACGACGATGGGTCGAGCTACTGAATGACTACGAGTGCTCAATCAGGTATCACCCGGGCAAGGCCAATGTTGTGGCCGACGCCCTCAGTCGGAAGGACACTGCGCCTAAGCGCGTGCGAGCTTTACAACTCACGATCCATTCTAGTCTTCCCTCCCAAATACGAGCTGCTCAGATAGAAGCACTGAAACCAGAAAACGTCAGGGCTGAAGCCCTACGCGGATCAAGGCAACGATTGGAACAGAAGGAAGACGGTGCTTACTACGTAACGGGACGCGTTTGGGTCCCACTTTATGGCAACCTACGAGAACTTGTGATGGACGAAGCACACAAGTCTCGCTACTCAGTACACCCTGGATCAGATAAGATGTATCACGACATCAAAACTACGTACTGGTGGCCTAGCATGAAGGCCCACATAGCAACTTACGTCAGCAAGTGTTTGACTTGTGCGAGAGTCAAGTCCGAATACCAGAAACCATCAGGCCTGCTCCAACAACCAGAGATACCTCAATGGAAATGGGAGCAAATTTCCATGGATTTTGTTACTGGCCTACCTAGATCCCAGCGCGGGAACGATACTATTTGGGTGATCGTGGATCGACTCACAAAATCTGCACACTTCCTGGCTATCAAGGAAACGGATAAGTTCTCCACTCTTGCAGAAATATACCTCAAGGAAGTCGTTTCGAGGCACGGGGTGCCCACCTCCATCATCTCGGATCGAGATGCACGTTTTACTTCAGAGTTGTGGCAAGCAATGCACAAATCCTTTGGCTCACGATTAGACATGAGCACAGCGTATCACCCCCAGACGGACGGGCAGTCCGAGCGCACTATTCAAACCTTGGAAGACATGCTTCGTGCATGTGTAATCGACTTTGGCAACCGCTGGGAAAAGCATCTGCCACTTGTGGAATTCTCGTACAATAACAGTTACCACACCAGCATTGGAGCTGCTCCGTTTGAGGCATTGTACGGACGTAAATTCCGGTCTCCTCTTTGCTGGGCAGAGGTGGGAGAAAGTCAAATCACTGGCCCAGAATATGTGGTAGATACAACCGAGCAAATCGCTCAGATACGAAAACGCATGACGGCCGCTCGTGAACGTCAGAAAGTTTACGCCGACATGGGCAGGAAACCACTTGAGCTCCAGGTTGGGGAGCGGGTACTACTCAAAGTTTCACCCTGGAGGGGTGTGGTTCGTTTTGGTAAACGCGGCAAACTTAACCCACGATACGTTGGACCTTTCGAGGTCATTGAGAAAATAGGCAGGGTGGCCTACAGACTAAACTTACCAGCAGAACTCGGTGCAGTTCACAACGTTTTTCACGTGTCGAATCTGAAGAAGTGTCCATCAGATGAGACCCACGTAGTTCCTTTGAAGGAACTCACGATCGACGAGCAGTTACGATTCGTCGAGGAACCAGTCGAGATCACGGACCGGGATGTTAAGGTCCTCAAGAGCACTAGAATACCTCTCGTTCGAGTTCGTTGGAACTCACGTCGCGGCCCAGAGTTCACCTGGGAGCGCGAAGATCAGATGAAACAAAAGTATCCCCAACTGTTCGCAAACAGTACACCCACTATTGACGCCGAAGCTACGGAATTTCGGGACGAAATTCCAGATCAACGGGGGGTGGATGTGACACCCCAGGAAAACCGGGAAAACCATACAACTTAACTAGCTTCCTCAGTGAGTGCCTACCAAATTTCGGGACGAAATTTCTTTCAACTTGGGGATGATGTGACAACTCGAAATTTAGAACCTTTCGTTGTATGCTTAAACGTGTGACTAGTTAACTTATGTGAATTAATGAATGATAAGTGAACCTTTATATGATTATGTGTTATGTTACATGTATGCTTATGTGTATGTATTCGAGTATGTATATGAACCGAGACAACACGAACCCGACTCGAGACCATGTGGTCTCGAGTGAACTAGTATAACCTACGGGCCGGTTGGGCCGTGCACCTCACCCGAAACCCACTAGGGTGCACTAAGGTAGACTAGTATATAAACTAGGTGGATAACCATAGGTGCCATTTCTTTGGACAACACACTCACCTATACACACACTCCATCCTCTTCACTAAAACCCTAAGCTACAACATCATACATTCCTCTCCTTCATTCTTGGATCAACCGGTGGCACTAGGACTCTCGGACCGAGCTCAAGATCATCATTCGGAAGTCACTCATCACTCTTCATACCCTCACACTAGAGAACCAAATCGGTTAGTGTCTTGCTATATATTAAGGATTATGTGTGCTTGATGATTTAATGCTTGTCTTCATGTATTAGTAAGTGGAAAAATGTATGATTATGGCTTTGTCATGTTCTCGGATATGTATATTGATGATAATCGGTTAAACATGTCTTTAATATATGTTGTATGATGAGTTAATGAGATCTTGTGATTAAATGTGGTTTAACCCTTGGTTGTTGATGTTTATAGAATCGGCTTACATATGTATGATAGGTGATATTCATATAAATCGGATTGTGTACTCTTGTGTTAAGAACCGAAAGCTTGCTATTAGGGTGATTTGTTGATAAGTTATTCATGATTTTTTTAGACTTAGGTTCATATGAATGAAGATGAACATGATGAACACATGAAGAACTTGTTGAATATCATATGAACATGTTGAATATTTGAAATCTGATATGTTTGATCCATTTTTAGTAATTTGCTAGACAAGAAACATGTTTAAGGAATTTGGTTGGATAGTACAAACTGTTACATGAAATCAGAATGTTAGTGGGTAGTACACTGTACCGAATCAGCTCCTGTCCAACCGAAACCGCCAATTGCGACTCGAAACCATTGCATGATGAGTCGAAATCTCCCAGTTGCGACATCGGTTGCGAGTCGCAAACACCTGGTTGCGACTCGAAACCACAAGTGATCAGCACATAAACCGTTTGACTCGAAACCCCGGCTGCGAGTCCAGTTGCGACTCGTAACCAAAACAGCATGAACCGAGACCGTAGTTGCGACTCAGGTTGCGAGTCGCAAACGCCTAGTTGCGACTCGGGATTATACACAGATACACGCTGTTTGGGCTTACACCTCATTTCGGACTTAATTGTTTGGGCCGAACTCTTGGGCCCGAATGCACAGACCTTATATGCTAACTGTTGAACGTGAATCTGCCATGATTAAACATGAATGCCATGAACGTTACTTGAGTACATTATGCTAGAAACATACGTGCACTACTTGAATACGAACCTGATGGTATGATACAATTATGGTAGGACGTGAGTAACCACAACATTGCTTGTTTGACTTTTCTGTGTTTCTACCGAGCAAACCAAGGTGAGTTCACACCCTCTACAAAGCATGGGATTCCCAGGGGTCGGGAATTGGGGTTAAGGAACTGGGTTCCTCGTCCTCCTTGGGTAGGACAGCAAGGGTTCAGGAATGTAATTCCTCGCCCTCACGGACAGATAACTCGTACTAGACCAAAACTCTATCACGAAGTCCCTCATTTTTATATCGACTTAATCGCCGGGCCAATGGCGAGCGGGTCATTAGTTAGATAGCGCTATTTAGGTCTGACAAACCTCACACCGTGCCGCAGAGGACGGGTGTGAACTAATGGATCTGGGGCACGTCAATGATGATAGACATTGACAGTTTCAGGGCACATAAACATGACTACAGTCAGCAGTCGATATGGTAACGAGTCTAGTGTATACATGGGGTAGCCCCCACGGCCGAAATGCCAGATAACTAACACGGGGTAGCCCCCACGGCAGGATTGCCAGAGTAACCGGGAACAAACAAGTCACGTTTTTAACTATGGGGTAACCCCCACGGCAGGATGCCAGCTAAAGGAAACTGTTTTCGAAACAACTTAAAACGAACACCCAACCGTGAACTCACTCAACTTGTTGTTGACTCGTTACTACATGCTTTGCAGGTCCTTAGGTTCTTAGCTGGAGCTTGCATGGAGGAGGATCGTTGTGGGACATGGACGACTGTGTGCCATGTTAAACTTTGAAACAATTAAACTTATGTTTTGATTTAAGACTTATGCTTCCGCTTGCAACTTAACTATGTTTTGTCTGAACACCAATTGTATTGGTTGGATTTTATAACTACTTATATGCTTGTTCAATATGATTGGTGGCTGGATCCTGGTCAGTCACGCCTCCAAGCGGTAGTACTCCGCAGGTGGATTTTGGGGGTGTGACAATTACGATTCTGCCCTCAGCTCAAAATTACATTTTTTCCCACAGTTCAAAATAAAATTATGTTTTCCCCCTAGCTCAAAATTATGATTTTGCTCTGAGTTTAAAATCATGATTTCGCCTCCTGTTCAAAATATAATTCCGATTTTGCCCTCCGTACAGACATACATGTTATGAGAGAGAAATATTTGTCTTATTGCCCCGCAACGCGGGCAGGGCAAAAACTATTTCATCTACATTGGCAACTTGTGCACAATCATAAAAAAGTGGACACTCTTTTATGAGTATAGTATGTTATAACCCCGTGTATTACACGGCTTAAATAAATAAATTGAGTAAATTGCCAAAATCGTCCCTGAGTTTTGGGCACGTTTGCCATTTTCGTCCAAAATGACACTTTTGTACCAAATTGCCCCTAACGTCTGTAACTTTTTGCCATTTTAATCCAAACCACGAACTTAGTTTATTTTTTTCAGTTAAGTTGAAGATATTTGGATGAAACTGACAAATATAAAACCACAGGGACGATTTTGGCAATTTACTCAAACCCTTTTTAGTTTCTTTTAATTAATTATTTTTGTTACATATGTCACACCCCTTTCTGCGGCGGAAGCACGATGTGTGATCATGAAAGGTTCTCATTGCATACGAAAGGTAAACATGCTATATGCTCGTAAAAACATCAAATACCATAATTTGAAAACATAAGTTTAGCGTTTACATCGCTAAGTCGCATAAAACATTGTCTTAACAAGTTTACAACTTTATTTAAAGATAAACAATAGCGACATCCACAAGCATAAGCGAGACCGCGCGCACATCCATCCTAGTTACCTGAAATACATGTGAGTTTTTGGAAAAACGTCAACATAATGTTGGTGTGAATTCATGCAGTTTTGTATTTCACGTTTGTATACTTTGTATGAAAACATAGTTTGTGAATAAATCAAGTTTTCATATATAAATTCAGTTTCATGTGTACACCACGTACTCATGTATAATTCAATTTCTTCTTGAGTACCCCACGTACTCAAGTATAATTCAATCTTTTCTTGAGTACCCCACGTACTCAAGTATAATTCAATCTTTTCTTGAGTACCCCACGTACTCAAGTATTCATCAATTTTTAATATGGTATGACTTTTATGTAAATGAAGTATTCCTGTAAGTATCAGGATTGTTAATGGGTTGCAAAGCCATTAACATGTGACACGACATAGGAAGTCACCAAACCTAAGGCATTTAATTGGTATATTCTGAGACACAAAAGCACTACTCGATTCTCGCCCTCACCGAGAGTGTGGCTGCATGGCACCCGTTAGATCTAACCTTTTGTTCTGTGGTCTAGGTATATTGTTGATTAATGGTGCTTCTGTACCCTATTCGTGACACTATTTCTCATAACGCATCCTACTTGGTTCTCGTCCTCACCAATCGCGTTTCTTGTTATCATTTCTCATAGCGCCTCATACTTGGTTCTCGTTCTCACCAAGTGCGCTTCTCATATTCTTATATTTCGTCACACTTGGTTCTCGTTCTCACCAAGTGTACTTCTTGTATTTTTATATTTCGTCACACTTGGTTCTCGTTCTCACCAAGTGTACTTCTGGTATGCTTATATTTCATCACACTTGATTCTCATTCTCACCAAGTGTGCTTCTTATATTTATATCATACCAATTATAAATATTGTACATTTGTACATGTATTTCACCCCCGAAGTTATAA
The DNA here is from genome assembly GCA_030545235.1 of Helianthus tuberosus. Lineage (NCBI taxonomy): Eukaryota > Viridiplantae > Streptophyta > Magnoliopsida > Asterales > Asteraceae > Helianthus > Helianthus tuberosus. The sequence goes on along the minus strand of CM060415.1, from coordinate 3,180,212 downwards.
AAACTGAAAATAGTTAAAGAAAAGGGGGAGCATGAACTCACAACTTTGCGTTCCTGTGCGTCGTAAACTTCACCGGATTTGCTTAATTAACGTCGTAACCTATACGCGTTTTCTTAACGTTATTCACTAGACTTGCGTCGCACAAGTACAGTCACTCTCTTTTGTATTTGTATTGTTGTGTTAAAAATATTTTATATTTTTAACTAAGTATCTTACTTATATTATTTTCTCTAAAATTAATATAAGTATCTCGTGTTTTGCACTTTGCACCCGAATTATGTATCTTGTATTTTGTATGTGTATTTTTTATGTTTTTACTCCTCATGAGTATTTAGTGTATTTTTAAGTCTTAATACACTAGCACGTATAACACATACTATATACACTTAGCACACAAGTTGGTGATCAAATAATATATATTTTTCTTTCAAAAATATATACTTAATATCCATTTTTATTCTTGAAGAAATCCTCATTTCTTATCACCAAAAATTAGGGAAACCTTGGTAGTATTTTTAAATACGTTTTTAGGGAATAAGTTTCTCAAAAACTTATATTTTTCTAAGTGTCAAAATTTATAAAAATTTTGACAGAGTTTCCCCTAAAAATGGAGGTTTCCCATGTTTTCAAAACATGTGTTTATTTTCTTTTAAGATCATCAACAATCAATTTCTCAACAACAATCAACAACAGTATCAACAATACAATCTTTATCTATCAAACTTGTCAAAACAAGCATATATCACAACTTATGAACTTGAAAGTTGGTAAAAATATGTAGTAAGTTACTAACATATTTAGTAGGTCTTGTTATCTTTAAAAATAAGTTTAGTTTCTTAAAAACTTTATTTTTAAAGAATATGAAGGTTCACAACTTCTAGTCAAGATTCGCAAAAATATTTCTTTGTTAAATTTTTCTTGTGACACAAGTGTTTACACACTTGTTTATTCACTAAAATGCTTTTAGTTTATGTAAGGTCCGGGTTTTAACAAAACTAGCATTTTTCGCTTGGTTCTTCCGAAAAACAACTTGTAGATCTTTAGATCTATATGTTTAGAGTCTTATTTTACAAGAAAAATTATGTTTACACAAGTTCCAAGTTCATGGTGGATGATTTCATCATCTTTTTTATTTCTAACACTTAACATACTACTAGTTCATGTTCTTGAACATGATCTAGTATGTGTAGATGACGATCCATCCCACTTTTAATGACAAACAACATCAAATAATCTCAACTAGACAAGTTTCACAAGATTTACACAACTAGTTTCTCTTTATCCAACTTATTCATCATATGATCAAGACTTTGTGTTATGTTCTTGTGTGTTCTTGCTTTTTAACCAATAAACCACCTATTAACCACCATAAATAAGAACAAGATGAAGATTTGAAGCACTTACTACTAGCTCAAGGCTAGGGGAGTTCAAGTGACGAAAAGTGGTGGTTAATAGCAAACAGAGAAGGTTCTTCAAGTTCCGTGAGCACCAATCCTCCTATTCTTGCATCTTACACCTTGTGTATACTTGGAAATGGATTGGATGGAATTGAAATAATGGTGGTGGTGATGCTATGCTTGAGCCGAGAGCATGGGGAGGGAGAGAGAGGAGTAGTTTGGTGAAGATAAATGATGGTTAAGGTCTTGTGGTTTCTTAAATAAACTTTCTACTCATCTTGGTCCATTGGTTCATGTGTTCAATACAAGGGGACAAGGTCTATTTAATTTAACAAAAGAAATCACAAGGTGGATCCCTTGTCTAGAACCGGTCATGGGGGGAGGGGGCATCTAGTTTGGTTTCAATTGATAAGTAACTAAGTTAGTTACATGTTTAGTATTAGATTTAGGTGTTTAAGTATGTTAAGTAATATATAGTGTGTTAGGGTGTTCGGGGACCCTAACTAGCTTAGAAAAATAAAAACATTGCTTCTAGCAATATTTTGGTGTTCCGGGTAAAGTTCCGGTTGTTCGGTTAGATACCGATTCGTTAAAGTGCTAAATTACACTTTTTAGTGTCTTTTAAGTACCCTTCTTGTACCCTTTCAATTCCCAACACTTAGGGAAATATTCTGGATGATAAAACGAAATTTATGCATAATATTTATATGTTTAAATGCTGAATTATTGCTGAATTATACAAAATTCTGCACTTAAAGTGCGTTTCGGGTGCTTTTTAGTGCTTATTTTTGCTTCCGGAGAGTTTATATATTAAACCCTTGTATGTACTCTTGGGTTTAAATGTATTCTTGTTGTTGGACCTACACCTAGGCCTCAATTCTAATATCTGACTGCTTTCTGCAGTTCTGTTGACACAGTGTGTCTTACCGGTGAGTTTACTAGTATTTCTGACGCAACGCTCTCGTTTATGCATAAAGCAATATTTTGTAGTATACAACGTGCATGAATTCACTTGTTTAGTATATGTTCAGACATTTCTGACAATTAAGCACATAATTGCAATCATTAAATAATAATTAAAGTGTACGGAAATTACCGGTTTGGTGCCAGTTGTCACAGTCTCCCCCCGTTAAAAGAATTTCGTCCCGAAATTCAGGCTGAACTAACTCTCGCAGGAGTCTTCTTGAGTAGGTGGGGATACTTTTCTTTGAACTGGTCTTCACGTTCCCAGGTGTACTCGGGTCCGTGCTTAGAGCTCCAACGTACTTTGACAAGTTTCACACTGCTCCTCCTGGTCTTGTTGACTTTCCAGTCGGTAACCTCAACGGGTTGTTCTGTAAATCGGAGGGCTTCATCAATATGCACTTCATCCATCGGGATGATCACGTTTTCTTGTGTTGGACTCTTCTTCAGGTTGGATACATGAAACGTATCATGTACTCCATTAAGTTCTTCCGGTAACTCCAACTTGTATGCCACGGTACCAATTCTCTTCAATATTCTGAATGGTCCGATATATCGTGGATTCAGCTTTCCACGCTTTCCAAATCTGACTACGCCCTTCCAAGGTGAGACTTTTAACAACACTTTGTCTCCCACCTTGAATTCTACTGATTTTCTTTTCGGATCAGCGTAGCTCTTTTGTCGATCTCGAGCCGCCTTAATGCGCTCTCGGATCTGCGCAATCTTGTCGGTTGTCTCTTGTACAAGTTCAGGACCAACCATACGTTTATCTCCGGCATCTGCCCAACATAAGGGCGATCGGCACTTGCGGCCATACAGAGCTTCGAACGGCGCGGCTTTTATGCTCGTATGATAATTGTTATTGTAGGAAAACTCAACTAAAGGTAGATGAGTATCCCAGCTGCCGCCTAGATCCATGACACATGCGCGAAGCATATCTTCTAACGTTTGTATAGTCCGTTCGCTCTGGCCGTCTGTTTGTGGATGGAATGTCGTGCTCAGATCTAACTGAGATCCAAAGGCTTCCTGAAATGATTGCCAGATTCTTGAGACAAAGCGTCCATCTCTGTCTGAAATGATTGAGATTGGCACTCCATATCGTGCCACAATTTCTCTTAAGTATATCTCAGCAAGCTTTCCAGTGCTGTCTTTTTCTCGGATCGGTAGGAAGTGCGCAGACTTCGTTAATCGATCAACTATTACCCATATCATATCGTGCCCTCTCGGGGTCCTGGGTAATTTCGTTATGAAGTCCATCGAGATTTGTTCCCACTTCCACACGGGAATTTGTAGTAGGCCGGACGGTTTCTGATATTCTGCCTTAACCCTGGCACAGGTTAGGCATTTTCCAACATAAACAGCAACGTCGCTCTTGAGTCTCGGCCACCAATAGTACTCTTTCAAGTCTTGATACATTTTGTCTGATCCTGGATGGATCGAGTATCTTGATTTGTGGGCTTCATTAAGGATGACTTCTCGTATGCCACCATAGAGTGGAACCCAAATACGCTTCTTGAAGTATAAGGCTCCCTCTTCGTTTGGCACCATGTATTTCAGCATACCCCGTAGGTATTCAGCTTTACGGTTCTCCTCTTTAAGAGCTTCTTGTTGTGCATCACGAATGCGTGCAGTGAGGTTCGTTCGAATCGTCATTTCCAATGCTCGAACCCTTAAGGTCTTTGTAATAACCCTAAATTTAAAAATCATTATTCTAGAAATAAAAGAATAAATAATAATATATATTTATCTTATTATCCATCTTTCTCTATATCAACCAAAACTATTATTATTATTTATAAATTATCCAATAGAAAACCATAATTAAGACACCCAAGTAATTTCGTACAAACCCTAGAATTTTCAGAATTTTCAGAATCAGGATTAGGGCCCCTAAAACTCAGGGGGGGGTATTTCCTACTTGATGATTATCCTAATAACTTGCCGTCGAAGTTGAAATTTAAAAATCTGTCGACTCCGCTAGGCTAGTCCCACACGTGGCAACCCTATGCATAAAATAAGTTGCCTCGCGGGCCGCGTAAGGATAAGCTTAATGTTACGCGGACCGCAACAAGGTCAAAATTCACCTATAAATAGCAGCGATTGGGACTTGATTCTGGGCACAAAAACGACGAAGAAACTCAAAATACGCGCTGAGATATCGTCCAATTACTCTCAAAACACACACGAAACACAAATTAGTATAGCGAGGTGCTGCAGAATAGGGTAATAACTTGATCGCTATTACGATTCAATGTCCGATTGATTGAAACTATCCGATAGATGTTTATGTGCTGCTCAAATTGGGTTTATACTTTGTCATTCGTCGTGATTTCGACTTGAATGTTTGAGTGCTGTTCGAAATCAGACTATACTCTGTCATTCGTTGTGAATCCGCTGGATGTTTAAGTATCGCACTTTGTCATTTGTTGTGAGGGTTTAATCTCGTGAGTTATCGTAAATGCTGTATTAAGTTACTAACCTAGTTTGTGTGCATGTTATTTAAATTAGGTTAAAAGACTAATCAGTAGTCTAAACTCTGCCCGTATAAATCTGAAATATTATCACAAGGTAGCATAACTTTGGAATTATTAAGGTACGGATCCTTACCCCACTCCTTATTGCTTCATATTCAAATTGTTATAAACCCATTAAATTCGTACACTCCTCACGTCTTTGATTATCGATTCATTTGACAGTCCGTTGAATTCCTGTTCTAAACTTTGGATTTAACTTTCATGTCATGCGATAATTTTCTGTTAGTTGTACTCATTATCGCATGTTCCAATATATGTTACGTCTTGTTATGAAAATAAGTTTTATAAGTTATGTGAATAAGTCCATTTGTACTCTGTTACCCTGAGTATCGCTTCTCGTGGAGTGTCCCACGAGCATGTTGTTGCGGCATCGACATCATTTGCTCCATCCGTGACGGAGAGATCAGTTCACGGCGTCTCTTAAGTACAAGTGTGGTACATATGGCTATTAGGAGGCGTATGGATCGATCCTAGGATTTAAGTATAAGGAGGTGGATAACGGGTATGCCAACTCACCATCTCATGTGATAATTATGCAGGAGTAGCTACCTGTGTATTGTCACGTTTTAAGTTTGCTCATGGGTACATCCGTAAGATATGATTATGAAATTATGTTCTTGCATCATATCATTTTCGAAATAAGTTCCATTCGGATAACATTTCTATAAAGCGTTACTTGTTATTTGAGCCTATTATTCCGTACTGAGCATTCGGCTCATTCCGTAAAACTTTTTGTAAATACAGGTCCGCATGTTACTTTGGGAGGGGAAAAGAGAGAAGAATAAAGACTAGGAATAAATCTGAAGATGTTAGTTAATATAGTTGAATGTCTCCGCTTGTATAATTAACCTTAAGTTTAGTTTTTATATGGTTTTATCCTTGTCAAATAAATAAATGGAATTTTGACTTTTGTTTATGATACTACTGTTATTGTGACACGTCAGCCCTTCCGGGTTGGGGTGTTACAGCTATGGTATCAGAGCAAAGGCTCTTTCCTGTAGAAAACTTGAAGATAGTAATAAAAACCTGTGAGGAATGGGTAGATATCTATGATAGGATTCAACTTGGTCTCTTATTTTGTTTAACTCATGTGTCTATTCTTATAGATGCCTCCTCGTCGTCCGCTACGTAGGAGTACTCGTACTAACCATGTGCGTAACAACACTTCTTCGAATGAGACACCAGTTGATCCAAAAGTAATTAATGCTATCAACCAGGCTGTTGCCGGGTTGCTTCCAAACCTTGTTGCTCAAACAGCTGAGGCCGTTATTCAACAAACTCGTCATCCAGAACGTAATAACACGAATCCAATCTCTGGTGAAGAAATTCGTGAAAATACCACGAACCATACTACCTATAGTATAGACATATGGATCGCTAAATTCCAAAAACAAAAGCCGAAATCCTTTAGTCACGCTAATAATCCAGTCGAAGCAAGAAACTGGATAGCTCATGTTGAAAAGATCTTCGGAGTTCTTGGAGTTCCGGAGCAATACAAAGTTAGATTGGCTACCTACAAACTCGAAGATGACGCACAAAATTGGTGGGAAGGATATAAGCAAGTCAAAGGAGGGGATGATTTTGACGCTAATCTTTCATGGGTCGACTTTCGTAACATCTTTTACGACAAGTATTTTTCGACCGCTGATAAAGAAGCTTATATCAGAGAGTATGCAGTGATTCGCCAGGGAAGTGATGAACCAGCCTCTGAGTTCATTACTTGATTTTCAAGGTTAGCTAGTAGTGTAGGAGACGTTGCAGGATCGGCAGAAGCCCAGGCAGAGAAATGCAAGTGGGCAGTCAATGATCGAATTCGGAAGTCGATCATGTACATGAAATTTAAGGATATCACCAACGTTGCCGATGCAATCAAAACTTTTGAGTTCGAGAGGAAAGAATTTTTATCTCGAACTGAGGATAATAAGAAGAGAAACAGAGAAGGACAATTTAAGCAGGCAATCGGCCAAGCATCCACTACGCCACAGCATCAAGACCGCAAAGTGCAAGGAAATCAAAACTCTGGAAATCAGGCACGTCCATGGCAACCTAGACTGCAAAACCCGAGGCCTGCTCAAAACCAGATTCAGTTGTATGCAGAACCTATTAGAGCTCAATCACTGAATCAACATGTAAACCCGAATCAGATTGCATATCCTCTATGTAATACTTGTGGTAAGCGACATCAGGGCGTATGTCACCGAAGTACAGGAGCATGCTTTAGATGTGGACAAACTGGACACATGATTAAGGAGTGTACAAAGAAAGACACTAAGAAGAATAACCGACCAAACGTTGCACCACCCAATGTTGGAGGAAGAGTTTTCGCACTTTCTGCTACTGATGCTGCTAATGCCCCAGGTACTGTGTCGGGAACCCTTCAGCTTGGTAAACATAGTATCTATGTTTTATTCGATACAGGAGCGACCCATTCTTTAGTATCCCACTCGTTTACTAAGTACCTTCTGATAAGACCAACTCTCTTAAATCATACTTTAACCATTTCCACTCCCATGGAAAATTCATCCGTAATCACTTACGTATATAAAGATTGTCCGATCCGTATTGAATCTATTGTGTATAAGGCAGACCTATTCCCAATACATATGTGTGACTTTGATGTTATTCTAGGGATAGATTGGTTGTCTCGACATCGCGTAACTATAGATTGTCATTCCCGCCGTGTTATTTTCGGTGATCTTCATCATCCTGATATTATATATCAGGGAACTCAAGCTCATAAATCTCTTAAAATTATTTCTGCGCTCAAAGCTCGAAAATTTATATCAAACGGCTGTGCTGGATTCCTAGCATCGATTAAGGATAATTATGCTAGTGTTAAGAGTATAGATAGCCACTCCGTTGTTCGTGAATATCCTGATGTATTTCCGGATGAACTTCCGGGATTACCACCCGACCGTCAGGTAGAATTCACCATCGGCTTGATCCCTGGTGCCGAACCTATTTCTAAAGCTCCGTACCGTATGGGCCCGATGGAACTGAAGGAGTTGAAGGAACAATTGCAAGAATTGTTAGATCTAGGATTCATAAGACCCAGTGTTTCACCTTGGGGTGCTCCGGTCTTATTTGTGAAGAAGAAAGACGGTAGTATGCGTTTATGTATTGACTACCGAGAGCTGAACAAGATTACTATTCGTAATCAGTATCCTCTGCCTCGCATTGATGATCTCTTTGATCAACTTCAGGGGGCTCAGTTCTTCTCCAAAATCGACCTAAGGTCCGGGTACCATCAGCTAAAGATCAAAAATGATGATGTTCCCAAGACCGCTTTTCGTACTCGATATGGTCATTACGAATTCTTGGTTATGCCCTTTGGGCTAACTAACGCACCCGCAGTCTTCATGGATTTGATGAATCGCGTATTTCACAAATTCCTAGACAAATTCGTTATTGTCTTTATTGATGACATCCTGGTGTATTCTAAGAGTCGCGAAGATCATGAAGCACATCTACATGTAGTACTTGGAACCTTGCGGCATGAGAAGTTGTACGCTAAGTTTTCCAAATGTGACTTTTGGCTTAGCCAAGTGGCATTTCTAGGTCATGTCATATCAGCAGAGGGAATTATGGTAGACCCAACAAAGGTTGAAGCTATTACAAAATGGCCAAGACCCACTTCTGTTACCGAAATACGAAGTTTCTTGGGTCTTGCTGGCTATTACCGAAGATTTGTTGAAAGATTCTCGGTAATTGCTTTACCACTCACAAAACTCCTAAGGAAAGGGGTGAAGTACTCATGGAATGAGGAACAAGAGAAAAGTTTTGAAGAATTGAAGAAGCGACTCGTATCCTCTCCAATACTCGCTCTCCCTTCTGGATCAGGAGGTTACCAAGTCTATAGTGATGCCTCAAAGAAAGGATTAGGTTGTGTGCTAATGCAACATGGGAAGGTTATCGCTTATGCCTCCCGTCAGTTGAAGCCTTATGAAGTTAACTACCCTACACATGATTTAGAACAAGCCGCAGTCGTCTTTGCACTTAAAATTTGGCGACACTATCTGTATGGTGAGAGTTGTGACATCTTTACCGACCACAAGAGCCTCAAGTACATATTTACGCAGAAGGAGATAAATATGAGGCAAAGAAGGTGGTTAGAACTTTTAAAAGATTACGACATAAATATTCAATACCATCTAGGCAAAGCCAATGTTGTAGCTGACGCATTGAGCCGAAAGAATTCCGGGACTATATCTTGCTTACAAATTCAGCCTCATATTATGAGGGATCTCGAAAGGATGAACATTTGGCTTCAGGTTAGTAAATCTGATGGATATCTAGCTAGAATGCAGATTGAACCCGACCTCATATCACGGATCAAAGATGCACAGAAGCAAGATGGAGAACTTTGGGCAATTGTGCAAAATCTCGAGGTGGGTAAGCAATCTGAATTTAGTATAGACCATCATGGGGTGATTTGGTGCGGCAAAAGACTTTGTGTACCCGATGACTCCACCCTTCGTGAGTCATTGTTAGCCGAAGCTCATAGCTCACCATTTTCAATTCACCCAGGATCTACCAAGATGTATCGAGACTTAAGACAGAACTTCTGGTGGAATGGCATGAAGGAAGACGTTGCTCGATACGTAAGTAAATGCCTCACTTGCCAACAAGTGAAAATTGAACACAAACGAGAAAGCGGTCTATTGCAGCCATTGGATATTCCCATATGGAAGTGGGATGAGATCACAATGGATTTTGTTACCGGTTTGCCTAAGACATTCAAGAAGAATGATGTTGTATGGGTTGTTGTCGATAGATTGTCAAAGTCAACACATTTTCTCCCGATTCAGCAAGGATTTTCGGTTAATAAGCTATCCGAAATATTTCTTCAAGAAATTATTCGACTCCATGGCACACCATCTTCCATTGTTTCCGATAGAGACCCACGTTTCACCTCACGATTTTGGAAAGGTTTTCAGGAAGCTTGGGGTACACGACTGAAGTTTAGTACGGCTTTCCATCCACAAACAGATGGGCAGTCGGAACGCACGATTCAGACCTTAGAAGACATGCTCCGAGCATGTGCACTTGAATGGTCTGGAAACTGGGATGAATATTTATGCCTTGTTGAGTTTGCTTACAACAATAGTTGGCAAGCAAGTATTGGCATGGCACCTTTTGAGCTTTTATACGGTCGAAAATGTCGTGCACCGATATGCTGGGATGAAGTTGGAGAAAAGATTATTGAAGGACCAGAAATAGTTCAGATTACAAACGAAAAAGTCACTATGGCACGAGAAAAACTGAAAGAAGCTCAGAGCAGACAAAAGAGCTATGCAGATCAAGATAGACGACCACTCGAATTTAAAATTGGTGACCACGTATTCTTAAAGGTATCACCTTGGCGTGGCGTTCGTAGATTTGGAATTAAAGGGAAGCTTAGTGCCCGTTTCATTGGTCCGTTTGAAATCCTTGAAAGAATTAGAGAAGTATCATATCGAATAGCTCTACCGCCTCAACTCTCTCACGTTCATAACGTTTTTCATGTCTCCTCGTTAAGAGGATATAATTATCATCCACTCCATGTCATTAGTTATCCGTTACTTACAATTCACGAAGATTTGTCCTACGAAGAGGAACCAGAAGCCATCTTAGATCGACAAGAAAGGGTTGTGCGTAGGAAAGTAATCCCGTTTGTTAAAATCCTTTGGAAAAATCACTCTGAACGCGAAGCAACATGGGAATCTGAAGAATCAATTCGCTCTCTATACCCTAATATATTCTCGCAATAAAATTTTAGTCAAGATAACGGTGAACCTTGCTCTTTGATCTATGTTCATTTATTTCTGCTTATGGTCATTCATGCTTTGCCTTATGTGAATATATCTTAGTTATGATTAAGCATATTTAAGTAGGAGATATCAGTACCAATAGTCACTCTTGTTATCTGTAAGTTTATATTGATTTTCTGCATGATTAAATATATTATTAAGATACGTAGAGGAAGAACCATTAGGACATGGTGGTAAGGTAATTATGAATTTCAGATACACCTATGTGTTTAGGAGATTTTTGTTATATAAGTTAGTAACCCTACTATGAAAGTTCCGTTTCCGTTACTTATGTAATATGTTATATTCTTATTGAAAAATTTCGAGGACGAAATTTCTTTTAAGGGGGTAATAGTTGTAATAACCCTAAATTTAAAAATCATTATTCTAGAAATAAAAGAATAAATAATAATATATATTTATCTTATGATCCATCTTTCTCTATATCAACCAAAACTATTATTATTATTTATAAATTATCCAATAGAAAACCATAATTAAGACACCCAAGTAATTTCGTACAAACCCTAGAATTTTCAGAATTTTCAGAATCAGGATTAGGGCCCCTAAAACTCAGGGGGGGGGGGGTATTTCCTACTTAATGATTATCCTAATAACTTGCTGTCGAAGTTGAAATTTAAAAATCTGTCGACTCAGCTAGGCTAGTCCCACACGTGGCAACCCTATGCATAAAATAAGTTGCCTCGCGGGCCGCGTAAGGATAAGCTTAATGTTACGCGGGCCGCGACAAGGTCAAAATTCACCTATAAATAGCAGCGATTGGGACTTGATTCTGGGCACAAAAACGACGAAGAAACTAAAAATACGCGCTGAGATATCGTCCAATTACTCTCAAAACACACACGAAACACAAATTAGTATAGCGAGGTGCTGCAGAACAGGGTAATAACTTGATCGCTATTACGATTCAATGTCCGATTGATTGAAACTATCCGATAGATGTTTAAGTGCTGCTCAAATTGGGTTTATACTTTGTCATTCGTCGTGATTTCGACTTGAATGTTTGAGTGCTGTTCGAAATCGGACTATACTCTGTCATTCGTTGTGAATCCGCTGGATGTTTAAGTATCGCACTTTGTCATTTGTTGTGAGGGTTTAATCTCATGAGTTATCGTAAATGCTGTATTAAGTTACTAACCTAGTTTGTGTGCATGTTATTTAAATTAGGTTAAAAGACTAATCAGTAGTCTAAACTCTGCCCGTATAAATCTGAAATATTATCACAAGGTAGCATAACTTTGGAATTATTAAGGTACGGATCCTTACCCCACTCCTTATTGCTTCATATTCAAATTGTTATAAACCCATTAAATTCGTACACTCCTCACGTCTTTGATTATCGATTCATTTGACAGTCCGTTGAATTCCTGTTCTAAACTTTGGATTTAACTTTCATGTCATGCGATAATTTTCTATTAGTTGTACTCATTATCGCATGTTCCAATATATGTTACGTCTTGTTATGAAAATAAGTTTTATAAGTTATGTGAATAAGTCCATTTGTACTCTGTTACCCTGAGTATCGCTTCTCGTGGAGTGTCCCACGAGCATGTTGTTGTGGCATCGACCTCATGTGCTCCATCCGTGATGGAGAGATCAGTTCACGGCGTCTCTTAATTACAAGTGTGGTACATATGGCTATTAGGAGGCGTATGGATCGATCCTAGGATTTAAGTATAAGGAGGTGGATAACGGGTATGCCAACTCACCATCTCATGTGATAATTATGCAGGAGTAGCTACCTGTGTATTGTCACGTTTTAAGTTTGCTCATGGGTACATCCGTAAGATATGATTATGAAATTATGTTCTTGCATCATATCATTTTCGAAATAAGTTCCATTCGGATAACATTTCTATAAAGCGTTACTTGTTATTTGAGCCTATTATTCCGTACTGAGCATTCGGCTCATTCCGTAAAACTTTTTGTATATACAGGTCCGCATGTTACTTTGGGAGGGGAAAAGAGAGAAGAATAAAGACTATGAATAAATCTGAAGATGTTAGTTAATTAAGTTGAATGTCTCCGCTTGTATAATTAACCTTAAGTTTAGTTTTTATATGGTTGTATCCTTGTCAAATAAATAAATGGAATTTTGACTTTTGTTTATGATACTACTGTTATTGTGACACGTCAGCCCTTCCGGGTTGGGGTGTTACAGTCTTAACCCTTTCTTTTCGGCTCAACGCGTCCGCTACAACGTTTGCCTTTCCAGGATGGTACTTAATCTCACAGTCATAATCGTTCAGCAGCTCGACCCAACGTCGCTGGCGCATATTCAATTCCTTCTGATCAAATATGTGTTGTAAGCTTTTGTGATGTGTGAAGATTGTACATCGAGTACCGTATAAATAATGTCGCCAAATCTTCAAGGCGAATACTACCGCACCTAGCTCCAGGTCGTGCGTGGTATAGTTTCTTTCATGTACCTTCAGTTGTCTTGAAGCGTAAGCGATGACTTTTTGGCGTTGCATGAGCACGCAACCCAAGCCTTGTCGTGAGGCGTCGCAGTATACCACGAAGTCTTCAGTGCCTTCGGGTAATGATAGTATCGGTGCATCACAGAGCTTGTTCTTAAGTAGCTGAAAGGCTTCTTCCTGTTTGTGACCCCAGTCGTATTTCTTGTCTTTCTGTGTAAGGGTTGTTAGCGGTTGAGCTATCTTTGAGAAATTCTCGATGAATCGCCGATAATAGCCCGCTAAGCCCAAAAATTGACGAACTTCAGTTGGGGTTTTGGGGGCTTCCCAATTCTTTATTGCTTCTATCTTGGACGGGTCTACATGAATGCCCTTCTCATTCACAACGTGACCAAGAAATTGTACTTCGCGAATCCAGAATTCGCATTTCGAGAACTTTACATAAAGCTTCTCTTTCTTCAGTAGTTCCAAGATGGTTCTGAGATGTTGCTCGTGCTCTTCTTTCGTTCGCGAGTAAATCAGGATATCATTGATAAATACAATCACGAATTTATCGAGATATGGTTTGCATACGCGGTTCATTAGATCCATAAAGACCGCTGGTGCATTCGTCAGCCCAAACGGCATCACAAGAAATTCGTAGTACCCATATCGCGTTCTGAATGCAGTCTTTAGTACACTTTCCTCTTGGATTCTCAGCTGATGGTATCCAGATCGAAGGTCGATCTTGGAATAGTAGCTTGATCCTTGCAGTTGATCAAATAAGTCATCAATCCTTGGTAGCGGGTACCGATTCTTGATAGTGAGTTTGTTCAGTTCCCTGTAATCGATACACATCCGCAGTGTTCCATCCTTCTTCTTTACGAATAATACTGGAGCTCCCCAGGGTGAGAAGCTTGGCCTTATGAATCCTTTATCCAACAACTCCTGAAGTTGTGTAGATAATTCTTGCATTTCGGATGGCGCAAGTCGATAGGGTGCCTTGGCTACAGGAGCAGCTCCTGGAACCAAGTCTATATGGAATTCGACTTGTCGTTGCGGAGGTAGTCCTGGCAGATCTTCAGGGAACACATCAGGAAATTCCTTCACCACAGGAATGTCTTCGAGTTTTGGCTCCACGGCCTTCTTGTTTATAACGTGTGCTAGGAAAGCGACACATCCTTTCCTTAAGCACTTTTGTGCCTTCATACAACTGATGATTCGAAGAGGCGCGTCTCGCTTTTCTCCATGCACGATGAGAGTTTCACCATTCGCTAAAGGGATGCGAATGATTTTCTCATGACAAATAACTTCAGCTTTGTTCTTGGACAACCAGTCCATCCCGACTACTACATCGAAGCTACCCAATTGAATAGGTAAGAGATCGATGCTAAAATTTCGTTCACCAAGTTCTAGTGTGCAGCCTCTAACAACTTCGCCCGATTCAACAAGTTTACCATTGGCTAGTTCTATGGAATAAGGAATTTCTAATCTACTAGATTCTATTCCGAGTATGCATTTAAATTCCACATACATGAAGCTATAATCGGCGCCAGTGTCAAATAGTATGGATGCAAAGTGATTGTTAATGAGAAACGTACCGGTGACCACGTTAGGGTCCTCGCGTGCGTTCTTTGCTCCAATCACAAATGCTCGAGCCTGAGCATTGTTTCCCTCTGGGCAGTCCTTCATGAAATGATCATTGCTTCCACACTTGAAGCATCCTTGGTTCTGCCCTTTCCCGTTACCATTCTTGTTACCAGCACCGTTTCCATTTCGGTTCTTTCCTTTTCCCCAACAGTCTTCTGTTTGATGACCCAATTTACCACATTTGTCGCACCTTGGAATGCGACAAGCTCCTTCATGGTGATACTTACATTTTTGGCATCTAGGCATGGAACCTTGGTATGCTTTGGTTGCATGGGTTTTCGCCTCCTGAGACAGGTTAGCGTCACGCTTCTTATTGTTGAAACCCTTATTGTTACGAGTTGCTTGGTTCAAACTTGTATGCTTTCTCTTTTTGTCACCGGACGACTCAGCATGTGCCTCGGTTTTCTCTGTTGGGTTCAGTGATAACTTCTTCATACGAACACAATCTTCAGTCAGGCTGACAGCCAGAGTTACAGCCTCAGTGATTGTTTGTGGTTTGGCCGACGTCACCATGCCACGAAACTCTGGGGCCAGTCCCCAAATGTAGCGTTCAACGCGCTTGAATTCGGGAGTCACCATGTAGGGAAGCACTCTAGACAGATCATGGAACCTTCGAGTATAACCATTAATGTCAGCACCCACCATGGTCAAGTGCCAGAACTCCGTTTCCAGCCTTTGGAGTTCAGCGCGGGAGCAATACTTCTCTCTCATTCTTTCCTTCAGTTTATCCCACGTTAAGCCATAAGCGGCATCATCACCCAAAGTTTGGGCTTGCAGGTTCCACCAAGTCAGAGCTTCATCGACAAACAACCCAGTAGCAAAAGTGACTTGTTGATCCGCGATACACTTGCTCATGCGGATAGTAGCTTCAGTCTTCTCCGTCCAGCGCACAAATGCTACTGCACCTCCTCTGCCGTCATAGTTCATCGGCTTGCAGTCGAGGAACTGCTTGAAAGTGCAGCCTTGAGCTGCGTTGCCTCCAGACGACTCCCCATGCCCGTTACGTCTAGCGTTTCTTGGTCCTCCACTGTCTTGAGTTCGGTTCGCCTCGTACTGGGCGATAGCAGCGGAGATCCTTTCTTCCAGTAGAGCTTCCAGCTCTTCGGTAATTCTTGGCAGTGGGGGAGGAGGAGGTTGGTCACGAGCGTTCACAGCTCTTCTGGGTGCCGTGTTCTGACGAACACAACCCAATAGGTTTAGGCATTTGTTTGATATCGTCACACTAGCCAGTAGTATCATATATATTCACAGGTATATATACCACATAAGTGACATCAAACAATTATTACTCTAGCAGAGTACTTAGTAGGCTTGCACTAAGGGAATCTATACGTGACAAGACTTGTTGTGATTTTTGTGCACTGAATTCCATAATTATGTATGCATCCATAATTACGTAACTCCTTGCACAATCCGCACAGTTCATTTCATCCTCGTATTTCTTCCTTCAGATGGGCCACCGCTTACAGGTAAAGTCACGTATACTTGTGACATTCTACTTCTAGTACATGCTAATTATCACATATAATTGCAAGTAATTTCTAGTCAACGACAAGTGCTACTCAAGTGCACTCTAAGTCTCGTAGTGTCTTTTCTAGACTCATGTAGACAGTTTCAGGCAGTGGATGTCGCGGGACGTTTTATGCAATGAAAACTCTTTGAAAATTGTTTTCGTGAATGGATCCTAGAGATTGTAGACTAGACTCGAGAAGGAATCCTGGTTCACTACAATCGCAGCTCTGATACCAATCTGTCACACCCCTTTCTGCGGCGGAAGCACGAGGTGTGATCATGAAAGGTTCTCATTGCATACGAAAGGTAAACATGCTATATGCTCGTAAAAACATCAAATACCATAATTTGAAAACATAAGTTTAGCGTTTACATCGCTAAGTCGCATAAAACATTGTCTTAACAAGTTTACAACTTTATTTAAAGATAAACAATAGCGACATCCACAAGCATAAGCGAGACTGCGCGCACATCCATCCTAGTTACCTGAAATACATGTGAGTTTTTGGAAAAACGTCAACATAATGTTGGTGTGAATTCATGCAGTTTTGTATTTCACGTTTGTATACTTTGTATGAAAACATAGTTTGTGAATAAATCAAGTTTTCATATATAAATTCAGTTTCATGTGTACACCACGTACTCATGTATAATTCAATTTCTTCTTGAGTACCCCACGTACTCAAGTATAATTCAATCTTTTCTTGAGTACCCCACGTACTCAAGTATAATTCAATCTTTTCTTGAGTACCCCACATACTCAAGTATTCATCAATTTTTAATATGGTATGACTTTTATGTAAATGAAGTATTCCTGTAAGTATCAGGATTGTTAATGGGTTGCAAAGCCATTAACATGTGACACGACATAGGAAGTCACCAAACCTAAGGCATTTAATTGGTATATTCTGAGACACAAAAGCACTACTCGATTCTCGCCCTCACCGAGAGTGTGGCTGCCAGGCACCCGTTAGATCTAACCTTTTGTTCTGCGGTCTAGGTATATTGTTGATTAATGGTGCTTCTGTACCCTATTCGTGACACTATTTCTCATAACGCATCCTACTTGGTTCTCGTCCTCACCAATCGCGTTTCTTGTTATCATTTCTCATAGCACCTCATACTTGGTTCTCGTTCTCACCAAGTGCGCTTCTCATATTCTTATATTTCGTCACACTTGGTTCTCGTTCTCACCAAGTGTACTTCTTGTATTTTTATATTTCGTCACACTTGGTTCTCGTTCTCACCAAGTGTACTTCTGGTATGCTTATATTTCATCACACTTGATTCTCGTTCTCACCAAGTGTGCTTCTTATATTTATATCATACCAATTATAAATATTGTACATTTGTACATGTATTTCACCCCCGAAGTTATAAAAACTGAAAACAGTTAAAGAAAAGGGGGAGCATGAACTCACAACTTTGCGTTCCTGTGCGTCGTAAACTTCACCGGATTTGCTTAATTAACGTCGTAACCTATACGCGTTTTCTTAACATTAGTCACTAGACTTGCGTCGCACAAGTACAGTCACTCTCTTTTGTATTTGTATTGTTGTGTTAAAAAAATTTTATATTTTTAACTAAGTATCTTACTTATATTATTTTCTCTAAAATTAATATAAGTATCTCGTGTTTTGCACTTTGCACCCTAATTATGTATCTTGTATTTTGTATGTGTATTTTTTATGTTTATACTTCTCATGAGTATTTAGTGTATTTTTAAGTCTTAATACACTAGCACGTATAACACATACTATATACACTTAGCACACAAGTTGGTGATCAAATAATATATATTTTTCTCTCAAAAATATATACTTAATATCCATTTTTATTCTTGAAGAAATCCTCATTTCTTATCACCAAAAATTAGGGAAACCTTGGTAGTATTTTTAAATACGTTTTTAGGGAATAAGTTTCTCAAAAACTTATATTTTTCTAAGTGTCAAAATTTATAAAAATTTTGACAGAGTTTCCCCTAAAAATGGAGGTTTCCCATGTTTTCAAAACATGTGTTTATTTTCTTTTAAGATCATCAACAATCAATTTCTCAACAACAGTATCAACAATACAATCTTTATCTATCAAACTTGTCAAAACAAGCATATATCACAACTTATGAACTTGAAAGTTGGTAAAAATATGTAGTAAGTTACTAACATATTTAGTAGGTCTTGTTATCTTTAAAAATAAATTTAGTTTCTTAAAAACTTTATTTTTAAAGAATATGAAGTTTCACAACTTCTAGTCAAGATTCGCAAAAATATTTCTTTGTTAAATTTTTCTTGTGACACAAGTGTTTACACACTTGTTTATTCACTAAAATGCTTTTAGTTTATGTAAGGTCCGGGTTTTAACAAAACTAGCATTTTCCGCTTGGTTCTTCCGAAAAACCACTTGTAGATCTTTAGATCTATATGTTTAGAGTCTTATTTTACAAGAAAAATTATGTTTACACAAGTTCCAAGTTCATGGTGGATGATTTCATCATCTTTTTTATTTCTAACACTTAACATACTACTAGTTCATGTTCTTGAACATGATCTAGTATGTGTAGATGACGATCCATCCCACTTTTAATGACAAACAACATCAAATAATCTCAACTAGACAAGTTTCACAAGATTTACACAACTAGTTTCTCTTTATCCAACTTATTCATCATATGATCAAGACTTTGTGTTATGTTCTTGTGTGTTCTTGCTTTTTAACCAATAAACCACCTATTAACCACCATAAATAAGAACAAGATGAAGATTTGAAGCACTTACTACTAGCTCAAGGCTAGGGGAGTTCAAGTGACGAAAAGTGGTGGTTAATAGCAAACAGAGAAGGTTCTTCAAGTTCCGTGAGCACCAATCCTCCTATTCTTGCATCTTACACCTTGTGTATACTTGGAAATGGATTGGATGGAATTGAAATAATGGTGGTGGTGATGCTATGCTTGAGCCGAGAGCATGGGGAGGGAGAGAGAGGAGTAGTTTGGTGAAGATAAATGATGGTTAAGGTCTTGTGGTTTCTTAAATAAACTTTCTACTCATCTTGGTCCATTGGTTCATGTGTTCAATACAAGGGGACAAGGTCTATTTAATTTAACAAAAGAAATCACAAGGTGGATCCCTTGTCTAGAACCGGTCATGGGGGGAGGGGGCATCTAGTTTGGTTTCAATTGATAAGTAACTAAGTTAGTTACATGTTTAGTATTAGATTTAGGTGTTTAAGTATGTTAAGTAATATATAGTGTGTTAGGGTGTTCGGGGACCCTAACTAGCTTAGAAAAATAAAAACATTGCTTCTAGCAATATTTTGGTGTTCCGGGTAAAGTTCCGGTTGTTCGGTTAGATACCGATTCGTTAAAGTGCTAAATTACACTTTTTAGTGTCTTTTAAGTACCCTTCTTGTACCCTTTCAATTCCCAACACTTAGGGAAATATTCTGGATGATAAAACGAAATTTATGCATAATATTTATATGTTTAAATGCTGAATTATTGCTGAATTATACAAAATTCTGCACTTAAAGTGCGTTTCGGGTGCTTTTTAGTGCTTATTTTTGCTTCCGGAGAGTTTATATATTAAACCCTTGTATGTACTCTTGGGTTTAAATGTATTCTTGTTGTTGGACCTACACCTAGGCCTCAATTCTAATATCTGACTGCTTTCTGCAGTTCTGTTGACACAGTGTGTCTTACCGGTGAGTTTACTAGTATTTCTGACGCAACGCTCTCGTTTATGCATAAAGCAATATTTTGTAGTATACAACGTGCATGAATTCACTTGTTTAGTATGTGTTCAGACATTTCTGACTATTAAGCACATAATTGCAATCATTAAATAATAATTAAAGTGTACGGAAATTACCGGTTTGGTGCCAGTTGTCACAACATATATAATAACAAAGAATATACATTGAGTTTTTAGAAAAAAAAAATAATAGTTTAGTCACATAATTTTTATAAATTTTCATCCAAATCGCTAAATCAGTTTTTTTTTCTGTTAAGGTGAAGGATGTTTTAAATTTTATAAATTAAGACAGAAATTAATTTACAGCTTCTTTATATAAATCAGTTTTATAAAGAGAAAACTTCATTGGTGTGCAACACATAACAATCGATTACAACTTTTAGTATTTATTAGTTGTAGAGATAGAAAAACTTGTAAAACGTTACATATTTTTTAAATGTGTTGAACACCTAAGAAATATGTTGGCAGAAATAAAATATTTATTTAATTAAGATTATGAGGGTAACTAACTAATACTTATTCTGAGTGGCTTGAGTAAAGAAACTTTTGGTTCATAGCATTATAATTACAATTTGGTGGGTAATTTTTAGGTTTGGTAACGATACGTTGTTTGATAGGGAGGGGGCACTGGCTTCTGTTTTTCCTTAGGAGCGAATTTAAAAGAGTAGAAGATGAATTATAAACTTGGTACATATAATAAGATTTTTTTTATTTGACCTTTTTCAATAAGGTCACCAGCATTTTAGTTTTATAAAATTTAGAGGTTTAAGTAGATTTTATTTTTATAAAACTGATCTATATAAAAAATTAGAAATTAATTTATTTCTTAGTTTATAAACATCATTCGCCTTAATAGAAAAATTAACTTAGTTAGTGGTTGGATGAAAATTTATAAAAATTATGTGACAAAGCTATTACTTTTTTCATATAAAAATTGCATGTATATTTTTTTATTATATATGTAACAAAATTAATTAAATAAAAAAATTTAAAAGAGTTTGAGTAAATTGCCAAAATCGTCCCTGTGGTTTTATATTTGCCAGTTTCATCCAAATATCCTCAAATTAACAGAAAAAATAAACTAAGTTACTGGTTTGGATAAAAATGGCAAAAAGTTACAAACGTTTGGGGCAATTTGTTTCAAAAGTGTCATTTCGGACGAAAATGACAAACCTGCCAAAACCTCAGGGACGATTTTGGCAATTAACTCAAATAAATTTTATATACTAAATAATAAAACAAATAATAAAAAGTTATATTTATAAGAACCATATGTATTGTACGGTTGAATAAATTTAATTTTATATACCAAATAGAAAAATATATCTTTAAAACCATGTGTATTATACGGATTGAATAAATGTAATATTGTTTACCAAATAATAAAAAAAAGTTATATATTTAAAAGCTCTCGTGTATTACACGTGTTGAATAAATATTATTTTAAACACCAAATAATAAGAAAAATATATTTAAAAAACTAATGGATATACTCGGTACGTGATAGATATAGTGGTTACGAAGATAATTATTGAAAAGAAGATACAGTGGTCAAACATGTTATTCAAGAAGCAAATAAACAGCCATTTGAGTGATAAAATATAAATTATATTTAAAAAAACTCGTAATAAATCTGATTTTATATATAAAGTAATATTGAAAGTTATATACAATTTGTTTAAAAATTATGTAATAATGAAAATAAAAATAAATAATATATTATCACAAAGTTTGGTTTTGGTGATAAATAATTTGGCTATTTAAAAATCTCTTAAATTAACAATTTAAATTTAAGGATAATATTTTATTAGAAAACTAAAAGTATTTTATTCGGGATAAGATTTCATATTAATTTTTTTATTTAGTTAATATAAGATAGAAATATATATATATATGATTAAATAGTTGGGGTAAAAAGAAACTAAAAATTGTAGCTTATTATATAACACGTTAGGTAATATAAACAATGAAGATAATATGATATAGAAAATCAAATAAATAAAATTATAATGAAAAGTATATATTAAATTTATACTAAATAATAATTATCTATAGTTAAGTAGAAGAGATTAAACTAAATAATATTTAGTAGGAGAGTTATCTATAATTAATTAGAAGATGTTAAGCTAAATAATAATTATCCATAAGAGATTAAACTAAATAATATTTAGTAGGAGGGTGATCTATAATTAATTAGAAGAGATTAAACTAAATAATAATTATCTATAAGAGACATGACTTAATATGATGAGAAGTGTCCCCTAAATGGTTTCTTTTATTATATAGTATAGATATAGTGATGTAAGTAAAATACAACATATAAATTATATCAAATACGGGGTAAAATCAACCCTTTTTCGGTACTAATGTTGGAAAAAACTTGTTTCTTTGTTCCTTTTTAATTTACAGGGTCAAAAGAGCTTAAACGCACAAAAGGAGCAAAATAACAGCAAAAACCAACATAAATACAAAGAAGTAGGATTGACACAACTCGCCAAGCCCCCGTCCACATCCAAACTAAGAAAATACCAAGATCAGAAGCTCTAACAAGGGGCCGTGCCCAAGGCAAGAATCTCTGCAGAAGAAAAGACAACAGCACTTAACCTCGTAGACTATTTCCTTAAGCTTTCACCTCTTTAAGGCGAGGCCCTTTTTATCCATTTGCTTCAATTTCCCGTGGGTCATTTTGGTCCCGTAGACCTTTACACTAATTAATGTCCCGTAGGTTATGATGATCCTGTAGATCATCTTTTATTCTAGTCTTTATTCAATTGTCTATTTATACATTTATAGCTTTAAAGCATCCTTTGTTACGTTTGGAATCATTTAATTTTGCTTTTGAACTTTAGTTGACCTAGACCGTAGTCTAAGGTTTCATTTGTTTACTTTCAGACTATCTTTTCCGACTTTACAACTTCTAACGTCATTTACACGTCGGTTTGTCCTACGCTTACCGTTACCCAGTTCATACTTATACTCCTTTACGACCCATTACCTGGGTTCTTTTATTTTAATGTTTTTAACGCCTATAACTCCTTTACATAGGTTTATTAATATTTCTCACTTTTATTTATTCGATTCGCGCTTACTTACTTTAACAAGTGTCATTCTTTATTAAATTTGTTTGACTTGTTCGTGTGAAAATTCATCACTTATGAATGTCAAACTTCAGTCTTTGTTCGAACCGTTCCGCTTCGAAATAGTTGAACGTAATTTATCAAAATTTCTATTTGCATTATCTTGTCGTCTTCTAGTTATGACTCAAAACTCGAGTCTTTTAACTTCCCATCCGAGTTCCCGTTTCTCGGTCCACGCATGCGTTTAAATCCTTACCCACCAACCGGGTGTTTTACCGAAGTTGTTATTATTGCAACCCTTACGGTATGCATTATGACTTCGTTTCGCTTTTATCTTCCTACTTTGTTCTCAAATTTGGTGTTTTACAAAATCGGACCGTTAAGAGTCATATTTGCATTCTCCGGGTTCGAGTGTAAGCACACCCCTCCCAATTGCATACCTTAATCGTTTTACATTAATCTTTGTCCCTTCACTCGGGCTCATCATCCTAATGTAATACGCTTCCGTCACCCGGCTGTGCGTTTACATTATTATCAAATATTTTGCTCATTTGATTCATTTGGGTACTTTTTAAGTTAGTCCCATTCACCCCGCCCTTACTACATCGGATGTAAATGTGTCCGCTATAAGAAGTTCATGGTATCATATGCCACTACTTACTTGGCCAGAGTAAGCGATTAACACATGACACACATGACCTTTTTATAGTTTTCACATCACGCCCTATGTAAGTAACGCCTCTATTTGTTTTTCTTGGAAACAATATCCCGAATACATTTTCTATTCGGGTTTTTCCAAGTTTTTAATCTACATATGCAACTTTCAATTTCTACATATTTGTTGCATATTACTATTTGTGCAATTAAATTTAAAATGTGCACATGGTAATGCTTGCCCTAACGGGCTTCTCTTGCCTTTAGCCTTGTTCGCGACCGTTACGCGATTTAGGTCCTTGATGAGCATACACTTTGTGTTGGGATTGAACCCTATCAGAGGAACAGATAATGTAAAGCCAAAACTGGATCAAAGCAGTGGATTCAGAATAAGCAGACGTTTACAGTCGGTTCATGCAAATCTCTCCCCTTGAAAGTGGTTTCATATCTGCTGACCTCCTATCTGCTGATCATACTAAGTGCTGACCTACAACTGCTGCTTTATATCTACTGACCAATGTCAAAGACTGATGGAAGACCAAAGCTCTGTTGACTCAATCTGCTGCCTTGGGTCAAGTACTGCTGATCCGGACAAGCACTGCTGGGTTCACAGCAGTGGAAAGATGCAACAGCAGTTTAAGTGTCTTTTATGTAATATAATGTAATAGCAGTAGTTTAGTACATCAGTGTTTATAGATCAGTGGTTAGAGTTTGTTAGGAGGTTAGATGTCACTTTCATGGTGACGTCAGCAAAGATGCTCAGTAGTTTGCAAGTGCCTATAAATAGCTCAGTACTTTGTACTGTTCTATTAGCTCTTTCACCACATCGTCTTCTTTGCACGAACAAACTATTGAGCTCTGGCTGAGGGGGAGTTTGCATTCTTACATCAATCATTGTAATCGTTGTTGAAACAAATTCAATCTTTCGATTCTATGTGTAAAGATGTTTGATTAAAGTATTACTCTCATTTGATTGTATACAAAGTTTGTTCCCATCTTAATTCCGCTGCACAACTCTTTCATTCTCATCTTAATTACGAACGAAAATACAATCAAAAAGAAACTCAGATCCAACAATTGGTATCAGAGCTTGGACAGTCAAATTTGATTTAACAATCATTTTGACGTAAATAGTTCAGCTCATAACAGTTGATACTGATCGTTTGTTCGTCCGTTGAAAAACAGAGCAAGGATAAATCACCATTAAAGTTGATTTCTCAGTGTCTGTAAAACAACAAGAATGACGTCACAATCTCAGGATGACAAAAACAACATCGGCTCACTTTTTAAACCACCTATGCTAAAAAGAAATGAGTACAACATCTGGCAGAGGAGGATGGGTCACATCCTCGCTCAACAAAGCACAGGTTGTTGGAGGTCTGTCACCTTTGGTCCTCATGTTCCTTCAGTGCCAAGCGCTGAAGATGTTAAAAAGTTCGTTCCAAAACCAGTTGAAAATTACACCGAAACCGATTTTCAAAAGATCGAACTAGATGCTAAAGCGTTTAGCATCATAGCATCAGTGCTGCCCAATGACATATATGCTGGACTGTTACACTGTAACAGTGCCAAAGAATTGTGGGACGCACTTAAGGAACAGTTTGGAGGTACTGAAGAAGTCATAGAAAACAATAGGGAAATCCTGAACCAACAGTATGAAACATTTTGTCACGTTAGAGGTGAATCACTGACTCAACAATTTGAGCGGTTTAGTTGTCTCATCAGTGAACTGAGGCTTGTTAATACCACCTTTACAAACTCGACTCAAAACAGCAGGTTCCTCAGGTCACTGCCCGAAAAATGGGACACTATAGCCTTTGTCACTAGAAATTCACCTGAGTTCAAGGATCTAACCTTGACCCAACTCCATGGTCGACTCCTGACCTACGAAAGGGAGTTGAACCAGAAAAGGAAGTTACAAGAGTCAGGAAAAGTCGTTGATGATTACACATTCGGTAATACTGCTCTTCTGGGTCAAGAAGAATCTGGGAGCAGTGGTAAGGACCAGGGTTATGATCACTTCATTGACATCACTGCTGGTGCAAATTTTAACAACCCTGATCCTCACTCTGCAAGTTATGCATTCACTGCTAACGAAAACCAGATGTCAGACAATTTAAGCTTTGAACTAAATGATTTACAACATTTTGATCCCACTGATTTAGAGGAAATGGACATCCTGCACCAACTGGCTTTGCTAAGTGTTAGAACTAGCAAGTTCTACAAAAGAACAGGGAGAAAATTCCCAGGTTTGCATGGGAATCTAAGGGTTGGGTTGGATAAATCGAAAATCAAGTGCTATAAGTGTAATAGGTTGGGACATTTCGCTAGGGAATGTAGGAGTCAAACCGCTGGTCCCATAATTACTCATCCTAGCTCAAATCCTCGACCTCAAAACCAAAACACTGTGCACTATGCCCAATATGCCCCAGCAGCACAAGTGAACACTGCTCACTATGCTGCTGCCCCTGTGCCTGTACATTATGTCCAAACTACTGTTCCACAAATCCAATATGTTCAAACCCCTGTCCCACAGGTACAAGTGCAACCTGTTGCACCTCAAACCACTGTTCCAGCAGCAGCACAACCAGATCAACAAAGTTTTTTCACTCAAGGGTTTGTTGACTGGAGCAGTATGCCTGAAGACCTTAATGATGAAAATTTTGCACTCTATGCTTCTAATGAGTCCTCTCATGATGAGTTTTGTTTGATGGCATTAGAGTCAATACAGGAGGGGGTTGAAACTGAGGAGGAACAGCAGTGTTTTGAAACAGTGGAAGAAGTGACTGAAGCAGTGGTTACTGCTGTGGCTGATGAATTACTGTTGGGAGAAAATTCGGATACTCTGATTGAACCAATGACAGATCCATGGTCCATAGAGGACAAAGAAGAAGAGAAAGAAGAAAAGGCTGGTGAAAAGAAGGTAAGAGCTAATGATGATGAAGATCATCAATGTGATTGTGCAATGATGGCAGCTGCCAAGGTATCTCCTCAAGTTCTTGAAAAACTGTGTTCAGACAATTGCATAATTGCTTTTGCTAACATCAAAGAGGTGAATGAAAACCTTCGGGATAAAATCTTAACTGATGAGGTCAAATTTGAAAGCTCTTTAAAAGAACTTAAAAACAAATTGACTGAAAAGGAAAAAGAAATCAGCTGTCTAAAAGGAGAGCAAAGCATCACCAAAACCCAACTTCAAACTATGGTTGAAAAATACCAAAGTTGCAAAAAGGAGTTGGAATCCACCCAGATTACTTGTGAAAGATGGGTGGAATCCTGCAGAGGATATGAGGTGATGCTTGCTAAACAGATTGAAAGTAATGTGAAATTTGGGGTTGGATATAGAAAATATGATGATGAACACATTGCTTGTGAAAAATCTGTTCAAAACACTGATGTAACCACTGAGTTCATCCCCACAAACAAGAATGGCCAAGAAGTGAAAATCACTGACAAACTTGGTAACAAAATCACACTTGGCAGAACAAGGAGTTCCTCAACTTTTGAAGAACTTGAAAAATATCAATTTAAACCTACCTGGTCCGACGAGTGTGATATTCTTGAAAATTTCAAGCCAATGGACTTTACATCAACTGATGGTGTTAAAGCTCCAAAAGCTAAAGTCATACCTCTCAAGGACATCCCAGCAGTGGTTAAAACCTCTGCTGCAAAGGAGTCTGAAAAGAGAAAGAAGAAAGAAAAAATTGATAACCTGTTTTGTGAATTTTGTGAAAAAAGGAATCATCTAACAAAAGATTGTTTCCACTTGAAAGCTTATGATTTAAACAAAACAAGTGTCATTGTTTCAGCAGAAAGCTGCATTGTCTGTGGGAAAACAAACCACAAAACTCAAGCATGTGTGTACCTCAAAAACTTTGATGTGAAAAAGAATGAGTACATGGCTAAAACATCCTTGAGTCCACCATCATCCTCATCATCTGTCAAATTCACCAAGAAACAACCACTGTTTGTGCCAGTTCAAACAGCTGTTACAAAACAGCTGAACCAAACATCTGTCAAAAGAGATGTTCAGGTTACTGATGCACCCCCTGCCAATCAGTTCAGAAAAGGCAGAGAAAAACAGTCTTACCAAAGGATTCCACACGTTTATGAGGCCTACAAAAGGCCCTCTAAACCCAAAGTGAACAGGCATCCTTTTGGTTACCAGCAGATGATTGGTCAGGACCCACAACAGTGGTTAGAGAAACACTGTCCTAAAACAGTTCAAACCCCTGACCTAACCACTGTCCATCATCTTGCATCCATCCCAGACACTGTTGAGACCCCATCCAAAGCCTTGTTGGCTTTGGAGACCTTAATGAACTAATCTTTTTACTTCATGTGCAGGGAGCTTCTGCATGCTTTGATAGTCTTTGGTATGTAGATAGTGGAGGCTCCAGGCACATGACAGGATGTAAAGCCCTCCTCAAAGACTTTAAAATCCATGGTGGGGGTGATATATCCTTTGGGAATAATAGTAAAGGGAAGGTTCTAGGGTCTGGTACAGTGCAATCTGGAAATGTAAAATTTGAAAATGTCAATCTAATAGACAATCTAAAATTCAACCTTCTGAGTGTGTCCCAAATGAGTGACAAGGGATTTGGGTCATTCTTCACAAAAGACTGTTGTAGGATTGTTGGACCAGAAATAGGCAAAAAGATTGAAGCAATAATCAAAACTGGTCAGACTAAACTTGTTGCTCAAAGAAGTGGCAATGTTTATGTTGTTGACATGTCAAAAGAGTGTCCCAGAGCTGATGCCTGTCTGTTCTCAGCTGCCTCTAACAAAGAGACAGAACTTTGGCACAGAAGGCTGGGACACACAAATCTTAAGACAATCACAGAAATTTCAAAAAATGGTTTGGTGAGAGGCCTACCACAAAAATTGTTTTCATGTCCTGAACATTGCATTTCCTGTTTAAAAGGAAAACAGCATAAAAGTTCTTATAAGTCCATTGAAGAGTCCAAAACAACCCAGTGTTTGCAAATGCTACACATGGATTTGTTTGGCCCAGTTCAAGTCATGAGCCTTAGAAAGAAAAGATATTGTTTGGTTATTGTTGATGACTTTTCTAGGTTCACATGGACATTCTTTTTGCACTCAAAAGATGAAACTGCAGGCATTTTGCAAGACTTTGTAATACAGGTTGAAAAGCAATTTGACCTTCCAGTGAAAAGCTTTAGGAGTGACAATGGCACAGAATTCAAAAATAGGGAGTTGGATGCCTTCTGTGTGAAGAAAGGGATTGTAAGGCAGTACAGCATTCCAAGAACACCAGAGCAGAATGGGGTAGTGGAAAGGAAGAACAGAACTCTGATTGAGGCTGCCAGAACCATGCTTGCAGATTTAGGTTTGCCTTTAACTTTCTGGGCAGAGGCAGTAAACACTGCTTGCTATGTTCAGAACAGAGTTTTAATAAACCCCAGGCACAAAAAGACTGCCTATGAAATTCTGTATAAAATTAAACCACTGATCTCATATTTCAAAGTGTTTGGCTGCCCATGCTTTATTTTGAACTTAAAAGATTCCATTTCAAAATTTGCAGCCAAAATTGATTGTGGTTATCATCTGGGATACTCAACCACTGCCAAGGCCTACAAAGTGTTCAATACACGGACCAAGGCAGTGGAGGAGACTTTGAATGTAAAGTTCAATGAGCTCTCATCAATGAAAATCCCAGCAAACCCTGCAGATCTGTTTGATCTTGAAAAATTCACCTTTGAAAATACTGCTGTCAAGACTAACAGTGCAGGTCCATCAGAGGATACAACACCAGACTATGGGTATGAAATCATCATCCCTCAAAGGTCTGTCACAAAGGGAAAAGCACCAGCTGTTCAAAACAGCTGTCAAAGCTCAACCACTGCTACCTCAACAGTTGTTGACCAAAGTAGCCCATCAACCACTGCTTCCACATCCTCAAACACTGCTGACAAAAGTCCTCAAACAGTGGATAAAAGTCAGCAGTTGTCCACCTCATTACCTCCAATTCCACCACCTTTTGAAGCCACTGCTGGATCATCAAAGTCCCCAGCAGTGGTTAGCTTAGATGATACACATTTGCAGCCTTCACCAACCAATGCCATCATACCATACCAAGGAGATTTAATCTTCTTGAGATCTCATCCACCTGATCAAATCATTGGCAACATAAATGAAGGGGTGCTCACAAGAAGCCAAACCCAAAACATTTATCTTTTTGCTGGTTTTCTATCACTCCATCAGCCAGTCAAGTACCAAGAGGCACTGAAAGACAACAGCTGGGTAGAAGCTATGCAAGAGGAGCTCCAACAGTTTAAAAGACAACAAGTATGGGAGCTTGTACCACTGCCAGAAGAGGTTAGTCCCATAGGCACAAAGTGGGTCTTCAAGAACAAAACTGATGAAAGGGGCATTGTTGTCAAGAATAAAGCCAGGCTTATGGTTCAAGGTTACAGACAGGAAGAGGGGATTGATTATGATGAAACATTTGCCCCTGTTGCAAGATTAGAAGCAATTAGACTGTTCCTGGCCTTTGCTGTCAACCACAATATGAAGGTGTTTCAAATGGATATCAAAAGTGCTTTCCTCTATGGTACAATTCAAGAAGAGGTGTATGTTTGTCAACCTCCAGGTTTTGAGGATCCATTTTATCCAGATCATGTCTACAGGCTAAACAAAGCCTTGTATGGCTTGAAACAAGCACCAAGGGCCTGGTATGAAACTCTTTCCAACTTCCTACTCTCAAATGGTTTCAAAAGAGGTACCACTGATAAAACACTGTTTTTAAAATGGAGAGGGAAGGATTTAATGATTGTCCAGATTTATGTGGATGACATTATTTTTGGAAGCACATGTAACTCAATGTGTGAAGAGTTTAGAGAACTCATGACAGCTGAGTTTGAAATGAGTGCTATGGGTGAGCTGCAATGCTTCCTTGGTCTCCAAGTACAGCAATTGCAAAATGGAACTTTCATTCATCAAAGCAAATATGCTAAAGAACTTTTAACCAAATTTGATATGAATGATTGTAAACCATGCAGCACACCCATGGCAACAACTAAGCTGGTCATGTCTGATGAAAAAGATGAGCTGATTGACCAAACACTTTATAGAAGCATGATTGGGTCTCTATTGTACCTAACTGCATCTAGACCAGACATCATGTTTGCAACATGTGTCTGTGCAAGAAGTCAATCAGCTCCCAGAAAATCAAATCTCATTGCTGTAAAAAGGATCTTCAGATACATAAAAGGTGCTCCCACACTTGGTATCTGGTATCCAGCTAATGGGAACATCAAGCTTTCAGGTTTCTCAGACAGTGACTTTGCTGGATGTCACACCACAAGGAAGTCCACATCAGGAGGGTGCCAGTTTCTAGGTGACTGCTTAGTTTCTTGGCAAAGCAAAAAGCAAGAAGCTGTTTCAACATCCACTGCTGAAGCTGAATACATTGCTGCTGCAAGCTGTACAGCCCAACTCTTGTGGCTTCAAAATCAGTTGCTGGATTTTGGTATCACTGCCTTAAAGACACCACTCATGTTGGACAGTCAGGCAGCAGAAAATATCATCAAAAATCCAGTTTCCCACTCAACCACCAAACATATCGACATCAGACATCACTTTGTGAGGGACTGCTATGAAAAAGGTTTGATTTCTCTGCATCATGTCCCAACTAAAGACCAGCTGGCTGATGTGCTCACAAAAGCACTTGATACAGCCACTTTTGAAAGTTTGGTCTCTAGGATTGGGATGCTGAACATGGAATAACAAGCAACATCTTGTTTTTCTATGAATAAAAGAAACAAAATGTTTTCAGAAAATCAAAACTCCATCCTTAAAAATAGTTAAAAATGAAATTTTTTCATTAAGTCCTTAAAAGTCTGCCATTAACCACTGATTGTTCAAAAGTCTGCTATACTTCAAAAGTCTGTCCACTGCTGAAAGTCAACCCCTGCTCTCTCATTATTTTGATAAACTCTGTTGTTCAAAAGCAGTGTCTTATCCACTGATATGCTATCCACTGATAGTAACAATCATCCACTGCTTTCATACCACTGCCTTCATCAGTCACTTTCAACAAAAGTACTGTCCTTCACTTTCAACAGGGGTTGTCACGTGGAGAGTACATATTGGTCAGACCTTTTGTAACGGCTGCCACCTCAGCATTCACTTTCTTCCCTATAAAATCCCCCACTCACCATCAAAACAGGGTTTTACTGTCGAATTGAATTCTTAAAAATTCTCTTCTCAAAGCAGTTTTTCATCTCATTTCTTCACAAATTTCTTCGATCAATCATCTTCGAAAATGACAAAATCAAAGAAATCTTCAAAACCCTCATCCAAATCATCATCAAAAACAGTCTCCCAAAAGGCAATCTCCACTGAAATTCCCCATAAACCATCTCACAATCTCCTGGGTCTTCTCACAAAACCAGGAACCACCAACGTTTTCGATTCCATCATTGATCTCATGGTAAAATCAAAGTACAAAACTTTGATCACTGCCGAAGCACCAATCTATTTGGCGACCCAAAGGGAGTTCTGGAAAAATGCAACCCTTGACAAACAAGGCGACACTGTAACCACCATAAACTCTTCTCTAAAGGGTAAAGCTGTCCAAATCACACCACAATCCATTTCAGAGGTCTTTCAACTCGGTGATCAGGAAGGTAAAATTTCTTTCACTAAAAACGAGTTAAAAATTGACTTCATTGAGAGAGGGTATGAAGCCACAATGATGAAGAAAATTACCTTAGAAAAAGGTTATTTTCCTTCTGCAACCAGATTTTTATTTCATACCCTCCTCCTATGTGTTTCAAACAAAACCACTTCTTTCAATGAAATCCCTTTAAAGATTCAAAATCTGGGATATGCAATTCTTCAAGGAGAAAATTTTAATTATTCTCGAGAAATTTTTAAAGATTTGGTTAACATGGTTGAAACAAAATCATTCTTACTGTTTCCAAGGTTTTTAATTTACTATTTTTCAAAGAAATTCAGTAAGGATGATTTAGCTGTAATAAACCAAGGTGATCCTATTCAAATAAACAGTTTAACTACTGAAACTTTTTCAAGGATGTTAGCACCTTGCAAAACACAAGCAGAGGTGCCTGAGCAGATTTTAGCAGTTACAACTGCTCCTCAGGTATCTGCTGCTGAGCCCACTGCTCTAGGTGATCAAAGTAGCAGCACAACTGCTTTGAAACCCACACCTATTATCTCCAAAAAGCCAAAAAGAAATACTCAAAAACCCACAAAACCCATCAAAAAGGCATCTCTGGAGGATGAGATACCAGAGCTCCTGCCAGTGACAACACAAAAGTCACACGAAACCACTGCTGCTACTTCCTCACAGCAGTTGGTACAAATATCTCAACCCTTACCCAAAACTCCTCCTGCTTCTTCACAAAAAGAACAGGTTGTACAAATAGGGTCTCCACATCATGATGCTCTGGAAACACTCGTTTCTATCATCCACAGTCCACTGCCCGGGACACATCCTATTTCTACACCAACCATTACATCCACAATTCCCTCACCAATAAAACCACTGTTGGATGCAATTGATTTGAACCAGGCATTATCCAGTCCTTCTCAATCACCTACTAATGAGAATATACCTCAACAACTGACTGGGTCTGATGTATCAATCTTTGCTAACCCACCAACACAACCTGAGGAGGTTACACCCCTTGAGTTACAAGTAACTCTTGGTGGTAATCCAAGTGAAGCAGCCACTACAAGTGTTACACCCACTGGGTTATACTTGGACAGTGGTTACATTAATAAGACTTCCTTGGAGGCAATTCCTTTGATAGCACCTCTGACAACCACCAGTGGATTTATTTATCCTACTGGCAACATCAAAAGGTTGTCAAGTGTTGAAGGAAGAAGACCCCAGTACCAAGAAAAAGGGGCATCAGTGGTTAATGTTTGGAGTATATTCCCTACATCTACCACTGATAAAACCACTGCTAGTGGGAACTCAGATGATCCCATTAACTTGGGTGATGGTTTAAAGTACCAGAAATTGACGAATCGAATTGCAAACCTTGATAACTCTGTTGCAGAACTCAAAGATATGTTACAACAGGTGTTACAAGTTCAGAAGGTACAATCCACTGCTGTTCCACCTCAAGCATCTGCTCCACAAAGAACACCTGCTACAAATGAGCTCTGGATTCAATTTCAATCTTTTCTCCAACAACAAGCACAATTAGCAGATCAGCAACATGAAAAACATGTCCAACAGCTGAGAAATGCAATGGAGTCAAGGTTCAAGCACACTCAGGCTGATTTAAAGGCTCTCAAAACTCAGATCTTGCAAACCACTGGCACTGCTCCTCCAAAAATTCGCTTTATTTATCAACTCCCGGAAGATAATGCCAAAAAGGGGGAGAAAATTAAGGAGTGGAAAAGGAAGGGTATAGAGGATGGTCTCTATCTTGAACCAGAAAATTCAAACATGACCAAAAAGATCCCTTTGCCAGATGGCAGCAAGAAGATTGATGTGACAACAAATGCACTAGCAGAAGCAGTTGCAAGTGTGAAAAGAGATAGAGAGGCCAAAAGAAAAGCCAGGGTGGACAGAATGGATCATCCAGAACAGGGTACTTCTGGGTCAAAGGATCATGAAAATCCTGTTGAGGAAAAGAAGAAGCCTACTAGAAAAGTGAGGCAACCCAAATCCATTCCAATCAGACGTTCAAAGTCTGCTAAAAAACCACCATACAAAACAGTTGATGCAACAGGAGTTATAAAAACTACTGCTTGCCAAACAACTGTTCCATCAACACACACCACTTCAACACACACAACATCCACCGCTTTACCATCATCACCACCAAAAACAACACCTGCTGACATACAGCAGAAGACAGCAGATGTTATAACATCTGTTGTAATGACAACAGTAGTTGAAACACCAGTTGTTTCAACAGCTGTTAGTCAATCACAATCCACTGCCACAACATCTACCATCACTGTTCCATTCAAAACATCATCAGTCTCTCCTAAACCAAAAAGGAGAAGGCTAATTTTAAAAGATGATGACACACCTCCATCACCAACATCTTCAAAATCCCTATCACTTGTCACTATTCCTAAACCCATACCTTCCTCTTCAGCTCAAATTGTAAAACCACTACCTCCTGCTGGTGTCTCATTTCCTCTGGAACTCATTGCAGTAAGAGAAGAAATCAAATCATTTTATTATGAAGATGACCCAGCCAAAAGGAGTTTGCCATCAATTGCAAATTATCCCAGGCCTAACAACATTGAAGAATATTTGAAGCTCAAAGCCAAACAAGCAGAGGATATTGCAATCAAAAACAGAAAAGGGAAATCTGATAGAGAATTTCAACAAAACTATCAGTTTTTACTCTCACAGGTCAATGCTATGGAGCGTTTTGCTAAACATGTATGTCAGAAAATGTCAGAAAGGGCAGATGAGTCCTTAAGAAAAGACTACATTGAAAACATCATGACCTACAAGAAATACAAGGGGGAGAAACACATGTACAAGAACTGGACCATCCCTGAGCTTGAAAAAGAAGCAGCCAGGATTCAAGACATGATCAAAAATAAGGTCAAGCAGACTCCTCCTGAAAAATTCAAACAATTTGAAGCTGAAAAGATGGTAGAGCTGAGGAGAATGAAAGAGGAGCTGATTATAGCTGATTATGGGTCAAAGAACTCTGTGACAAAGTGGGGAGAAGATAGAGTCAGGGCAACCTATAAAAGATTAGAGGAACCTAGAAAGAAAGATCCAAGAGTTCCACAAAAGCCTGACTATTCCAAAGCAGCGGTTTCAAAAAGACCACCAAAGCTGCAAGTCAAAAGAACCAATGCTCCAGCTGGTGCTGCCATCTACAAAAGAAGGAGCAAAAACCAGTTTAGCATGGAAACAATTCAAGATCTTTTAGCTGGAGATGCCATTGTAAAAGCTGGCACAGAAGTAATGATAAAGGAAGATCTTGAATTGGAACAATCTGCAACTGCTGCTCAGCCAGCTATGAACAGGCCAGCCTCTCCAAATACTTCTGCAAATAAACATCTCCCAAGAAACCCACCAGGCTCAAAAATACAAAAGTGGGAAACTGACAAACAGACCTGCGTATTGACCTTGCTCAGGTCTGGTGGAGGAGTGGAGAAAATATCAAGGGAACAAGCTCTTGGCCTGAGTCTTGAAGATTTGCAGGATCTCCTTGATCTTCCACTCAGCAGGGATGATGAAGATACAGATGCCCTAGACTTTGAATTACAATTTAAAGGTCAGATAAGGGAGCTGTTGTTGAGGCAATAAAGATTTCCACAAATAATGAAGAGTTTTGGCATTATCTGTTCCAGGGGGAGATTGTTGGGATTGAACCCTATCAGAGGAACAGATAATGTAAAGCCAAAACTGGATCAAAGCAGTGGATTCAGAATAAGCAGACGTTTACAGTCGGTTCATGCAAATCTCTCCCCTTGAAAGTGGTTTCATATCTGCTGACCTCCTATCTGCTGATCATACTAAGTGCTGACCTACAACTGCTGCTTTATATCTACTGACCAATGTCAAAGACTGATGGAAGACTGTAACGACTCTCATCAAAAGTTATAATTACTAAAGTAATTTGACCAATAGAAAACCTTAATTAAGACACCCAAGTGATTCTGTGCAAACCCTAAGATTTTCATAATTTTCAGAATCAGGATCAGGGCCCCTAAAACTCAGGGGGGGGGGGTAAACCCTAGTTGATAATTATCTACAATTACGTGCTGGCCACTTCGAATTTTCAGAAGGTGTCAAGTTATCAGAGCTAGTCCCACACGTGGCAAGTCTATAGTGATTAGGTGTCCCTTACGGACCATAAGGGATACTGCTTACGGTCCATAGCATGTCAAGCAGGTAGGCTAGCATGTCAAGCAGGTAGGCTAGCATGTCAAGCAGGTAGGCTAGCATGTCAAGCAGGTAGGCTAGCATGTCAAGCAGGTAGGCTAGCATGTCAAGCAGGTAGGCTAGCATGTCAAGCAGGTAGGCTAGCATGTCCAAATTACAACTATAAATACAGAACATTGGCATTCGAAATCTGGACAATTTACGACGAAAGAATTCTCAATTATACACCGAGTTTTCTGCTGTATACTTCAATTAACACACACATGCACTAAATTGAAGCTGCAATCAGGGTATTAGCACAATCGCTGCTACGATTCATTGTCCGATTGATCTAAATATCCAATGAATGTTTAAGTGCCGCCCACATTAGGGTTATACTTTATCGTTCGTCATTAATTTGACGGATTATCGTTAATTCGATAGGTAAAGTATTATACTTTATCGTTCGTTGTTAATTCAACGGATTATCGTTAATTCGATGGGTAAAGTATTATACCTTGTCGTTCATTGTTAATTCAATGGATCATCGTTAATTCGATGGACAAAGTATTGCATTTTGACATTCATTGTGAGAATTTGATCTCGTGAGTTATCGTAAATGCTGGATTGATTACTAATTCCAAATTGTGTGCTTGTTATTGAAATTAGGATAAAAGGCTAATCAGTAGGCTAGGCTCTGCCCGTATAAATCTGCAATGTGAGTCATTCTTCTTTTCTCACAGTTTGTGAGTTATTCTCTCTTTTTATCAAATTGCTTTATACAACTATTCTCACCGTTTGTGAGTTATTTTTATTAAATATTTTACAATACTCCAAATTATTTCAAGATTATAATTACAGGGACTAATTCGTGGATATCTTGAATTACTGGTTAGTGGGGTATTGTGCACATTACTAATTTCTCCCAGTTAGGTTCATTGACCTACTCGGGATAATCACTGTTGGGTTCATTGACCTACAGGGATAATCGTCACTATTTAGGCTCATTGATCTAAATAGTGGTATGACCATCGTCACCATTGTGACATGTCACCATTGTGACAGAATGCCAGATAAAAATAAGATAGAAGCCATTGTAATCGCTCTTATGCTGTAATTGATAACTATGCATCATTATGCAAAATAGAATGATTCACTCAGTATTTCCCGCTGACAAAACCTTTTTCAAACATGTTTCAGGTGATCTGTTGTAATTCAGGAAAAGTGCTGGGGAGCATTTCAAGCTTAAGATAGTGGCTCAATATAAAATAAATAAATGATTTTGTAATATCACACTTTTATAGTAAAAATATAATATTGTAAATTATCGGGGTTTTATCCCGAAATGTGAAATAAATAATCGGGGAAAAATTTTAGCTTTAAGCGATCCTGTTTCCGCTGTTAAACTCAATTAAATCAATACCGCAGTATTTTCTGCCGCGGCTCCTGAAACGGGTCAAACCGGGTCGTGGGCCGTGACAGAAAAAGGTGGTATCAGAGCCACTGGGTTAAGCTAATTAAGTATTTAGAAATACTTAATTTTTCCTGATTACTATTATATGATTATGTGTTTTATTAACTGGCTATTTGTTAATTTTAATATGGGCATATTTTTATATATATTGTAATATTTGTTGCTCTATCATCGTTAATCGAAAAACATTATATAAATTTATTTGATTAATATATGGAATTACCTAATATAGTATTACTATATTGCAATAAAGAAATTATATTTGAAGTATACTCTTATTTAAAATTTTGTTTAAGTTATTTATTATTAATAATTTTATTATTAATAATAATATATTAGTAGTATTAAGATTATTTTTAAATACTAGGGTTATTATCAAAGGCAGATATTGGATAACCTAGCCTTAGTTATGCATGGACTGATCACCTATGCTTAAACAAGGCAGCACTAACCAATATTCACCATGATAATAGTAATAAATTAAGTCATTATACTTATTTAATATAGATTTTTATATGTTAACTACTGTAATAGTAAATATAAATCCTTAAATATCCTGATTTAAAGTTTAGTATTTTTATTATCTACAGTCTAGAAAATTTATAAATAAATTACAAATAAAACCTAGTATGTTTTAATTTTTAGTTGTTTTGGTAATATGAAATACTATTTAAAAAGTTGTTTTATAAAATTTTAGTATGATTTAATAATTATGTGTATTTTGTTAAATAGCATGAGTGATTTGTCGGAAGCCCTTCAGAATTTAAATCTCTATCCAGTAAGAATAGAAGTTTCCAGAGATTTTAATAGGTATATACCAGATATAGAAGAACCTATAGAATTCAATGCTTTACCTTTCGAGAAACCTAAGCCTAAGAAAATGGAAATTGGGGAAAGTTCTAGGCAAATGGAGGAATTACCATCTCAAGAAGAACTAGATTTTATAATGGCAACTGATGATACTATTGAGCCTATTAATGAAAATAATTTTATGAACTTAGAACCATCTATTCCAAATTCTTCAAATAACTGGAATATAGACGAATGGTTGGATAATGAAATACTGTTACAAAACCATCCCTATAGGCTTTTTCCTAAGTACCATCCAGAACCTTTACCAAATTTACCAATAAGTAACAAGAATAGGACTGAACTTCATCATTTTGACAAAATGGATGCTGGGAATAGAATCCAAGAGACTTTGGGACAAATCTCCTGGAAATACGACGAGAAGAAACGCCGTTATTAGAACATCATCTGATAAAGGATAGGGGATTATGAAACGGTGGTTGTGTAAAAGTAATAGTAAAATCAGTATGTGTAAAATAAATAATAAAACGGGTGTATATAGAAACATGATATAAGGAAATATTAGAAAAGTTACAATTTTGTTTGTATATTCGTTTATGTGATTATGTCCAACTAAATTGTGACATTGAATTATTTCCTTTATACTAATTATGTATCTATAAAATAGATATCAGATGGAAAACGCTAATAATGAACCAGTTAATGAGGGTAATCAATCTGAGCAACAATCGGGGAACCAATATGTGACTAGGCAAGATATAGAAAATATCATTGCTCAAGGGATAGCCAACACTATTCCAGGAATAGTTGCTCAAGGGATAGCTAATGCTATTCCAGCAATCATTGCTGCTGTTAAAAATCCAATTGAACCTCAACAAGTTATTCCTAGTAAACGCATTTCTGAAGATAATTTCAGTAATAGCATAAATGGAGGTAGTAATCATGTTAATCATGATAATGAACCACGGCAAGCTCCGCTCCCTAAGAAAAGGAAAGTTGTAACGCCTGGTTGCACTTATAAGGAATTTCTTGCTTGTAAACCCACTGAGTTTGCAGGCAATGAAGGAGCGACTGCGGCACTGCGTTGGTTAGAGAAAACCGAGGCAGTAATTGCCATAAGTAAATGTGCTCAGGATGATCAGGTCATGTACACATCAAACCTTTTCAAAGAAGTGGCGCTAGAATGGTGGAATACGGTGTTACAAGCAAAAGGAAGAAGGATGGCGTATGCTATGAACTGGGAAGAATTTAAGAGCTTTGTAGAAAGAAAATTCTGTCCTGAGTACGAAAAGGAACAAATGACAAATAAGTTTCTAACCCACCGGATGGTAGATGTAGATTGTCGAGGGTATACTACGACATTCTTCGAATATGCTAGAGTAGTACCAACCCTGGCTTCGCCAGAGCCGGTACTTATTTCTCGTTATATTTGGGGATTAATTTCCGAGATCCGTAATATCACTACAACAAAAATGGTTTTTTAGGACCTTTTTTGTGGGACGCTTGTAAAAGAGGGTCCTAAAAAACTATTTAATAGGACTAATTAACTTTTGGGTGCTTTTATAATATACTCTACTAAACCGGTGTCCTAAAAAAACTATTTAATAGGATGGATGATTTTTTGGGGTCCTATTATCATATAATTTAATAGGACACTTAAAATGTAGATCCTAATAAAGTACTTTATAAGACATTTAATTGTTAGTGTCCCATTATCTTGTATTGTATTAGGACACTTGATCATCTGGGGTCCTATTATAATATAACTTAATAGGACACGTTGTAGTTAAGTCATAAATGTTCAGTGTTATAGGACCATTTCTAGTCGAAGTCATATTAGAACTTAACTTAATAGGACACTTGACACTTGGGCCTTATAACTTTAAACTTTATAGGACACTTAATCATTGTGGTGTTATTATAATACACCGTAATAGGACACTTGAAATTTGAGTCATAAAACATTAGTTTTATAGGACGCTTATTCGCTAGAGTTTTATTATAATATAACTTAAAAAGACACTTGACACTTGGGTCTTATAAATTTAACCTTTATAGGACGCTTAATCATTGTGGTGTTATTATAATACACTGTAATAGGACACCTGATATTTGAGTCATAAAACATCAGTTTTATAGGACGCTTATTCGCTAGAGTTCTATTATAACATAACTTAATAGGACACTTGACACTAGGGTCATATAACTTTAACCTTTATAAGATGCTTAATCATTATTGTGTTATTATAATACACAGTAATAGGACACTTGATATTTTAGTCGTAAAACATAAGTTTTATAGGACGTTTATGTAACATTCGTCAAAAATGAGTTTCCAAAATCCGACCCGTTTTAAAATTTTTTCGAGTTTTATTTCTCTATAATCTTGGATCCAAATAATCACTGCAATGGGGAGATCTTAGTTACTTATACAAAAATATGTATGTACATTATATTCCAAAACACATATACGTGCACGAATTGGTAAATAATATGTATCCACAATGTATATAAATATATATTGAATTGCTTAAAGATATAAATAAGAACATGGACCTTATTCAAATAATGAGGACAAATTTAGTAATTATGAAAAACTTATAGTGCAGGGACTGTTTGTGACATTTATAATATTTGAAAATAGAAGCTTAATACAAAAAAGGGTGGACGGCGGGATCAAACCAGGGTCTCATCCTATATCAGAACATGAGGTATGGTGGGGCGGTAGGGATGGCCAAAATACCCGAGTTCGACGGGTATACCCGAAACCCGACACAAATGGGACGGGTATATCCGATACCCGACGGGTATTAGGCCGGGTATGAGATTAGTTTTAAAAATTTTCGCGGGTATGGGTCGGGTATGGGATTAGGGGATACCCGACCCAATTACCTGAAAACACATACCCGTTTACCCGAACTATATACCCGATCATACACCCGAAGTTTTTAATTTATATTTTTATTTTCTATTAACTCTTATCTATTAGTGATTTATTTTAGTATGTTCATAATGTGAAAAAATAAATTTTCTTTTAGCATATGTATTTGATGATAGTATTTATATTTTGTATGTTGTGAAGTATATATATATATATATAACTATATAGTGGAGGGTTCAAATGAGAATAATTTTTTTAAGAAGAAAAAAGAAGAAGTTTTAACCAATAAGAATGCTTCATTTTACTTTATTTAATATTTGTATTTAATTTTAATATAAGTGTATATTGGTAAACTTACATAAATCATTAATTTATATTCTTCCCCTTTAATAACTAGCTAAATTAAATTTGTAACTCCTTTTCAAAATATATACTTTTTTCCAAATTAAAAAAACAACTTAATTTAAAGTGTAGAATAAATTGTAGGATAAATTAGAGTTGTGTAGGATATATTTCGAGGTGTGTAGGATAAATTTCGACTGTGTAGTATAATATTCTATAATGTGTAGGGTATATGTAGGAAAATTTTGATATGTGTAGGTTTTGTAGATTATATGTAGGATAATTAATGATTAGTTGACTAATTAATTAAAGAGAGAAAAATTAATGATATGATTTATAAATCAAATAGCATTTTACTAATATGCCATTTCTTCTTTTTATTCTCACATTAAATTTTTTCTCAAATGAACCTTCCCCTAAGTATATAAATATTATAAAGTTATTATTAATTTATGCTAAAACTTATATGTATGTAATGTATATTTTAATTTATAAAAGTTGTTGCACGTATGTAATGTATATTTTAATTTATAAAAGTTGTTGCATAAATAAAATTATATAATAATTATAATAGTAAAAAATGTATTTGGAAATCCCAATGTATATCTTTTAACAAACTAATGGGTATACCCGATACCCGCGGGTATACCCGGTACCCGATGGGTAATTACCCGACATATACCCGACAGGTATTGGGTCGGGTATGGGACACGATTTTACAACCGGGTATGGGTATGGGATTACCAATACCCGACACGACCCCGACCCATTGCCATCCCTCTGGGGCGGGGGTTTGGGGCATGGGTTGACACGTGGAGTTCGTGCCACCCGCTGGTGAGTGACGTGTCCGTTGGGTATCGCGGGCATGGCTAGCCCGCGTGGCTTGGCAGGTTTATTAAAATAAAAATAAAAAACAACAAAAATTAAAAAAATACACACAACATTTAAAAAAATTCCTAAAATTTTATTAAACTCCTAAAAATTACAAAATTCTACAAAAAAAGGATTACAAAAAAAAAAAAAACCTAGAGCGTTAGGTAAATTTCGAAAAGGCCGAACTTGTCGAACGGCTTCCGCTCCTTGCCCCGGAACTCGATGTTGGTCACCGCCACCCGGTCTTCGTGACTTATCTCACCGCCCGGGACGCTGTCGTAGTAGGCTTTCTCGTGTGTCCAAGAGGCCATCGATCAAGTGTGTGTGGGTAGCGGGTTTGATCAAGTGTGTTTGGATTGGGGTAGCGGTGGACAACCGGTGGGGTTGGGGGTTATATATATAGCGATGTGGACAGTTGGGTGGGTGGGTGAACCGCTTGGCTTGGCCAAACGGATATAATTTGAATTTTAAATGTAACCCGCTATGACCTAGCCAAAAAGCGAATAGGAGCCGGCCACGTAGGACCGCTAGGCATGCCCAACGCCCGGTCTTAAACTCGCGCCCCTTGGGCCACGCCCAAACCCAAGCCCACCCGGGGTGGTGGCTCGAGCGTTTTCAGCGAACCCACGCCCCATACCCCACAGTCTCAAGTCGTAACACATATACCACTCCACCACTACATGTTAATTTATCAAAACTCATCTTATAATCATTTTAACTTATCGTTCCATTTTAACTCTTTTACATTGCCGCCCAAAAACATTTGCCAGCGAACATCTTGGCTATGTTTCCATATATTGATTAATTCCCGGAACGCGTTTCATTCTTGTACCATCACGAATCTGGACACAATCTCCAGCCAAAACCGGTATAATCTTCAATCATTACCATAAATCCCTTACGGAAACTTTGCAAGGTTTCATAACAATATTAGATGCACTTATTCTATTCGACACCCTCACACAAATACAACCTCTCCGTATCTCTCCTATTCTCTCTCGTCACCTGCAACCCGTCGCCAGAGCATTCGGAACTCGCCGGGGCCATCCGAAGTTACGGCGAAGATCGCTTCACTCGTTCTCGGTATACCCTCTTCCTTCAATCCATTTGCTTTACCTTCTTTATATATATATATATGTATCAAGTAAAGTTGCAACTATATTTAATTGAAAACGAGATGTAATAACA
Source organism: Helianthus tuberosus (assembly GCA_030545235.1). Lineage (NCBI taxonomy): Eukaryota > Viridiplantae > Streptophyta > Magnoliopsida > Asterales > Asteraceae > Helianthus > Helianthus tuberosus. The sequence continues at coordinate 3,136,061 of CM060415.1, read as the reverse complement.
GTGGTCGTTTCATGTTCTGATTGTTGTTCTTTGTTTAAGAAAAATGAAGAAGATGACATAATCGTTGCTTGTTTAAACATATTACAGTTTGTAAACTTATAAAAAAACAAGCATAGTGCTGTTGATTGTTATATTAGAGATAAAACCTGTATAGATTTTAGTGTTAAACTAGTGGTCTAAATTAGTCATGATTTAAACTAGTAAACTTTTGACCCACCGTTCTTTTTTTTGCGTTTTTGCTGGTTAGAAAACATAACTAATTAATTAGTAGATTTATTTAATTGGTATAGGTTGTTTATCTAGTAATTGTTTCTTTTAACTAAAATCTAAGTCGTAGCTAAAGTTTTCCTCAAAAGCATTCTAAACTCTACCGAGACTGTAGCAAGAGGGAGAGTCTAGAGCTTGGACCCAAATGATCTAGTTGGTGGTACAGAGATTGAACCAGAATGGTGTAAGGTAAATGTTAAGTACCAATAAAAAAGATGAAAACTTGGTATGACCATATGGTTTATTTTCTACAATTCAAGATTGTATTGGTGTATCCATCGCATGGCCCTATCCGTTCATCTCGATATGTATTTGTTAAACTTGTGATACAAATAGTTTTAATATTCTGGAACTTAATACTTATACATGGGTGGTTTATTTGTAGGTAATCCATGAGGATTGAGGACGCATGGTGACTCAAGATTTTATGCTTCTTATTTCTTTAATTGCTTTAATTTCTTTGTTAAATGTTAAGACTTTATGTCAGATAATGTTATAACTTATTTATGGTTAGTGTTTTTGTTATGAACATGCTTATTTGAAATATAATGAAGTTTTATTTCTTTCATTACTTGAAGTTATACAATAACTATTAGGATGTTATATGTTGATGGTCTGTTTATAAAATTGGTTTTATAATCTTATTCGGGATATTAGGACCATTTTCTTGATATTAAAGTAGCTATAACGTTACATCATAAGGGTCCTATAAATTAATTTTTAAGGACGCTTGTATGTGTATCAAAAGATTAAAAATAGGTAATCACATTTTAGAACATTGTAAAAGTGTCCTAATATGTTCTTTTTAGGACGCTATTTAAGTTGTCTATAGACATATTATGCGACCATAAAATTGGTTTCATAATCTTATTTGGTATATTAGGACCCTTTTCTTGGTACTAAATTAGCTATAATGTTATATCATAAGGGTCCTATCAATTAATTTCTAAGGACGCTTGTAAGTGTATCAAAAGATTAAAAGTATGTAAGCACATGTTAGAACATCGTAAAAGTGTCCTAATATGTTTTTATTAGGACACTATTTTGGTTGTTCAAAGACATTACGTGACCATAAAATTGGTTTCATAATCTTATTTGAGATGTTAGGACGCTTTTTTAGTTCCAGGACTTATTACGACCCCTTTACATGAAACGCTTTTACCGTTGGTCCTATTAAATGAAAGGTCCTATAAAATAGCATTTTAAGACGCTTTTGCGCGTACTAAAAACCCAGTTTTCTTGTAGTGTATTGTCAAAGCTGCGAAACCTCGTACGATTGATGATACAGTAGAATTAGCCAATACTATGACTGACGAGCTAGTACGGACAAGAGAAGAAAATAGAAGGAAGGAAGTAGCCCAAAAGATTACCCAAGAATTCAGTTCGGGTAACCATAACAAATTCAAGAAAGGAGGGAATGGGCAATCTTCTACTAGTCCATTTTGCAATTTTTGCAAAAGGAAGCATTTTGGAAGATGCAAAGGATATTGCAATTTTTGCAAGATTCCAGGGCATCAAGAAGAAGACTGTAGGAGGAAGAAATTTTCAGTTTGCTACAACTGTAGAGAAACTGGACATCTTAGGCCAGATTGTCCAAAACTGAATAAATCAATTGACAATCAAGCCAAACCAGCAGAAGGAGCAAAAAGAAATGCGAGAACCTTTCAGCTGACTACTCAGGAAGCCGAGATGATTCCAGATGTGATAGCCGGTATGTTCTTAGCTTACAACATTTACATAAAAGTATTATTTGACTCTGGTGCAAACCAAAGTTTTATAAATACTTTACTCTGCCAAACTCTTAACTTACCATTTACCAACATTAGATAGATTTCTATATTAGAAACGGCAATGGGAATTCAGTTAAAATAAATAAGGTTATGCAGAACATAGAAATAAGTTATAAGTTTTCTGCAACCCTATTACCTATGAAATTAGTTGAATTCGATGTTGTGATCATTATCTGTAATCAGAATTTCTTAGAAATTCAATCAACCATCGGAGAAGTAATTATGATTACAGGAGATAAACCATATAAGCCTATGAAGTTCATATCAGTAATGGAAATTACTAATTATGAACGAAAGCAAGGAATAGTATATATGATTTCAGTAATCATTAATACTAAAGATACAGAATTTAAGGAAATTTCTGTAAATTCCGAATACCCAGATGTATTTCCAGAAGATTTACCTGGATTACATGAATATAGAATTTAAAATTTCATCTAATTTCAGGAATTTTATCGATAAGCCAGGGAACCTTATCGGTTAGCACAATATTGGTTGTTAAGAAAAAGAAAAGCTTTACTCCAAAATTTTTGAAGAATAAATTTTGGCTGAAGTGCAATTTTAGGTCATATGGTGAATAATGAAGGTATTCACTTAGATCTTGCTAAGATAGCAGTAATTACCACATGGAAGATTCTGCAATCAACAAATGGAAATTAGGAATTTTATAGGTTTAGTATTATAGACAGTTTATTAAGGAATTTTCAAAATAGTTATACTATTAACCTGTAAAATGGTTAAGTTTGATTAGAAAAGAAAAGTTTTTAGGATATAAAAACATAAATCCTAGCCTTACCAGAAGAAACAGAAGATTTTGAAGTATACAGTAATGCTTCAAAGCTAGGATTTGGATATTCCTTAATGCAATACAAAAAGGTAATTGCATATGCATCAAGACAATTGAAACGGTACGAAGGAACTATACCACTCATGAGTTATAATTAGGAACCATAATTTTTGCCTTAAGATTTGGAAACATTATCCGTATGGAAGTAAGGGTACTATCTATATGGATTATAAAAATTTAAGATATATATTTTTGGGCAAAAAGAATTTGAGGCGAAGGAAATGAATGAAAATCCTAAGTGACTACAACTATGATATTTAGTATCACAAAGGAAAAGCTGAAAACGGCAAGAGATAGTCATAAGAATTATGCAGATAATAGATAAAAGCCGTTGGAGTTCAAGTTGGAGACAAAATATAATTGGAAGTATCTCCTTGGAAAGGAGTAAGAAAGGAAAACTAAGTCCTAAGACATGTAGGATCATTTCCAGTAATTCAACATATTGGATTAGTTGTTTATAGTTTACAACTACCAGGAAGGTTAGTTGGAATACATGATATATTTCATGAATTCAAGAAATGTCTATTAGATGAATTTTTGGTAGTACCTTTCTAAGATGTAAAGGTAAACAAATAGTATTAGTTTAAGTAAAGTAGGATTCAAAGACAGGATCCTAATATACTTGGGAACTGGAATCAAAAAGAAAGAGAAAGTATTCTCAATTATTCCAGTAAATCTCGAGGACGAGATTTTTATTAAGTTGGGGAGAATGTAACGACTCTCATCAAAAGTCATAATTACTAAAGTAATTTGACCAATAGAAAACCTTAATTAAGACACCCAAGTGATTCTGTGCAAACCCTAAGATTTTCATAATTTTCAGAATCAGGATCAGGGCCCCTAAAACTCAGGGGGGGGGGGGGGGGTAAACCCTAGTTGATAATTATCTACAATTACGTGCTGGCCACTTCGAATTTTCAGAAGGTGTCAAGTTATCAGAGCTAGTCCCACACGTGGCAAGTCTATAGTGATTAGGTGTCCCTTACGGACCATAAGGGATACTGCTTACGGTCCATAGCATGTCAAGCAGGTAGGCTAGCATGTCAAGCAGGTAGGCTAGCATGTCAAGCAGGTAGGCTAGCATGTCAAGCAGGTAGGCTAGCATGTCCAAATTACAACTATAAATACAGAACATTGGCATTCGAAATCTGGACAATTTACGACGAAAGAATTCTCAATTATACACCGAGTTTTCTGCTGTATACTTCAATTAACACACACATGCACTAAATTGAAGCTGCAATCAGGGTATTAGCACAATCGCTGCTACGATTCATTGTCCGATTGATCTAAATATCCAATGAATGTTTAAGTGCCGCCCACATTAGGGTTATACTTTATCGTTCGTCATTAATTTGACGGATTATCGTTAATTCGATAGGTAAAGTATTATACTTTATCGTTCGTTGTTAATTCAACGGATTATCGTTAATTCGATGGGTAAAGTATTATACCTTGTCGTTCATTGTTAATTCAATGGATCATCGTTAATTCGATGGACAAAGTATTGCATTTTGACATTCATTGTGAGAATTTGATCTCGTGAGTTATCGTAAATGCTGGATTGATTACTAATTCCAAATTGTGTGCTTGTTATTGAAATTAGGATAAAAGGCTAATCAGTAGGCTAGGCTCTGCCCGTATAAATCTGCAATGTGAGTCATTCTTCTTTTCTCACAGTTTGTGAGTTATTCTCTCTTTTTATCAAATTGCTTTATACAACTATTCTCACCGTTTGTGAGTTATTTTTATTAAATATTTTACAATACTCCAAATTATTTCAAGATTATAATTACAGGGACTAATTCGTGGATATCTTGAATTACTGGTTAGTGGGGTATTGTGCACATTACTAATTTCTCCCAGTTAGGTTCATTGACCTACTCGGGATAATCACTGTTGGGTTCATTGACCTACAGGGATAATCGTCACTATTTAGGCTCATTGATCTAAATAGTGGTATGACCATCGTCACCATTGTGACATGTCACCATTGTGACAGAATGCCAGATAAAAATAAGATAGAAGCCATTGTAATCGCTCTTATGCTGTAATTGATAACTATGCATCATTATGCAAAATAGAATGATTCACTCAGTATTTCCCGCTGACAAAACCTTTTTCAAACATGTTTCAGGTGATCTGTTGTAATTCAGGAAAAGTGCTGGGGAGCATTTCAAGCTTAAGATAGTGGCTCAATATAAAATAAATAAATGATTTTGTAATATCACACTTTTATAGTAAAAATATAATATTGTAAATTATCGGGGTTTTATCCCGAAATGTGAAATAAATAATCGGGGAAAAATTTTAGCTTTAAGCGATCCTGTTTCCGCTGTTAAACTCAATTAAATCAATACCGCAGTATTTTCTGCCGCGGCTCCTGAAACGGGTCAAACCGGGTCGTGGGCCGTGACAAAGACCAAAGCTCTGTTGACTCAATCTGCTGCCTTGGGTCAAGTACTGCTGATCCGGACAAGCACTGCTGGGTTCACAGCAGTGGAAAGATGCAACAGCAGTTTAAGTGTCTTTTATGTAATATAATGTAATAGCAGTAGTTTAGTACATCAGTGTTTATAGATCAGTGGTTAGAGTTTGTTAGGAGGTTAGATGTCACTTTCATGGTGACGTCAGCAAAGATGCTCAGTAGTTTGCAAGTGCCTATAAATAGCTCAGTACTTTGTACTGTTCTATTAGCTCTTTCACCACATCGTCTTCTTTGCACGAACAAACTATTGAGCTCTGGCTGAGGGGGAGTTTGCATTCTTACATCAATCATTGTAATCGTTGTTGAAACAAATTCAATCTTTCGATTCTATGTGTAAAGATGTTTGATTAAAGTATTACTCTCATTTGATTGTATACAAAGTTTGTTCCCATCTTAATTCCGCTGCACAACTCTTTCATTCTCATCTTAATTACGAACGAAAATACAATCAAAAAGAAACTCAGATCCAACACTTTGGACCATTCCTCTGTCAATTCTGCGATTTGTTAAACTCTCGCTATCCTCATATGCGAGTGTCCTTCAACTAAAACATATACAACAGTTAGTAATTTCAACATTAAAGGATGCCCATATTATAATACAAGGCTTTTCTACTATACGCATCAACGCGTGTAATTTCGTTGACTATATCTATTCTGTATCGTTTTTATTGGTGTAACGTGTATTACACGATAACCATATGTGTTGTTTAAAACACTTTAACATGCTAAACCATTAAAATACACGTACTTACCGGATTTGCGATCAAGCCTCGAACCGAACACCAATCTTTATTAAGAGCATAAGGTTTAAGTCCAAGCATAGTTTTCCCACCATAGTTGAATCTCTTAAACCAAGGCTCTGATACCAACTTGTAACACCCTAGTTTCTATTTAACGGTTTTACATGAAAATACCAACAATTAGATGTGTAGTTAAGACTACCCATACTATGAAAATATGGATATATTAAAAACTTTTATAATTTAAAGTGATACAACGTAATGTGGTTTAATTCATTGTTTTAGAATAACGGCGAAACAACATTGCGGAAGCTTTATTTAACGTGTGTTCGGTTCTTGCTCGATGCTTGATCTCCATCCGGGAACCTCGACATTCACCTGTGATCAAAACCAACTTAAAAGTCAGTTTTAATAATTAAATAACTAATACAACAAGGAAATTAGGAAAAATCCAACATTGATGTCTTGATCCAAAACAAAATACTTGAATTTGGCCTCCACCGTAACTTACGGTGGCACCGTAAGTTACGGTGGCCCCTGAATTACAAATCTTCCCACCGTACTTCAGTAGGCAACCACCATAACTAAGTCAGCTCCACCGTAACTTACGGTGGCACCGTAAGTTACGGTGGTCCCTGCATTCAACCTTTCCATTTTGCCGTTTATTGACACGAAAACTTTCGTATCTTTCAATCCGCTTATCCGTTTGACCTACCGTTTCTTCCTACGTGATTGTAATTTGATTCTCCATCATATGGAGTTAAAATCCGACATCCGGCTTAATAAATTTTGAAACTTTTATGGCTTCGGCTTATTACCTTTTTACAAAAATTTGACCCGTTTACGCATTTTATCAAACAAACGTATTTGTTTGATTCCTACATCACAAACACTTCTTCAAATTAATGTTATCTACCATTTTAGGTTCTAATCATAGGTTTATTACACAATTTAAACCCGTTTTCGCTCGTATGCTTATTTCGACCCGTTAAGGGTATTTTAAGCACTTTAAAGCATGAAATCGCTTTCATTCATTTCTAGCATCTTATTCTTACATTCCTTATCAAGTAATCTTCCACTACAACTATATGTGTGTTGGGTTTAATGTGGATATCTATATGTTCCGAGTTTTACCCCTCGGATTATCATTTTACGACAAAGATTCATATAAAGTCTTTCGACCCAAGAATTTACATCTTTCACTACCCATACTCATTCTAAGCATTTATTTAATCCTAAAACTCGTTTCCGAACCACCTTTAAAGGTCGTTCGTTCAAATTAGCCTATAAGGGCAATTTGGTCAATTTTCATCCTTCTTTTATTACAAGGAACTTTTAAATATTTGTTTGACTCAAAATCCGACCTTTTAACTATAGTTCTTGTTTGTAAACCCATGTGCTTCTAAAACATTATAATCATAATTCAATTTATTCGGCTTACCTAAAAGATAACCGAATATCTATATTTTAACCTTGTCTAACTCTTATAGAACTCCAAATTCTACATGATGAGTTGAATCATTATACATACCTGGCTCGGATCAATATTTTGACCCGTTTCAATACCTTGACTTATTAGCCGCTAAGCAATAGCGATGTGCGTATCCATTTGATATTTATTCCTATAAACATGTAACTCGACAAACCATTAGTCGATATTGTCAAAGGGTGATAATTTCACCTTTTGACCCGTTTATTTACCTAGTGATCTTTGTCACTTCAACAAATTTCCAATTCCATGTATTATGCTAATTTAAAGTCTACTAGCGAAAATACAAAATCAAGCATAACGTAACGGAATCATAGTTACGTACCTTTTAAGCACTCCTTTTAAACGTGTATTTCCACCGGCTTGTCCACTTGACGATCCGGATTCCTTGCCTAAAGAGTTCAATTCACAATCCGTTTAGAACCCTTTTTATAAGTCTTTACGCACAATTTCTTAACATATTCAAATCTGCGTTTTACTCAACCTTTAACACTTTAACCCTCATTTAGGCGTTTTATCAAACACCTAGCGGGTCAGATTTCTACATGGTCTAAACCAAGTTCATGACTTGAGTTTATCACCATAATTAACTTAAATTAGACTACATGTCCATATTTTAACATCAACAATTTAGAGATTTCCTCACAATTTCAGTTTACACTAGAACAGGAGTGTTAATCCTAGTGTTTATCGAGTTCCACTAACATATTAGTCACCCACTACGTTGATTTTGATCCTTACAATTAACATGCAAGAATTTATCAAGAATCATCTAGGGTTTGTCCCTACACCTTATATCCCTTCCAATTTCATGTTTACAACACATAATTAAGCTCTACACTCGATTTCAATCACATGCATGAACTTTGAATCGAATCAAAATGACCTAATTTGACATACCTTATGACCCCTTTGACGAGGTGATCACGATTCTATGTTCAGATTCCGATTTCAACTGGATTTTGGCCTTCAATTTGATAGTTTAGTACATGTTAGGGTTTTGGAAGTGAGGGTGTCGCCCCCTTCCTGTTCTTGATCGACCAGAGCCTCAATTGAGGTGTTTGGTTTTATTTTTTTTATTAAAACTAATAATAATAGTTTCAAGTTTAACAACATTGGTCCCTCCCCTTTTGTTTAACATTTAATTTTGGTTATTCTAACCTTATTTCAAGTTATTTCTAGACTTGTAGTTAACTAGGTTATAATTTTCCTAGTTATTCATCTTGTTCAAAAACCCGTTTTATTTTAAGTCCCGTTAAATCTCGGGCCTTTTTATATACTTTGCTTTCTCAAAGTATTTCCCATCCTTTTAATAAATATTAGACTTATTTATTTAAATCCTAATATTCACTGGGTTAATTTTTACCACTAACGGTATTTTACCCGTTTTTACTATTAACGAGGTTTGATTACCAAACCCGTTTTCGGGGTGTTACAGATTACAATGTTTATATCTACACAGTTACTCATTCAGTACTGTCAACACCTGACTTGTGGGTCATGTTACTCATTGGCTAACTCTTTGTCCAATAGTAACGGATTTCAAATAATGTATACCAAACCCCAACATACCGGCAGTAATTGTAAAATAAATAGACTCAGTCACTGTTTAAGGATAAGTAATATACTTAAGGTTTTGGTAAAATAGTTTGACTCACAAAAATAATGTACTAACAAACGATGAGAAAAAGAGAATGAACTCACATTGTTTACTTAGGTAATACTAAAGGAATTGGAAGTATGGATGATGATGATTTCAAAAAATGTGTGAAAGAATTAAAGTTGCCAAAAGGACGATGAAAAACGGAGCCCATGCACGTAAACCAGAGCCTCCCGGCTCAAAAACTACAAATTAATGTTTGCAGCACAGGGCCGTGCCCACCAGGCACAACCCCGTGCTCAACTGTCTTGAAGAAACACCAAATTTAAATGATCGGAATCAATCAGATCTGGGGGTAGGGTTTCTGCATAAAAAGGTTAATCCTCTCGCCGATGACTGATAGGAACTACTTCGCCGGAAATCACTGCAAAACAGAAAGCCGTTAGACTTGCCACAGGGAGAATGGGGGTTCTCTCCGTGAGCACCCTCCGGCGTGAGAATAAGTACAATGATCTCAAGAAGAAGATGGAGTAGTAAGAGTGAAAGTAAGTGAAAGTGAATGAAGAGATTGTACCTGAATTCCCATATTTATAACCAAAGTTTGGCGCCAAAAATATCACGGAGTATATAACGAAATCACCTTTTCCGTTAACAGTTATCTCCCCATCCATGCACACGGATCACGATTTTGATCAATGGCTGGGGAGATGCCACTTGGAAAGTGGTTTGATCTAGATTTGCATGTAAATTGTTGCCATCATCGTGACTACAATGAAGGCCCCGGATTTTGCCACGTCACATTCGGTTGTAACCGAATGGGGTTGCACACGATGGTCATTTAATGCCTTCTAGAAGATCTACAGCTGTAAACCGTTACTCCCTTGCCACGTGTTCATTCTGTTATAACAGAATAGATTCATTTTGTTCAAGTCCTCATTTCATACGCGCGGATGTGTTCAAAACTTATATTTTGTTGTTAAATTTTCAAGCTTAACTGTACCCTTGCGAGGGCCCACGCAAGGGTGTTAATTGAACATTCGTCTTTCTATTCTCCGGCGCATGGTCATTGAGGCCTGATCTCTCCAAATCTTGCTAAGACACGTTGCGCGGCCGCGTAAGGTCTGTTCAAGATGAATTTTGGAGTGTAATTATGGTATAGTCCTCTACGCTTGCGCGGGGTTTTTGGGACCATACCCCTTCATGTCTGATGTCCAGAAGTTTCTACCGAGAAGGTGACACGGGCCGTGATCATCCAGCACACCCCCGTGTCCACTGATGCGTGCGAAGTGTCGTATATTTTAGGTGTATATTTTAAGCCCTTTTTAACACTTATTTTAGCCAAGTTTTAAATTTATAAAACACGATATTTCACTAACACTAAACACACATATGGGCAAGTGCACCCATCGTTGAGTGTAGTATAGCGTTGGTAAGATACCGAGGTCGTCCAAGGACACAAGAGCTTTTAATACCGGTTTATCCTCAACGTCTAACCAAAATAAAAGTTTAGAAAAAATGTTTTAAACTAAGAAAAATAAAAACTAACTAAAATGCTGAAAATAAAAATAAAAAAAACAGATAGACAAGATGAATCACTTGGTTCCGACTCGTATCTAGTATAACCTTTGATTATTTCCGCACTTTTGCACATAATTAAGAGATTATCTTAGTTATTGTAGTAGGCCCCTCTTTTGAAGGTGACGTTACCCTCACCCCAGTAGTTTGAGTCAGCAGGGATACAATCCTAAAGGGGTGGATTATTGGAAGATAATGAATTAAGTTATTAATGCAGTATTGTGGTAGGCCCCGCTTTTGGCGGTGACGTTACCCTCGACTAAGTAGTCTGAGTCAGCAGGGATACAGTCCTAAATAGCCGGGTTATAGTATTAATAGTAGTTAACTTATGAGGGGATCAAAGAGTTTGGACCCCCGCCATCCAATACCGTGAAGTATTGAAGGAGGTCCTACTAAATTTGACCCAGGTCCATTGCAGGACCTCTAAACGCTGAACAATGGCAAGACCTTTACCAAACCGTTCCCTTAACCCCCTACCAGGTAGCCAACATACCTCCATATAGACCGTGGAGATATGAATGGTGAAAATCCTTTATTTTATATAGACAGTAAAATAATGCCAAGACACCACGGACAAACGATAAGGAAAGATCACCTTCAACATAAGTAACTAGTTATTAAAGTCATTAATACAAAACCAAATAAAAAGTGCAAAAGATTAGAAATAAAAAGTATTATACTAGACACTTTGTCTTCACCAAGTGATGTAAGAGACTTAGGCAAACATGGCCTTGATTGTCAAGAACTCTTACGATCAATCTTGGATCCCGAGACGACTCACACACTCTATGATGGACAATGGATGATGGTGGTGGATGATGGTGTTGTGATGGTGGTGGGTGGTGGATGAAGTGTGAGAGAGGTGGTGTGCCAAGGGATGAGATGAAATGAATCCAAGCACTCCTATTTATAGGCTGAACAGAGAGCTGGACACGGCCCCGTGCCCGTCTGACACTCTCTCTCTTCATTAATTGTAATTCGCAATTACAATAAATGCGCCTGCTGTACTTTCGACACGCCCCCGTGTCCGCTGAGCACGGCCCGTGGTGGGCAATAGAAGCTTCTATAGGTTTGTCTTTTCTGCTGCTTCTTGGGCACGGCCCCGTGCTGGCTGAGCACGGGGCGTGTTCAGCCTTCTGTTTTCTCTATTTTGCTTTGGAAGGTGCCGTTGAGGGTTCGGGCAATCCACTAATGTTCCTTTTCTTGTATTTATGTTGGATTTAGCTGTCTTTTTGCTTCTTTTGCGTTTTTGAGCTCATTTAATCCTGAAAATACAAAAGGAAGACAAAAACACTCTTTTTCCAATATTAGTACTAAAAAAGGGTTAGTTTTATGCCTCATTTGATGTAATTTATATGTTGCATTTTACACACATCAAATACCCCCACACTTGAACTTTTGCTTGTCCTCAAGCAAAACTCTTTAATATTTGGCTTACACTCCCAAATGGAATAGGTAGAAGAGAAGGTTTTGGGCTTGTCATAGAGTGTCGGGATTTCCAAGATCTTTTTGGGGTTTTATTTTTATTTATTTACACTCCTATTCGTAATGATTTATTTAGAACTGTTCATAAAAGAAATTACTTAATTGGGCATAACATATTTTTTTAAAATTCTATTTATATACAAGTTCACATACCTCGCGGGGAAATCACTCACACTCGGCCGAAGGTGTATTTTTAGTGAATCACTCGAGCGCGGTCCTGGAACTTATTCCTACCATAGGCTTGCCAAAAAATCAATCCTCCTCCTTTTTAACTTTTATACCTTTGTAGATATCAAGAGGACTTTGTGGGTTAAGGGTTGGCTAGGGTTAAAGGTAGGTGATTGGGTTAGTGGTTAGTAAAAAAAAAAGAAGGCAAAAAGCGTAACAAGTGTCGGTTTTCGTATATTTTTTTTTTCAACTTTTTATTTTTAATGAAGCTTTTATTCAAACAAAGTTATTTTTGATTACTTTGTTTGTTTATTTTCTTTTTGCTTCATTAAAAAAAAATTTTTTTTTTTTTTTTTTTTTTACGAAGAACCGAATTTGTTACTAAAATAAAGGGTAAAATAAAATGAAAAAGGTTTTGGTGGGTGAAAGGGTTTTTGTTTTGGGTGATGAAACGAAAAGGTTTAGGCTCAAAGGGGCTAACTAGGGGGATTTTTGGGTAGGTGGTAAAAGAAAAAGAAAAATAATGGTGTAGAAAAAAAAAATGTTAGTCCTAATGCCTCCATCCTTTACTTACTCGGGTTTAAGTTGATAAGGACCGGGAATGTATTGTTATGGCAAGTTCTAGAGTCGTAAGAACCAAGCGGCTATTCACACAAGAAACGAAAAATGAGCATTTAGTCAAATGATATGGAATTGTGTGCTCAATAAAGGCTCAAAACTCACTTTTGTGGGAATGGGTTTTTATGTGATCAAGTATATATAATCAAATTTTAAATAAGTTTGTCATGCCTTTTCATAATTTTCTTATGTTGGTTCTTTTTATCACTACGCTATCGGTTGTAAATTTGTAAAAATATAACATTTTTGAGAGCTTGAATTTCCCGAGTTAAACCTAGACAAGTAAAAAAAAAATTGAAATTTTTGAAAAAATTTGGGGTGATTAGCGGTTCCAATAGAGTTTTGTGTAAGGCTTGTATTTAGGACTTTCAAAATTCAAGGTTTTAGCATCCCCCCCACACTTAAATTACACATTGTCCTCAATGTGTCCCAAAAATAAATTTTTAGGTTGATTAGATGTGTAAAATAGTGTTTAAAAAGTAAAAATTTGTGTTACTGGGCACTGAACACGGCCCCGTGTAGAGTGGGCACGACCCCGTGTTCAGGTGCCAGTAACAAGAACTTACAGAAGGTGGACACGGCCCCGTGTCCACTGAACACGGCCACGTGTCTGACAAAATTCTGCCGAACAGAAGCCAAACAGCAGGTCAGGGAGGTGAGCATGGGGGCGTGTTGGCTGGACACGTCCCCGTGTGGACAGTCTGGAAGCCTGAAAAACAGGTTTCCTTCTCCGGTTTTTCCATTCTAGCCCTATGAGTGCTGAGGCTTAACACCCTAAGCCTTGGTTTGTACCTGTTTCAACACTTAATACCACACCAAGCAATACAAACATCCTACATTACCAAAGTTAATTGTTCCAAGCATAAAGTAAAAGAAAAATAAAATGCAGAAAAATAGTTAGGAAAAGTAAATTGTCTAACACTTGGCACGCAGGCCATCAATTGTTCAAGATTGCAAAGGGTTAACCTGGGGAGCCACCAATCAACCGCTTCCTCCTATTCTCCTCCCGCCTACTCCATGGCATCATCATCATCATCATCATCGTCATCCCCTCCACGGCGTTCAATGTGGTCTCGTATGTATCCGACATCGTCTTGTATCTCGGATAGGTTTCTCTCGATAGCTCCGACCCGGTGGTAGGTGTTGCTCGCCATGTTATAGGTGTTCCGAGTACACATGAGGTTTTCCTGCAACAAATCATGCAAACTTTGAAAATTAGGAAAACTGCCTCCCGAGGAGGATGATTGGCCCGGATCACCGTGGGGTGGGTATTGGTACTGATGATGTTGCGGTGCTGGGAGGACAAGTGCTTCTTGCGGGTTCCATGCATGACCTTGCATCCTTTGAAAGGTTACCGTCCCGTCTTCTGCCTCATAAACCAGGTTCATCGAGCGGCATATGTGAATATCCACCGTTCCCGACCATGGGCTCCTCTCAAATGACCTTGGAATGCGGGTGAAGTGCTTGAAGAGACGGTACACCCATCCCCCGAAGAAAATAGGAGTTGGTGCACTAGCAAGGCGGTTGTGATGCATGTTTCGGAGCATGAGGAACGGAACATCGAGTGGCCTGCGGTTGTGAATGCAATGGAGGACAAGTAAATCTCTTAACCCAACGACGCCACCACTGTCATGCCTTTGGCTAAGAGAGTAGCCGAGGAGCCTATGAATGTATCTGTAAAGCGGATCCCTCAGCTTGGTACTCTTAGTGCTGCTCGGATTGTAGAACCCTTCCCCAATCTGAGCCCACATGGCTTGGCGCTCGTTGTCTTCGATCTCTCTCAATCCCCCTGTATTTTCTTCGTTTCCTGCATCCTCTTCCGCATACAACCCGATAATCGATCCGAATTGTGCCATGGAGGTCGAATACCTCGTTCCGCCACACCTGAATGACACCCCGTCTTCATCGAACGGGTCGCACCTTGAAGTGAATGCAAAGGTGCTATAGAATTCCAAGGTGCATTCATGGACGGAACGGAGTCGGGTTGTTAGCGCGACTCTGAGTGGTCCCGTGACAATGTTGTTGAAACGGTCAATTTGATTCACCATGGTTAGTAGTTCTGTGCATGCCTGCCTCGGGTATTCCTCCGGTCTTGTTTGAAGAAGCTCGTATCGGGCTCTTGCATCTAGCTCATTGGCGTTGAATCTAGTAAACTTCTTGGCCATCTGCAAGAATACTCCAAAAGTTAGCATGAAACAGAAATATTTTCGGAAAAAAAACTGCAAACAGCGGGCTGGACACGTCCCCGTGCCCAGCGGACACGGCCCCGTGTCCAGGGGTCTGTTACTCAAAAATCCCATTTTTCGACCCGGCTTCGAAAACTTGAAAATTTTTGAACCGATAGGTGCGGTTTCCCCCGAAAATGAAACCCTAAGTTCCGTTTTTCCCAAAATAACCCGTTTACCCTATCAATTTTACCTTTTTCGGTTCAAGAACAAGGGTTTGGGGTCTTTGTAAGAAATCGGGTGAATCTATGAACAATACAAGTGTATTTACTTCCCTTAACACTAATCTAACTAAATGCAAACAGATTTAGGTAAAAATTTTAGGTTCGATCCGAATGAACATCAAGAACCCTAGATTTTTCCCCAAATTTGTGGTGTATTAACTACATGCAAGTGACTAATCTAACTACTACGAGTGACAGAATCATACCTTGACGCTGTTAGATCGGTAAGAGACGTTGGAATTTCGCGAAAAATCGCCTGGAACCAGAGCTTTTGTGGGGAAACGGGGCGTGTGGAATGAAGAAACTGTTTTGAAAAAGGGGTTTTATCCCGTCTGCAGCGCGAACACGGCCCCGTGTCCAGCGGACACGGCCTCGTGCCGAGCCTCTTTTTTTTTTTTATTTTTTTTTATTTTTTTAGTGCGCGTGTGAGTGCCCCTTTCTCCTATAAGCTATGGTTTAGAAAACTTACCGCTTTATTTTGCCGCCTCAATCGTTCATAACTTACCAGGCATGATGTTTTTATTCTTCCACGGTTTGAAGCGAGATCTCTTCTTCCTCATCCTCAATAAATCCTTGATAGAGTTTCAGCCGTTGGCCATTGACTTTAAATGGTGACCCATTTCGAGGTTTAATTTCCACTGCACCGTGTGGAAAAATATGGGTGACGGAAAAAGGTCCTGACCACCTAGACTTTAATTTACCAGGAAACAATCGAAGTCGTGAATTAAACAAAAGAACTAAATCTCCTACCCGAAATTCATTAGGTTTAATATGTTTGTCATGCCAATCTTTCATTCTTTCCTTATAAATCTCAGAGTTTGAGTATGCATAATTCCTAAGTTCGTCTAATTCATTTATTTGACAAAATCGATTTTTACCAGCAAATTCTAGATCTAAGTTTACATTTTTGATTGCCCAGTAGGCTTTGTGTGCAATTTCTACTGGCAAGTGGCAACTTTTTCCATAGACTAGCTTATATGGGGTTGTACCTATCGTTGTTTTATAAGCAGTTCGAAAAGCCCATAAAGCATCATCTAATTTATCAGCCCATTCCTTTCTATTTAACCCTACGGTTTTTTCAAGTATTCGTTTTAGCCCTCTATTGGTCACTTCGGCTTGTCCGTTTGTTTGAGGGTGATAAGCTGTCGAAACCCGGTGATAGACCCCATATCTTGTTAAAAAATTTTCAAGTTGATGATTACAAAAATGGGTACCTCTATCACTTATTAAAGCTTTGGGTGTGCCAAAACGAGAGAATAATTTTTTCAGAAATCTTACCACTACTCTTCCATCATTTGTTGGAAGTGCTTCGGCCTCGGCCCATTTAGACAGGTAATCTACTGCCACAAGTATGTATTTGTTTCCTTTCGATGGTGGAAAAGGTCCCATAAAGTCGAGTCCCCACACATCAAAAATTTCACAAACAAGAATGCCATTTTGTGGCATTTCGTTTTTGGAAGAAATATTACCTGTTCTTTGGCAAGCATCACATGTCTTTACAAGATTTTGGGCATCTTTGTAAATGGTTGGCCAATAAAATCCTGAATCAAATACCTTTCGTGCGGTACTGGCAGCACCATGATGTCCTCCGTATGGACCTTCGTGACAATGGCGAAGAATTCTTCGGGCTTCACTACCATGTACGCATCGTCTGACGAGTTGGTCGGCACACATTTTGAAAAGATATGGATCTTCCCAAAAATAGTGTTTCACATTGGCAAAGAATTTTTTTCTTTGATGATGTGGCCATCCTTTTGCGACTATTCCACTAGCTAAGTAGTTGGCAAAGTCGGCGTACCATGGTTCTTCCTTAAATTCTACCATTTCCAGGGATTCAGTTGGGAATTTTTCGTTGATTTGCTCGCCCCTGGTTGCCTCCAAAGCTGGGTCTTCTAAGCGCGAAAGATGATCTGCTGCGGTATTTTCTGCTCCTCTTTTGTCTTTGATTTCAATGTCGAATTCTTGGAGGAGTAGAATCCACCTAATCAAACGTGGTTTTGCGTCTTGCTTCTTAAAGAGATATCGAATGGCTGCATGGTCTCTGTAGACTATAGTTTTAGAAAGAACAAGATAAGAGCGAAATTTATCAAAAGCAAATACCACAGCTAGTAACTCTTTTTCAGTTGTTGTGTAATTTTCTTGTGCATCGTTAAGTGTTTTACTAGCATAATATATTGGGTGGAAATGCTTTTCTTTTCTCTGTCCCAAGACAGCTCCAACTGCAAAGTCACTAGCATCGCACATGATTTCGAAAGGAAATTTCCAATCAGGTGCTATCATGATAGGTGCATTGACTAACATTTCCTTTAGGGTTAGAAATGCTTGATTGCAATCCTTGTCAAAGATGAAAGGAGCATCTTTTTCAAGTAACTTTGTTAGAGGTCTTGAGATTTTTGAAAAGTCTTTGATAAACCTCCTATAAAATCCGGCATGCCCTAGGAAACTTCTAATAGCTCTTACGGAGGATGGAGGAGGTAACCTAGAAATGGTATCTATTTTGGCTCGATCCACCTCCATTCCTTCGCTTGAGATCTTGTGACCGAGTACTATTCCCTCCGTTACCATGAAATGGCATTTTTCCCAATTAAGGGCGAGGTTAGTTTCCTCACATCGGGATAGCATTCGTTCAAGGTTATCGAGGCATTGGTCGTATGAATCCCCAAAGATAGAAAAGTCGTCCATGAAGACTTCCATTGTCTTTTCTATCATGTCATGGAAAATGGCTACCATGCAACGTTGGAATGTTGCGGGGGCATTACATAGACCAAACGGCATGCGTCGATAAGCAAAAGTTCCATAGGGACATGTGAACGTTGTCTTTTCTTGGTCTTCGGGTGCTATCGGGATTTGAAAGTAACCTGAAAAACCATCCAAGAAACAGTAAAATTTATGACCGGATAATCTTTCTAACATCTGATCAATGAAGGGTAAAGGAAAATGATCCTTTCTTGTTGCTTCATTTAATCGTCTATAATCTATACATACTCTCCATCCTGTGACGGTTCTTGTTGGTATTAATTCATTTTTTTCGTTAGTAATTACCGTCATACCTCCTTTCTTTGGAACTACTTGGACGGGACTTACCCAAGGACTATCGGAAATAGGATAGATAAGTCCTGCGTCAAGTAATTTGATGACTTCATTTTTAACCACTTCTTGAACATTTGGATTTACTCGACGTTGTGGTTGTATGACAGATTTGTAGTCATCATTCATCAAAATTTTGTGTGTGCACATAAAAGGACTAATTCCTTTTATGTCAACAAGTTTCCAAGCTATTGCATTTTTGTGTTTTTTCAAAAGACTAACTAGTTTTTCTTTTTCTAGGTTATCTAATTTAGACGAAATAATTACAGGTAATTTACCATCTTTGTCTAGAAAAGCATATTCCAAACCTTTTGGAAGTTCTTTGAGCTCAAGTGGTGGGTCTTTAGGAGACTCCTTATTTGGTTGCTCGTTTCGATCAAGAACTTTAAAAGTTTGTTCTATGGCGACCTCTTCTTCAACAAAGTGGTCAGTCTCTTCACTTGTATCGGGTGGCTCATCTTCATCTTCAATTAGGGGGTCATTATTGCCGAATGGATATTTCATTGATCGTTCGAGATCGACACTTCTTTTAAATGCCCCTAATTGAAGAGGTAGATTATTGAACTTCCGGTTTTTCAAAGCTTCGTAAGTTTTTACAAATGGTCGTCCCAACACTAGAGGAGCGTCATCGAGGATGACAAAGTCGGTTGGAATTACCATTTGATTTGTTTGAACCAAGACATCTTCAACTATACCGATTGATTTTATTACTTTCCGATTGGATAGAAAAATGGGTATTTGAAGTGGAGAAAAATCACTAATACTTAATTTTTCGAAAAGGTAGTTAGGCATTATGTTAACACAAAGATCTTTATCGATTGTGACATTACTAATAAACGAATTTTGAAAGAAACATGGAACCGGTGTGATGTTAATTTCAAATGGGTCTTCTTTTATTAGTGAAGTTTGATCATTAGTTAACTTAACACTTACCGTTTCGTCAATTTTAGTGTTAGTGTTTAACTCTTTTAGAAACTTAGCATGAGTGGGTACTAAACAATGATTTTCGAAAGAAGGTGATAAGAGATGAATTTCTTCAAAATTAGACTCTTCTTGGATTTTAACGTTGTCGGACTCACCTTTTTCGTTGTTTAACTCATGTGTCGGTTTTTCACTTATTTGTTCTTCCATTTTTTCGTTTTTAATTATCTCTTCCTTTTTTAATTCTTCTCTTGCGCGGGACTCCTCTTCCCTTGCGCGAGCTTCTTTTATACACCGATCGATAACTCTAATGTGTTCTAATATCCTATCGGTCACTTCGGTTATAGAAAAAGAATCATTATTTTCTAAGCTTGAATCCGGTTGTTCGACCCTTTGTTCCTCATAATACCCATATGAAGTTGATGGTTCACACCATTGCCCTTCATTGTAAGCATATGATGGATAAGGTTCGTAATTTTGTTCTTCATAATACTCATATGAGATGGGTTGTTCACGCCAAGGTTCCTCATAATAAGCATATGAAGGTGGTGGCTCATACCTTGGTTCCTCAAAGTATGAGTAAGAAGGCTCATACCTTGGTTCATCAAAATATGAGTATGAGGGAGGAGGTTCATACCTTTGGTCTTCATAGGATGTGTATGAAGTTGATGGTTCGTACCTGGGCCCCTCATAGTAAGTGTATGAATTGGATGGTTGGTACGAGTGATTATCTTGAATTGAACGTGTATTACGACAATTTGTGCAATAATTACCCCTATAATCATCCTCATCATAGGTGTAGTTGTAACCTCCTGAGTATTGATCCATAAGAATCACTCAGCAGACCACAACCGAGTCTCGAGATCAGAAAACAAAAATAAAAACGGAAACAGAGGCTGGACACGGCCCCGTGTTGAGTGGACACGGCCCCGTGTTCAGAATCTGTATCTGGGCGTTTTAATTAAATTGACCGATCTAGTTGAGCACGGGGCGTGTTCAGTGAGCACGGCCCGTGTTCAAGCTACTGTTACTGGGCGTTTATGAAAAATCTGCAGCACGGCCCCGTGTACAGGATACTGTAAATGCAAAACTAAACTAAATGCAGAAAAATGTGCGCGCGTTTAAAAAGGTTTTGAAAAAAAAAACTGATTAGGCCGTTAATTTTAAGCTTTCTTAAAATCCTTGTGTCCCCGGCAGCGGCGCCAAAAACTTGATGCGTGCGAAGTGTCGTATATTTTAGGTGTATATTTTAAGCCCTTTTTAACACTTATTTTAGCCAAGTTTTAAATTTATAAAACACGATATTTCACTAACACTAAACACACATATGGGCAAGTGCACCCATCGTTGAGTGTAGTATAGCGTTGGTAAGATACCGATGTCGTCCAAGGACACAAGAGCTTTTAATACCGGTTTATCCTCAACGTCTAACCAAAATAAAAGTTTAGAAAAAATGTTTTAAACTAAGAAAAATAAAAACTAACTAAAATGCTGAAAATAAAAATAAAAAAAACAGATAGACAAGATGAATCACTTGGTTCCGACTCGTATCTAGTATAACCTTTGATTATTTCCGCACTTTTGCACATAATTAAGAGATTATCTTAGTTATTGTAGTAGGCCCCTCTTTTGAAGGTGACGTTACCCTCACCCCAGTAGTTTGAGTCAGCAGGGATACAATCCTAAAGGGGTGGATTATTGGAAGATAATGAATTAAGTTATTAATGCAGTATTGTGGTAGGCCCCGCTTTTGGCGGTGACGTTACCCTCGACTAAGTAGTCTGAGTCAGCAGGGATACAGTCCTAAATAGCCGGGTTATAGTATTAATAGTAGTTAACTTATGAGGGGATCAAAGAGTTTGGACCCCCGCCATCCAATACCGTGAAGTATTGAAGGAGGTCCTACTAAATTTGACCCAGGTCCATTGCAGGACCTCTAAACGCTGAACAATGGCAAGACCTTTACCAAACCGTTCCCTTAACCCCCTACCAGGTAGCCAACATACCTCCATATAGACCGTGGAGATATGAATGGTGAAAATCCTTTATTTTATATAGACAGTAAAATAATGCCAAGACACCACGGACAAACGATAAGGAAAGATCACCTTCAACATAAGTAACTAGTTATTAAAGTCATTAATACAAAACCAAATAAAAAGTGCAAAAGATTAGAAATAAAAAGTATTATACTAGACACTTTGTCTTCACCAAGTGATGTAAGAGACTTAGGCAAACATGGCCTTGATTGTCAAGAACTCTTACGATCAATCTTGGATCCCGAGACGACTCACACACTCTATGATGGACAATGGATGATGGTGGTGGATGATGGTGTTGTGATGGTGGTGGGTGGTGGATGAAGTGTGAGAGGGGTGGTGTGCCAAGGGATGAGATGAAATGAATCCAAGCACTCCTATTTATAGGCTGAACAGAGAGCTGGACACGGCCCCGTGTCCGCTGGACACGGCCCCGTGCCCGTCTGACACTCTCTCTCTTCATTAATTGTAATTCGCAATTACAATAAATGCGCCTGCTGTACTTTCGACACGCCCCCGTGTCCGCTGAGCACGGCCCGTGGTGGGCAATAGAAGCTTCTATAGGTTTGTCTTTTCTGCTGCTTCTTGGGCACGGCCCCGTGCTGGCTGAGCACGGGGCGTGTTCAGCCTTCTGTTTTCTCTATTTTGCTTTGGAAGGTGCCGTTGAGGGTTCGGGCAATCCACTAATGTTCCTTTTCTTGTATTTATGTTGGATTTAGCTGTCTTTTTGCTTCTTTTGCGTTTTTGAGCTCATTTAATCCTGAAAATACAAAAGGAAGACAAAAACACTCTTTTTCCAATATTAGTACTAAAAAAGGGTTAGTTTTATGCCTCATTTGATGTAATTTATATGTTGCATTTTACACACATCACCACCATACTGTAAGTCTTCTGATTAAGATTGTTACTGGCACTTTGGACACGGGTGTCGTGTCCCCATAACACGCCCCCATGCTGCAAGTGCCAGTAACAAAAAAAATGTTATTTTCACACTTTTTACGCATTTAACCAAAATAAATCATATTCGGGACACATTGAGGGCAATGTGTAATTTAAGTGGGGGGGGGGGGGACGATAAAACCTTGAATCGTTTGTCCTAAAAACAAGCCTTACACAAAACTCGCCTTGGAAACCGCTAATCACCCCAAACTTTTTCAAAAAAAATTATTTTCTTTTTACTTATCTTGGTTTAGTTGGGTAAAATTAGTTCTAAAAAATATGTTTTTACTAATTTACACCTGATAGTGTCATGATAAAAAGAACCAATTAAGATAATTATAAAAACGGACATAACGAATCTTTGTAAAATTTGATTATATATACATTTTTACACTATAACCCCTTGTCCCACAAAAGTGAGTTTTGAGCCTTTACCGAGCATACAAATACACATCTATATTAATTGCTCAATTTACGTTTCTTGTGTTAATAGCCCGTTTGGTTCTCGCAAATCCAGAACTTGCCAAAGCGATACCTTCCAAATCCTTACCGACACAAATCCAAGTAAGTAAATGATGGAGGCATTAGGATCAAAACCATTTTTCACTTCAAAACCTTTATTTTTTCCTTTCTTTACCAAAAACATCCCCTAGATGAACCCTTTTGAGCCTTAACCACTTTCATTTCTAAACCCGCAAAGATATATACCTTTGCAAAAACAAACCTTTTTATTATTCACCTTTTATTTTTGTAAAGATATCAGTTATAAAATTACAATTATGGCTCAGTTTCAACTTTGGCAAAAAAAAAAGAAAAAAAACCAAAGTATTTTTTGCGCTAAGCCAAAAAGCAATGGAAAAAACCGATATCTTTTAAGCCTTTCGCCATTTCAATAAAACATACTTACGCGAACCACAACCTACCCTTTAAAAGTCCTCTTGATATTTACAAGGATTAAACATCACAAAGGAGGAGGTTTGATCGTTTGTCAAGCCTATAGTAGAGCTATCGGTGTCTAGCGGAAACGAATCGGTTGGAAATTCTATTTTTAAAAATATGCAAGAAAGTGGTATAAAATTTTGTATTTGTGTGGGTGAAATATGTATTTGTGTGGATGATATATATATATATATATATATATATATATTGTTTATTTTTTTTTCATTTTCTCATGGTTTCAACAGTAACCTCATCTCAACGGTAACAAATAACGTTCGAAATCGATCATATTAAAGCGTTTTGAAGACCACGCGTGGTCGATCTGAGCGACGGCGGTGTATCACGCTACTCCACGCGTGGTCAATGGTCCATAACGCGGCGTCCCGGATGCGTTATAGGATTAGGGCTGTTCACGAGTTGAGCCGAACCGAACGAACCTTTGCTCGTGCTTGGCTCGTTTACAAACCGAACCGAGTGGAGCGGCTCATTTAAAACCGAGCCTCAAATCAAGCGAGCAGTTTCCGAGCAGTAAATATTCTGAGCGAGCGTCGAGCGAAGTTCGAGCGATTTGGACAACCATGTCGCATGATTTAAATTTGTTGAGAGAGATAGTGACAATGTTGGGTCTCAAGTTCTTATGTCTTTAAAAACAGGCACATTTCATGGCATATATTTTTCTTATGAATAACAATATTGTGGCCGATGAGGCGATAGTCATATTGCACGAACAATGACGTGGAGAGCCGGAGACGATCGACTTAGGGTAACAGCATGAAACATTGAGGCGATGAGCATACTGTCGTTTATCGGTTTAGAGTTTAACTTTTAGATTTGATATTAATTTTTTTAATGACGTGATTGGGCTAGTACGAATAGATGTAGTTGCAAATTTGTATATAGTGGACCACAATATAATGGAGTGGTATATATAAAAATATAAATTTAATTTATATTTGTGTATATATATGTGTATATACATGTTTATATATGTATGTGTCTATGTATATGTATATATGTACTAATTAAAAATAATAATTCGAGCCGAACCGAGCCAAGCGGAACTTTGCTCATACTTGGCTCGTTTACAAACCGAACCGAACCGAGCAGAGCGGGTCGTTTATAACCGAGCTTCAAATCGGACGAACATTTTTCGGGCAATTTCCTAAAAGTTATATATAATAATGGATTGAGTGAAGGGTTGGTGGGATAGATAATTTTCACAAGAACAAGCGGTTAAACAGAATTACTAGTAACCCCCATCCATATCCATACGAAACAAAAGAATCTCATCTTTTTTTTTTCTTTTCTTCTGGCGCCGCATCTATCATCGTAAGTCCTCTCAATTTCTGACACTGATGTTTCGTTGATTCTAGATTCAGTTGTGTAATCGATTACAATTCCTTCGTTTTTTCATGATTTGTTAGGTTTAAAATTGTTTATTTGATGTAAATTGTGTTTAGGTTTTGCTGAATGTATTACCTTTGATTCTTGATTTAGTTGTGTAATTATTGTTTTCGGTCCATAACTTTAAAACTGATACACATTCAATGTTTTGTTTGAAGAAATTAATTGAATTGAATTGGAATGATGTAAAAACAAGTCTACTCTGTTGCTAATATTAGTTAGTCAATGAGATATGCATCTGTTTTGTATGGACAATGAGATTGTATGCTCAGATGGATGGATATAGGGCTGTAAACGAACCGAACGAACATGAACAAGGCCTTGTTCGTGTTCGTTCGTTAAGAATATTATCTGTTCACGAACGGTTCATGAACACTTATCGAACGAGATTTTTTGTTCGTGTTTGTTCGTTAAGAAAATGAACGTGTTCATGAACGGTTCACGAACACAGATAAAATCGACGAAGTTCAATTGTATTTTTCGATGTGAATAATAAGAAAGAAAGGTGGAGGTAGGGTTTCCTATTTTATTTGTTTGGGTAATGAGATAAATAAGAATTAAGGAATATAAAAGGTTTAGATACAATAAATAAATGCTAAAAAAATATTTAATGAACAACATAAACAAACGAACATGAACGAATGTTCACGAACACGTTACCGAACGTTCATGAACGCAATTGAACGAACGAGACAGTTGTTCGTGTTCGTTCATTTAACTAATCGAACGGAATTTCTTGTTCATGTTCGTTCATTAATTAAATGAACGAACGAACGTAAACAAACTTCCCGCCGAACGGTTCACGAACTGTTCGCTGAACATTCGGTTCGTTTACAGCATGGATATACTATGGCAAAACTTGAGATTTCCGACCTGGGGGTCGAAAACGTATACACCCAATAATTTTTATAAAACGGGGGGTCGAAAACGTATATACCCAAAAATTTCTATACGAAAACCACATACTCTGCACTACTGAGTGAAAAGTTCGGGGGGTCGGCCGCCCGCTCCCGCCCCCACTATCCTACGCCCTTGGATATACATCTGCTTTGGAATGATTTTATTTTTTATAAAATCTTGATTTAGTATGATATTGATCACTAAACTAGGGATAGCATGAAACATTTTGGAACAGGTCTGAATGTCTGATTAGTGGAGCAATATTGTATCTGGTTCAACGTCATTAGTTATGGTTAGATTTCTCACTCTGTTTGAATCGTTCACACCAAAAATTATAAACTTATAGTTTGAATCTGAAAATGATACTCTTACCTGATTGTCAGCAAGTTTGAGTTTTGCCAGAAGCTGCTCTTTCTCTTCAGCGGTCAGTATTTCATGCTTTGGCATTGTCACATGTTTAGTAATGTTCATTTTTGGTGTATTGCCTCTTTTTTTACAAGTTTTTACTAGTACCTTTAGTTTGCGTTATGATTTTGAAAATGGTTATTGGTTATAATACGTTTACATAATTCCATACTACAAAAATAAAAAAAAAAGTTCATGCAGATGGTTCTAAGTTCTTAACCGAACCAATAAATTCGCAAAAAACTGAACCATGAACCAAACCGTTTTGGATCTTAAAATGGTCGA
The DNA here is from genome assembly GCA_030545235.1 of Helianthus tuberosus. Classification (NCBI taxonomy): domain Eukaryota; kingdom Viridiplantae; phylum Streptophyta; class Magnoliopsida; order Asterales; family Asteraceae; genus Helianthus; species Helianthus tuberosus. The sequence goes on along the minus strand of CM060415.1, from coordinate 3,109,624 downwards.
CGGCTTGATCGGCTTCAATAGTTTTTGAAATCCTCTACGCTTTGTAAAGCTGTATGTGAAAACCTCTACATTTGATTTTGAAATCGATCTGCAAAAACACTGGTTATGTTTGATTGTGTTTCTCATTTTTGAACCACTTAAACTATTCACATATTATAAAAAAAATCACTTTATTAAGAATACTTTAAAGTTCAAAGCGTTATCAGGAGTATAAACTAATTCGTGACTCGTAAATTGCTCATAGTAGGTCATTAAAAACTTTACTAAATCCAGTTCGAGCTATTTGATTTGTATAAATACCTAAGAAGAGTACAAGCTGTAGGTACTAGTTAGCTTGCTTGTTGGCTTAGTCGAATAAGAGTTTAAGATTGTGGATTATGTGACGAGTGAACTCGACTACACTCGGTATTATTATTGAGTGCCTAAATTGAACTATTTTAAGTAGTAAATTGGTTTGGTAACCTGGAGAAACTATTTTTATAATATTACTTGTGTTACAATAAAAGTATATAAAGCTGAAGAAATGATAAGATATTTAGGAGAACGACATGAAGATTATAATATCTGAAACTTTTTGTGTGATTGATATAGATATAGACTTCGCAACGGAAATTTAAACTTTTTGTCGCTGTAATATTTGTTTAACTATTTAATGATGTGTGATTACATGAGTTACTGTTTGTCAAATCGTCATACTTGTCTTTTTTTTTTCTATAACAAACCTTTGTGATCTTAATTAATTTTTGTTTAGGTTTGAACCCAACCCAACCCAACCCAACCCCTTTGTAGGAACAACGGCAACAGCAACAGAGACGATGAGATGGGACGACGAACAAGAACCCCACCAGCAGCAGCAGCAAGACGACTCTTCCTATCTGGACTTCGATACCCTTTCTCTCATTCATAAACCCAAGGTTTCCGCTTTTCTCGCCTTTTCTTTTTTCTAATCTCATTTCCTCACCTCTTTTTCCTTCTTCTTTAGGATTATTATCGTATCCTCGAGGTGGATTATGAAGCTACGGAAGAACAAATTCGATCCAATTTTATTCGATTAGCTTTGGTTGGTTGGTTTCCCCTTTTCTATTCTGACTTCTTTCTTTTAGGGCTTGACAATAATTAGTTGGTTGTTTTATCTTTGACAGAAATGGCACCCAGACAAGAAAAAAGGCGAGGATAGCTCCACATCCAAGTTTCAAGAGATAAACGAAGCTTACCGAGGTAGTCCGCATTCTAATACTTATTTCCAGACTAGTTGTTTACCTCTCGAAACCTACACCATTTTTTTAGACAACCATTTTTCGACATGCTTATCTCTTCTTGAATATAAGTTATTAATCTTTGTTTCTTGTTGTTTTATTCAATCAAAGCACCGTGCTTATGCCATTCTCCTGATTCTTCTACTTCAAATTGCTTTTGTAGTAAACATACCAAAACCAATTTTAAGCATAAACACAACACATACCGATTGCTTTATGTGATACATAAGGCAGGCGGTTATGTAATCGCATAACCCTCCCTCCCTATGGTGCTATGTACAAGTGATATTACTGTATTAGACATGCTCCTATATATAGAGAGGCATTTATTACATAACCATTTTTAAGTTGAGAATCGTATAAGCACTTTTATGTAGAGCTTTAAAGATACAGTGAGAGAGAAATAAAGGCCAGTTAAAGCAATTTGTATACACACATTTGTGCACAAAGGGTGCTTCATTGGTCTTTTATGGTCATTTGAACTTGTGGCATATCGACAAGCAATTCAATGCTTAACAATCATACATTTCCTTTCTCTGCAGTTTTAAGTGACCCTATCCGCAAAGAAGAATACGACAGGAAAGGAATGCTATACCTCTATGATTACAACATCGTTGTAAGCATCATCACTATCACACATTAGTGATCTTAAAAAGACCCTAACGGAATTTGATGATGCAGGATTATCTTAATCGTTACAAGGGTCTCATCTTAACATGCAATGGGCTCGGGATGAAGACCTCCATCTTATGAGAGTGTAGATAAGGCAGTTGATGTTATGATGGTGAATTTGCAGAATTAGGTTTGTTTTAATACTACCTGCAACTGCAACTGTTATGTAAAGCTTTAAAAAATCACTGCTATCAACTTCCAACAAATCCAAAGTTGCATTGTAATATTACTACTACTTTGGGTATATTAACCCTTTGCTCTCTCCTGTGCATAATTTTTATCTTATATCTAGCTATCACTTGATGAATAGCTAAACACCAGCAAAGGCTCTTTGAAGCATGGTCATGTATAACCGGTGTTATCTCGTCTTCAAAAGTTGCATTTCATAAACACATAAACTTCAAATGCTACTTTCACTTGTCATAGTTCTAAATCCTTCTCTGTTCCCACCATCTGTGGTTCCTTTTATCAATACATCAATGAGTTCAAATGTAGAGAGCAACCTTCTTTCCCTGCATATTACCTCCAAGAGCCGACTCCACACACGCGGTTCAGGGTTAAACCCCATCTGCGCCAACACCGCCAACACCATGGCTGCATCCACAACACTTCCAGCTTCACACAGATGGACCAGCAACTCGTTCGACGTAGCAAAATGAGGGAGGAATCCCCTGCTCGCCATCACACCAACCAACTCTGTTGCTTTCTGCAAATATCCCAACTTGCATAGAGAATTCAGCACAATCCTATAACTAGATTTGTCCAAATAAACACCTTCATAAGGTAGCCTTTCCAGCATTTCAAGAGCTTCATAAGTTCTATCATACATGCATAGTCCCACAAGTATAATATTAGAAGTGATATGATCAACTTTACAATCTTTTTCTTCCATTTCTTTTAAAACCCGAATAGCTTCATCGATTTCCCCACTTCTACACAAACAATTGATAAATGTGGTGTAACCAACTTTGTCAAGATGTAACCCGACACCTTTGATTTCATTGAACACCCTTTTCGCCTCTTGCAGGTTATGAAGTGAAGATTTTGAGAAATGTGTCATAAGATCAAGAAATATACTTTCATGGAACTTGCATGTTTCATATGTCATTTGATGAAGAACCAAATCTACATGTTCAAATTCTTTTAAACGGGCGAGTTGGTGGAGGGTAACAGCATAAGTCGAGTGATTGCGACTAAAACCCCTTCGATTAGTCACCATGTTAAAAATGCTAAGAAGACGGCGTGGATCTTTCTCACGTTTGATCAACTTGATAACCGATTCGTGAGAAATATATTTGGTCTTTCTTGGGATTTCTGTTGGAGGGTCGGGTTTCGGGGATTTGGCTCTGAACCATTAATGAAACACAAGTTAACACTAAGGTTAATCAGTGGGGTTATTTCTTCTGTGGGTTCAATCTCCTTTCTTACTCGTAGAAATGACCTGGGTCCTGCAAAACAGCAACACCGCTAGTCTCGTTAAGAGGGGAATATGGGGGTTTCTCTCTTAACCAGGCTCCGGCGTGAGAATAAGTAATGTTCTGAGGAAGAATAAACAATGTGTGTTGAGTGCAAGAGTATAGAGAGCAAGGTGATTCAACCTGGATGATGAAGGGTCCTATTTATAGCCGGAGGGTGAAGGAGGGAGGAGCAGTTGTGCCGGCTGTGGTTGCGCGCCAGCTGTCCGACCAAAGGGAATATCCTTTTGGTCTCCTCTGCCGTGGTCAGTGTAGTGGTACACGTGGCGCGCTTACATTTGCCTATTTTGGAGACGTCGTACTGGTACTGTCGGACTGCTCCTTGATTCGTCGCAGGCCTACCTGGCGCTTGATGACTGGTGACACGTGTTGTCCTTTTTGTCGGATGGAGCATCTTTGGTGCCACCTTGATGTTTTCCAGAAGCTTCTGGACGATCTTGTTGATGTCAGCGCCACATAGGATGGAAAAGTGGTGTGGTCCTTGCCATGTGGGCAAGGGATTAGGACCATGCCTCTTCAAGTCCCCCCAGTCCAGTGTGCCTTCTAGTTGAGTTGATCGTCTAGGAGGGATTCTGGACTTATGAAGGTAGTGGTTTGTATGGCGTGTGTTTGTTATGGGAAACTTGAAAAATTGAAACAAATGGACGCATGGCGCATGGGTTTTGGCAACTTTTAAAAGTTGAGCCAAATGGACGCATGGCGCATGGGTTTTGGTATCTTGTGAAAGTGGAGCCAAATGGACGCATGGCGCATGGGTTTTGACACCTTGTAAAAGTTGAGCCAAATGGACGCATGGCGCATGGGTTTTGGCAACTTTTGGGTTTTGGCAACTTGTAAAAGTTGAGCCAAATGGACGCATGGCGCATGGGTTTTGGCAACTTGTGAAAGTCGAGCCAAATGGACGCACGGTGCATGGTGCAGGCATTTGTTGTTTTCTTCTGAAAAAAGTTTTGTTGTCTTGGGAGGGAGCGACTGATGTGACTGTCTAGTGTTTCCTGTCTTATCGAAGGTGAACAGGCGCCTTTTCAGTCATGTCAGTTACTTTCTGTCACGGTGTCAGGCGTCTGTTTACCTGCTCCCGAAAAAAGAGGTGACGTCTTCTCTCTCTCCCCCATTGATTGCCTTTCTGGATTCTGACGGCCCACTACTCATCGCATTAAATGCGATGGGTATAAATATAAGGCGGTTTCTCCTTCTTCCTTGCTTTTCAAAATTTGAAGTTTGGTTCTATCCCACTCCTTCGTCTTTTCTCTTCCTTTTCTTTGAGAATTTCCGTCTAACTTCTGATTATCTTCATTATGTCTGGGGTGAATCCTTCTCAGAGGAAGAAGAGAAATAAAGGAAAAACTCCCCCAGGTCCCGACCAGGCGGTCATAGGGTGGAAGGAAGAGGAGTTCCACAATCTGGCGAGAGAGATGGGTTTCTTGCCTGAATGGGGAGCCCAGTATCCGACTGCTGGTTCGACTGCTATGGATGCACCCCCGGGCTATATGACTTTGTATGCTGCGTTTTTTCGAGAGGGTAACTTCCGGCTTTCAATCACCAGGTTTACTGCCGACGTCTTGAGGAACTACGGGCTCCATCTTTCTCAGATCAATGCTATTGGGCTTCCCCGCATTACTCATTTTGAGTTTGTTTGCATGGCTAATCGTGTGGAGCCAACTTTTGCGATGTTCAACGTCTTCTATACCGTTACGTATACCAGTGGCTTTTATTCTTTTAACGCTCGGACCGGTGTTGCTCCAGTTTGTTCTGTTCCTTTGAAGAGTCTTCATGACTGGAAGCAAAAAAATTTCTATATTCGCCGAGGTGTTATCCCTATGGATATGCATTACCGGTCAGTGAATGAGGGTATTCCGAAGGTAGACGTTTTGCCTGGTTTTGCTGAAGAGAGCTGGTATAAAAAGGTAACTCATAAAGCTACAGCCATTTCTCAGTTGGAGGAGATGGCTTTGGTTGGCGCTGGGATGAGTTTGTTGTGGGTTCCGAAGAACCCCCTGGGTGTTCCTGTGTACGGTTACCAAGGCAAACGTACGTAGTTTTATTATTATTATTTTATTTTATTTTACCGTCCGTTTTCCCTTATTCTTTTGTGTTTTGCAGTTGGATACAGTTTGTTGAATGTTTTGGATCTAAAGGCCGCGGGTGCCATGGTTGAGGCGATCCAAGAAGACGGAAAACCTGCTTGGTTGGAACAGATTCGCCCGCGTTTCCTGCATCCCACAAATGATAGCTTTGTTGCCTATGCCAATGTTGTGTTAGGTGAAACCGATGAAGATGATCTTATTGGTCCTACCCGAGAGGAAGTTGTTCTCTCGAGTGGAAGTTCTGGTAGATCCCTTGGAGGTCTAACTTCTCGTTCCGCGCGTGCAGGTCCTGCGCAGGAAGTTGTTAATGAGCCTGTTCAAGAGATTGTTGGTGATGATGATGATGTTCCGGTTGGGCCTACTGATCCACTGGAGACGAGAAGGAAAACGAAAGCTGATAAGCCGGAGAGGAATGAGCAGAGGGTTGAGGGAAAGTCTGCTGGTATTCTTCGTAAGTGACCCTCCACTCTTCCTGTCCTAGATTACATAGTTGTTTCTGATACATTGTCTGGTTTAGGGACCGGAGAGAAACCTCGTGGGTCCGATCCGGACGACCGCGCTACCTTGACGGAATTGATGTAGAAAAAAACTTTTGACGATAAAAAGCGAAAACTTGATGAGCAGGCTGCTGCTCTTCTTGCTTCGAAAAAGGTTAAACTTCAGAAGGAAACTCCTCCTGCACCTTCTGAATCTGAGATTGATATGGGTGTATTTAGTGGTGGTCGTGGTAATCTCCTGGAGGAAATCTTTGCTGCTTCTGCTCCTACAGGTGAAGCATTTGTGATTGTGGGCTTTGTCACCTAGGTTTTTTGCTTGTTTTTTTATTTGTGTGTTCATCTTGTATCAGGTGTCAAGTCGGGTAGACCACCGCGCGGGGTTGATGTTTCAAAGATTACTCCTCCTACCTCTCCGCCGTCCAGGACCATTGACTTGTCTCCTCCTCGTGATGATCTTGGGAAGAAGAAAGAAGATGATGTGACCACTGAGTATGTAGGTGAAGGTGGTGGTGATGTTGCTGGTGGTGATGGTAGAGGTAAGGGTGTTGACACCACAGTGGAGTCCAGTCAAACCGCTCCACGTCAAACCATTTACACCAAACGCCCTCCGGGTGACGGCGGTGGGGCTACTTCGGGTGTTGTCCACAGCCCTCAGTTTGAGAATGTTCGTGCTGATTCTTGGGATACACAGAACCCTGCTTGTGATGATCTGCCACATGCCCCTCGCTGGAATCTAACCCAGGGTTCCAGGATGAATGATCTGGGTAACTGTCACGATTTCTTCTCGCTATCTCTCCCTCCTATTGAGAGGATGTTTCAAAAGAGGCGTAATCGGTTTGAGTTGTTAGATGATCATGTGCGTGCTGGGGTTAACTATTTCGCCACTTCTCAAGAGATTGTGTGTGAATGGAGATTGATGGGAGAGGAGACCGTTGAATTTGAAGATGAGAAGAAGGCATTTGCTGAGGAGAAAGAAAAATTTAATGCGGAGAAGAAAGGTTTGCTATGGAGGGTTGCGGATGCTGAACGGAAATTCGAGCAAGAGAAACAGGTCAACGTTCAAAAGCAGAAGGACTGGGAGTCTGCTTGTGAACGTACTAATGTCGAGATGCAATCTCAACGTGACACTATTGTGCGTTTATCTGGTGAAAAGTCAGAGATTGCTGAGGAGGCTCAACAGGCGCGTGTTGTATTTGAAAAGAAAGAAAAAGAGTATGTTGATCGTATTACTAAACTGGAAAACCTTGTTAAGCAGAGGGTTTCCGAGTGTGAAGCCGCTGATCGTCTTCTTGAGGAGAAGGTTGCTGAGTGCAAGGGCTCTGACCTTCTGCTTGAAGAGGTTTCTGCTGATTGCAAGTGGCTGCTTTCGCGCGCAGTGCCTTTGGTAACTTCCTCTTTTTTTTTTTTTTTTTTTTAGTTTGTTGTACTTTTTTCTTACCTTGTTGTATTTTGCAGATTGCGGATCGTATTGTTAACTCTCGCGAACTTGCTACTTACATGTTTGAATTGGGTCAAGCGGGGTACAATAGTGGTCGAAAGTATGGCTATGCTGAGGGTAGAGCTGCAGCTGTCAGTAATGAAAAAGATTACCACTTCGAGTTTTACAAAGAGGACTGTGATGGTAAATATGCTGCCAAGCGCAAGGAGTTCACTTCCCTGGAGTTTGCTGTTGTTAAGGCTGCTCACAAGCTATCCCGGAAGCCAGATGGTGTTGCCTTATTGAAGAAGGCTCTTGGTGATGAAGGTAACGCGGCTGGAGGTACCGGGACTAGTCATCCTAAGTGAAGGATTCCGGCCTGCGTGCCGCGTATGGCCTTAGACGGCCCTGTAATCATTTGACAACTTTGTGAACAATATTAATTTTTGCTTACCTGTTATGCTTGTGAACATTTGACTATGCTTGACGTTTGTTATGTTAATTTTCGCCTTTGTTTTATGCAAATTTTGTAGTCGTCATAATATGTGCATGTATAATTACTTTGATTCAGGTATCACGAATGAATGATGGCGCTGACAGGTTGTGTTGTGTTAGTTACAACGTTTTATTCTGTCGTTCATGTGCGCAGGTTGGTTCGTGGATACGAAGTGATCGAGTTACAGGTTATTGTGTGGACCCAGCTGTGCTCAGCCTTGGGGGCGTTTACAATGTTTGTTTATCCTGTGTTCGATGTTTTCGTGTTTATGTGGGCACGAAGTATTTATTTGGCCTTTTTTTAGGCTTTAGTTGTGTTTTTTGACCCGGCTGTGCACTTGTTTGTGACAGGCCTTGGAGGTCTACAACGTTTCCTGGTGGTCGAGCCATTGATGTTTTCGTGTATGCCCAAAGTAATGTATGCAGTTGTGACGAGAAATTTGCATTTCAAGGAATAGCCAAACACTTCTTGTATTAATGCTTAACTGTGTTGGCACGCGGCCGTTACAAGTACATAAGAAACTTCGGCCTTTTACATGTAGCATCTTCTTAACTGTTGGGCGTTCCAGGTTCTTGGAACTTCTTTGTCGTCTAGGGTGCGTAACTTGTATGCCCCTTTTCCGAGTACCGCATCTACTACATAAGGCCCCTCCCACTTGGGGGCTAGCTTTCCCGGTTTTTCGGCGTTAGACGCCTCATTGTCCCTTAGGACGTAATCTCCTGGGTTGAAGGTGCAGATGCGGACTTTGGAGTTATAATACTTCTCCAGTTTTGTCTTGTACTTTGCTTCATTTATCGCCGCCATCTCTCTCCTTTCTTCTAGGAGATCGAGGTCTAACCTCCGTTCTTCCTCGTTGTTGATCGCGTTTATGGAAAGCATTCTTGGCGATGGCAGCCCGATTTCTGTTGGTATCACAGCCTCGGTCCCATAAACTAAGCTAAACGGTGTCTCCCCATTGCTTGTTTTGGGCATTGTTCTATGGGCCCATAATATGCTGGGCAGTTCATCAACCCAACCTCTTCTTTTGTCTCCCAATCTTGCCTTGATTCCGTCGACGATACTCTTGTTGACGGCTTCCACTTGGCCATTCCCCTGCGGGTGCGCAACCGAGGAGAAGGTGTGCTCAATGTGTAATTCTTTAAACCACTGCTGAAGACCGGCAAAGTTCATTCCGTTGTCGGTGATGATCCGGAGTGGAAATCCCGAAACGGCATATGATTTGTTCCCATATGAATCTTTTGACGACAGTGGATGTGGTTGATGCAAGTGCCTTTGCCTCTACCCATTTTGTAAAATAGTCGACTGCGACTATTATAAATTTGACAGCACCTGGGCTTCGGGGAAAGGGCCGACAATATCTATTCCCCACTGCTGAAAAGGCCACGCCGTTGTGACTGGTACCAATTCATTCTTGGGGTGCATCGTTTTGGGGGCGTGTCTTTGGCATCCACTGCATTTCCTCAATTCTTTTACTGCGTCTAAATGCATCCCGGGCCAGTAGTACCCGGCATTCATCACCTTTGCCACCACCATTCTTGGCCCGACATGTATACCACAAATTCCTTCATGCACTTCTCTGATCAAATAATTTGCGTCTTCGGGGTCGACGCATCGTAACAGTGGCACAAGGTATGACTTTCGGTATAAAATTCCGTCAGCCATCCGATAATGTTCAGCCTTGTGCTGGATTTTCCTCGCTTCAGCTTTGTTATCTGGAAGTATCCCAGATTGAAGGTACGCTATTATCGGAGTCATCCATGACGTTGTTCCTACTTGAATAACGCTTACTTCTCTTAGTGGCACTGATGGGTTGCTCAAAACTCCTTTGCCAGGTGTTGAAAACCTGTAGATGCGAGTTTACTCAGCGCGTCTGCTGGTTTATTCTCGCTTCTATTAATGTGGTGCACCTTGTAGGAATAGAAGGTTTGTAGCAACGTCTTTTCTTGATTCAGGTAAAGCGCCATTACATCTCCTCTGGCTTCGTATTGCCCGTTGATTTGCCCGGCCACTAACATGGAGTCCACATGTGCTTCGATGTGTCTATAAGTCCCATTTTGATTGCCAGTCTTAAGCCAGCAAGGAAAGCTTCATATTCGGCTTCATTGTTCGTGCTCTTGAAATCCAAACGTATGGCGTAGGTGAATTCATGTTTGTCAGGGCTCACCAGCCGAAGCCCTGCGCTTGCGCAGTCTTCGTTAGATGCGCCGTCTGTGTATAACAACCACGGTTCTTCTACTTGCTGTTTTTCGGCTTTTTCCATTGCTTTACATTCCCGATCCTTGTCGTCAGGCACTTCTGTCATGAAGTCTGCTAGCACTTGGCCCTTGATTGCTGGTCTTGGCATGAAAACCACATTATGGCCTCCGAGTTCTATCGCCCACTTTGCTAGTCTTCCTGAAATCTCTGGCCTTCCGAGGATGTTACCGATGTTGTAGTTTGTTAGCACGTGAATGACGTGATTGGCAAAGTACCTGCGCAGCCCTCTTGATGCATGGATCAATGCGAGTACTAGTTTCTCCATGATGGCATACCGGGTTTCTGGGTCGGTCAAGGTTCGTGACACATAGTAAACTGGTGTTTGGATACCTTGTCGATCAACAAGTAACACTGCTCCTACTGCTCTGTCGGAGGCTGATAAGTATAGCACCAAAGGTTCTCCTTTGACTGGTGCAGTTAATGTTGGCAACCTGATGAGGCAATCTTTCATCTCGCGGAATGCGCTTTCGGCTTCCGGAGTCCACTGAAATTGGCTTTTCTTCATGCAATTGCAGAGTGTTTTGATAAACGGGAAAGATTTGGCTGCGTGATTGGCCAGGAAACGGTTAAGTGCTGCCAACCGCCCTGTCAATTTTTGCATCTCCTTGATCGTCGAAGGTGAAGGCATGCGTTCGATTGCTTGTATCTTATCAGGATTTACTTTGAAGCCATCTTTTGTGACGATGAAACCCAGTAATTTTCCCTCTTCCATGCCGAAAGAGCATTTCGCTGGGTTTAGCTTGATACTTACTCCGCGCAAGGTGTCAAACGTTTTTTGGATGTTCATCAGCATTGTATTCTCTTCTTTGCTCATAATGACTAGGTCGTCCATATACACTTTGATGTACTTGCCGATAGCATCGTGGAATGTTTCATTCATCAGCCTCTGATAGGTCGCGCCCGCATTCTTTAGACCGAAAGGCATCTTGGTGTAGCAGTATAGCCCTGTCGGCGTTCGGAATGCGGTTTTGTCTTCATCTTGCACAGCCATTTGTACCTGGTGGTACCCCTTGTAACAGTCAAGGAAACATTTCCATCGGAATGTTGCCATCGAGTCAATCTTTTCATCAATGTCTAGTAGGGCGTAACAGTCGCGTGGGCATGCCTTGTTTAGATCCTTGTAATCTACACACATTCTCCAACTACCATTTTGCTTCTGTACCATTACTGGGCTCACCACCCATGTTTGGTATCTGACTTCTCTGATGATTCCCGCATTTAACAGCTCTATCACCTGCTCTTTCATAGCATCGTGTTTTATGTCTCCCAAGTGGCGTTTGGCATGCACCACCGGTTTTGCTTCTTCGGAGACGTTTAATCGATGTTCAGCTATGTGCCGTGGAACACCCACCATGTCTGCTGGTGTCCAGGCGAACACATCCATGTTTTGGAACAACAGTTTTTTTAGCGCCGCGCGCATTAGATCGGACATTGCAGGTCCTAAGGTAACTGTCTGTTCCGGGTATGCGCTGTTCAACACCCATTTTTCTGCTTCCGCGCGTGGTGCTGGTTTACTTGCTTTTGCAGGTCTGAGTTCGTCTGTTGCTAAGACTTCCTTGCTTGCGTATATTATTGCTACCCTTGTTACTGTTGGGAATCCCACAGCTGAATGTGGACCGGAACAAATCATACTGAAGTCTCCTTGAGACTCTCTTCCCAGGAGGATGTCATGTCTTGAATGTGCGGGTAACACCATGAATGTAACATCTTCTGTTCTTGAATTCTTTCCATCTGATAGTAACACCGGAAACGATATCTGTCCGAGGGGAAAAACGGCTTCATTGCAGAAACCAGTGAGCGGGTAATCAACTGGTTCTAAGTGCGCCTTATCCTCTTGATCAAATTGATTGAAACATTGTTCATATATGATATCCGCGGTGCTTCCTGGATCAATGAAAATGTAATCGGTTTGGTACTGACCGATCATGCCTGAGATGATTATGGGTCTTCTTTCTCTTGGACCTCCTCTTACAACCGGGAAAACAACTTGTCTTTCGCGCCATGAGTTGTCTTGCGTGCACTTGTTGTAATTTTTCCTTGGCTTTCGTGGACCTCCTTGAATCATATGGGTTTCTAAATTCTGGAGTTTTTTTGTTATCTGGCCCTTCGTCTCTTCTTTGTATCTGGCGGTAGTCCCGCTTTCCACCTTTTATCAAATGAGTGAGCTTTCCGTCTCTTAAGGCCCTTTCGATTTCTTGCTTGAGGCTGAAGCAGTCGTCGGTTAAGTGGCCTGTGTCTTTGTGAAACTCGCAGAAAAGATTCGGGTCTTGGCCCCTCTTGTTTCGCATTTGTAGCGGTGGTTTGAACTGGTGGTTCTCAGTTATCAAGACTTCTGAAGGGGTTTTTGTTAGGGGTGTCCACTGTTTGTCTCTGTTTTCACGTTTTACTTCTTTTCGGTGAGCTATCTGATTGATTGTATGGCGCGCATCATCTCTTGCAGTGCTTCTTTCTCTGTGACTGGGCGCTTTCCATGGTTGGCTTCTGCCTTTCTTGTTATGCCAGTCATTATGGTTGTATCCACGCTGACGGTTGTCATCACCGGTCAACTGTCTGTCAGACTGCGCGATGGTTTTTGCTGCTTCAATGAAGGTTTCCCAATCTTTGGGTCCTCCGTCTCTTCCCTTTACACGTTTGATTAGATCATCGCACTTGACTGCCCTCATGAAGTGTGCGCGCATCATTTTGTCGCCTACATCTCATATTTCCAGACATTCTTTGTTGTATCTAGTGATGAAGTCTTCTACACTTTCGTGGTCCCTGCGCCATATGTTTAAGCAATCAGCTGGGTCTCTAGTGTGTCTACGTTGCTGAGAGAAGTGTGCAAGGAACTTCTCTCGGAAATCGACCCATGACTTGATTCTTCCTGCTTGTAGACTATCAAACCAGATGCGCGCTGCGCCAACGAATGTTTGCGCGAAAAGGTGACACCAAGTTGGCAGGTTCCATCCACCTGTTGCTCCTGCGCCATTGAAAACTTGTAGGTGATCATCCGGGTCTGTCAAGCCGTTGTATTTGCCCACGTTGTGTGGCAGTTTCGTTTTGTCGATAGCGGCTGTGGCGATCTCTTTGATGAATTTTGAATTTTCAGCCATGTCATCTGGATGATAGCTCAGAGTATCATCATGCTCTGCTTTCGGGTTATAACCTGCGCGTTTGTGAGGTTTGTATGTTTCATGCTCTGGCGACAACCTGCTGAACACTGTGCTTTCTTTGTATGTCTCGTCTTCTTCTTCTTCATAGTTGTCTAGCTTGTCGTTTATGTTGCGCGGACCTAAACAACTTTGTATTGGCTTCCTTGGTGGGTGAGGATACTGCACATAATTGCTTTCTGTTTCACCGTAAGTATCGCGCGTGTCGTGCGCGCTCGTTCTCCTGATGTGTGGTGCAGGTGCTGATTCAGGGCGTAAGTTGAATGTGTTAGCCTGTTGAGGCATGTGAGCTCTCAAAGGCCTTTGCGGTGGGGTAACAAATGTGGACTGGTTGGCTTGTGCTTGGAGCAAAGCTTGCTGCGCGCTGAGCTATGTGTAAACAAGGTTTATAGACGCCATTTGTTCGGCATAACAGGAAGCCAGAGTTTTTCCTTCGGGTAGCCTTAGTAGTGCAGAGAAGTTCAGTTGAGTTTGATCCGATGGGGCTGAGGGGCCAGCTCCATGGCTTTGTGTTTGCACTGGTGGAGGTGTTTGTTGTACTACCCCGGACGGAGGTTGGAAAGTGGCTCCGTTTGTAGTTTCGGTGATGATCCTAGGTGGAGTTTGGAAAGTAGCACCAGTTGTGTTTTGGCTAACAACCCTGGATGCACTCCCAAAGATACTAGGAAAATCATTGCTCGTTTGTCCTTCTTGGATAATCTCGTTCCTCTGGCCCCTTTGGACGTGCACAGTGTCCGAAACGAGCTCAAAGGAAGAAACGTCTCCATCCACTTGGTGGGAAGGGTTTGTTTCAGCCATTTTGACGAGTGTTTTTTGCTAAAAGCGGATGGCGCCAATGATGAAACACAGCTGGCGCCAATGATGAAACACAGGTTAACACTAAGGTTAATCAGTGGGGTTATTTCTTCTGTGGGTTCAATCTCCTTTCTTACTCGTAGAAATGACCTGGGTCCTGCAAAACAGCAACACCGTTAGTCTCGTTAAGAGGGGAATATGGGGGTTTCCCTCTTAACCAGGCTCCGGCGTGAGAATAAGTATTGTTCTGAGGAAGAATAAATAGTGTGTGTTGAGTGCAAGAGTATAGAGAGCAAGGTTATTCAACCTGGATGATGAAGGGTCCTATTTATAGCCGGAGGGTGAAGGAGGGAGGAGCAGCTGTGCCGGCTGTGGTTGCGCGCCAGCTGTCCGACCAAAGGGAATATCCTTTTGGTCTCCTCTGCCGTGGTCAGTGTAGTGGTACACGTGGCGCGCTTACATTTGCCTATTTTGGAGACGTCGTACTGGTACTGTCGGACTGCTCCTTGATTCGTCGCAGGCCTACCTGACGCTTGATGACTGGTGACACGTGTTGTCCTTTTTGTCGGATGGAGCATCTTTGGTTCCACCTTGATGTTTTCCAGAAGCTTCTAGAAGCTTCTGGACGATCTTGTTGATGTCAGCGCCACATAGGATGGAAAAGTGGTGTGGTCCTTGCCATGTGGGCAAGGGATTGGGACCATGCCTCTTCAACCATGGAACCATACAAGGTTCTTTAGAAAACGATGTTGAGAACCGGCGTACCAAACCAGCATTAAGCTTATGTGAATGCATTAGAGTCCTGCAAAACTACAAAAAGAGTTAGTCTCTAACCGGCATTTCCTCGAAAACTGTAGAAATTTCAGCCCTTGAAATAGACAATGGCAATGTACCAGTGCGATAAATGTTCATCGACATTTTTCTAAACACGAAACGTACCCAATCAAACAAATGTACCAGTAAAATCTCACCCATAGCAAGCTATTGTAAGAGCCGTGGGAAGGTAGGATGGGGTAAACATTTTCTCTATCTCAGATATAGAGAGGCTGCTCCCGAAACATAGTCACATAATTCGTTGGTCACTGCACGATTTTCGTTTTGGTTTGTCCGATCCAATTCGCGGTACCAAGAGGGGCGGACCTACCTTATAATTAGGGGTAGCCCCCGCTACCCTTGACGCTTCGGCGGTAGTGTAAATTTTGGAAAAAAATGACTTTTTTGCCGTTTTTTTCGACTTCGTCGTTTTTTTTTGAAACATTACCTTATAAGGATTTTCTAGATCCGCCACCGGGTACGAACACGATCCGGGTGGACCATAAGAAAAAATAATTCAAATGTAATAGAGAAGAAATGGTGGCTAATTGAAGCGTACCTGCTGGTACGAACACGATCCGGGTGGACCATAAGAAAAAGCAATTCAAATGTAGGGCATGTTTGGCTAAGCTTTTTGAAACAACTTATTGACTTATTGGCTTTTTGAAA
Organism: Helianthus tuberosus; assembly: GCA_030545235.1. Classification (NCBI taxonomy): domain Eukaryota; kingdom Viridiplantae; phylum Streptophyta; class Magnoliopsida; order Asterales; family Asteraceae; genus Helianthus; species Helianthus tuberosus. The sequence goes on along the minus strand of CM060415.1, from coordinate 3,094,042 downwards.
AGTCATAAGCTTTAAAATGATGTTTGGCAATGAGGGTGTATGTGAGGGGGAAAAGCCAATAAGTCACTCCATACTGACTTTTCCAAAAAGCTAATACGTCAATAAGTTGTTTTGAAAAGCTTAGCCAAACATGCCCGTAATAGAGAAGAAATGGTGGCTAATTGTAGCGTACCTGCTGATTGAACCTTACCTTACCTTCCCTCCCCTGCTGAATCGTGAAGATCTGTCGGCTGTTTGTTTTTTTAAGTTTAGAAGATGGAGGAGAACAAGGGAGATAGATAAGAGGAGGACGACTGCTTTAGTTTAGGGTTATTTTTTTTTTGAACGGCCAACGAATCCTCCAAATGGGCTACTGGCGAAATTCACCACATCGGGATACACTCGCATTCCGAACCGGGGAAAACCCTCACCTAGGGCCGAAGCCCGTGAACACTCGCCCGAAGGCACGACAGTGCGGTGAGGTAAAACCCGCTCAGTTCAAGGATCGAACTAGCGATCGCAGCCAACTCGCCTAGTCTCCCATCATCACCAGGTGCCGCAGAAACTAAATGCTAGGGGCAAGAATTGAACTTGGGTCACTTGGTACACAAGGTCTCTTCCTTACCACTCCACCACTAGCTCATTGGCAGTTTAGGGTTATTTTATTTTTATTTTTAGTTTTACTATATGTTATTAGGCAATGAATAGTGTCGGTAAAAAAAATTAATCTGTTTTTTACCTAACATAATTAAATTATTTTGAGTTTTTTATTTACTCTATCTTTGTTGCAAGGTTGGAGAATTCGCTAGTCGGCCGGTGAGGTGGGGACTAGCGACTACTCGGGATTACTCGGGATTAATCGGATCAGAAATTTTATATGTAAATTTTAATATTTTTATAAATATGTATATATATACTCACACATCCATATCAATATAATACTTAAAAAGGTAAAAGTAGTTCAAAATACAAACTAAACTTACATATAAGTCATAACATAACAAGTCTTACTACTTAAAATTCAAACATTATCAAATAGCTCAAATGTAATCGTCATCCCCGTAGTGTTCAATGATTTCGACACCATCCGACTCGTATTCAATCTCCTCGTCTACTTCATTCTCTTTCTCCGACTCAAATTCTTCGTCATATTAGGGTAAGGGATAAGGAAAATGGGCTAAAGTTGTAATCTCGGGCCTGTTTTGTAAGGATTTCAAATGGGGCGACTAGGGCGACTTGGGCCGACTAGGGTGGCTTTGACCGACTAGCGATTTTTTGACTGATTAGTAAAAATTTACTCAGTAGGAGGCCGACTAGCGACTAGTCGGCGATTAATCGCCGGGTAATCGCGATTTTTGCAACACTGCTTTGTTGTTAACATTATTTTCAATTTTTTACATAGCACAGTTAAAGTATTTTGAGTTTAGTTAAAGTATTTTGAGTTTTTTTTAACTACTTTCTTTTTTGCTATTTACATGTTTTTCATGCCACGTGTTTTTTTTTCTAGATAGATAGCCATGGCTGATGAATAGTGTCATGGTAAAAAAATTAATCTGTTTTTTACCTAGCATAGTTAAATTATTTTGAGTTTTTTTTTATTTACTCTCTTTTTGTTGTTAACATGATTTTCATTTTTTACCCAGCATAGTTAAATTATTTTGAGTTTTTTTACCTAGTCTCTTTTTTGTTGTTAACATGTTTTTCATACCACGTTTCTTCTTTTTCTAGATAGCTGAAGGGGTATGGTCCCAAACTACATTCTAAGAACACTTTGAACAGACCTTGCACGGTCGCGCAACGTGTCTCGGAAGGGTTTTGGAAAGATCAGTTCTAATAACCATGCGCCGGAGAGAGGAAAGACAAATGATTCAATTAACACCCTTGCGCGGGCTCGCGCAAGGGCACAGTTAAGCTTAAAGATTTAACAAATCTTGAGTATATCCGCGCACAATAAATGAGGACTTGAACAAAAAAGAATCTTTTCTGTTATAACAGAATAGACACGTGGCAAAAGTGAAATGGTTTACAGCTGTAGACCTTCTAGAAGATATTAAACGCCCATTATACACAACCATATTCGGTTATAACCGAATATGACGTGGCACGATCTAGAGCCTTCATCTAAGTCACGATGATGGCAACAATTTACATACAAATCTTGATTAAGCAACTTTCCACGTGGCATCTCCCTGGCCGTTGATCAAATCCACGATCAACGGAAAATTTGGATATGGATGTAACTGATTAACGGAAAAGAAGATAATTGTAACGGAAGAGGAGATTCTGTTAAATCCTCCGTGATAAATTTGGCGCCGAACTTCGGTTATAAATATGAGAATTCAGGTACAAATTTATTCATTCACTTTCACTTACTTTGACAAATACTACTTCATCTTCTTGAGGTCACTGTACTTATTCTCACACCGGAGGGTGGTCACGGAGAGAACCCCCATTCTCCTCATGGCGAGTCTAACAGCTTTCTGTTTGCAGTGTTCTCTATTAAAGTAGCTCCTGTCAGCAATCGGCGAGAGGATTAACCATTTTATGTAGAAACTTTACCTCAGATCTGATTGATTCTGGTCATTTTGGTCTGGTGTTTCTTCAATAGCCATGTGTTACAGAGTTATTCTTGAACTCTCGTGCGGCACTTAGAATACTTCTAAGTTCAGCCTTTTGGATGGATATAGTATGTACAAATATATTTTTAAAGATGAATACACATTTGGTGTATGTATATTTTTAAAGAGGAATACACATTTGGTATATACATTATTTTAGAGTAAATTACAAGTTTTGTCCTTTATGTTTACATCAAATTTCAGGCACTGTCTTTTTGGCCAAAAGTTTACAAGCGGTGTCCTTAACCTTTCAAAATCTTGCTCGTTTTGTCATTTAGGTCTGACTTGGTTAGAAATCTCAGTTAAAAAATGTCATGTGCGAAGGATAAAATGGTCTTTTCCCTCTCAACTCTTTTAATTCCTAATACTCTCAAACTGAGAACTCACAGTTTCAGGACACCAAACTCCTAATCACAAAACATCCAAACTCCTAATCACAAAACCTAAATCCACCATCCTCCGCACCATCGTCTCAACACCGGACCTCCACAAACCGGAGGCCGCCCCTAAACCGGTGGCACTTGAACCGGATCTCCCAAAGCTGACACCAATCGCCGGAGCTAGGGTTCATTCCCCCAATCCAGATGACGTCATCGAGGTTTTTGTTGATGGATATCCGGTGAAGATCCCGAAAGGTGTGACTGTATTGCAGGCGTGTTCGGTTGCTGGTGTTGATCTCCCTAGGTTTTGTTATCATGATCGGTTGTCGATTGCTAGTAATTGCCGGATGTGTTTGCTGGTGTTCTTTCTTTTCCACTATGATTCAGATCTGAGGGTAAAATGGGTTATAAATCGACTGTTGAATCTCGAATATTATAACTCATATTGATTGACATAACAATGACATAGCTGATACAATGTTAGATAATGAAATACCTTTTCGATTTTCGGATTCAACAATGACAGATTGTTGCACCTGATCTTTGCTGTAAAGTTTTTGATCCAACAAGACGTCTGTTATCTTCAGGTTGCTTGAAAACAACCGCGGAACGATACCCGAATGAAGAAACTGAATCCCCTTCACTAGGCCGATCGTTGATGCTATTCGTTGACACCATGACAAACTTCTTCCATTGTTCTTCCCTATTAGGGTTTGTATTAGAAGCATAGTGGAAAAAAGAAAGAAGTGTTTGCTGATGTTGAAGAGAAAGCTGGTGTGGGTTAGAGCATTCACATCCAAGGAATCTAAATATGTGTGTGTTGTTTTTAAAATATAAAGAGTATAAAAAGTGGTTGTTAGTAGAGGAGAGATAAAATGTTACTGTTCATCTGTATATTTGGGGGGACACTGTTCACCCCCTATAATATTTTAATATATTTTGAAAGTGGTTGTAAGTGGAGGAGAGAGAAAATGTAATGATAAAGGTATAAAAAAGTATTATTTAATTGAAAAGGGGAGATAAAATGTAGTGTTTTTAGTGTAATTTAGGGTGAAAATATGGTGGATTGGATGTGAATACTCTTATAAATGGGGAATTAAAAGAGTTGCGAGGGAATGACCATTTTACCCTCATGTGCATTGAACATGACATTTTTTAACTGAGATTTCTAACCAGATTTGACCTAAAGGACAAAACGTGTAATATTTTGAAAGGTAAAGGAGTAAATGACACCGCCTGTAAACATTTGGCCAAAATGACAGCGCTTGAAATTTGATGCAAACATAAAGAACAAAACTTGTAGTTTACTCCATTATTTTATTACATATGGATATGGTTTTATCTTTCAAACCAAAAAAAGGTGGGCCTTAGCCCTTAGTATTTCAAATTGTATTTTTAAAAAGGTGGGCCTTAGCCCTTAGAAATGCAAGTGGTAGATATGATGTGTAGAAGTATACGCTACTTTTTCATATACATCAACATGGATTATTGTAATGTTTTATATAACAGTATTAGGAGAGAGAGATATATGTATGTATAAATACACACCAGCCCTTTGATTAAAAGGCATTCAAGCTACTGAAGAACATTGAACATAAACAGAAAGATGATCAAAGCGGTTAATCTTGGGGGGTGGCTAGTCACCGAAGGCTGGATGAAACCTTCTCTCATTGATTCCATCCCAAACAAAGATTTCTTGGTTTGTTATTGATTCCAGTTTATGTGTTTTGGTATTCTTTTTTTCATGTTCAATTGTTGTTACTTGTTAATAACCTTAATTATGAATTGATCATCACTAGGATGGAACTACACTTCAGTTTAAATCGAAAAACACCGGGAAATTCCTAGCTGCAGAGAACGGTGGAGGTACAAACATTGTTGCAAACCGCGAATCTGCTTCCGGCTGGGAAACGTTTACGGTAATATCATTCAGTGGTTACCATTCTTTAGCGACTTCAAATGTAGTTCACTACTAGAAAAAATGTCAATTTGTTACGAAAATTTCCAACGCAAAAAAATGCGTTACAAATTCGGACATATTTGCAACGCATTTTTGACAGAAAAAAAATGCGTCACAAGTGCGTTGCAAAACTTTAAAGCTCTAAAAATTGCGTTGAAAATTCGACACAAATTTCCGACACCATATTTTTGTCGTAAATGCGTTAAAGATCGCGTAGTAAATGCATAGCAAATAGTTTTCAAAGGGGCTTTTTACAACATCAAGGTTTTGTTGCAAATGCGTAGCAAACCTGAATTTGCTACGCAATTGTAACGGAAAAGCTTGTTAGAAAATGCCAAATTTCTAGTAATGGTTGACTGAAGATGGTTTTTTGTTGGTTAAATAGTTGTGGAGGATTGATGAGAACAAATTTCACATAAGGGTGTTTAACAAGCAGTTTCTAGGACTTGACTCAACAGGGATCAATTTGGTGGCAATATCAAATGATCATCAAACATCAGGTGTTTTTGATATTATTATGAAATCCGATGATCCGAACCGTGTTCGTGTCCGGATTAAAGCACCAAACGGATTGTACTTGCAGGTTCTCTTGAGTGTTTGATTTTATACATAATGAAAGGTTTACTGACTTTAGTATTAATGATGTGGTTTATATGAACAATTGTAGGCAAAAACTGAAAATCTTGTGACTGCTGATTCAAACGGATACGGGCCATGGCGAGACGATGATCCTTCGGTTTTTGAGATGATAAGAGTCCAAAGATTAGAAGGAGAGTACCAAGTGACTAATGGTTATGGTCGTTTAAAAGCACCACAAATCATGAAAGTAAAGTTTTCTTTTAAATTATTGGTTGGTTACTTAAAATAAAGTGTCCCTAAATGTAAAATATTGATTTTCTTTTGCCGTTTTTTCAAATATAATTCAGGATCACTGGGATACATTCATAGTAGAGAAAGATTTCGAATTCATAGCAACACATGGGTTAAACGCGGTGAGAATTCCGGTAGGATGGTGGACCGCTAGTGATCCAGCACCTCCGGAGCCTTATGTAGCAGGATCTCTGCAATACCTTGATAAGGCCTTCTTGTGGGCAGGGTATGCACATGTTTTCTTTGTTTAAAGTATTATATGTTTCCTGATACCTAATCGCCTTTGGCGTATAGTAGTATTGAGGTGTGTAACTTAGTGTCTCTCCTTGAGATCGAGAGTTCAAGTCCCATAATGAACAATGGGAGAAGTTTGGGAGCTCCTGCTAGAGAAGTGTGGTCAATAGCGTCCCATCAATAGCGGTGTTACAATAGCGACGATATGTCGCCGCTATCTATTACCAATAGCGGCAACGTTCTGGCTTATTAGCAGTGACAGCCGTCGCCTCTATTACCCCGTTTTCTTGTAGTGGAACTTTTTTTATGAAAAAGAAAATTCAAATTGTAGATTTAATCTTAACTAGAACTTGTAATAACAATTAATAGTGAAAAACAGACATGTTTGTAAAAACCACATGAACACGAGAATTTTGATTCGCCGTAACTTTTTTATATGTTAATGTTTTTTAGAAAAAAATTACGCCATGAAAACGAGAATTTTTTTTCTTTGATTTGATTATGGTAGACAAAAATAAACATTCTACGTGATGTGTGTTTTTTTATTCCCCACAGCATCACACGGACACCCTTCTAGCATACACACACATACATCACATACTTGTTAGTGAAAACCATATAATTTTGTATTTATCCATTTCTGTGCATAGGAAATACAACTTGAAGGTAATACTAGATCTGCATGCCGCTCCTGGTTCTCAAAATGGTTACGAGCATAGCTCTTCTTGGGATGGTTCTATCCAATGGGGCCAAACAGAAGAAACTATACAAGAAACAGTTAATATCATTGAGTTCTTTGCGGCTAGGTACGCGAACAACGCTAGCTTATATGCAGTTGAGCTCATAAACGAACCTAATGCATCCGGGGTTTCACTAAGCGTCTTGACCAAGTATTATGAAGCTGGTTATAAAGCTATACGAAGTCATGCTCCCAATGTCTTTGTGATTCTATCAAACCGGATTAACGGTGATTCAAAAGAACTCCTTCCAGTTGCGAGTGGAAAGACGAATGTGGTTATTGATGTTCATTACTACAATCTATTTTCTAGCATTTTCGATAATATGACCGTCCAACAAAACATTGATTTCATCAAAACAGACCGTGCTAATGAACTACAAGCCATCACAACATCAAATGGACCGCTGACTTTTGTAGGCGAATGGGTGGCCGAGTGGAATGTAAAGGCATCTACTACTACTAAAGAAGATTTCCAAAGGTTTTCAAAGGCTCAACTAGAAGTGTTTGGAGGTGCAAGCTTTGGGTGGGCTTATTGGTCACTAAAACATGTGTATGACCATTGGAGTATGGAGTGGATGATAACAAATGGCTATATTAGCCTTTAGAGGTTCATCGAAATTTGCTGAAGAAGTTGCAACCGTTTGAATTAAAGTCTTTGGGATTGAATATGGAATATCACTATAAGTTAAGATGCAAGAAAAAGGTTTATGTTAAGAGTTTACTTCTTTTATTTTGTAATGCTATATAAGCATATGCTGATCATAATAAAAGCAATCAATTCCAGTTATTGTTGGTTAGTTAATTCAACAAAAATTATTATTGAACCCAAAATCTCCCCCTCTCATGGTATTTAAGGGCTTTGTATTTGCCAATGAACCACCACCCTATTGATAGTTGCACATAAGGATATTAGTAGTTAGTTATGTAAAAAGTTAAGGTGTTTTACACATTTATTTTTTGCGGCAATACCTGAATAGAAAAATGGACGTAAAATGTTGAACCGCAAAATTTATACTAAAACGTAAAAGGAAAAAAATTTCCACGCGAGTCGAAGCCAAGTATCTCAACTACAGCCTCAAAGAAGCAAAGACATTAGATTTCTAAATACATTTCAACTTAAAAGTAAAACAAGAATAAAAAGTTAGGAATAGTGCAAATACACAAGTGTAGGAAAAATATATAATAGAATGGTAATATTTTATGAGAAAATTACCAATCTAGCCAAGACTTTAATCAAATTATCAATCTAGCCACCTCATGCCTCCTTGGAAGGCCACTCACATGTATGGGATGAGTCTTTCAAGCATGGGATGAGTCCTTGGGGAGAAACCCAATAAAAAATAGACACATGGCTGCGGACGCATGGGATGAGTCTGCGGACGCATGGCCGCGGACGCATGGGATGAGTCTTTCAAACATGGGATGAGTCTTTCAAGCATGGGATGAGTCCGCGGACGCATGGGATGAGTCCGCGGACGCATGGGATGAGTCTTTCATGTGTGGGATGGGATGAGTCTTTCCACGTGTCAGTTGGGGATTGGCGGACGCAATACTTGGCCATGCAGACGCATCAGAAGACTTGGGATCTGTGAGTGGCCTTCCAAGGACGCATGAGGTGGCTAGATTGGTAATTTGACTTTTTTCTTGGCTAATTTTGTAATTTTCTCATATTTTATTTAGTGGGGAATAATTTAACAAAAAGTGATCCAAGTTGGGATGCAAGTTGGGAGACTAGGGAGCATGGCGCCATGGTTGGACATTTGTGAGTTAATAATCAACACCCATGTGCCTGTTAGTGCCCTACCGAAAACAACTTGCATGATAAGAGAACTATAATTATATTTTATTAATTTTTTTAAAAACTTCTCACATCCGACTCTTCATGCGTATCTCTATCTCACTCGAAAACACTTGATCTTTTTCACGATTGTATACACTTACAAAAAAGATAGGGGTTGAATATGTGGCTCAAAGAGCATTCACATTCGATTCTTTATAATTATGTGTAGTGGCGTAGCTTAATGCAAAGTGGGGGTGTCGCCGCCCCCCGAATGTTTCGATTAGAAGTGTGTAATTTCCTATTTTTCGTCCGAAAATTTTAAAGTTATATAGGATTGTCCTTCCAATTATTTTGCCTATGGCGTAGCTTAATGTAAAGTGGGGGTGTCGCCGCCCCCCGAATGTTTCGATTAGAAGTGTGTAATTTCCTATTTTTCGTCCGAAAATTTTAAAGTTATATAGGATTGTTCTTCCAATTATTTTGGCTAAATATTTATACAATATATAAATTGGGTCCCATGACTTTCTGCCCCCACGGAACTTTTGGTCAAGCTCCGCCACTTTTTATGTGAGTGAGTTCTGTATATTATATGAACTGGTTGTGACTTGAGAGAGAGAAAATGTTATTAATAATCAGTAAATTTGGTATTCTCTATATTTATGTGAGTGAGTTCTGTAGGATCGAGAATCGATCTAAACGAGTCTATCAGAAGAGTTCTTGGTCTAATCAGAGGCGGAATTCATTGATTAGACTTTGTAACAGCTTGATTCACTCTTAATTGTCTTGTTTTATTGATTTGACACGATTACAGATCAGATGACACGTCGGCAGCACTTCGGTACCGGAAACAAGATCGTTACAAATGAATCAGCACATCAGGTATATATAGGGGAGGTGATTTCGCACGAAATAGCTCAATGTCATTTCGTGCGAAATGAACTATCAACACACAAATCCTATTTTCCTCGTACTACGTGCCCTGATCTAACATTTCTATTACAAGACTCGATACAAGACGAAGTCGACAGACATATGCACCAACAGACTCCCCCTTGGATGTTGACGAAGTCTTCAGTGTCGAGTCTTCACAGTCTTCAACCTTGATCAGTCTTCGGGCTTTTTTCCAAAATTATCTGACAGTGTAAGCATCCTCAATCTTTATCTCTTCTCTTGATCAACTAATCTCCCCCTTTGATGTTGATTTAACAATCATCAATTTCCTTTTTCTCGGTCATTCTCAGAATCGTAATCCTAGCTTTATCTTCTTTTATAAACTTCTATATTTAACAAACTTTCAGGATCAGAGACTGGCTCTTGCATCTGCAAACTTCTTTTTACTAACAGACTCCCCCTTAAGTTGTGCTGGGATCGCAGTCTGGCTCATACTCTGCTCATGCTTTTCAGTCTTCATATGTTCAAAATCAAAACCTGGTTCTCACATAGCCGTAACCTGCACATTCTCTACCTCAAAGTAAATTTCACAAATTTAAAATTTGACAAATTTATATTTTCTGCTTACCACTTGTATACATTCAAATTTGGTTTCAACTGAATGAACCATCTAATTATTTCAAAAACATTTTTCATTTCAACAGACTCTCCCAACCCTGTTGTTCATCATGTTTAGCACTCGAAATTTTGAAAATCAGCTTTTCAACATCAGTTGTCTAAAATCTTTTTGATTTTTTTTTCAAAATTTAGGCTAAAACACTCTGAAAATCTTTTTGAATTTTGTTATTAATAAAATGCAGTAAAGGAATATTTACAAACAATATTTTTTGTGAGTTTGTGTAAGAGGATCATATCAGTTTATGAGACAAATCACTAACACCATTAAGCTTTAAATATTTTAAGTTCTAAATGATTCACGTAGATTGTCAGTATACTGATCCATTTAAATTTTCACACAATGTTCAACTGTTTCGAGATACGAGATTAATGTTTTAGAGACTTAAACTTATTCGCGTGTCCCAGCTCAAAATATACTCCCGTATCCAGATCCCAATATTCAGTCTTACAGGTGAGTATACCTAGATGATATCTGTAAAGGGTTAAATGTGAGGGCCATGAGAGCTCAGGCTATTGCTTCCGCAAAATCAGAGAGATGATGGCTTCGACTTTAGGTGTGTTCCCTTTAGAGAATCTTTTCTTCAACAGCACATGATTAGCATTTTGCTATGTTTCATCATTTTTTATGTTGAGGGGGTGCTTTTATTTCAAGCAAGCGAAAAGTATTATACGGGGACTAGGCCATTGCTTCCGCAAAATCAGAAGTCCCAGGATAATACCCCAGATATCACTAAGCATAAAGACCTAGTATATCTGAAAGAGGGGTCTTTCAAACAAGATTTCGGGGGTTACCCATATATCTGAGAGATGTTCCCCACGAAATAAGTAAGTTTCATATTTAGGTTTATATCTCGAACACAATCTACTAAGCGTGTAAAAACCTACTGGCATATCATCAGTGAGACCGTTTATCATATTTAGATTTTCCAATTCTTTAGCATGCTGTGAAAGTCCACTGATGTACTATCATTTCCTCTTTTTACAACAAAACTCATTTTTTATTTTATCATGTTTTTGGATTTTTCAAATTTTCTAATGTTTTTGGATTTTCCGAAATTATTAACGAGTTTTATTAACGAGATATATTAACGAGTTTTATTAACAAGAATTATTAATGAGTTTTATTAATGAATTTTATTAAATAAATGATTTGGGTTAAGAATCATGGCTATGAGATTTTATAAATTATAACCAACTTGATTTGAGTTGGTTAATTATGTCGCAATACAATACTTTTCAAAACAAGGTTTTTAATTAAGTATTGCAACATGTAAACTAGCCATGAATCCGACACTCTCAAAAACCTATGTACTCGCCAGCATTTCTTTGCTGACTTTGTTTTCACATATGTTTCAGGTGTTGTTGAATGATGTTGATTGCTAGGATGCATGCTCACATAGGACTGGACGAGGCCTTAGTGACTTAATAACAATGATAGACTATGTTTAAATTGTTTATTTAGTTTTACAGACGATGTAAATATTTAATGTTTTACAGACGATTTGTTGTTTTACGCGGTCAGGGTGTGACAATAACACCGACATTGCCGCCTTAAAAGATTCCGGTGCCTTTCCTGCCGGGGTGATTATCCGTCCTTTCGACCGGGAGGTCCGATCAGACGTATCATCAAACGAATGGGTGTGTTTCTTAGCTTATCCTTTCTCCTTGGGACTCTGATATCCTTTTCCAGCCTTCATCTCCCGCTTCTTCGAACTCACCGGCCTCAGTTACGCTCAGACCATGCCAATGGTTTGGCGAGTTTTAATGGTGTTAGACCAAATTAAATCTCGTTATGTTCCTGATCTTTGTGTCGAAGATCTCCCTATTGCATACCGTCTTCGCTCCCACGACAACAGCCGTTTTCTCCTTTTTTCCACCTCCAAGAATCCCCTGATCCTCAAGGCCACTAAGAACGAAGATCAGTGGAAAAGAAAGTTCTTTTTCATGAAAAGGGATTCCATCGCTAAGGTTTTTGACCTGCCAGTAGAGTGGTTGACTTCGGGTAGGATTTAGGGTTTTAGGAATATCCCCAAATATATCTTAAAACTATATCCTAAACTGACATCTTCATTTCTTGTGCAACAAACTTCAAAGAACTAGCCCCTCCAAGTGTAGAATCGGAGCTCAGGATCAAAGATATCTATCGACTTCCTGATAGCGAGAGAACCTTTTCCCTGTCTCTCATAAGTTCGAGTCAAAGATCAAGTTCGGAAATGTCTGGTAAGTGTGTTATTAAATTAATTACAGAATACAAGTATTAAGAGTTAAGTATTTATCCCTTTTTCGTAGTGCTAGTTGTCAATCTCGAAGGCTTCCAGCTTGACGAGTTGGATAGTTATTCCGGCCTTATGCAAGTTAAGAAAGAAACCAACCCTAAGCCACCAGTCATGTCAAAGCCCACCAGTTCAAAAACCGCTACTGCACCCAAAGCTTCTACAACATCCAAGACTCGTGCTCCTAGCTCTCGTAAGAGGAAGGAAGCAGATTCTCCAGCCACATCCGACGTGTTTCCCTTTGAGAATCACGGGTTTACCGAGTCTAGCAAATTCATGACCGGCTTCCTTAATCAGGTTAGTATTCTCATTCTATATCCTGCACACATATACTCAATACACATATCCATATATTGATACTTGTCCCTTTGATCGCAGGGTCTAGAACGCCTAATGTTTCTCTATGAAGACGCATGTGGTTTGAACAAGATGTTAGAGGCTAAGCTGAGGAAGGCTGAAACCACCATCGCGAACCAAGCATCAATCACCACTGCCAAGTCGGAGCATTATGAAGCCAAGTATAAAGCAATGACCCAAGAGCACCAATCTGCCATCAAGAAGATCACCCACGAGGCTCAAGCCAAGTCTGATGCTGCCCAGGTTCAACACGATCAGGATATGGCTTCATATCGGGAAGGCCTCAAGAATTCTGTTGCCATCTCCCTCCTCCAGGCTAGATTGAAACTGGCCTATGAGGCTACGGCCCTGGGCTTTGAATGCCCCTCATGGAATGTTGAGGCTTGGGAGGTGAAGTTGAGGGATCTTGGTGGCAATCCCGTGGAGCATCCTATGAAGGCTGTTGCTGAGGAGCCTGCTAAGGTGGCCGAGAAGGTGGTTGATGCTGATGCTACAAAGGATGCTGGCGGTGATGCTGGGAAGGATGCTGGACCGGATGCTGGTGTTGATGAAGCCATGGTGGAAGAGGGTGGTGTTGCTTAGAGGCAGCAGAGTGGGCGATGATGGATGTTTGTGCCTAGGCCGGAGCCCATTTTTTAAACTTGGTAGTTCGTGGTTGTTTGAACAATTTTCCTTTCTTGTCTGTTAAACAATTTTTATAATTTCCTGCATGTAGACAATATGATGGCCAAAGGTGGAGGAATCCTGAGTTTCAGGACAAAGCCCTTGGTCATCAGTTAGTATGGTTTATTTTGAACACATTTAACAATTGAAGGTGGAGGTATCTTGGGTTCCAAGACGAAGCCATCAATTGTTAACTAAATATGGTAGAAAACTAATCGTGCTTTTGGGGGATGGGTCTCGGTTTGAGACGAAGCCAAAAGCACAATCTTTTGCTATGTTAATAATATAACCTTTTTATGACATTATCTATTGTTGTCCTTTTTTGCAATTCTTGTTATGTATTGTTTGATTTGAATACAATTTCAACTTTTCAATCTTAGTGTAATATTTCAAACATTCTGACCAAATATCCTGAAAATATATCCTGAGAACATATCTTGATCAGGATACTCATAAAATCTTCCAACCAAACTTTCAAAAATTTAGGCAATTTAGATAAGGCTCTCAAAAGACCAAAAAGGAAAGTTCATACCATAAACAAAGTACACCTCTATCCTTAAACGTTAGACCTTTTGCAACCTTTCCACCAAAGATGTCCCTAGTCTGAAATACTTAGTGAACTAGGTCCAAGCTTGATCCTTTGAGCTTCTCACAATGCCTTAGTGGGAATGTCCCCTGTGCATAATGTCTTTGAGTACTTAGAAATTTTTTGGACATCAATTGCAATTATTTGTACACTTTTCGTATTACAGGGGATAAACCCTAAAATATCCTGGAGATAGATCCTTCATATTGTAGGGATAAACCCTTAAGTATTCTGGGGAAAATCCCAATTTTTCGTGCGCTACAGGCGGGAGTGTATAAACTCCAAGACTTAGAAAGGTGAAAACCTTTAAACCTTAGAGAGTATGAAAATACCCTTTCGTGAGAAAGGGTGATCAATCCTCATATACCCACTACTAGAAAATTGAGCAATTGCCACCAGAATTTGTGACCAAAAAAATTGGTTTCAAAATTTGTGACCATTTTTTGACCGATCTCTTATTAGTAGCAAAATCTGCTAATGACTATAATTACGGTCACAATTCAGTGGGAAATCCCCATTTGAAATAAAAAAAAATGTCTAATGATATGGTAAGGTCACAAAATGGTGGCAAATAAATAAAAAAAATAAAAACCTTGGTGGGTTTGTGATTGATTTGGGACCGCTACTTTGCCACCGTCTTTTGTAGTCACAATATTGATAAAAAAAATTAGCGGGCTAAAAGGAAAAAAATAGGCGGGCTACAAGTAAAAAAATTAGTAGGATCATTTAGGGTTTAATATTTCCATAATTTTTGGACTAATAGTTAGCAATTGCCGTTTGCGGTATTCCTCCAATTGCAGAATTCCTCCAATCCACCATTACGGATCATCTTTCAACTGAAGTTTTGATTAATCATTCGCCGGTGACGGACGGACGAAAGGTACGTTTGATTCTTGACTTAATTTCCTTCTTTAGCAATTTCATCACTTCAATTTGTTCTTATGTTTTCGATTGTTGTTATCAATGATATGGGAGGCTTGAAGAAAATAATAAAGTTATTATTACAATATTAGAATACCTGTTTGCCAGGTCTACAGGAAACGCACATGTAGGTCAGAAACATGATCAATACAAGCTTCAAACACATATCTATCTAATATACTATTATCATATTTCATAACCACAGTCTCTAGGTCTGTCATCATGCATACCCAATTGCCATAACCATATTCTTCGCAAAACTCCAAACAATAACCGAAACAAAACCAGACCCATCCGGCGAAAACAGCTTATCCAACACCCTATCCGCAAACGCATTACCCCCCGGATCACCTTTCCTAGCCCCAACTCTATACCCCCTCAATATCCCAACCGTTAACGCGCGGGTCACACTAATAATTGACTCTGAAACCTCATTCGACTTGCATGATTCCACAGTGTCACCATACCCGTGATGAAACGGTTGAAGAGTCGTGTGGTCGGGCTGTTTTTTCAAATATAATTCAGGATCACTGGGATACATTCATAGTAGAGAAAGATTTCGAATTCATAGCAACACATGGGTTAAACGCGGTGAGAATTCCGGTAGGATGGTGGACCGCTAGTGATCCAGCACCTCCGGAGCCTTATGTAGCAGGATCTCTGCAATACCTTGATAAGGCCTTCTTGTGGGCAGGGTATGCACATGTTTTCTTTGTTTAAAGTATTATATGTTTCCTGATACCTAATCGCCTTTGGCGTATAGTAGTATTGAGGTGTGTAACTTAGTGTCTCTCCTTGAGATCGAGAGTTCAAGTCCCATAATGAACAATGGGAGAAGTTTGGGAGCTCCTGCTAGAGAAGTGTGGTCAATAGCGTCCCATCAATAGCGGTGTTACAATAGCGACGATATGTCGCCGCTATCTATTACCAATAGCGGCAACGTTCTGGCTTATTAGCAGTGACAGCCGTCGCCTCTATTACCCCGTTTTCTTGTAGTGGAACTTTTTTTATGAAAAAGAAAATTCAAATTGTAGATTTAATCTTAACTAGAACTTGTAATAACAATTAATAGTGAAAAACAGACATGTTTGTAAAAACCACATGAACACGAGAATTTTGATTCGCCGTAACTTTTTTATATGTTAATGTTTTTTAGAAAAAAATTACGCCATGAAAACGAGAATTTTTTTTCTTTGATTTGATTATGGTAGACAAAAATAAACATTCTACGTGATGTGTGTTTTTTTATTCCCCACAGCATCACACGGACACCCTTCTAGCATACACACACATACATCACATACTTGTTAGTGAAAACCATATAATTTTGTATTTATCCATTTCTGTGCATAGGAAATACAACTTGAAGGTAATACTAGATCTGCATGCCGCTCCTGGTTCTCAAAATGGTTACGAGCATAGCTCTTCTTGGGATGGTTCTATCCAATGGGGCCAAACAGAAGAAACTATACAAGAAACAGTTAATATCATTGAGTTCTTTGCGGCTAGGTACGCGAACAACGCTAGCTTATATGCAGTTGAGCTCATAAACGAACCTAATGCATCCGGGGTTTCACTAAGCGTCTTGACCAAGTATTATGAAGCTGGTTATAAAGCTATACGAAGTCATGCTCCCAATGTCTTTGTGATTCTATCAAACCGGATTAACGGTGATTCAAAAGAACTCCTTCCAGTTGCGAGTGGAAAGACGAATGTGGTTATTGATGTTCATTACTACAATCTATTTTCTAGCATTTTCGATAATATGACCGTCCAACAAAACATTGATTTCATCAAAACAGACCGTGCTAATGAACTACAAGCCATCACAACATCAAATGGACCGCTGACTTTTGTAGGCGAATGGGTGGCCGAGTGGAATGTAAAGGCATCTACTACTACTAAAGAAGATTTCCAAAGGTTTTCAAAGGCTCAACTAGAAGTGTTTGGAGGTGCAAGCTTTGGGTGGGCTTATTGGTCACTAAAACATGTGTATGACCATTGGAGTATGGAGTGGATGATAACAAATGGCTATATTAGCCTTTAGAGGTTCATCGAAATTTGCTGAAGAAGTTGCAACCGTTTGAATTAAAGTCTTTGGGATTGAATATGGAATATCACTATAAGTTAAGATGCAAGAAAAAGGTTTATGTTAAGAGTTTACTTCTTTTATTCTGTAATGCTATATAAGCATATGCTGATCATAATAAAAGCAATCAATTCCAGTTATTGTTGGTTAGTTAATTCAACAAAAATTATTATTGAACCCAAAATCTCCCCCTCTCATGGTATTTAAGGGCTTTGTATTTGCCAATGAACCACCACCCTATTGATAGTTGCACATAAGGATATTAGTAGTTAGTTATGTAAAAAGTTAAGGTGTTTTACACATTTATTTTTTGCGGCAATACCTGAATAGAAAAATGGACGTAAAATGTTGAACCGCAAAATTTATACTAAAACGTAAAAGGAAAAAAATTTCCACGCGAGTCGAAGCCAAGTATCTCAACTACAGCCTCAAAGAAGCAAAGACATTAGATTTCTAAATACATTTCAACTTAAAAGTAAAACAAGAATAAAAAGTTAGGAATAGTGCAAATACACAAGTGTAGGAAAAATATATAATAGAATGGTAATATTTTATGAGAAAATTACCAATCTAGCCAAGACTTTAATCAAATTATCAATCTAGCCACCTCATGCCTCCTTGGAAGGCCACTCACATGTATGGGATGAGTCTTTCAAGCATGGGATGAGTCCTTGGGGAGAAACCCAATAAAAAATAGACACATGGCTGCGGACGCATGGGATGAGTCTGCGGACGCATGGCCGCGGACGCATGGGATGAGTCTTTCAAACATGGGATGAGTCTTTCAAGCATGGGATGAGTCCGCGGACGCATGGGATGAGTCCGCGGACGCATGGGATGAGTCTTTCATGTGTGGGATGGGATGAGTCTTTCCACGTGTCAGTTGGGGATTGGCGGACGCAATACTTGGCCATGCAGACGCATCAGAAGACTTGGGATCTGTGAGTGGCCTTCCAAGGACGCATGAGGTGGCTAGATTGGTAATTTGACTTTTTTCTTGGCTAATTTTGTAATTTTCTCATATTTTATTTAGTGGGGAATAATTTAACAAAAAGTGATCCAAGTTGGGATGCAAGTTGGGAGACTAGGGAGCATGGCGCCATGGTTGGACATTTGTGAGTTAATAATCAACACCCATGTGCCTGTTAGTGCCCTACCGAAAACAACTTGCATGATAAGAGAACTATAATTATATTTTATTAATTTTTTTAAAAACTTCTCACATCCGACTCTTCATGCGTATCTCTATCTCACTCGAAAACACTTGATCTTTTTTCACGATTGTATACACTTACAAAAAAGATAGGGGTTGAATATGTGGCTCAAAGAGCATTCACATTCGATTCTTTATAATTATGTGTAGTGGCGTAGCTTAATGCAAAGTGGGGGTGTCGCCGCCCCCCGAATGTTTCGATTAGAAGTGTGTAATTTCCTATTTTTCGTCCGAAAATTTTAAAGTTATATAGGATTGTCCTTCCAATTATTTTGCCTATGGCGTAGCTTAATGTAAAGTGGGGGTGTCGCCGCCCCCCGAATGTTTCGATTAGAAGTGTGTAATTTCCTATTTTTCGTCCGAAAATTTTAAAGTTATATAGGATTGTCCTTCCAATTATTTTGGCTAAATATTTATACAATATATAAATTGGGTCCCATGACTTTCTGCCCCCACGGAACTTTTGGTCAAGCTCCGCCACTTTTTATGTGAGTGAGTTCTGTATATTATATGAACTGGTTGTGACTTGAGAGAGAGAAAATGTTATTAATAATCAGTAAATTTGGTATTCTCTATATTTATGTGAGTGAGTTCTGTAGGATCGAGAATCGATCTAAACGAGTCTATCAGAAGAGTTCTTGGTCTAATCAGAGGCGGAATTCATTGATTAGACTTTGTAACAGCTTGATTCACTCTTAATTGTCTTGTTTTATTGATTTGACACGATTACAGATCAGATGACACGTCGGCAGCACTTCGGTACCGGAAACAAGATCGTTACAAATGAATCAGCACATCAGGTATATATAGGGGAGGTGATTTCGCACGAAATAGCTCAATGTCATTTCGTGCGAAATGAACTATCAACACACAAATCCTATTTTCCTCGTACTACGTGCCCTGATCTAACATTTCTATTACAAGACTCGATACAAGACGAAGTCGACAGACATATGCACCAACAGACTCCCCCTTGGATGTTGACGAAGTCTTCAGTGTCGAGTCTTCACAGTCTTCAACCTTGATCAGTCTTCGGGCTTTTTTCCAAAATTATCTGACAGTGTAAGCATCCTCAATCTTTATCTCTTCTCTTGATCAACTAATCTCCCCCTTTGATGTTGATTTAACAATCATCAATTTCCTTTTTCTCGGTCATTCTCAGAATCGTAATCCTAGCTTTATCTTCTTTTATAAACTTCTATATTTAACAAACTTTCAGGATCAGAGACTGGCTCTTGCATCTGCAAACTTCTTTTTACTAACAGACTCCCCCTTAAGTTGTGCTGGGATCGCAGTCTGGCTCATACTCTGCTCATGCTTTTCAGTCTTCATATGTTCAAAATCAAAACATGATTCTCACATAGCCGTAACCTGCACATTCTCTACCTCAAAGTAAATTTCACAAATTTAAAATTTGACAAATTTATATTTTCTGCTTACCACTTGTATACATTCAAATTTGGTTTCAACTGAATGAACCATCTAATTATTTCAAAAACATTTTTCATTTCAACAGACTCTCCCAACCCTGTTGTTCATCATGTTTAGCACTCGAAATTTTGAAAATCAGCTTTTCAACATCAGTTGTCTAAAATCTTTTTGATTTTTTTTCAAAATTTAGGCTAAAACACTCTGAAAATCTTTTTGAATTTTGTTATTAATAAAATGCAGTAAAGGAATATTTACAAACAATATTTTTTGTGAGTTTGTGTAAGAGGATCATATCAGTTTATGAGACAAATCACTAACACCATTAAGCTTTAAATATTTTAAGTTCTAAATGATTCACGTAGATTGTCAGTATACTGATCCATTTAAATTTTCACACAAAGTTCAACTGTTTCGAGATACGAGATTAATGTTTTAGAGACTTAAACTTATTCGCGTGTCCCAGCTCAAAATATACTCCCGTATCCAGATCCCAATATTCAGTCTTACAGGTGAGTATACCTAAATGATATCTGTAAAGGGTTAAATGTGAGGGCCATGAGAGCTCAGGCTATTGCTTCCGCAAAATCAGAGAGATGATGGCTTCGACTTTAGGTGTGTTCCCTTTAGAGAATCTTTTCTTCAACAGCACATGATTAGCATTTTGCTATGTTTCGTCATTTTTTATGTTGAGGGGGTGCTTTTATTTCAAGCAAGCGAAAAGTATTATACGGGGACTAGGCCATTGCTTCCGCAAAATCAGAAGTCCCAGGATAATACCCCAGATATCACTAAGCATAAAGACCTAGTATATCTGAAAGAGGGGTCTTTCAAACAAGATTTCGGGGGTTACCCATATATCTGAGAGATGTTCCCCACGAAATAAGTAAGTTTCATATTTAGGTTTATATCTCGAACACAATCTACTAAGCGTGTAAAAACCTACTGGCATATCATCAGTGAGACCGTTTATCACATTTAGATTTTCCAATTCTTTAGCATGCTGTGAAAGTCCACTGATGTACTATCGTTTCCTCTTTTTACAACAAAACTCATTTTTTATTTTATCATGTTTTTGGATTTTTCAAATTTTCTAATGTTTTTGGATTTTCCGAAATTTCTTACTCCCCCTAAAATTCAAAATCATTTAAAGGAAATTTGAAAACAAACTGTACACATAAACTAACAAACTGATTCGAATTGCTTCAATTCGCCATCCACTTGGCATAAACAATCAGAACTCCCCCTGACAACAAACTATTTTCCCATTATGATTTCAAAACACTTACGTTTGTTTTAATCAAAAATGGTTTTTCCGGAAAATAAGTTTTGTTGATTTTACCACTTGTAAGATCGGGGATTCATTCATAATTTTGTTTCATTTGAATGAAAGTTAAATCAAGTTCAAATTAATGACCTTGATTAACCACTTATAAGATCATAAATCAATCATAACCTCTTGACTCATAGATTGAAGTACCACTTGTAGGAAAAATGCCGATTCCTACTCCACACTTACCAACCTGGTAGTTCCGGCAAGTCACACTTGTAGAATTTTAACAATTTTTTAAATGTTTCACAAATATTTTAAAGAATGATGCCGATTCATGCTCCACAATTACCCACTTGAGAGCTCTGGCAAGTCAGGATTTCAAGTTGTAAATGCTGTCACCCAAGCCTGGCCAGCCTTGGGTGATTTTGTCTCACATCTATCCCACCATCTTTTAGATTTGTAAAATTCTTTTGCGCCCTTCACTTTTCCGTCAACCATCTTTCCGAAAATATGTTTAACTTTTCCATTAAACACTTTGTCAGCATCAAATTCTTTCTTACCAGCAAAGAATTGATCTGAAATCTCAGCTTTACCAACTTTCAACTTCAAGTTTTCTTTTGATAATGATGGAAAGTTTTCCTCATTCAATTCCGGAACAGAATTCTTTTCATTTTTCTCAACACATGACTCCTCTGACTTTGACGAGTCAGATTCATTGTCAGAACTGGTTTCTGAACTTTTAACAACCCATTTTTGTTTGTTCAAATCGACTTTTCTTTTGTAAAAACGTTTCGAACTTTCACTAGTTTCAAAAGTCGAATCTTTGAACTTTTTAAAACTTTCTGTTGGTTGTTTCTTTTCATCAACACATTTCTTTTTCAACTTTGAGTTAGAAGTAACTCCCTGTTTTGTGTTGATGGACATTGGGCAGTTCCAAGTGATGTGTCCAACTTCTTGGCATTTGAAACAGGTTCTTCTTTCAACTCTCTTCTCAGATTCTTTCACCAGATTCTTTTTCCTTTCAGCAAGAAACTCTTTGTTTGTTTTTCTCCAGAATGGTTTCTTCTCTTCTTCTACTGAACTTGCGCCTGAAACAAATTTAGTTTTTGTTTTATAAGTTTTCTCATTTTTATGATTTTCCGGGGGGAATGAAACCTAAACCTTTCTTTTTGAAATTACTGTTATGATTTGGTTTCTTTCGATATCCTGAACCAGAACTGTAACCCTTTTTCTTGTTCAATCTCTGTTGAACTCTTGAAGCGTATTTTTTAGGTTTTTCAGTAAAATTTAAATCTTTTATTTCAAAAATATTAATTTCCGTTAATTTGAAAACCTTTTTGATCATTTCAGATTTGACACTTGTTATTGGAAATTCCTCATCAGAATATAATTTGTCTGAATCATTCAAAGTATATTCCACTTTGATTGGTCCGTCATTCAAATTAGATTTTGATAACAGAAATTCTTTATTGTAAACCCGTTTAACCGGTGAACTCGGACTCTTTTCTAATGAACTCGAACTTTCAGATTTAGATTCCGACTGTGACTCTTCATCCATATCCAACACCTGATCGACCACCTTCTTTAACAATTCAGACTCATGATCAGTGTCAGACGTTGTGAATGTGACATCAATGTTGTATGGTAACTCATCAATGGTTTCAGACATTAACTTTATGTTGAGTGGCTTATTTAATCGATCCTCATTTGGTTTTCTGGGAGAATAACTTTCATTGATTGGAGGCGGACACTTGTTATATTTGACATTTTGTTTCTTACCAGTATCCTCTTCCGTCTTTTTATCTTGGAAAGCTTCAAGACCTGCAACAGTAGGATAAACTCGATCAATCAAATAATCACAAGTTGTATAACTCAATTGCAGTCGTTTGTTTCTTTCACTTTCAATCTTTTCGAGTTCCAAATCCTGCTTCAGCTTTGCACAGTCTTCAATATACTCATTGATGACTTTTTGCTTCGTCATTAATGTTGAACTCATCATCGTCTGAGCAGCTCCCATTTCTAGATTTGTCTTGTTCAGACTATCAACTGTCTTATTCAGCACATCATACGACTCTTTCACATACTTCACATCAGACAACAAATTTTCTTTCAGCTCTTCAAGTTCATGAATCTTCTTGTCTTTCTCATCACAATCCTTACAAGATTCCAAACATTTCAGACAAGGTTTCGTGATTTCAACAATCTTTTCTACCTCGACAACTTTCTCAACTTCGACGAATTTTTCAACTTCAACAATTCTCTCAACTTCGACTATTTTCTCAACTTCGATGATTTTCTCTACCACCTTCTCAATCATTGGTTCTTCATCAAATTCTACTTTTATTTCACATTCTTCAACTTCAACCTTCTCTGTTGAATTTTCTTCAACTTCTGCTTTCTCAGCTTCCATTTTTTTCTTTTCTTCAGCAATCCTTTTTGCTTCCAACTCTCTCTTCAATCTGGCAGCCTTCTTCTCATTCAGCATCTCAACCTTATCTGCAAAGAACAAATTAAAACTATTAGTATCCAGACCTTTTCTAGCTTTATTAATATATTCTTCTTCATCATCGGTATCTGCATCACTTCCTAATTCTGGAAAAATCGGTATTCTTTTCGGACTAGATTTGACTTCTTCTTCTTCCAGAATTCTAGCAAAAAGACCTGAACCGGGTGGAATGTATTTGTTCCAGCTAAAACCCTCTGCAACCTTTTCATCATCTTGATTAACAAGATAAGCTTTTTTCTTTTCAACATCAATGGCACAGGATGAAGATGGTTGTTGATCAATTTGATGAAAAATTGATTTTTGATAATAATCATTCTTTTCTTGTCTTCCGGTTGCTTCTTTATTTTTGCCTTCTCGTTTAAAATGCCCCTTTCTTTGCAACGAAAACAAGTGACCTTTGATTTGTCAAACCCTATCGGAGATGCACTCATTTCATGAAAATCATCTCTACCGGTGATTTGTTGGAATTTTTCTGCTCTTCTTACAGCACTAGCTAAACACCATTTGATATCCATCAACTCAAGTTCTACAGCATCAATCTGGTCATAATCTTCTTTGGTGAGCATTGGATTTCCAATTCGTCCAGCAACTAAACTTTCATATGACTCTAACATAGCAACAAGTGATGCCATGTGTTGTTTAGCTATTTCGGGAGAGAGATTTTGACCATTTTGAATATTCAATCTGACATTGCGTTGCAGATTTGTTGAATTCTGTCGTTGAGGACTTGGTGTAGTGAAATTCGGATCAAAATTTGAATACGAAGATGAATATCCACCACTCTGAGTTACTGTGCTACCATTTGTTTCAGAAGAACTATCAGCACTGAAAGCAGTCTTAATCTTTGGACTTGGAGTAGTCTCAAATTTGTTTCCTCTGTAGTATAAACTGACATCTTGTTGAGCTTTTGGATTATTCATGATAGCCGTTTTCTGAATATCCAATTCATGTTCTTCAATTTTCTGAATAAACTTCGCCAAGTTCATACTTTCAGATTTTCTCATGTGTTTTAAGATCAGCAAATATGTTCCCCATTTTTGCTGTGGTAGCGCATCGGCTAGTTTATCAACCCATTCATCGTCGTCTTTCTTTATTTCCAATATTCCCATTTCTAACACAAGATGACAATATCTATCAATAGTCGCTTTTGTTGTTTCTCCTTCAAATGCAACAAACAAATCAAATGACTTCTTTAATAAAGCTTGTTTGTTCTTTATCATATCAGCGCTTCCTTTAAACTTGTTAATCAATGCCAACCAGATTGATCTCGCAATTCCTTGATGTTGGAGTAACACGTAGATGTCTTCTTTTACGGATTGTTGGAGAAGACTAATCATCAATTTTTCACTGGTGTATTTCAATTTCTCAACTACTGAAAAGTCACTAAAGGCTTTTTCAATCCCACGTTCATTTTTCGGTTTAGTATAATCTACATCCAATGAACACCATGCATCAAACTTATATGCTTGCACCCAGTTTTCAAACCTATTTTGCCATCCTTTAAAATATTTGATGTACATAAGCTTTGGAGGCTTTTGAGATGTTCCTGTTTCATTTTCGATTTCAATTGTTTCAGCAGCAGTAACTGGAGCAGCTGGAGCAGTTGCAAACGCATTGTAAAATTCCTCTTCCATGTTTCGATACCCTGTATCACAAAGTTAACAAAGTTCACACAAAAAGTAAGTTCAAATGAAATTTCTTTTATGCGAAATGAGTTTCGTGCGGAATGAACAATTTCACGTGAAAACAACTTTTGGTGCGAAATAGCCTTTCAAACGAAATGTTCACACGAACTACCGATTTCAAACGAAATAAGAGCCTATTTCGTACGAAATGAGGTTCAAACAACTGATTTCGTGCGAAATGAGATTCAAGATGTCGATTTCATGCGAAATAGATTCTACAGAAGTGATTTCGTACGAAATGAGATTTTAAAAGCTTGATTTCGTGCGAAATGATATGACAAATTCACACGAAACAGTTTATTTCGCGCGAAATGCTGCTGACGTCACTAAGATCGATCTGATTTTTGTTAAATTGACCAAGTTTTAAGCTGAATTAAGGTCTAATTCTTTCAAGGATTCATCAAAACACTGTTTCGCTTATTATATGTGAAATTCAATCCATTTTGACCATGAAAACTTGTTAAATTTGAAAAAGAAGGTGTAGAAGTCAGATTTTTGAAGAAAACAAGCTGAAATTTGGTAAGAACTCTTCCTCCTGAGCTCTGATACCACTTGTAGGATCGAGAATCGATCTAAACGAGTCTATCAGAAGAGTTCTTGGTCTAATCAGAGGCGGAATTCATTGATTAGACTTTGTAACAGCTTGATTCACTCTTAATTGTCTTGTTTTATTGATTTGACACGATTACAGATCAGATGACACATCGGCAGCACTTCGGTACCGGAAACAAGATCGTTACAAATGAATCAGCACATCAGGTATATATAGGGGAGGTGATTTCGCACGAAATAGGCAAAAGGCATTTCGTGCGAAATGGCTGATTGCCATTTCGTACGAAATAGCTCAATGTCATTTCGTGCGAAATGAACTATCAACACACAAATCCTATTTTCCTCGTACTACGTGCCCTGATCTAACATTTCTATTACAAGACTCGATACAAGATGAAGTCGACAGACATATGCACCAACAAGTTCTATATATTGTATGAAGTGGTTGCGACTAAAGAGAGAGAAAATGTTATTAATAATTAGTAAATTTGGTAAGACGCTCTTCACCCTCTATCATTGTTTAATATATTTTGAAAGTGGTTCTGAGTGGATGAGAGGAAAATGTAATGATAAAAGTAAAAAAAAGGTATATTTAATTGAAAAGAAGAGAAAAAAAGGTGATGATTTTTAGTGTAATTATAGAGATAGAGATGGAGAAATTGTTGTGACTTTTGAGAGCATTCATATCCAACCCCTCCCCCCATTTTTAACCTAATTACATTAAAAATCACTATCTTTTCTCTCTCTTTTTCAATTAAATAATGTTTTTTAATACATTTATCATTATTAAGACCCATTTATGCTAGGTGCCCAGGTCTCCTAAAGGGTTTCGAATTCTCAGGGACGGTCCTATGTTAAAAAAATGAAGGGCCTATTTTGACTAGCCGTACCGGCTATTGAATTCTTAATGACAACCCTAGGTAAAAAAAATGGGATACTCCTGAAGTTTTCTTTTAAATCCGTCACTGGCTTTGATGTCTAAATCATCAAGCAAACACTTATGGAGATGAAACCTTTTATAACTTAACCTGTATTGTGTATTTGTGTATTTTGTAAGGTTTTATCAAGTTTAGGGGGTTTACTTGACAAAAGCTTATTCATAAGGACTATTGGTGATATAGTGTGTAAATGAAGGAGATGATACAAAGCTTATGGAATATACTTTTTTCACCATTGTTACTCTCAAAATTGTCTAGAAGTCTCTAATGTCTTTAGGGTTTACGTCAGAAGAAAGAGAAAGTCCTTTCATATCTACTGCAAACAATCTACGCTAGATTTCGAAGGATTCGAGTATGTCGGAAACATGTCTAAAGATCGTAGAAGAATAAGTGAGACGATGCTGGTAAAATCGTCGCTAAAATAGAAAATGAAGCCATCCCTTGGATGTCTATGGGCCCTCTTACGATTTTGGCTCTGAGTCAGCGCCCACCCGGCCCATGCTCAGGGCCGACCCTGTATGATGACACCTATAGATTCAAATTTTTGTGACACCACCTTATATGTTTATTGTTTTATTCACATACAATTTAATACGTTAAAAAACCCTAAACAATTTATAGTTCTACTTAAAAGTAATGATTTTGAACGTTCTATTACTTATATTTCATATCACATGGGACATATATTGCTACATGTAAGGTAAGATTATCAAAACTAAACAAAACACATTATTAGATCATCCACCAAATAATAAAACAAAATAAAAGTATATTAAATAAGAAACAAAACAAAAAAGAATGTTAAATAAAACACATGTTAAATAATAAACAAAACAAAAAAAAATGTTAAATAAAACACAAAGAAAAGAAGTCAAGAACTAGACCTTTTGGGCTTTTGAATTTGGAGAAGGCTTTTGAGTTTGGAGAAACCGAGCCTATCTTCCTTCTAAGTACAAAAGTTAACCAAACGGGCCCAAAGAAAAATATAGCAAGAACTCACTCATTTGAATTGTACTTAAATTCCTAATCGATTGGCCCAATAACATATCCAAGGAAGCCCAATAAAAAAATATACCTATATATTTTGTTTCTCATAGGAGTGACGTATCTAGGGTCGTCCATGAGAATCCTCGAAAATTAGTAGCCGATGACGAGTAGAAAAAGTTGGCTCCTAAAATATAAACTCAATAACTTATATATGAAAAGTTAATTTTGACCACCAGGTCGGTATTTAGGAGGCATAATTTCTTAAACGAATATGACTTTGATGTGTGCATAATTATACATATAATTCATAACTCGTTTTTATTGTTTTCTCGTGAAGTTATGGTAAGATTAGCTCTAAATCTATTTACTTATGATTTTCAGAAACAATCAAGCTACTAAATGACAAAAGGAGTTTTTCTATGAAGAAAATCAAGAAATTATCACTAAGTAGCCTAAAGTACAAACCATGCCTACAAGGCATGCCCCGTGCCTCTCTCAAGTGAAGACAAAATTTTGGTGGATCCTAAGAAGTTGACCACGCCTCGTGCTATGGAGAGACACGGGTCATGCTTGCAAAATTGTAACGTCATAACAGCTTAACAAATCCTGACATGAGATTGCAGCAGTTGCACGCGTTGTGCTTCTAGAGCACGGGTCAAGTCCCATCCCCAGATCAACTTATAGTTTAATCTCTTCTCCAACCAATTCAGCGTCCTTTTTCTCATCTTCTCCCCCACTTTCATTATGAAAATTATGTTTATTTCCTACATTTTGGTTTGATTTAAGGATCCAAGTTGTAAGAATAGTATCTAAGCATTTCAATCTTGTATGCTTATCATTAATCAATCAAGTTTGATCATGTTTTATTTTTTAGCCATGACTAGCTAAGTTCTTGCAATCACTTGTGAAAGATGATTCCTTAGGATGTGTTCGTTTCACATAACAAAGTTGAATTTGGATAGAATTGAAATTGAAACTAAATCCTTTGAT
Organism: Helianthus tuberosus; assembly: GCA_030545235.1. Taxonomy (NCBI): domain Eukaryota; kingdom Viridiplantae; phylum Streptophyta; class Magnoliopsida; order Asterales; family Asteraceae; genus Helianthus; species Helianthus tuberosus. The sequence continues at coordinate 3,065,452 of CM060415.1, read as the reverse complement.
GTGTTTGATTGTCAAAGAAATTGGAATTGGAAACTTCATTCCAACATATTTCATTAGTTAAAGAAAGAGTAGATTGTTATTTTAGTCCCTGGGTTTGACCAAAATTGTCACTTTAGTTCAAATAGTTTTTTTTCTTGCCATTTAGTGCAAATAGTTTTTTTCCTACCATTTTAGTCTCTGACTTTTGTCATTTTTTGCCATTTGCATCCAACCCACTAACCCCATTCAAAAAATTTATTTAACTTAGGTGAATTTTGATCAAACCACATTTTTCTTTCTCTTTTTGCAGGTGTGATGGTATGGGGATGGTGGTGTGCCCGTTTATAGTGAAGATGATGGCAGTGGTTGTTGGTTTACGATGATGGCGGTGGTGTTGGTTGATGACGTGGGTGGCAGAAAAGTGGCTTGTGATGGTGGAAATGATGGGTGGTGATGGTGGTGGGGTGGGTGGGTGGTGATGGTGCAGGCAGGTGGTGGCGATGATAGAAGGTTGTGATGAGGTGGGTGGTGGGAGATGGTGGTGGTGGTAGATGTAAATGGCAAAAAAATGACAAAAGTCGAGGACTAGAATGGCATAAAAAAACTATTTGGACTAAAATGGCAAAAAAAAAATATTTAGACTAAAGTGAAAATTTTGGACAAACTCAGTGACTAAAATGGCAATTTACTCTTAAAGAAAATTCAAATCCTTCCAAGAAAGAGTTTGAGTAAATTCGTTAGATCTTTGATTGATTCACGTTGTTACTTTGACCACCACCCATCACGCCCAACCTCCTGGTCATGTCGCAACCATCACACCCGCCATAACCACCGACCGACCTGCACCGTCTTGACTCGACCCAGCCCAACTCCGACCCGCACTGTCTTGACCCGACCAGACCCAACCTCAACCAGCATCATCTTAACTCGGCCCACATCGCATCAACCCGACACTGACCCGAAAGTCTCGACCTGACCTATCCCAACATCGAATCGCAACGTCTTGATCCGACCTGACCCTGTCCACGTCAACTCACATCGTTTTGACCTGACCTGACACGACGCGACCCACACCTTTTCGACTCCGACGACCCGTGTTGTTTCAAGCCGAACCGACCATCCTACCACCCGCATCGTTTCAACTCAAATTGGCCACTCTTGCGGTGAAGGTTAGACGTAAAACGCAGATTATAAAACTATGCATGTATCTCAACCCAAAAGGAAAAAAAAAGCTCATGGAATGTTATCAACACAAAGATGCATTATCATACTTGATTCAAGTCACAACATATAATTACATAAAGATACAGTTTCTTGATCAAATTAATATAATTATACATAGGGTGTTTGTTGTCACACCCCAACCGATGGCGGAATCATCGGGGCATGGCACTGAGCGAAACAGATTGTCCAGAAGTTTCCATAACAATCATTAATACTATTCAATTTAAGTGATACGTCCCATACCGTATCTCAAACAGTAAAATAATTATTACAGACAAAAACTAGGCAAATATTCTATTCCGACAACTCAGATTTAAACATAAATAGTTTATTTATTGGTTTCTAGGACCTCCTTTCCTAGCTTCGATTTCATCACAGCACAGAGAGCATCCTAGACCTTTCCTAGCCTCAAGTTCACAGCATGCTAAGCATGTAAACTTCCTAAGCACCTGTCACATACGTTAAAATAAAGTCAATACATAAAATGTAAAGCTGAGCATACAAGTTTGATAATAGTATTTAGAATTTGAATTCGTTTACGCATAACCATCACATACACATAGTGAAATGAAGCACGTTAGTTATCGACATAGATCCATCGTCCTTACTTGGTTCCTTGAGTCGGACAGGAATCACCCAAATCCGGTCGGTGGACTGTTCGGAACGAAGTTTAACATTTACCCGAATTCGGTTAACCTTGTGGATAGAACCCGGATCTTAAGCCATACACCCCCGAAGTGATGTGTAAACCGGCTCAGGGTCTGTTTCTACAGGTTTTGAAGTTCCTGAGTGAAAAGAGTTGAAAGAAAGTTGGAAAATCCATCTTCCAATCCTTTTCACCGAGTATATGTTTAGATCTTATGAAAGATCTTTGTTTGTTTATGTGGAAATCGGCTAGATCCAAGTCATTCTTGGTGGATTGAGGCCAAAACATGAAGTTCTTCAAAAACCCACGATGACATCATCCTAGAACACTTGAATCTTGATGATTTCACGGTTAAAAGTTAAGATTTAAAAGATAGAAAGGTGTAGGAGAGTGTATAGATCAGGAAAGTACAAGATTTAGGACGAAAACTTACCGGAATCGGAAGAAATCTGCGAAAAGGTGAGCTGAGCGTGCTGGTCGGTCAGAGGTTTCCAAAAGTGGAAAGAATGACAATGACAGGGGTATTTATAGGATGCCAAAAGGGGTAAGTGCTGACCGATCGGCCAGGCAGCAGTCCATTCGGCTGGCTGTTCGATCGGCTGGGAGCCTGATCGATCAGTCGCACTGTTCGAGTGTTTCGCGCGACGATTTTTTATATTTCGATTTCAATTGCGAGCGGCTCGATACGATAGGGTTTCCTAGTCAAATTACTTTTAGTCCCAACTACTTCGTATCTCGCATAATCTAATTTCCACTAACTATCATAGTTCGATTGTGATTCGAGTTCGAGTTTGATTGCATTCGAGTTTCGATTGAGTTCGCTTGATTACCACGACATAACATAAATAAACATGCACAGATAACACGTAAGGCACACACACACACGTATGACAACAAGTAAAACTACGTAGCTCGAGTTGCGATTTGATGTCGATTTGATTAGCATAGCTTGATTATTAGTTGATTAACTTTATCGCATTGTTACTTCCTATAGTTCACAGTCGTAGATCGATTGAATAGCGATTAACATACGTCGATTGTTGCAATTAACGACACTTACTCCACATAATACAAATAAAATAAGGGAATTTCTACAAGTCAGGTTGCGCGAAATCGGTCGTTGACTTAACCTTGACTTTGACTTTGACTTGTGAAAACACGGGGTGTTACAGCCTCCCCTTGTTAAGGGAATTTCGTCCCGAAATTAAGCTGAAAGCTGTACAACGCCGTGATTCACATTTGAGAACTTTCTGTTTGGACCGATTTTGACTCCGAAACGATTGCGGAATCCGTACATGAACGTGACAAACACACAAGAACGTACTATAATCGGTGATTCTATAGATTGATACGAAATCGTACAAAGCACTTGAATCACAATGCTACTTTCTCTCTCTAGCTTCACTCTTTAAACAACTGCGGGTACTTAGCCTTCATGTCGCTTTCGAGTTCCCAAGTGAACTCTGCGCCTCGTTTGCCTTCCCATCGGACTTTCACAATAGGAATGCGTGAGCGTCTGAGCTGCTTGGTTTGGCGATCCATGATTTCGACAGGCTTTTCCACGAAGTGTAATGTTTCGTTCACTTGTAGATCGTCGAGAGAAACGTGCAAGTCGTGTTCGCCTAGGCACTTTCGGAGGTTTGACACGTGGAAAGTCGGGTGGACATTACTAAGTTCCTCCGGTAGTTCGAGTCTGTAGGCGACTTTTCCGATCCTTTCCAGAATCTTAAAAGGTCCAACATATCAAGGCGCGAGTTTTCCCTTTTTGCTGAATCGGACTACACCCTTCCAAGGTGATACCTTTAGGAGTACGTAGTCACCAACGCCAAATTCACGGGGCTTGCGCTTTTTATCGGCGTAACTTTTCTGTCGATCCCGAGCCTTCACCAAATTGTCTCGAATTTGGAAAATTTTGTCTGTCGTTTCTTGTAATAACTCAGGACCGGTTAATTGCGAATGACCGATCTCGTGCCATACAATAGGCAATCGACATCTTCTTCCGTATAATGCCTCGAATGGTGCCATTTGGATGCTAGAATGGTAGCTGTTGTTATACGAGAATTCGACCAATGGCAGGTATTTATCCTAATTACCACCGAAGTCTAGGACACACGAACGGAGCATGTCTTCAAGAGTACGAATCGTTCTTTCAGTCTGACCGTCGGTCTGTGGGTGAAAAGCAGTACTTAGATTAAGCGTTGTACCGAGTGCCATTTGAAACGTTTCCCACAATCGCGAAGTAAACCGAGCATCACGATCAGAGATGATGTCACGAGGCGTCCCATGATTACAAATGATCTCGTCGGTGTAGATTCGGGCTAATCGTTCCACCTTGTAGTCTTCTCGTATAGGCAGAAAGTGAGCTGATTAAGTCAAACGGTCGACCACAACTCATATGCTGTCGTGACCTGATGACGTGTGCAGTAGCTTGGTTATAAAGTCCATGGCTATACTTTCCCACTTCCACATGGGAATTGGTGGTTGTTCGAGTAAGCCAGAGGGTCTTTGATGTTCAGCCTTGACTCTAGCACAAGTCAGGCATTTTCCAACGTAGAGAGCGATATCCCTTTTCATACCCGGCCACCAGTACTTATAACGAAGATCTTGGTACATTTTGTCAGCACCGGGGTGAATAGAATATCGGGATTTATGGGCTTCGTCCATCAGGATCTGTCGTAAATTGGTTCGCTTGGGAATCCAAATTCGGTCTAAATAGTGGAATATCCCATTCGATTTGCTCACAAGTTGGGCTCCATCGTGGTAGATTATTTCTTTCTTTAGGGTGCGTTCGTTGAAACACGCGTGTTGAGCGTCACGGATGAGGGTTTCGAGATTATGCTGGGCTTGAACATTACGAGTGCTAAGCAGGTAGCTTCGTCTACTAAGTGCGTCGGCAACAACATTCGCTTTGCCTGGGTGATAACGAATCTCGCAGTCGTAATCGTTGAGAAGTTCTACCCATCGGCGTTGACGCATATTAAATTACTTCTGATTAAAGATGTGTTGTAGGCTCCTATGATCGGTGAAGATTGTACACTTAGTACCGTACAGGTAGTGTCACCAAATCTTTAACGCAAAAACAACTACGCCTAGCTCGAAATCATGGGTTGTATAGTTCTTCTCATGGATTTTGAGCTGACGAGATGCGTAAGCTATGACCTTGTCCCGTTGCATAAGAACACAACCAAGACCAAGATTGGAAGCATCACAGTAGACAATGAAATCATTGTTTCCGTCGGGCAATGTAAGAACAGGAGCATTGCAAAGCATGCGCTTGAGGGTTTGAAAGGCAGTCTCTTGTTTAGTTCCCCAAACAAAAGGCTTGTCTTTATGCGTGAGAGAGGTAAGGGGTACAGCGATCTTTGAGAATCCCTCGATAAATCGTCGATAATAGCCCGTTAGTCCGAGAAAAGAACGGACTTCAGATGGATTCTTAGGTGTAACCCAACTCTTGACTGCTTCAATCTTCGCAGGATCGACGTGAATACCCTGACTATTAACAATGTGACCCAGAAACTGAACTTCCTCCAACCAAAATTCACACTTGGAGAACTTGGCATAGAGTTGGTTCCCTGTCACACCCCGATTTCCATGTGTCACCGGTGGGCCCGGTGGGGGAGTATCGTGACGTGGTTGGCAACATAATAGTCAAACAACACAATTATATAAATGCACAGCGGAAACAAAACATAAATATATTACAATCCGAATAAAAAGTAATATCCAGTATTACAACGGAAAGTAAATGATCCACAGGCGGAATCAAAATAAAATGAAAACTGTTCAACAGACTTTGACATCTAGAGCTTGCGAGACTTGAGTAATGATGCCTGGAGTAACCAGCCTATTTCATCTAGCACCTGCACTTAACCTTTTTGGAAAATACGTCAGTTTACACTGGTAAATACAACTCAACTGACTCATTTAGAAAAGAGTTTGAAAATTGATTTTAATGCACTTTGGCAAAATATATCTTTATAACTTGGGACAATTATTTGTATATAATCTTGTATACAGTTTTACTCATTTGCCGTCCATTAGCACCGGTTAGAAGAGCCGGTTTAAGTTAACTGACACGCCACAGGTATAATGCCCACAAGGTTGATTCCTTTACGTGGATTACCAGTTTTTACATAATGCATCTGTCAGGTGTACGCCTACACCCCGTGCTTAAGTCGTGGCCATTTCGTAAAATGATGCCAATGATATCCGGGACATGGTCATTTAACCCCCAAGGGCCATACATCAAATAATACAGAACAAAACGAGTTATGTAAATACATTAATCACAATCCGATTTAAATGACTACATACCCGACCAAGCGGTACTTTTATAGTACCGTATCCCAAGCCCGTACAGGGAAAATAAGTTAAGAGTATTTACCCGAGCAAAGTATCAATCAAATACAGCAAATGCAAGTACTTTTACTGGGCTCCTAATCTGGAACGAAGGTTTATAATAACCTATTAGAATCCTAACGGGTCTTTATTTAAGCTTAAGCTTAGACTGGTTAGTTTCAAAGATACGGTTCGTACGCACGATTAAGCGAAGACCGGAATAGAATGTGATTTAGATCCGACAAGTTTTGAGACTTGCTTAATATGGGTATATTATACACATTCAGGATTTTGAGATAAAACCGATAAGGTTTGACCCGTTTCGGCTAATTTATGTAAACTATTTACATAAACCGAACCGAACGCGTAATAAGCGTAACGGGTAATAATGAGAGCCATTTACAGGTTTCCTAAGTTAATATGCCTCAACTATGTTGTGACATCGGTAAGATATCATTTATTATGCCCGAAATGAATTTAAACACAAACTATGCCCCGTAGGGGTAGTTTGGTCATTTATAAGGTTATAAAAGAGTCTAAGTATTAACCTGAGTTACAGGTCCGATATAATCAGCAAAAATACTTAGTTTACTAAGTTATAACAGTAGGGTAAAGTATATATGTGAAATTTATCAATTATAACCAATCTATGCACCGTAGGGGCATTTTGGTAATTTCACATAAGCCGTAAAGCTCAAAACTGAAGTCTGAGTTTAACAACTTTTGCTTACTGTTAAAATATCATAATTTACCTAAAATATCGGTAGGTAGCACCCTTGTATATTTAAAAATAGTCTTAGTACATACTATGCGCTAAAAACGCTTAATAAGGCGATTAGAAGCCGTTTCCGGGTTCTATATATAAAGCTGATATTTTTATTATTCCAGAAGGCTTAAAATAATTTATTTATCATTTAAGATCAGTAGCAAAAGGTTTGGATTCGATTAGATATGTAAAACTCATTTTATGGCCCGTAAGGGCAAAACCGACAATTACCGGATTAAGCCTACGACTATAAGTTATGCTCAGCCTAAAATTAATTAAAAATCTTCAAAAATCCCAAAATAATATATTACATCAGTGGGTATTAAGTTTGACATCAAAAAGTAGGCTTAACTAGGCTATACGCTAATTACGCCGTTTTATTAACATAAAGCTTCTTAATTACGCTAATGAGCATAACTCTCAATCTACACCTCAAACTGATGTCAAACTTTGCATACAAGTTTATATATCAGTAATTAAGGTTTCTACGCTTTTACATTTTCAAAAATCACATTTTAAGGTGAAAAGGGCATAATGGTCAACTTATGGGCAATTAACGGAATCATGCGTATTAATTGGTTAACTAATGAACCATGGTGTATAATCACAGAGGGTTATACTAGCATGTAACCTGGTCCAAATGAAGCTCTTAGGTATTTCTAAATCATACCAAAACGGGTCAGAACTGAAAGTCAAAGCGAAAGTCAAACTATGCGACTTTCGGTTCCGAACCGGGTCTCTACTGAAAATTGTCGGGTTGAACATGTTTAGACATGTTCTTACATTCATTACCAAGTTATATTAATGATCAAACAGGTTATATGTGTTCTACATTGCTAATCATGCATAAATTAGAATTTAAGTTTCCTGTTGACTTTTTATTAACAAGTTTGACCCGACATTTGACCTAGTTAGAGTGGGAATCAGGGGGAACCCTTTTGAGGTTTTATTACCCACATAATTACCAACTTATAACTACTTTTGATTCGACTAATCACTGGACCATTAGTGATTAATCTTAAAGTCAACCGTTAATTACGACGGTTTGACTTTTAAGCTAAAACTAAGCTAAAACTTAATTAAGAAAGGATTAGCCAACTTACTGAAGTCCTATGCACGAAATGTGAAGCTTAGAGAGAAGTCTTGTGCTCCAGAAATGCTCCAAAGTGCAGATGAAGGTGTGATCAAAGTGGTGAAACATGAGGGCCTTTTATAGTGTTCTAATCTTCTTAGATCATTGACACACAACACTACCATTGGTCCCTGATCATCAACACATGTCCCTAGTGTTCTAGGAGCCACTTAAGGGTCGCCCATGTTGAGAAAATATCAGTTTTGGGTCGGTTTAGCGCGATAACAGGCTGCTGTCTGATGATTCTGCTTCTGTGCATCTGACGCGGCCCGCGTAAAGGTAGGTTAACCTTTATGCGGCCCGCCTTAGCCTTGATATCAGATTTTCATTTTCTAATTGTTGCATACTTGACCCTTGGCTCTACGAAAGGGCAACCAAGCTCAAAACTTACAATTTGACCCCTTCTTATTTACCCACAAGGGCTTTAGGACTTATGCCCACTATGCCAAGTCCCTGGACACTTCTGGTTAACCCGAAAAGTCATTACTTTCAACGTTAACGCTTTAACCCCTTGTATACGAATTTGATCATAACTTTCTCATACGATCACAAAACTTTATGAAATTTATATCGTGCATTCTAGTGAGCATAATTAACAGTTACAAAGCTTCGGGTTTGTCAAAATGTCACTCAGAGGTATAACTTAAACATGTTGACACATTTAACCCCTGTAGTTTGTAATCTCTCACTTTTAGCTTCGTATGATCCATGATTTATTCGTTTGATGGTATAAACATTATGTAGGGTTATTATGAAGCATGTTTATTAACTATTGACATTTAGAACCCGTATATTCACATACTTTCCATGTTTGTCAACTTTACTCCTTTTATAACGTTCTTTCACACGTTCAAACCTATGACACGTGTCAACACATTATAGGACGTGAATTTTCGAGGTGTTACATCCTCACCCCCTTAAAAGAAATCTCGACCCCGAGATTTACTGAAATAAATAAGGGTACTTTTCTTTCATTGTGGATTCAACCTCCCACGTGTGTTCGGGTCCTCTACGGGCATCCCATTTGACCTTTACAATAGGTACATGCTTCCTTCGAAGCTTTTTAACCTGTCGATCCTCAATCGACAATGGTTTTTCCATAAATTTCAAGCTCTCATCTATGTGCACATCTGTATGCGGTATGACCAGTGATTCATCAGCGAAACACTTCTTCAGATTGCAGATGTGGAACACATTGTGAATTCCACTGAGCTCTTCAGGTAAGTTTAACTTATAGGCAACTGACCCGACACGTTCGATAACCTCGAAAGGTCCTATGTATCTCGGGCTTAGCTTGCCTTTCTTACCAAATCACATCACCGCCTTCCAGGGTGATAACTTAAGCAACACTTTGTCACCTACTTCGAAGTGAAAAGCTTTACGCTTTGGATCTGCGTAACTCTTTTGCCTATCCCGGGCAGCTTTGAGACGATCACAAATCTGGACAATCTTGTCCGTCGTTTCAAAGACTATCTCTGGTCCTGATAATTGGACATCTCCAACTTCCGCCCAACAAACAGGCGTTCTACACTTTCTACCGTATAATGCCTCAAAAGGCGCAGCCTTAATGCTGGTATGGTAGCTATTGTTGTAGGAGAATTCGATTAACGGTAGGTTCTTATCCCAACTACCACCCAAATCGATCGTACATGCGCGTAGCATATCTTCCAATGTTTGAATAGTACGCTCACTCTGACCGTCTGTCTGAGGATGGTAAGCCGTACTAAAATTCAAATGTGTGCCCAAAGATTGTTGGAAACTTTTCCAAAAATGTGACGTGTATCTAGTATCTCTGTCGGAGATAATAGACACAGGTATGCCATGTAAAGCTACAATCTTATCGATGTATAATTAGGCTAACATGTCGGAGCTATAAGTCTCCTTGATGGGTAGGAAATGTGCTGACTTAGTCAATCTGTCAACGATCACCCATATTGTGTCATTTCCTTTCCTCGTCTTAGGTAACTTGGTGATAAAATCCATAGTTACCATTTCCCATTTCCAAGTGGGAAGTTCAGGCTGTTGTAGCAAACCTGACGGTTTCTGATGCTCGGCTTTGACTTGCGCACATGTTAAGCATTTGGCTACATAGGTGGCTCTGGACTTCTTCAAGCCTATCCACCAATAATTTGCCCTTAGATCCTGGTACATCTTATCAGCTCCAGGATGAACGGAGTATTTGGAACTATGGGCTTCCTGGAGGATGACATCTCGAAGTCCTCCATAAATTGGAACCCATATTCGTCCATTTAATCTTAGAATTCCGTCCTTGCTAAGAGTTAACTGCTCCTCAGTTACTCCTAACTTTTCATTAGGATAGTTAGCTTCCAACACAGCTTCCTTCTGTGCAGCTAACAACCTTTCAGTCAAACTGTTCTTTATCTCCATGCGCTTGGCATTGATTCGGATGGGTTTCACCCTTTCCTTTCGACTCAAGGCATCAGCGACTACATTCGCCTTACCGGGATGATATCTGATTTCACAATCATAATCATTTAAAGTCTCCATCCAACGGCGCTGCCTCATATTTAAATCCTTCTGATTAAACAGGTGCTGGAGGCTCTTGTGATCAGAATAGATCACACACTTGATTCCATATAAATAATGCCTCCACAGTTTTAGTGTGAATACAACGGCACCCAACTCCAAGTCATGGGTGGTGTAATTCTTTTCATGCACCTTTAACTGTCTCGAAGCATAGGCAATAACCTTGCCTTTCTGCATAAGCACACACCCCATGCCAGTGTGCGATGCATCGCAGTAAACCACAAATTCTTCGGTACCTTCAGGTAAGGTCAGTACAGGAGCATTGCTCAACTTCTGCTTCAAAATATCAAAGGACTCTTGCTGCTTAAGGCCCCAAACGAACTTTACTTTCTTCTTAGTCAATGAAGTTAGGGGTGCAGCAATCCTTGAAAATTTTTCAATGAAACGCCTGTAATATCCTGCCAATCCCAGGAAGCTACGAATCTCTGTAGGCGTCTTCGGCTCTTGCCAGTTCATAACAGCTTCAACTTTAGCGGGATCCACTTGGATACCACGCTCACTGACCACATGTCCAAGGAATTGGACTTCTCGTAGCCAAAATTCACACTTAGAGAATTTGGCATAGAGTTTCTCGTGATGTAAAAGTTTGAGAATACAGCGAAGGTGTTCCTCGTGGTCAGCTTGGTTCTTAGAGTAAATGAGAATGTCGTCGATGAAAACGATGACGAATTTATCTAAGTACGGCATGCAAACGCGATTCATGAGATCCATGAACGCGGCCGGTGCATTAGTGAGCCCAAAAGGCATCACTAGGAACTCGTAATGACCATAACGAGTCCTAAATGCAGTTTTGTGTACGTCTTCATCTCTAACCTTCAGTTCGTGGTAGCCTAACCTCAAATCAATCTTCGAGAAATAACTTTCCCCTTGCAGTTGATCGAACAAATCGTCGATCCTGGGCAAAGGATATCTATTCTTTATTGTGACTTTATTAAGCTCACGATAATCGATGCACAGACGCATCGATCCATCTTTCTTTTTGACAAACAGGACTGGCGCTCCCCAAGGAGACGAACTAGGTTTAATGAAACTTTTGGCTAGCAGATCATCTAGTTGTGTCCTCAATTCCTTCATCTCTGTTGGTGCCAATCTATAAGGCGCTCTAGCAACAGGTGCTGCTCCGGGGATGATATCAATCCTGAATTCCACTTGCCTATCTGGTGGCAAACCAGGTAGTTCTTCCGGAAAAACTTCAGGGTATTCAGAAATGACAGGGATGTCTTCCAACTTCGGTTTTGGATCATCAATAATCGCTCGTGCCATGTAGATGACACAACCCTTCTTTAAACACTTTGAAGCCTTGAGCATAGTCACTTGCTCAGGCAGCCCATACTGGGTATCTCCCCGAATGGTAAGTGATTCACCAGACGGAGTCTTTATCACCACCTGCTTTTTGTTGCAGACAATTTGGGCCTGGTTATGAGATAACCAGTCCATACCCAAAACTATGTCAAAACCGGTCAACTTAAAGGGAAGTAGAGATAGCGGAAAAGAGTGGTTCTTAATGGATATCACACATCCATCTAACACAGTGGAGACGGATTCTATGGTGCCATCTGCTAACTCTACCTCATAATTTACACTTAGGGTTTTGACAGGTAAATTCAGCAATTCACAAAACTTATTATCTACGAACGACTTATCAGCGCCTGAATCGAAAAGTACTCTTGCATAAATATCATTGATGAGGAAGGTACCTGTAATCACGTTGTCATCCTGGACGGCTTCCCTTGCGTCCAACCTGAAGACCCTTGCATTGGTCTTCTTGACCTCTTCAGGCTTCTTGGCGTACTTAGGGCAGTTGGTCTTAATGTGCCCTTTCTCATTGCAGTTGTAGCATGTTGCGTCTTTTATCTTTTTGCACTCTATCGACTTGTGCTCTCTAGACTTGCATATCCCACATGCAGGTGGTCCTGACTTAGAATTGGACTCAAGTCTGCACTTTCCAAAGTGGCGTTTTTGGCAAGTCGTGCACTTTGGTTTCTCCTCTGTTCGCTGACTATTCCTTCCAGACCCAAACTTCCTAGAATCAGTGTTTCCCTTGTGCTTCTTCTCTGACCCTCGTGAGTTATAATCCTCACGTTTCCTCTTACTTTCTTCAGATTTCTTTAGCGATCTCAACCTGACCGCATCTAAAGTAAGGGATAAAGAGAGATCACCTGCTGACCTAAACGTAGCAGGTCTTGAAGCCTTAACACTGGCTTTGATTTCTGGGGCTAAACCCCCAATGAAGCGAGCAATTCGCTTGGGCTCTGGTGTTACAAGGTAAGGAACCAGCCTGGACAGGGTATTGAAACTGGTGAGGTAAGCTTGACAATCTAAGTTTGTCATCACCAATGATAAGAAATCAGATTCAATTCTTTCGACCTCATGTTGAGGGCAGTAGTTTTCCATAATGAGGGTAACAAACTGCTCCCATGACATGTTGTAGAGCGGGATCTTCCCAGCAGCTTGAATGAGAGACCTCTACCATGCCAGTGCCTCCCCTTTGAACGATTGGGATACATACTTTACTACATCCCTTTCAGCACAACCGCTGATGTCCACCACCGTGTCCATTTCATCCAACCAGGTCATACAATCTACTGCTCCTTTCTCCCCGGTGAAATCTCGGGGTTTACAGGAAACAAAGTACTTATAGGTATAAGACTTGGTACGTGGTTCATTATCAAACGTTATCTTCTTGGATGGAACACTGTGTTCATTTGATGAATGTCGATCATCATCCTTCTTTGGCTCCTCTTTCTTAGAGGGCGGCTTGTTATGAGGCTCTGAATGAGTCTTAGGGACAGACTTAGAGTGGGGTACAGATGAGGCTCGACTATGCGTCCCACTATACTCCTTAAATTGTTCTTCTACAGCTTTAGATACAGCTGTATCAATTAGTGTACGAAGCTCTCCTTTGGTTATATTAATCCTATCATTATCATCGTGGTTTTCCAAAGGATGACTGTTTATCTCGTCAGAGTTAGCCATGTAGTCTTAGTTGCAACAAAAAGAAAATAAGGGCAAGGTTTATTTAGAAGCCCATACAGTACTATCGTTATTAAACGATTTATTAACCATGCTTTTAATACACATTTTAGTTAATTTGATAGATATAAAAATTGTTCAGGATCTTTATCATAATCCTAAATTATAAGTTAATAATAGCACAAAAGGCCTAGTCACGTAGACAAGTTTAATTTATAAGCCATGATTTCAGAGAATCGAGGCATTAAGGTTTGAATCAAAGTTCATTACCTTTTCTTGACAAGGAGTCGTAAGCTACCACTGTCTTTAGTCTCAGAGGACGTTAATTATAGCCCGTGGGAACTTCATCCATAAAGGATGATTATATAAATAAGGGAATTTAGAATAACCCATTTAAAAATGACTTATGTTATTTTATCGTATCACACTTTGTCAAGCATGTTAATATGCTTTCAGATGTTTAATAAGGATTTGAATCTCTTGAATAGGTTCTACCATCTTGGCCTTGTCTGCAGTGACATTTAGGCTAGGTTTTACCTTTAAGATTCTTTTTAATAATTAACGCAGAACAATCCTAAATTGAAATGTTAACGAGGACCTGAACCTAATTGCGGAACTACCATCTTGGCCCTGTCTTAAGATGACATATGGCTAGGTCTTGTCCTTTTTAGGTTTTGCCATTTTTATTATAATGGTAGATCTTATAATATAGGAATGATATTTTTAAATATAATCGTTCCATTAAAATTTAAACAAGTATATGGTTGCCCTAAACGGGACTTCTGATAAAATGACTTGCCCATGCAAAGGCTAATCAGAAAAATAACAAAGAAGTAATTAAAAGACAATGAAACGAATTAGGATTAGTCCTATGTTCTCGTCTAGACTCAAGAATGTGCAACTGTGTAACTGAGATTAAACACAAAAGGCTAGTGTTTAATTCACTCAATGTTGGCTCTGATACCAACCTGTCACACCCCGATTTCCACGTGTCACCGGTGGGCCCGGTGGGGGAGTATCGTGACGTGGTTGGCAACATAATAGTCAAACAACACAATTATATAAATGCACAGCGGAAGCAAAAGATAAATATATTACAATCCGAATAAAAAGTAATATCCAGTATTACAACGGAAAGTAAAGGATCCACAGGCGGAATCAAAATAAAATGAAAACTGTTCAACAGACTTTGACATCTAGAGCTTGCGAGACTTGAGTAATGATGCCTGGAGTAACCAGCCTATTTCGTCTAGCACCTGCACTTAACCTTTTTGGAAAATACGTCAGTTTACACTGGTAAATACAACTCAACTGACTCATTTAGAAAAGAGTTTGAAAATTGATTTTAATGCACTTTGGCAAAATATATCTTTATAACTTGGGACAATTATTTGTATATAATCTTGTATACAGTTTTACTCATTTGCCGTCCATTAGCACCGGTTAGAAGAGCCGGTTTAAGTTAACTGACACGCCACAGGTATAATGCCCACAAGGTTGATTCCTTTACGTGGATTACCAGTTTTTACATAATGCATCTGTCAGGTGTACGCCTACACCCCGTGCTTAAGTCGTGGCCATTTCGTAAAATGATGCCAAGGATATCCGGGACATGGTCATTTAACCCCCAAGGGCCATACATCAAATAATACAGAACAAAACGAGTTATGTAAATACATTAATCACAATCCGATTTAAATGACTACATACCCGACCAAGCGGTACTTTTATAGTACCGTATCCCAAGCCCGTATAGGGAATATAAGTTAAGAGTATTTACCTGAGCAAAGTATCAATCAAATACAGCAAATGCAAGTACTTTTACTGGGCTCCTAATCTGGAACGAAGGTTTATAACAACCTATTAGAATCCTAACAGGTCTTTATTTAAGCTTAAGCTTAGACTGGTTAGTTTCAAAGATACGGCTCGTACGCACGATTAAGCGAAGACCGGAATAGAATGTGATTTAGACCCGAAAAGTTTGGAGACTTGCTTAATATGGGTATATTATACACATTCAAGATTTTGAGATAAAACCTTGTATGTTTAAAAATAGTCTTAGTACATACTATGCGCTAAAAACGCTTAATAAGGCGATTAGAAGCCGTTTCCGGGTTCTATATATAAAGCTGATATTTTTATTATTCCAGAAGGCTTAAAATAATTTATTTATCATTTAAGATCAGTAGCAAAAGGTTTGGAGTCGATTAGATATGTAAAACTCATTTTATGGCCCGTAAGGACAAAACCGACAATTACCGGATTAAGCCTACGACTATAAGTTATGCTCAGCCTAAAATTAATTAAAAATCTTCAAAAATCCCAAAATAATATATTACATCAGTGGGTATTAAGTTTGATATCAAAAAGTAGGCTTAACTAGGCTATACGCTAATTACGCCGTTTTATTAACATAAAGCTTCTTAATTACGCTAATGAACATAACTCTCAATCTACACCTCAAACTGATGTCAAACTTTGCATACAAGTTTATATATCAGTAATTAAGGTTTCTACGCTTTTACATTTTCAAAAATCACATTTTAAGGTGAAAAGGGCATAATGGTCAACTTATGGGCAATTAACGGAATCATGCGTATTAATTGGTTAACTAATGAACCATGGTGTATAATCACAGAGGGTTATACTAGCATGTAACCTGGTCCAAATGAAGCTCTTAGGTATTTCTAAATCATACCAAAACGGGTCAGAACTGAAAGTCAAAGCGAAAGTCAAACTATGCGACTTTCGGTTCCGAACCGGGTCTCTACTGAAAATTGTCGGGTTGAACATGTTTAGACATGTTCTTACATTCATTACCAAGTTATATTAATGATCAAACAGGTTATATGTGTTCTACATTGCTAATCATGCATAAATTAGAATTTAAGTTTCCTGTTGACTTTTTATTAACAAGTTTGACCCGACATTTGACCTAGTTAGAGTG